>CAJQZP010000008.1:9055000-9695000 GCA_907164705.1 Parnassius apollo
GATGCACTGTCACCCCTGATGACTAATATGGAATGCCTCGATTCTAGTAAAAAAAGTAATCGGTTTTCTACACTTACCATACGAAACACAGCAGCATTACGCTACTAATTTACACTGGTATTATATGGTAACGTGATCCTGCGCCGGTCGAGCCGAACCATTAGTGTAGCTGTAGCGTGGCTTTATCACGTAAAAGTTCCAGTCCATAAATATGAAATGGATGATTGTTAAGAATGATTTGTTTATGATAATTTAATTCAATATAATGATTTTCTACCTGCTGTTCATGTTAGCAATACTTATTTGAAGAAAAAGAAATCCTTGACATTAATTAATTAACTTAATTTATTCAAATAGTACCAGAACGTTGTGATATAGTGACAAAAATTCTGATTACGTTTTCTCAATTTATGCATATACTTACTCTTGGACAATAAAAGAACTGGCCCCCTTACAAGGCAATACAAAACAAGTATTTTATTTTAAGTATTTTATTAAAATATGATATTAATATGCAGATAGTCTATGAAACTGTTATATTGAACTATCTGTACAAAGCCTCTAATAAGATACGAGTAAATTGTTTGTTAGAAAATTTAGCCTAGAAACTGAGTAGTACTGGAAAGCTTGGTCTTAATAGCGTAAAAGTTGAAAGCGGGAAACTTGCCAGGATGTCGTGATTTTGCATGTGTATATAATAACTCATTTTGCGATTTGGTTAGTGGAAAATTTTAATCAATTTCTATTCAGTTTCATGCAACATTTACACCATTATTTTAAAACCGTAAGAGGCAAATTTTATTATTTAATTACTTTAAAGCGTTACATATTATTTTCCCAGCAAATTGAACATTGTATACCCCCTTCTCCCTCCCCGTATAGGGGTAGGGGTTTTTCAGAAATACTGAAATATTTATATCTATAAAAAAAATGCACACCCTCTGGTCCTGCCCCCTCTACAATTTTTAAATACGTTTACAATAAGTGTCGAGACAATCGCCATGTATTTTTTTTTAATAAAATTGTAAATTGTTACTCTTACTACCCTTATTTTACCCTGTTATGGTATGACATTGGTTGACCAACATCATCATCATCATCATCAATTATTGTACTTTTTACGAATATGGTTAAAATAAAATTTAAGAAAGTTTTAACAAATTTTTAAAATATGTATTACGTTATTCCTTATTATTTTTATTTACTGCGTTTGGATACAATTATACCATTATAGAACACTATTTTATATTACTTAATAAGAAAAATGCCCTTGATCACTCAACGTCATCATTGAACATATTCGTATCTATACTTCGTACCCATACTTCAGAATATTAATCATAACTTTTGACAAAATAAACCGATTCTAAAACTAAGACACGTTTCACAATTTTCTAACGATTATTTTGATATAAATCAGTAATTTATTTATGAAAAGTTAACAAGCAAACAAACAGATAGACAGATAATTCTAAAAATTACATAAGTATATTCAATTACTTATTTTTAGTCCCTCTCAATCAAAATGTACAGATATCCGCAATTAACATTTTATTATATGTATGGATAGAAAATAATCCTACATTTATCAGCCAAAATGACTCATAATCATAATACACGACATGGTTGTTGACTTAGTGCCAAAAAGAAAATTAAAAATAGATGACGCTGTGGTTGAATAATTAGTTTTCATAAGCGTATAATAAAATTTCTGATAAGAAAATTTGCGACAGACAGACAACAAGGCGATTCCAAAATTCGTCTAAAAACCATTATTTATGATATTTCTAAGCAAATTACGCAAGAATATTTTTACATTTATTTAAGTTTGTTTATATTATTACATTCTTCACAACCTATGCTGCAGAATTATTATGGCTGCAAGACGAATGACTCAGCTCGTCCGAAGAAGGACTACGCTATAGATAGTCAACTTAGAATAGCATACTTTTGTTACATTTCACATGTTCTAAGTAATATTTAGACTAAATCTGTAAATAAATATACATATAAAAAATAGCCTTATATTATAAAGAAATGGTCAGACCTAGCGACGCCGTGATAATATGTAGACAGTGATCTTTTTCTCGTCGACATATTTAAGTGCTACATCCATTTTCTAGCTTAAGAGTGGTTTTACCACGTAAAAAGTATAGCAGCCACGTAAGTAGTCTCACCCGGCAACAAACACGATGATACATTTCAAAGTCAATAAAAATACAGTTCTAAACCATCTAAAAACACATAAAGGCATTTATGCCACGAATAACTCGAATATTTACGCGCTGTAGTGAATTAAAGCCACGACGCGAGAGCTTGCTCGACTAAATGCGTGTCGGGCAATTACCTGACTTTTGTATTGCCATTCTGGAGCGTGTACGACGTATTTATAAGTTTAAAAACAACTTATGTGACAAAAACTTTGCTTGGCATTTGATTTAAGATTACGACAAGACTTTAGCCCTTATACGTTGATCAATTTCAATGACACAATTGTGAGTCACAAAGCACGGAAAATAAATACATTAATTCTGAAGCTTTGAACTGTTCAAAATATTACTAAGCACACAATACTTATACGGATTTAAATGTAAGGAAATTTAAAGAATTAAAAGAGGCTTTTGTTTGCTAATATCAGGTTTCTGTACTCAAGAATAATTTAGTTCTTGTGATACATGTTATTATTACAAAGTAGTTGTTAAAACTATTTTCATAATAAACTTCCCGTTTGGGTTTTAAAACGAACGAAGGTTTGAAATAAAAATTAGTGTGGATGCGACGTAAAAATTACTGTCCGCCATTACAGATAATCTTCCAATGACGTGACTAAATACATTTTTTTTATAGGAGAGGGGGCAAAAGTGCATACGGCTCACCTGATGGTAAGTGATTACCGCTGCCTATAAACAGCTGAAACACCAGAGGAATTGCAGATGCGTTGCCGGCCTTTTAAAGAGAAGTAGGCTCTGTCTTGAAGGACCCTAAGTCGTCACGGTCCGGAAAAATCTCTGGTGGTGGTGCACGGAAAAATCTCTGTTGATGAACTGTGTGGCTGGAATTAGTCTAGACAATTCCTCAGAGCACTCCCCGCGGTAAATGCGATAAAACACGCAAAGATATGCAACATCTCTGCGCAGTGCCAGTGAGTCAAGCCGATCGGAAAGAGATTGGTCGCCAACGATTTAAACTGTTCTGCCCCTGGGGAGTCCCGCCTCAGTAGTACTAATTAAGTTAGTAAATAATTTTTCTTTAGTCACTAATTGTTGCCACTTCCTCATCAGAAGTAAGAATTGAGAAATGAAAAAATATGGTTTATCAGTGGTTTGTCGCGATAAAATCTATCAAAGCAAGTAATTTTCTGTAAATAAATTTACTAATTGCAATCTAAAATCTTTGAATTCACCATAATACTCGCAACGCTACGTTACATGACGTGTGACGCTTCTCTAATACAAAAACTCTCTGCATGATATAAAATTAAATTTCTTTATACTGATACTAACCTTAATTTGATCTTTCTTGATAATTTATACGAGAGAAAATATGATAAAAATCTTAATATATATGATTTAAGTGTCACGTTGTTTGTCCGCGATGGACTCTTAAACTACCTAACCGATTTTAATCAAATTTGCACACCGTTTTCAGTTTGGTCCAACTTGAGAGATAGGATAGTTTTTTTCCTATGAGTGACCCACAATTTTTTTTGTGCGAATACAGGGATTTTAATATAACATGACAAAGGATCGTCGAAAAGGGCAGAACAACGTCTGCCTGACAATCTAGTACGGTAAACCTCTTACGATATTCACGGGATGAAACGGGATAGTAGCTTTTCTTAATCTGCCAATACACTATCTAAAATAATTTAATTAAACGATATAATACCTGCTAGAAACAAATTTCATTCGATTAGTAGTGTTCGCGTGAATGAAAGATAAGAAATCATTATCCAAGCGCATATCTGCAAACTACAATGGAATTTAATTATAATTAAATAAATATTGCTTTTAAATTTAAGTTAAGAAATAAAGTTTTCCTTCATTAAAAATGCGACAAAAATATTGTCTTAATCATTTCGTTTATTTATTTTGTTTCCAATAAGTATAAATATTAAATGTCAGACTGTGTTTGCCAAATCTTTCCAGACAAAAACAACAATTTCTAGATATACAGTAACTGCCAAGCAGAAACTTTGTGGAGCTGTTCAAAAGCTTTCTTAAAAGATATACGTGCTTCTGACTGGCTAAGGCATTTTATTCTTACGACAAACTTACAAAAGTAAAAGGAAAATCTTATACGTACAAATAGACGTAAGCTATAAATTTTCTAGTAAAATGTTTAATTTTTCTTTTTTTTTATATAATAATTAAATTTTTCGTATTTTATACTTTAAGGTATTATTAAATTTTATATTATAATTAATTTCTTTCCATATGTTTACCGTTTCCATTTCCTAAAGTACATTCACATTTAATTCACGACTGTAATTTCATAAGGGGCTAACAAAGTTCGAATAAACGCAAATCCCTCAGACTACGTTTAGCCAAAATAAAAATGTGTATAGGCGGAAAATTCAATAAAATAGCTTCCTGGCCCATCACCTTCACAATCACAAACTCAATATTTTAATAGCCACCTTTGAATACTTGCTAGACAAGCAAACACAGTTACATTTTCTATTGCTATACTATATCTAAGCCTTACTTACATGAGACCTATAAGTTCATGTCCAACAGTATATTTCAGCAGTATATATAATTTTTATTGTTTTTTCTCAAACGGAATAGCCATTGGTTGTTACTTCGCCTGCTAATCGTGGCAACTAAGTCAAATATCTACTTTATCAGGCAATCTATATGGCAGACATATATTCAGCACCCCCTGAAATACCACGCCTCTCATTTACTGTCGGTATGTAAATATAAGATGGAAGAAAGAAGTTGTCATTTAACGTAAATTATTTTTATATTGCGCGTTGTATTATGGATAGCCAGTACACTGACAGGTTGCTAGTCATTTCTTATATTTACGCGAACATTACACATTCAAATAATACTAGTTTTTACGGATTTTATCGCGTATATATATTTTTTATATTCCCGACCTTTCGAGCACTTTACAGTACCCACGGTCACAGGGGGACTGAGATGTTCAACGTTCAGATGTCACAGTTAACTCCTGTTACCACAGATTAAAATTATTAATTTTTGTTCCAATATACTTACATCAGGATCAGAGACAGAGTGGTCCTTCACTGCTGGCCGTATGAGGACGCTCAAGGTCGCTCAGCGAGCTATGGAGAGGGCTATGCTCGGAGTTTCTCTGCGTGATAGACTCAGAAATGAGGATATCCGCAGTGAAACCAGAAT
This sequence comes from Parnassius apollo, assembly GCA_907164705.1. Classification (NCBI taxonomy): domain Eukaryota; kingdom Metazoa; phylum Arthropoda; class Insecta; order Lepidoptera; family Papilionidae; genus Parnassius; species Parnassius apollo. The sequence goes on from CAJQZP010000008.1 coordinate 9,060,373, forward strand.
GACCGACATAGCCCAACGGATTAGTAAGCTGAAGTGGCAATGGGCCGGCCATTTAGCTCGAAGAACCGATAACCGATGGAGAAGAAAGGTTCTCGAGTGACAGCCTCGTACCGGTAGGCGTAGTGTAGGGCGACCCCCCACTAGATGGAGTGACGACCTGGTAAGACATGCAGGAAGTCGATGGATGCAGGTGGCTCAGGACCGTGCTTTGTGGCATTACTTGGGGGAGGCCTATGTTCAGCAGTGGACTTGTGAAGGGCTGTAATGATGATAATGATGATGATGATACACAGTATGAACTTACAGTATCTTGAAGTCTTGCCATTGTGTGCGCGGGTTGGTATAAAATTTTATTAATTATAGGATCGCAAGCATGGTAGCACCCAGACATATTCTCTATTTAAATTAGGATATTTTTGATTTGTATAGTCTCGCGAATCACCCTTGGAAAGAATCAATGGTCTTTAGCGAGCATTTATGGTCTATCAAATGTAATGTTGTAACGGGGGCGATCCTATACGTGTTCACAGACTTCCTTCCCATAGCATCGATAATTTACATCAGCTATATGTTCTTAAACGCGGGTTTGAATTGATATTTTAGTTCGTCCTATGTAAGACCACATTCACAATTAACCATGTACACTCCTGGATCTTGCAGAGGGACATTACACTTGACTGATTATAAAAACCGAACAATCTTCTTCGGTGGCTTGAAGTATGTTTTATAGAAGCCTGCTTCAAGGTGTAACCAATCTTGTCAGTGATATCTCTGACATACAGCAGGTACAGGCTCAACTGTGGCTGGCTTCAATCGTTCACTGTGGACTCTAATCTTGTTGTCATGCAAAACTTACTTGACGTGTTAGAGCTCAGCAGCCAGATGTTTACTGTCACAGATCCCTCGTGCTCTCTGAAACAAAGATTTACCCACGGTAGCTAACTGTTGAGGATGGTGGTAAGAATTACCGTTTAAATATCTATCTTTATTGGTCTTTTTTATACAGAGTGTGGTTTTTATACTCACATAAAAGTAAAAGAAATGAATAAAAAAATTAAAAGCGGTTGTGAAAAATTTATTTGTCAAGCATAAGAAATTCTTACCAAATGCCCGGTACGTTTTGATATAACATACTTTTAAAAAAAACTATTTTGTATAACTCATGTAGACAATTGACAAGTTGAATAAAAGAAATCATGTAGTTAAATGCAAAATTATTTAAATTATTAGGTTTGATAATAAATTTCTCCCTTACGGCGACACCTAAAGAGGTCAGGTTCAACCTACACCGCTCAAACCTTCAGACGTACTTCTTAAGATATTACATTCCTATAAGCTATTATACTTTTATCTGCTATCCGAATCCCAAATCTCTTTTTATATTTTACAAGTATGTAGTATTCTTATTAGATAAGAACCAATTTCAAAGACTGATAGTTTTAAAGCTCATATTTAACTTTATATTTACGTTCTTAAACATAACTTTATTAGCGTTGAACGTTTTATTAAACTTATTTTAATAAAATTCATTTTTTCTCTTAAAAGTCAGTACTTACCTGATTTCTATCCCAACTGACTGTAAGAGGTGATTAAAAACAATTTGTTACTTGTTGACTTATACATTCGATTTACTCAGTAGGTCGTTGTAATTTATATTATTTACGGCCCTCATTTTTAAATTGTTATAAATATCGTAATATAGTATCTACATACTACAATTCAAACTAAATGATGTACATCGTAAATTACAGTAACTTTTCTTTAAAATTGCGAATAGTTCGGAGAATCTAAAAGTTGATTATATTAGCTATTTCAGCATCTGTACAATTACTAGCATAAAAAAGAAATTATTTACGTACAACATATTTTTGTTCGACACGCGTATTCCCACGAGATTGGGAAGTAAAAATACTTGAAGTAATGAAGTATCAGTAAGTGAGTTTTGAGTAATTTTATTAATTCGATCGCCAAAAAATACTGCACATTCTACTAAGCTGTTTTTCGCTATTATAAGCACATGAGTTAAGAAACCGTACCGTACCGGAAAAAGGCGGAAAGGCCGATAAACGTTATGTTTATTAAATTTTATCCTTCTGTGCTAACTCTACCAAAATAGGTAAAAATTTTGACGTCTTCTTAGAATCTTTGCCTCTGTACGGTATATTTACTCATGTACTATAACTCTGTACACATTTCCACATGGGGTTGATGTGTTTCGGGGAAACAAATCAGTTTTGCGCCATTTTAGTTTTTGACCTTTAATTTTTTCTATTATTTCTATAAAGTTAAATCTATATTCAACAATGGCTCATTATGGGCTGAATGAGAAGATCTTAGATCTTTAGTTTCAAAGCTCGAATTTGTGGAGTAGTGGCTTAGCTGTGAGTTATGGTACAGGGGGGACGCGAGTTCAAATTCCACACGGAACAATTATTTGTTTTGAAACTTCAAAACATAACTTTTGTATTTCTGCACCAATTTGGAAAAAAACCTTTGTTATTTTCATAAACATAGCTTTAACGTTATATAGGTTTTATTATCAAATTATCACATGTTGATGTGACCCATTGTAGGAGTGGTAGAATAAGGGTGACAAACGAGTAGACGGGTAGACTATATAACCGATTGTAAGTGAACACTGTGGCCTATAAAGCACTTTATATCTGTCCTCGATTAAGAATCAAAATGCTGATTTATTGTTACCCCTGATATTGATAAAATGGAATGCCCCGTTACCTGTAAAAAGAATCTTCAGTTCTTTACACTCACCTTAAGAAACACAACAGAATGTTCTGTTTGTATTCTGTGAGAGCGTGGTCCTACCCAATTCGAGCTGAACCATTAGTGCTTCACTTATGTATGTATAGCTGCAGCGTGGCCCAATGATAGACGCAGATCTCTATGGGCAGACGCTTAGTTGTGGCGTAAGAGAATCCACTCATTCTACGACATATCATTTTGTGAGTATTGTAAGAAAGAGAGAAACTGAAACAGGGGATGAATAGCAGATTTTTTCTGATAACAACTAAAAATAATTAAAACAATGTGGGTTCAAACCTGCCTGCCAAGCTTGACGTATATGGAAAATATTCTTCCTATGAGGCAATATATGGCGCAGGCCTAAGTCCTGCGGTGGAAGTTTGTCTTGACTTTGAATGAATTATGTATACAGTGACAATTCAAGAGGCTTCGTTAAGAAAACTAGATAGTCAACATAAACAAGCGAATACAGGTACATAAAGGCCGTACCGAGCGCCGCGCCGTCTCAAGTGGACGGAGCGAATATTTTGTACTAACGGCTGTTGTTAGGTTAACGAACCTTCGTTGGACAAATAGTTTTAAGAGATAGTTCTTCATTTATTATTTAATTGAGCTGTTTTTATATAAATGCATATATCATGATGTAAGTTGTTCATTGTTTTCTTTAATTTTAAAATATGTCCATGATAGTTAAGAAAACTATGAAGATCAGTTTTGTTAAATACATATCTTTGTTTTCGATCTTTTTTTATTTACGCACATGTATTAATGTAACCGTGTAGTGGCGGTGTAAAAAATGAATAAAGAAAGGTAAAAATTAATATTTTACCGATTTTAACGCCCTAGTTGCTATGAGTTTCACTCCATATTCACTCCAAGGTGTAAAATTAAATTTATTAAAAACTCGACTTTATTGGTTATGTCATTTTCTTCTTTTTTGACAAGCTAAAATATTCCATTGTGAATTTGAAAAGGGGGCCAAAAATCTTCCTTATATTTCTTCTTTTAATTTTTTTTCTTCCCCTTTTTCTTTTTTTTTAAAATATATTATGTGGATATGACCCCAACCAGTCAAGTCACCCAGGAGTTAATCACTAACTGACGCATCAACGATTATATGTACTCGTTATTAATAACAACGCCATCTACTAGATCCAATAATTGTGAATCTAAACTATTTTCGAATCAACTTAATCACACAAACAAATTTTATTAAAATCAGTCCAGCTGTTTAGAAGAGGTTCAGTTACATACACTCGGACATAAGTATTATATAAAGATAACACAGAAAGGAGGATGGCCAAATCGTACCAGACAACGAAACGATAGCATCCCAATATGAAATATTTATGTAAAATACCCTTATTGTTTAAGGTCTTAAAATATACAAGAAATACCTTTCTAAGTAGCCGCAAAAAAAGGTATCCATTTATTTACATTTTTGTAACTGTTCAAAATTATTTCAAATAATAGTTTCAGAACGCACCTAATGACGATTCATTTCGTGTGTGAAAGGACTTGGTATTCAAAGACTCAAATTATTCACGTTTTTATAAATAGTTGTTAATTTTAATTCAATTCAATTAGTATGTAGACATCAAATTAACTACTATGCTGATTTATTATGTACTGGATTCTTGTCATAAAAATAATTATGTAGGTCATAGTAAACTAAACGTTTTGTTCAATTACATATGCAGAACGGAACGTGATTTGTCATCGCTTAATCTGTGGTCATCAATCCGCGACAGTATTGTTATTTCCTTCTGTTGTTTTGACCTCGGTATTTTTTTACGGACTGATATGATATAACCCATATGATTTCACATCTTGGATAATTGTGAGAGATATCTTGCAAACTACAATGCTATTGCTATGTGTTAATTGTAACATATGCATTGATACACTTCGCCACCACGTCGTTTTTGAGCTTGATACCAGAGTAATTTCTAAGATCTGCGAGTGGAATTCTTCAATTATAGTACGTATTTTTGCGCGCCTAAGTTGACGTCTAGCACTAGCGGCATCTAGTGTTGGGTAACAGAGTGAGGAGAGCTTTCCAGAATATGTCATGACTAATATTTCAACCAACAGCGCCATCTAGTATCGAATTGATGAACTAAGCTTTCTAGAAGCCCCACACTCGAATTTTCTGCGCCTGGTCGGTCAGCGCCCGTATTTACTAGAGTATTCTGAATGTTTCGGTGAAAAATGTGTATTTAAAGCCACTGCAACCCGCTATCAGGGCAGTATTGAATTTGGCGAGACAAGCGAAGTTTCTGAGCGAAATAAAGTGAATTAGTGTGATTAATTATTATTGTTTTAAGTTTTAATTGGTCTAAAGAAAATGAAAAGTGTAAATTTTGGTAATTCAATCGGCAGATTTTATTGTCACGAACCTCAAGCTCGTAACAGTATTTACATACATACCTATTTATTACTCTATTAAAATACATCATCATAATACAACTATAATCAATCATACATCATAATAAAACTCTAATTCTTATTTTAGATCACTGAATAAGATTACGTATGTGATGCCTGTCAGAAATTGGCAATACAGCATATCAACTCCGGGTTACCTAACGAACCTGGTGCTTCATCTTTCCGTGGCCACAAGCTTGTTTGCATACTCTGTGGAAGTTTTCTGAGGAATCGTAAACGCAATCATATTGTTAGACAGAATCCATCTCAGTTGCAACAAACAATACGTGTTGAGCTTGAAAATAGAATTGCCCCACGGCATGTAATAATTACCTTTTTTATTTTGTACTTTTTTTGATTTGTGTTGGTATCAAAGTTATAGTAAATTTATCGCTGCAATTTTATATTGTTTTGTAAAAATGTTTCTATTTTCTCGGGTTTAATGATAATGAGCCAAAACATTTATATTAAGACAAGGCTGTATAGTTGTTTCAGGCAACTTCAACAGACCATGTTTGTCATCCCTGTTGGCTGAGACGCAAGAGAGTTGCAACACATAATATGCAGCAGAAAGAGCTAAAGTTGGAGCAGGAGTCAGAGCCTCAACCCCAAGAACCTTAAAGCCCTCCAAATATCGACCAGCAAGATGACGTAGTACCTAGGGTGATTAATTTGCCGCAGTATAGACGAGCGGCAAACACTGCAGCACATTGTGTTTTTTCTGGTTGCCAGAACACAGATTTGCATAAAATTTCTGACCTTTTAAGAGCAACAACTCTTAGCAAACACAAATATTACTTGCCTATAAATGCTCATATTTGTGTAGAACATACATTTAGTACTGATTGGGATATGTTGTTTAATTCTCAAAATAGTTTGAGAACATTTACGGCTGAAAAAGTGGAACATGCTCTTTCTTTTATAAATGTTTTCAACACATTTCTTGATTTATCGAGTATGGAAAGTGTTAAAAGATTTGATGAGCAATTGTTTCATTATTGGCTAGGAATGAATACACAACAATTTGAACTTTTATTATATGAAAGCCGCATCTTATAAAAACAAATAGATGCTGCAGCTACAGAACATATATGCCAGAATCCCTGCTTTAGGGTAAGCATCAGCTCACCACTGAGCAACCTAACAGGAGTCGTTGTGTGACCGTACGCCGATGGGTGGTGGAAGTTGTTAACGGGTACTTCAAACGAGACTTTAAAATATTCTGGCAAGATTTTTTTTCATAAAACTGTTTCATATAATATGTTGCATATGTTTTCCATAGCTGCAAGCCTTTTAAATAAATTAAGTGTTCGATTAAAAAACAGGAATGATGCTGAGCAAATCATAAATGTGATTAGAGAACGGTTTCCATTAAATAATAATTTATCTGATTTTATAAATAGTATGATACCAATACTAATATTATATTCCCCCCGTCTAGAATATATTGGAGTTATATTAAAAATATAGAAAAAATATAGAAATAAGCAGAGAAAACATTAATGTAACAGAGTATTGTTTGAGAGGAAGTGGACATAATTCACTTATAAGAAGCAAAATCAAATCCAGACACGTTTCGAGAAAAGTATATTATGTTTATATATAAATTGAAAATAACGTGTTTGGAAGGGAAGTTATAATAGAGTATTGCTGTAATTGCTTAGTTGGTAGAAGTACAGTTAGGTGCTGTGCACATGTTATGACGCTTGTGGTGGTACTTTGGGTGGACCAGGCATCAGCCGACAATATCGCCAGTGCCAGCATCACTCCTTGATGTTGTAGTTGAAAGAAGATGATGAATAAAAAGTAATTTTGTCTAGCCTACTTATTTTATTAAAGTACTCCTAAATTCTACCATTATACTTTTTCAATACATAAGCAACTTTAGTATTGAATACTAAAAGACAGTAGGTATCTAGCAACTAACTCTCTTCAGCTACAATTAAAATGGTCAAATTACAAAAAAAGCCTTGAAATCTTTCAGGAAAGACTTCGTGTGTTAATAGTTACGCCATCCTTGTTTTTTACACTACATACTGTGCAAGCTAGTGCTCGTATATATGTGGGTGTAGTTTTTATTGAATTATCGGTCATAATTTGTCGTCGAAACAGTTAACTTCACTAGACGGTTTGACAGACGGCCCTTTTTGCCATCGAACTCTAGGAGTACGATGCAAATACGTCGGGTGCGCTTTGAGAGATGTTCTATTATTGGGTAGTAAATTTTTTTAAGAGAAATCTAAATAAATGGAAACGAGATCGCTAATTACCCTCCTCACTTATCGCTAACTACACTTTTAGGCTACATCGCAGTCGGATAAAGCGTCCAAGCAAGGTTTTTCGTTAAAAATCAAAATTTACAATAAATGGACTTTAGGAGTAACAAGACTTCCATTAAACGGGTTTTGATAAGCGACAAAAACATACTTTTTTAAATAACGCTTTCTATAATATAGAAGAATATATGAAATGTTCATTTTCTGACTTGCTTAACATGTAAATGTAGGTGTATTTTAATTTGTAATTTTAATAATCAAATATAATCTAATATCATTTAAACTGATTGTAATTTTGACATAAAAATAAACCAATCTAACTATAGTTTTGACTTTTTTAGACATGAAAAAAAAGTCAAGTACAGCTCCTATAGAAATTTGGTCATCCTCCTTTCCCTCCAAATTAAAATAGTGTATAATATAACAAATTATGAACGCAGCTGGTAGTAATTTAGGATAATTCGGTTCATTTATGCCTATGTTATCGTGGAACGGAACCACCTAACGTGAGATACAGGGTGGTTAAGCCACTGGCATTTTGCCATCATGTGGCATGTGAACACTGAGCTATATATTCTTGTTGGTATATATAAAGGTAACCTTTTTACTAATTATATCATGTTATTTATTTTATTCTAGCGATTCGCTCCGTCTTTGTTTTGGTACGACATATTAAGTGGCATTAATTTGATTTTAGATAATCTTTAAATAAAAATAATTATATATATATATATATATATATATATATATATATATATATATATATAAATATATACAAATCCACCTTGCGATGGTTACGGAAAATGTTGATCCGATTTAAATGAGCCAACCAGAGCACAGCAAAAGATAAGATAGACGTTGCCGTTTCGTATCTTTGGCGGTACAAGCTACAGATTTAATGCGTGTTCAATATAATAATGCATTCTGGGTGCTGTTGGGTCTGCCTCGTTATTGTAATGCGCCGGGTATGTTTGCGGATGCGCGTGTGAATTGTTTCTACACCACGATGCATAAACGATGCACATCCCTGGTGCGCAGGGTGCGGGCCAGTTCGAATGGTATCCTGATGGCATTTTCTGACAGGTTTGAGGTCAGTACCTGAAACATTATATATGGTGCACGTGCTGACTAATTGGGCCTGTCTTAGATATAGTTTTAAAATTAAGTAAATAGTTTTAAGTTTTACTAAAATTAATTTAAAGATTTGTATTATTACTAACATCTATGATCCTTGTGGTCGAAATAAACGACTTTTTTTAACGAATAACTCGACAAAACCCTTTCTTGTAGCGGAAGTGGCGGAAACGCTGTTTCTTCTGCATATCAATGATATGTTGCAAACCCGTAACATTCATTGCTATGCAGATGACAGCACTGGTGATGCTCTTTACACCGGTCGAGCCAATATTTCTCAGGAAAACGTCTCCGAGTGCCGGAATAAACTTGTGTCTGAAGTCGAGTTTTTTCTGAACAGAGTCTCGGATTGGGGGCGACTAAATCTAGTCCAGTTTAAACCCCAGAAGACACAAGTTTGCGCGTTAACCGCTAAAAAGAACCCCTTTGTCGTATCCCCTCAGTTTCAAGGCACTCCCCTTGTTGCCTCAGCCAGTATTGGAATCCTCGGCGTCGACATATCGAGTGACGTGCAGTTTCGTGGTCACTTGGAAGGGAAGGCCAAATTGGCCTCTAAAAAGCTTGGCGTGCTCAGCAGAGCGGGACAGTATTTCATGCCGGCACACCGCCTGCAACTTTACAAGGCGCAGGTTCGGCCGCACATGGAATATTGTTCCCATCTCTGGGCTGGGGCTCCCCAGTACCAGCTCCTTCCACTTGACCGCATCCAGCGCAGAGCGGCTCGAATCGTCGACGACCGAGTGCGTTCCGATCGGCTCGATTCACTGGCATTGCGAAGAGATGTTGCATCTCTTTGCATTTTCTTTCGCATATACCATGGAGAGTGCTCTGAGGAATTGTTCGGATTAATCCCAGCCGCCAAATTTCGTGAACGCACTACGCGGCAAACATCCCGATACCATCCACACCATCTGGATGCTTGGCGGTCCACCACCGTACGTTTCAAAAGGAGTTTTCTTCCGCGTACAACCCTTCTGTGGAATAGTTTACCACCGGCGATTTTTCCGGACCGATACGACCTGGGGACCTTCAAGAAAAGAGCTTACTCCTTTCTAAAGGGCCGGCAACGCACCTGCAATTCCCCTGATGTTGCGGTTGATCATGGGCGGCGGTAATCACTTAACATCAGGTGAGCCGCATGCTCGTTTGCCCCCCTCTTCTATATATATATATAAAAAAGGCGGCATAAGTTATTCGTCTGAGTGCGTGTTTGTGTGTGTGTGTGTGTGTGTGTGTGTGTGTGTGTGTGTGTGTGTGAGTTTGTGTGTGCGCGTGCGTGTGGGTGTATGTGCGTTCATGTGTGTTCGTGTGAATGCATGTGCGTGCGCGTGTGTGTGAGTGTATGTGTGCGTGAGTGCACTGTTGTGTTTTTTTGACTACGTGCGTGTGCGGCAGTGTGCGTGTGCGTGCGCGCGCGCGCGTGTGTGTGTGTGCGCGCGCATATGTGTGCGTGTGTGTATGTGTACGTGTGTGTGTACGCGTGTGCATGTGCGCGTGTGTGCTTGTGTGCGTGAATGCATGTGTGCGTGGGTGCACTGTTGTGTTTGTGTGTGTGCGGCAGTGTGCGTGTGTGAGCAAAATTGATAGGTAAAGAATCGAACCATTACATGAGATATTATCATGAGACCTTACCTCCGGTCTTAATGGAGTGACCTCAAAATGTAATTCGGGATTACTACTGAAACTCCTGGACTAGTAGAACTGGGTGTAACGAGTTTGGGCTCGTTTTGTTAGTTATGATGAGTCCTTACCTCCGGACTTGTTAGAGTGACCTGAAGGTATGCTTCGGTAACTAATACTGTAACACCTGGACTAGTAGAACTAGGTATGCCGAGTTTAGGTTTTTTTGTTAGTTATAATGAAACCGTCACAAAACAAAAGTTCTTTTCACTTTGTCTCTAGTCCCAATAGGTAGCCAAGCAGAATTCTGAAAAATGGATAACTTCGTAGTAACACCTTTATGGGCAGTATCGATATCCACTTACCAGCCACACTGTTTTTCGCTGTAACCAACTGTCCTTTATTTGAGCCTCACTTGCCCTCACGCGGTACCCACTTTACTGCACTCCAGTGCACCCACCACCACCTCTGCTACCTACGCCTCCACATCTACCACCGCACCCCTCTCTATGCCTTCCGCTACCTCCGCCTTGTAACGTTGCACGTACATGTATGCATAATTATAATTAAACGGTTTATTAAAATTAAATAAACATTTAATAAACTAAATAAAAATAAAATAAAAGTTATTAACAAAAATAATTCTATAATTAACTTAGGTATCCTATTAATAAAACAAATCAGTAAACTAAAAGAACGAATTAAATAATAAATCAAATATTAAAATATTGTATTTCGAACAAACACTCTGACGCTTCGTTACTCTATGCGCTTTGCAACTCTCGCGTCAGAGTTTTACCCGGCCGGTATTATTCCACGGCGTCGCGCTCCCGACCATTCTCCGCCCGAGCGCCCTGGGAGGCGCACACTACCACTGCAGCCGCGTTCACAAGCTCTGCTTTGTGTCCTCGTACGCGCTTGCAAATTTTAATCCCATTTTGGAAAAAGTTTAAAATAATATAATAATTCCGGCACTGTGGCCGTATAGTTTTTTCGTTAATTCTCGTCACCGAGACCTCCGTATCGTCTTGCACCCCGTAAGGGTAAGTGTTGAAACGTTACCTAGTTTTAAGTAGTGAAAGTGTTTTATAGGTAGTGTAATTTGATCATGCCAGGCTGTTTGCTTTTAGCTATTTAATTGCCACGTTATTAGTATTATTTGCATGTAAGTAATGTATGTAGCCGCTGTGCGCGTTGGCAAAAGTACCGTTACAAAATGGCGTCTCATACATTTCGCACCGCGATCAAATATCGCAAGTCACCATCATGTTTCAACCAATGCACAGCCTAAATTAGTTATCCTGGTACATTTAAACAGTATTTTACACTTGCCGTAATTTTAATTCATGTGTATTTTAATTGCGCCTCACCGCTATGACGCTTGCCTTCCATTCCGCCTTGTAACTCCGTTCTGATTATGAACACCCGCCAGCTACTCTCTGTGCTCCCATCTACTGCTAGCCTGCGATATACCGGGGGTTCATAATCGGCGGCATTTTATTACCTGGACCTAAATTTGGACGACGTTGTTTCCAGGGTGCAATTTTACGACTCAACCGTGGCGGTCACCCCTTTTTTAAGAGGGCCTAGGCCTCCCCTCGACGCCGCCACCGCCACAGCCAGCTGCCCACGGCGCTCCCCGTGAACAGTCCAACCCCCCGGCCCTGCTCGACCACCTTGCGGCCACATAGGGGAGTACCTGACCCTGCCAGTGAAGCCAGACGGGCACCTTTTTTTAAAATTATCGGAACCACGCCCACGACCTTTTCTTTTACCAATATACAATTTTTTTTGACTGGTTGTTGCCTTATTTTAAACCACGACCGCCACACTGGCGCCCATTAACGTGGTAAAAAAAGGTCTGGTTTCACTGCGTAGGAGTAGTTGGTGTTTGTGTCGTTTTGTGTTTGTGAAACGTTTTTGTTTTTTTTTGTTTTTGGTTGCAGCAACTAATGTGTACGAATTTCATTATTGTGTTTGTTTTAGGAATTTTATTGAATTTCAATTGATTTATTTATTTACTTGTATTATTTGAGAGATCATAAACTTTAATCCCTAACTAAGAATTTGTTTAGTTTCGAATAACTTTTCGTAATCACTCTATGCCGTGCACTACCTATGTTGTTTACGTTCTATCATTGTACAGAGTAGTTAGCGTGCAGAGTGGTCACTGTGTAATCTGTGATAGGGTAAATTTAATATTTTTCCGAGGTATTACTATTCTATTCTGCAGTAGGTTTTTTTTTTCTCGTGGTTTTTTTTTCTGTGATATTATTATTATCGAAATTTTATGAATTGTAACTATCCCCTATTGTTGCTGCAGAACTCTAGTTCAGTTGAGTCACGCATGCGTTGGTAGTATTTTAAATTATTCAATCAATTGTTTTTTATTTTAATTCTTAGGCATATTATTATTATCTTGTTGTTGTTTTATTTAATTGTTCGAGTACACATTAGTTGCGTATTTTAATTTTTTGTTGCGCTGCTTCTTTTATTTTGGTGGCAGTTGCTTTATTCTTTTTACTGCTTCTTTTATACGCCAATCGTTTTAGTCAACCAGAACGTTCTTAGTACCTGATATTATAATTGTAACGGAACGGAGTAGATTAAGTCAGTAACGACTCAACACTTACCTCTTTGCGGTTATACGCGTGTTATAATGGCGCACTCGGTTAAATTCCTATCGTTGCAAAAGTCGGAGTTAGAATACGAAGTTGCCATTAGAGGTGCCACCCCGGCTGACACAGTCAGAGAGTTACGCGAGCAGATTGCTAAATTAGGTCCACTCTTTCCTTCGGAGGACATTCTCGAGAGCGTTTTGTCTGTCGGCGATGATTTAAAGGGAGTCAGCGATGCTTTAATTAAGCTAAGAGCATATATCGAGGCGCCTAGCGATGGGAATGCGTTGCTTCGTGCTCGCAACCTCATTAACCACCTCCATCATCGACTCAACCGTATAGTTTGTGATAGCACGACCCAGCAAGGGGTGGTGGATACGTGTGTTTCGGAATACAGGCAACTTTTGGAACGCTATAATGCTATTACTGCTACTGATTCCACCCCTTCTCTGGCATCTAGAGACCCTCAGTCTACTGCTGCTTTACCTCTCAACGTTAACGTAACTTGTGAGCGCGGCGTGGCTAGTGAGTTCACTAAGTTTAAGTTCGACGGCAAATCTTGCGTTCGTGCATTTATCCAGCGCATCAATGAATACAGCCAGTCGAGGAATATACCGGGGGAAAAACTGCTGTCTTACTGCGCTGAGATTTTTACCGGCGATGCCTTGCATTGGTATCGTGCCATTCGGGACCAGGTATCTAATTGGGACGAGTTAGTTTCCCTTCTTAGAGAAGATTTCGACCAGGCCGATTATGATTACAGACTCTTGTCGGAGATTCGGGCCAGAACTCAGGGCGAGTCTGAAAATATAACTATTTACATTTCTATTATGACTGGGCTATTCTCACGTTTGTCCAAGAGCCTGTCTAACGAAGACAAACTTGAGATCATTTTACATAACATCCGCCCATGCTACGCCAGCACCTTAACTTCTGTCCCGAAGATCTCAGACCTCGACACCTTGCGTTCGCTCTGTCGTAATTACGAAAACATTCAGGCTCGCCTAGTGGGATTCCACGAACCTCCGAAGGTCTCTTCAGGAACACTGGCGCCAGAGTTTGCTTACGCTGGTCAGTCTGCAAGTAGGTTTAATCAAGGCAGCGGCCAAAGTTTCAATAAAAGACCTTACAATAACTTTTACAATAAAAGCAACAATAATTACGATACAGGTAATAAAACTTATACTAAAAATGATAATTATGTGCATGCGGTGCAACAGCAGTACCAAAAGTCTCCTTATTGTCCTAGGTGTCGTAATAACACCCACAACCTTCGTCAATGCAAAGCAAATAGGGATAGAATATTTTGTTTTGTTTGTGGCCAGGAAGGCGTCAAGTCACCAGACTGTCCGAAGTGTGGCAAGGATAAACCGAGCACTTCAAAAAACTGATAGACCAGCAGAATTGTACTGAAGTCCTGCCACCCAAGTTTGACCAAGAGGATTGGCAGAGCTGGCTTAACACTGTTAATGTTTTCTTCAATTCCTATAAAGTTGATAAAATTCTGCTGGACAAACCATTGCATGATCCTAGACCTTACGCTTGTGTACAAATCAATGATTTTAAGCTATTTGGCCTCTTAGATTCAGGCTCAGCTGTGTCCATTTTAGGTGATAAAGCTTATAGGAAGCTAGAGGAGCGGGGTTTACAGCTGCATAGGGACAACTTAATTACAGTCACGGCTGCTGGGGGTCAATCTATGACCAGCATTGGCTATATGTTTCTCCCTATAAACTTTGAGAATGAGTACCATATAATTAAGTCATTTGTTGTGCCAGACATCAATATTGATCTCGTGTTGGGGATCGATTTTTGGCGCGAGTTTAACATTTTTCCTAGACATTTCTCAAGCATTACATTTTCTAATGCCGCAGTATTGAATGCTAGCCTTAGTACCGATTCTACCACTTTCATACAAGCGTATGACCACTTAACTGTTTCGGAGAGATCAGTGGCGGATGACATCATTTCTCAATTTAGCGACATTTCCGCCGAACGTCGGGGTTTGGGCGAGACGAGTTTGGTCACTCACCGTATTGATACGGGAGATGCTGAGCCAGTTCGTCAAAGGTACTATAGGTTGTCTCCAGAGAAGCAGCGGATCCTTGCCGAGCAGGTCGACGAGATGCTGGCTCTGGACGTAATTGAGCAGTGCGAAAGTGCTTGGTCATCACCAGTTCTCATTGTTACGAAGAAAAACGGTCAGCCTCGGTTTTGCCTCGACAGCCGCAAGCTCAATTCCATCACGAAGCGCGACGCCTATAGTCTACCCTACATTTCAGAGATCTTGGATAATCTTCGCGATGCTCGCTACTTATCTAGTATCGATTTATCCAAAGCTTTTTGGCAGATACCTATAGCACAGGAGGACCGGGACAAGACTGCTTTTTATGTGCCTAATCGCGGTACCTATCGTTTTAAGCGCACTGCTTTTGGTTTAACTAACGCCCCGGCTACACAGCAAAGGTTGGTTGATCTGTTATTTAGGGAATTTGACCTCAAAGTCTTTGCATACCTAGACGACATTATTATCGTCTCAAACGACTTCAATTCCCATGTTTCCCTGTTACTTCGGGTTCTTAATAAGCTGAAACAGGCCAACCTCACTGTAAACCTAGAGAAATGTCAATTCTTCCGCAGTCAGCTCAAATACCTGGGTTACGTCGTTGATAGTAGTGGTTTACGTACCGATCCTGAGAAGGTGGAAGCAATCCTCAATTACCCGACACCTACATGTCGTAAGGACGTTAAGCGCTTCCTCGGGACTGCTACTTGGTATCGTCGTTTCGTCCCCAATTTTAGTACCATTGCAGGCCCCTTAAACAAGTTAACTTCGAGTAAGAAGGGTGGACCACCTTTTGTCTGGTCTGCCGAAGCTGATGCTGCCTTCAAGAAACTTAAGGAGTGTTTAGTTTCCGCTCCTGTTCTTTCCTGCCCTGACTACGATAAGCCATTCGAAGTACACACCGATGCCAGCAATTACGGCGTGGGTGCGATGCTGACGCAGACTATAGATGGTAAGGAGCACCCCGTTGCTTATATGAGCAAGTCGTTGTCAGCAGCAGAGAGGAACTACAGTATAACGGAGCGTGAGACATTAGCTGTCGTCATCGCCCTGGAGCACTGGAGGTGTTACTTGGAGAACGGTAGGCCATTCACTGTCTATACTGATCACAGTGCGTTAAAATGGTTTCTGTCTCTCAGGAACCCTACCGGTAGATTAGCTCGCTGGGGTGTAAGATTGTCCTCATTTCATTTAGAATTCAAGCATCGTAAGGGTGTGGACAATGTGATCCCCGATGCCCTCTCTAGAGCTCTTCCCGTCTCGGCGATTAGTACTTCCGGTTCGAACATGGTGACATCGGATTCTTGGTACAAAAATATTTATAATTCTTGCCTTTCTAAGCCGCAAACTTTCCCGAATTTCATTATCAAGGATGGCAAGTTATTCAGGCGTGCCAAGAATAATCACTCACTTTCATCCGAGTTCTTATGGAAGGAGGTTGTACCTTTTGAGCTACGCGAGCAGGTGATCAACGAGAATCATGCGGAACCCACGGCTGGACATCTCGGCGTTTTTAAAACATACCATCGTATTGCCTTGCGCTACTTTTGGCCTGGTATGCACCAGGACGTGGTGAAGTTCGTTGCCTCCTGCGAGAAGTGCTTGTCTTACAAGACTCAAAATCACCAAACCTTGGGAGAAATGGGCCGCCCGAAGCAGTGTTCTAGGCCATTTCAAATGATTTCAATTGATTTGATGGGCCCCTTGCCTGTCACTAGGAAGCAGAACACTTATATCTTCGTAGTCACATGCTGCTTCTCGAAATATTGCCTAATTTTCCCATTAAGAAGTGCTACTGCCACTACAGTCACGAAGTTACTGGAAGAGTCTGTTTTCCTCATCCATGGTGTCCCTCAGACCATATTTTTGGACAATGGCAGCCAGTTTATTTCGAAGGTCACTGAGTCACTTTTCCATCGTTATAAGGTCCCTAACGTGTTCTTCACGCCAAAGTACACCCCTCAAATTAATTTGGTAGAACGACATAATCGTTCAATTATCACGTGTATCTCAACTTTCGTGGACAACGATCATCGCAGTTGGGATACATATATTCCGAAGGTTCAGTTCGCCCTCAACAATTCGGTGAGTGAGGCGACTGGTTTCACTCCATCCTTCCTGGTGTTCGGCAGGGAGCTCGTTACATGTGGCTCGCATTATTTAGATAACGATTTACGCGATGAGGTTTTATTCCTTCCCCGTGACATCTACGCGGAAGATTTGGGTTGTCTTAAGGAAGTTTTCGATACTGTAAAGGCCAAATTGTGGCATGCTCATGCTAAAAACTCAACCCACTATAACCTTCGGCGCAAGCCTATGGAATTTAACATTGGTGACACTGTAATGAAACGCGCATATGTTTTAAGTGATAAGGATAAGTTCTTTAGTAAAAAACTTGCGCCAAAATTTATTAAATGTCGCGTCATCGGTAAAAAGTCACCCCTAGTTTACATCCTGGCTGACATGTCTGGGAAAGATATTGGCACCTGGCACATCAAGGATTTGAAATTAACAGGACACAATACTTAGTCATATACGTATACACTTTTTTTTAAAGTGTGTACTTCCCCGTGTGGTGTCGGGTTAGAATAGCACCACCCCATTTCTTCCTGTGGGTGTCGTAAAAGTCGACTAAGGGATAGGGTAGTAGTGTGTTGTGGGAGATGGGCTAGCAACCATCACTGCAACATCACAAGATCTCCATGTTACACCTACAAGTACACTTAATTAAGTTGCATGTGTTCTGCTTGTTACTTAGGAATACACTAGCGTTATATTTATATATATACATGGTGCTCGTTTTACCCTGGTCACACTTTTACGTCTTTAGCTCTAGGTATTCGTATGGGTCTTCCAGTCTAGCCGATGCTGGAACACCTTGCCAAATGACAGGATGCGTCAACTACCCTATTGATGTTCGTTGACGCTGATATAATCGCGTGAAGTATGAGAGATGTTGTATAAAAGGATAATGCGAATACATAACAATTTAGAGCGGATTTTATTAATTAAGAGTAATAAAATCCTTATGTAGCGCGCGGGGTACTGTAACGTTGCACGTACATGTATGCATAATTATAATTAAACGGTTTATTAAAATTAAATAAACATTTAATAAACTAAATAAAAATAAATTAAAAGTTATTAACAAAAATAACTCTATAATTAACTTAGGTATCCTATTAATAAAACAAATCAGTAAACTAAAAGAACGAATTAAATAATAAATCAAATATTAAAATATTGTATTTCGAACAAACACTCTGACGCTTCGTTACTCTATGCGCCTTGCAACTCTCGCGTCAGAGTTTTACCCGGCCGGTATTATTCCACGGCGTCGCGCTTCCGACCATTCTCCGCCCGAGCGCCCTGGGAGGCGCACACTACCACTGCAGCCGCGTTCACAAGCTCTGCTTTGTGTCCTCGTACGCGCTTGCAAATTTTAATCCCATTTTGGAAAAAAGTTTAAAATAATATAATAATTCCGGCACTGTGGCCGTATAGTTTTTTCGTTAATTCTCGTCACCGAGACCGCCGTATCGTCTTGCACCCCGTAAGGGTAAGTGTTGAAACGTTACCTAGTTTTAAGTAGTGAAAGTGTTTTATAGGTGGTGTAATTTGATCATGCCAGGCTGTTTGCTTTTAGCTATTTAATTGCCACGTTATTAGTGTTATTTGCATGTAAGTAATGTATGTAGCCGCTGTGCGCGTTGGCAAAAGTACCGTTACAAAATGGTGTCTCATACATTTCGCACCGCGATCAAATATCGCAAGTCACCATCATGTTTCAACCAATGCACAGCCTAAATTAGTTATCCTGTTACATTTAAACAGTATTTTACACTTGCCGTAATTTTAATTCATGTGTATTTTAATTGCGCCTCACCGCTATGACGCTTGCCTTCCATTCCGCCTTGTAACTCCGTTCTGATTATGAACACCCGCCAGCTACTCTCTGTGCTCCCATCTACTGCTAGCCTGCGATATACCGGGGGTTCATAATCGGCGGCATTTTATTACCTGGACCTAAATTTGGACGACGTTGTTTCCAGGGTGCAATTTTACGACTACAACCGTGGCGGTCGCCCTTTTTTTTTAAGAGGGCCTAGGCCTCCCCCTCGACGCCGCCACCGCCACAGCCAGCTGCCCACGGCGCTCCCCGTGAACAGTCCAACCCCCCGGCCCTGCTCGACCACCTCGCGGCCACATAGGGGAGTACCTGACCCTGCCTGTTGGCGACGCGCCTATAAAAATGTTTCAGTTTACTAAATCAACCGATGACGTTGCTATGAAAAAAGGGGCAGTCACGAGCAACGACGCTCTGATAAGAGAATGCTTAGTTAAATCTTTAAGAAATGTCGAATTAATGATATGAAGGTCTTGGGTTCGACTCCCAGGCCGGACTAGTTTGTTTGTTTTCCTAAGTAATATCGCTTAATAAATTCGTAAGGAATTTAAGATATAAATTATGTTACCGGATTTGTTCCCCGGTTGAAATCATCTTTCAAATGATGTAAATTCATAAGAATATTAAAGTGAAGTTAAAGATCGGATTTGTTCCCCGGTCGAGATAATCACTCTGTGCATAGGCAGAATTAATGGATATTAATTGCATAAATGTTGTTTTGTATAAGTTTGATACGTTTTGTACGAAAACAAATGCCTATTTGTTATGATTGATTAATGAGAACATTCATTTATATTGTTATCTGATTAAAGATAGTTTCATACAGTTCGAAAATTGTATAAAAGCATTTAATTTGCCTAATATGGTCAAAATTGGTGTATTTCATAATTTAATTTTTTCTGATAGCCGAGAGCCGTGCAAAGTTAGTTGTTCACATAGCGTGAGTACACAGAAGCACGCTGGCCACGCCCTTAGGAGGCCGAATATGTAAAAATTTAAAATGTTTGTAATTCAGTGATTTATGTAAAAATTACTTGTAAAATATTTCAGGTTAATTGTACGTGCTAAAAAGGTAAATTCTGTGTTATTTTCATGTGAAAATTCCTGTGTATAAGTGAAATAATGATAGTTTTGTATAAGAAATTTAAAAGTGTTTTAAATAGTGAAATAAATAGAAAAAATGTAAATTAAACTATTGTATTGGTTAGCTTATGTATAAATTCAAGTGAGAAACATTGTTTTAACTTTCTGTGTTAAATATTTAAGAAATTTCGATTTCGAACTTGTGAGTAAAATAGGCAGTTTTCGTTTAATAAATAAAAGGTTTTTTATGATATGAAGATATGATGTATATCATGGTGTAGATATTGTTTTGTACTACCTATATTGATAAATTGTATTTGTATATGATTTGAATAAATAAAGATATTGAGTAAAACGTGAGAGAGTAATAGAACAAATTCATGTAATTGAGTTGCGCAAGCGCGCGAATGGCGCGGCTCACTTTCGCGTATAGCTCTGGGGTAGCTTAGTGAACGGGTTTTATTGCAATTCGCGGGGAAGTTCGGGAATCGTTCGGGAATCCTTCGGGAAAGTACGAAAATCCTTCGGGAAAAGTGCAAAACCAGCAGTCAAGAAAGAAAAAGTATAGGGAAAAGTGATTACTCTCTCACGGAACGGTTTGAAGATAATTGCTGTTTCATTCCCAAGAAATCCTTTAAGTTATACAGTCCACATCGAAGAATTAAGGCGTCGGGACCGGGACGACTTCGGAAGACCCGTAATCCCCGTCTGAACCTACTTGCTGAAAAGGAAGAGGTTATCGCCCTAGTGTGTTACTCCGTTGCGGAGATCACATACGTTGTTCCCGAACCCAACGTAGGCGTGATAGGAGGCCGGATCGAGAGAAGCCTCGATTCCTGTTTCTTAGTACCCGATCCGCTAGGTCCTTTTCAATTGGTCCTTTTCAGGATCAAGAGGGACACCGACCTGGTCCTTTTCAATTGGTCCTTCGCGGCCGATTGAGAGGACGCCCGAACCTGAGTTCCTTTTCAATTGGACCTTCGGAGCCGGATTGAAGACCACCCGAACCCCGCCAGCTGGATCAAGGAACCAGCTGTGGACTGCTGGTTGTGGAAGAAGAAGACCTTCGGAAGCCGAGTGAAGATCAGCAACCGAAGGAAGCCAGAGGTTTGAGCTGAAGCAATAGGACCAAAGGCCTGAAGACCAGGACGGCAGCACTGAAGGGCTGGACCTGGAACTACCGGAAGAAAGAAAACCGGGATTGCAGCTTGGGGCGTGTGCTCGCATGGGGCACATATCGCAGCCGGGCGCAGGTGTCTTGTGAAGGCACTCATCGTGGCCAAGCAGGGCTTGGCATTTTTCCTGTCGGGCAAGCGTGCTCGGCATTTCCTTCAAATCGGCATTTCCTGTCAGACGATCGTGTCTGGCATTTCCTGTCGGACGACCGTGTCCGGCATTTCCCGTCGGGTCATCAGGGTGCAAAAAGCATCCACCGCTGCTGCTGCCGGGCGAGGGTGCGCGTGGGCACCTGACTGCATCGCGGCCGGAGGAGGGCGCTTGGACGAGGCGTCACCGGCAACTGGGCGGCGAGCACAGCATACATCCCGACCACCTAACGGTGCCAAACGGCTCTGGCATAACACCTTCGGGTGGAGCAGTTCTCTCGAGCGAGACTGCGCTTGCACTACCGCTCGACTGTTTCGTCATATTCCTTGGCGGGACAGTTCCTAAACCTTTCCTCCATTCCATTCCTGCACGACTCCATCCCTGGACGGCTCACCTCGGTAGGCCCCGTTCAGGATTGATAGGGCTGATAGGGCTGTTAGGGTGGTAGTAGGGTTGTAGGGTTGGGAGATAAAGGGGGGGAGGGGTAGTGGTGTTAGGTTGGGGTGTAGAAGGGTTGTAGGTAAGGGGTTGTAGGGACCAGTAGGGACAGTTAGGGACCGTAGGCCAACAATCACCTTCCTGCAAGATGAAGAAGGCACAAGACCAGACAGGGAGAAGCGAAGGGAGCAGGACAAGGACAGGGCTCTCAAGAAAAGCTAAAGAAGCGGAATCATCTGGAGCGACCACAGCTACTGCGTCAAATGGAGCAACTCCTCCAAGTGGAGCCACCACAGACACGTCCACATGCACGTGGGACTCAGGGACGTCCATGGCAACGACGAGCAACAGGACGGACACCAGTGGTACACAGGCCAGCACCGCACAACAATCCGTTATATCCAGGAGTGAAACGGTGGTCGAAAAAGTAGGTCAAAGGACCGAAGAAGCGGCATCGTCAAGGACAGTAATCGGGCACACTAGTGATAAAGGGTCACAGAGAGGTAGTAGGTCATCGCGATCGGCGAGGCTGAAAGCCGAATTAGAGGCGCGGATTAAATTCGAACGCTCAGAGCTCGAACGAGCACAGGCAGCTGCTGCCTTAGCCAAGTCTCAATTGGAGTTGGCACGACTCAACCGAGAAGAGGAAATCGACTCGAGTGAGGATGATGAAGAGCGGAATACTCAGGTGGAACCTTTCGTAAGGAGTTGGGTTCAGCAAACCATAATGAGCGCGCCGGTTAGTGTAGCACAACCCGATATTACTGATAAGGAAGCGTGTAAAGGATCACGCCGCAAAGGGGCGGAGGTCGAGCGCAACCTAGGAAATGCACAGAAAACACACGCGAGTGAGGTGTCAGAATTGACCGAAGCGATTGTGAGTGCAATAAAAATAGCTGGTAAAGATAAATCTTCCCAGCTTCATTTCCTCCAGGAATTACCGGTGTTCGATGGAGACCCGGGTGAATGGATAATTTTCAAAACGGTGTTTGAAGACACAAAAGGCCAATTTTCAGGGGTGCAAAATGTCGCACGCCTTAGGAGGGCATTAAAGGGCACCGCTAAAGAGGCGGTTAAGTCGCTGTTATTTACCTTGTGTGAACCTGAAGAAATAATGAACGCTCTCGAAAGAAGATTCGGTAGGGTTGAGATGCTCATTCTAGCCGAAATCGAGAATGTAAAGCGTATGCCAAGATTGGCAGAAGATTGCCGAAATATAGGATCTTTTGCAAGTCGTATTACGAACGTGGTTGCCACAATACAAGCGTTGAATCAACCACAGTATTTATACTCACCGGAGTTAGTGAGCCGCATAGTGGAGAAACTTGGAACTATGATTAAATTTAAATGGTTTGAATATCGAGCTCAATATCCTTTGGAGCCAGAGTTACAGAAGATGGCCAAGTTTTTAAATTTATTGAGTGAACAATTTGGAACGTCCTTAAGCAATGAAAATGCGCCTGAAAAAAGGAAGCGTCCTGAATTCAGGAAGCAAACTGTACACACTGCAAAGGGAGGTGTACGCAGCTGTGCCGAGAGCGAGCGCTATATGCGCCGAAGTAATATGAGCGAGCGTTTAGAACGCCGAAATAATAAAAGGCACAACCGACAAGTGGTTATGATAACCCAGGACAAGCCTGTAAGTCGGGTAACACATAAGTGTGTTATATGCAACAAGGAGCACTCTATAGTGAGTTGTTACAAGTTTAAGGACATGAATATTCGCGAGAAATGGGAAGCCGTCAAAAGGGCCAAAGTATGTTTCCAATGTTTGTCACCTAACCATAGGAGGTTAGAGTGCAAAGCGAAAAAATGTGGTGTAGAAGGATGTAGAATGTCACATCATCGAATGCTACACCGATACCCCAATGAAAATACCTCGCCACAAGGGGACGAGGGGGGTAAAGATGCTCAGATTACAACTGTTAGTACAGTAAATGCACTGGCATGTGCATATTTAAAGATCATACCGGTCGAGTTGCATGGGCCTAGAGGAAAGGTCAAGACAACAGCTCTTCTGGATGAGGGATCGACCATGACACTCATAGAGGAGTGGATGGCTCAGAAGTTAGCGCCTCGCGGACGTAAAGAGGGATTACGTATCGAAGCCGTGGGAGGTAAGCGAATTAACGACGATAGTTCGTATCGCTTAAACGTTAAAATAAAAGGCATTTATTCGAGCGACTTAGAAGAGATAAGTGTACAAACAATTAAGTCACTTAACCTCGCTCCTCAGTCGGTAAGCCGAGAATTATTGCAACGGTGTTCTCATTTGACACCGATCAAGGATGAGTTGATGTATGAGAGGTCCAAGCCTACCATATTGATTGGTCAGGACAATTGGCATCTCATAGTTACTCGTGAATTGGTTTCGGGAGGTAAGAACCTACCTGTAGCATCGCTCACCAAACTGGGGTGGGTTTTGCATGGTCACATATCGGGTGGCATTAAACCAATCAAGATTGTTAACCACATTTCCACCAAGAAGGAGGAAGATATGGATAAATTAATCAAGGATTATTTTAGTTTGGAATCTCTGGGAGTATCGGCTAGAAAGCCCGTGAACGACCCAGAAGAACGAGCTTTAAATATTTTGAACAAAACGGTACGTCGTATACCTAATAATAGGTACGAGACTGCTTTGTTATGGCGCACAGACAATGAGTGCTTGCCATCGAATAGGGCACAGGTTGAAAGTCGCCTGTTTAATATTGAGAAAAAGCTCGACAAAAATAGCGAGTTGAAAAAGGAATACGAGAAGCAAATTGAAAATCTCATCGTTAACGGTTACGCAGAGAAAGCGAACCATATTTCCATTTCCCCACGTACGTGGTACCTTCCCTCACTTCGCAGTGACTCACCCACAAAAGAAGAAAATAAGGATAGTTTTCGACGCCGCCGCAAGGACGGGCGGACGTTGTCTTAACGATGCGTTGTTGACCGGACCGGACTTATTGAAGTCGTTGTTCGGAGTTCTGCTACGATTCAGAGAAGGAAGCGTGGCAGTAATGGCAGACATTAAGGAAATGTTCCTGCAAGTGAAAATCCGGGAAGAAGACAGGGATAGCCTTCGATTCTTATGGCGGCACAATCGTGACGCGCCACCGGAAGAGTATAGAATGACGTCACTCATATTTGGAGCGGCATCATCACCATGCATCGCTATATATGTAAAGAATAGAAATGCGCAGGACAACGCACATATCTATCCAGAAGCAGCTTCCGCTACGGAAAGCAATTTTTATATGGATGATTACCTACAGGCATTTCCCGACGTGACGACGGCCGAAAGGATAGTAAACGATATGTATGAATTACATAAGCATGCTTCTTTCCAACTGAGGGGATGGGCTAGCAACCGACCCGAAGTTTTAAGTAATATGGAAAATAAATATAAGAGCGACAGTGCTTCGCTTGGAGATAAAGAGCACACAGAGCGCACGTTAGGTTTGATTTGGAATATCAAACGGGATATAATAAGTTTTTCCACAAGTCTTCGTAGCACACCGGAAGAGGTGATGGAGGGTTTACGACCGCCTACGAAGAGGGAGATAACTAGCGCTGTGATGTCAGTCTTCGATCCTTTGGGACTCGCATCACCCATAACGATTCAAGGGAAGTCGCTGATCCAGCAAGTATGGAGGACAGGCATCTCTTGGGATGAAGAAGTTTCACACGAGTTACACGTGTTATTTTGTAAATGGATATCGGAAGTGAAGAAATTAGGTCACTTAGAAGTACCTAGACCCGTTGCTGAAGGCATCGGCAAAGGAGAGTTACATACTTTCACGGATGCTAGTGAAAAAGCATACGCTGCCGCGGTGTATTACGTCACCACGGACGAGCAAGGAATAAGGCGGATTACGCTGATCGCCGCAAAGGCAAGAGTAGCGCCATTGAAACCAATTTCGATTCCAAGGCTTGAATTGCAAGCAGCTCTTATGGGCAGCAGACTGGCTGCTTCGGTTAGTGAAGAGAGCAAGTACGAGATGTCCGAGAGAGTGTTTTGGACAGACTCACGTACAGTGTTAGCGTGGATTAAGTCGGATCCTCGCGCTTTTAAACCATTCGTTGCTCATCGATTGGCTGAGATCGAAGATCACAGTAAGCCATGTGAATGGCGATGGGTTCCAACGTCACAAAACGTGGCAGACGACGCCACTAGAAATTTTCCTTCCACCTTCGATGTAAGTCATCGCTGGTTTCAAGGACCTGAATTCCTCAGGAAAAGTCCTGATTTATGGCCCAAACAAGTGGACACCATAAATAGCTTAGAAACAGGTGAAGAAAAATCGCCAAAGGGCGTAAATACGTTAAGAAAGCAAGAACCGTTAAGTCTACCCGACTACGGACGATTTAGCAGCTTTAAGAAATTCCTTGGAGCAACTACACGCACCTTACAAGCGGTAGAAAAATTCAAGAGTTTAAGAAAGTCGGTTAAAGGACCCGACGACGCAACCGAAAAGTCGGTTATGTGTTCCAACAAAGTTTTAGCAAAGTCGGTTAAAGGACCCGATAGCGCGTTGGACACAGCGCTCTTGAAAAAGGCGGAAATATTAATTTGGAAATTCATTCAAGACGAGTGTTTTCATTCGGAAATAAAATGTTTGAAAGCAGGCAAAAGCGTTGAAAGAAGTTCACGCTTAAGTAAATTATCTATGGAAATAGGAGAGGATAACTTACTCCGTTTAAATGGACGTTTACCTTTCAAGTCTAATTTGACCGAGGAAAGTAGAAAACCTGTCATATTAGACGGTAAACACGAAATCGTTAAAATGATGATTAGAGAAGTTCATCATCATTTTGGACACGCCAATCACCAGACGGTGATGAATGAGGTGAACCAGAAATTTTACGTCTTGAACTTGCGTAATGTAGTACGAAGTGTGTCACACCATTGTCAGTGGTGCAGGACATACAGGTCAAAGCCGCAAAACGTGCCACAAGGAAATATTCCTCTGGAAAGAATAGCTCATCATGAGCCACCTTTTACATGCTCAGCTGTAGATTATTTTGGTCCTATGAGTGTGACTATAGGAAGGCGACACGAAAAACGTTGGGGCGTTTTATTCACGTGTCTGACCACCAGAGCAGTACATCTGGAATTAGCAGCCTCATTGACACCAGCGTCAATGATAATGGCGTTAAGGCGATTTATCGCCAGAAGAGGAAAACCAGCCGTTATATACAGCGATAACGGGACAAATTTCAAAGCTGCAAATAAAGAATTATTGAAAGCATGCGAAGAATGCTATGAGGGCATGAAAAACGAGTCATTTAAGAAATATATTAAATGGAAATTTATACCTCCGGGAGCACCGCACATGGGTGGCGCCTGGGAGAGGTTAGTAAGATCGATTAAAATTGCGTTGACCGCTACGCTTAAAGAGAAGAGCCCACGAGAGGAGGTTCTACATACGTTACTTTTAGAAGCAGAGCATACGGTAAATTCCAGACCTCTGGTAACATTCAGTATGGATAGTCCTGAAGAGGGTTTGACACCCAATCATTTTCTTCTGGGACGCTCATGTGGTGATCGACCACCTGGATTATTTTTAGAGCGACATCTGACGGGTCAACTCAATTGGAAAGCTGCACAGAGGTTAGCCGACCATTTTTGGACAAGATGGCTGAAAGAATACATGCCTACGTTAATACCTCGAACAGGTGATAACGGCAAGTTCATGGAACCTAAAGAAGGCGATATTGTTTTGATAATAGATCATTCGTTGCCACGAAATACGTGGCCAAAAGGTAAAATTAGTAGAACGTTACCGGGACCAGACGGTCACACCAGAGTGGTTGACGTCATTACTAGCACAGGTATCTTGAGGAGACCTACATCCAGAATAATAGT
This sequence comes from Parnassius apollo, assembly GCA_907164705.1. Taxonomy (NCBI): domain Eukaryota; kingdom Metazoa; phylum Arthropoda; class Insecta; order Lepidoptera; family Papilionidae; genus Parnassius; species Parnassius apollo. Next base: position 9,087,884 of record CAJQZP010000008.1, read on the forward strand.
CCTGGTACCCGCGACGCCTCCCAAATGATGGTGCTAACGCACGGGGGGGAGATTGTTGGCGACGCGCCTATAAAAATGTTTCAGTTTATTAAATCAACCGATGACGTTGCTATGAAAAAAGGGGCAGTCACGAGCAACGACGCTCTGATAAGAGAATGCTTAGTTAAATCTTTAAGAAATGTCGAATTAATGATATGAAGGTCTTGGGTTCGACTCCCAGGCCGGACTAGTTTGTTTGTTTTCCTAAGTAATATCGCTTAATAAATTCGTAAGGAATTTAAGATATAAATTATGTTACCGGATTTGTTCCCCGGTTGAAATCATCTTTCAAATGATGTAAATTCATAAGAATATTAAAGTGAAGTTAAAGATCGGATTTGTTCCCCGGTCGAGATAATCACTCTGTGCATAGGCAGAATTAATGGATATTAATTGCATAAATGTTGTTTTGTATAAGTTTGATACGTTTTGTACGAAAACAAATGCCTATTTGTTATGATTGATTAATGAGAACATTCATTTATATTGTTATCTGATTAAAGATAGTTTCATACAGTTCGAAAATTGTATAAAAGCATTTAATTTGCCTAATATGGTCAAAATTGGTGTATTTCATAATTTAATTTTTTCTGATAGCCGAGAGCCGTGCAAAGTTAGTTGTTCACATAGCGTGAGTACACAGAAGCACGCTGGCCACGCCCTTAGGAGGCCGAATATGTAAAAATTTAAAATGTTTGTAATTCAGTGATTTATGTAAAAATTACTTGTAAAATATTTCAGGTTAATTGTACGTGCTAAAAAAGGTAAATTCTGTGTTATTTTCATGTGAAAATTCCTGTGTATAAGTGAAATAATGATAGTTTTGTATAAGAAATTTAAAAGTGTTTTAAATAGTGAAATAAATAGAAAAAATGTAAATTAAACTATTGTATTGGTTAGCTTATGTATAAATTCAAGTGAGAAACATTGTTTTAACTTTCTGTGTTAAATATTTAAGAAATTTCGATTTCGAACTTGTGAGTAAAATAGGCAGTTTTCGTTTAATAAATAAAAGGTTTTTTTATGATATGAAGATATGATGTATATCATGGTGTAGATATTGTTTTGTACTACCTATATTGATAAATTGTATTTGTATATGATTTGAATAAATAAAGATATTGAGTAAAACGTGAGAGAGTAATAGAACAAATTCATGTAATTGAGTTGCGCAAGCGCGCGAATGGCGCGGCTCACTTTCGCGTATAGCTCTGGGGTAGCTTAGTGAACGGGTTTTATTGCAATTCGTTCGGGGAAGTTAATCGTTCGGGAATCCTTCGGGAAAGTACGAAAATCCTTCGGGAAAAGTGCAAAACCAGCAGTCAAGAAAGAAAAAGTATAGGGAAAAGTGATTACTCTCTCACGGAACGGTTTGAAGATAATTGCTGTTTCATTCCCAAGATCCTTTAAGTTATACAGTCCACATCGAAGAATTAAGGCGTCGGGACCGGGACGACTTCGGAAGACCCGTAATCCCCGTCTGAACCTACTTGCTGAAAAGGAAGAGGTTATCGCCCTAGTGTGTTACTCCGTTGCGGAGATCACATACGTTGTTCCCGAACCCAACGTAGGCGTGATAGGAGGCCGGATCGAGAGAAGCCTCGATTCCTGTTTCTTAGTACCCGATCCGCTAGGTCCTTTTCAATTGGTCCTTTTCAGGATCAAGAGGGACACCGACCTGGTCCTTTTCAATTGGTCCTTTGCGGCCGATTGAGAGGACGCCCGAACCTGAGTTCCTTTTCACTGCCAGTGAAGCCAGACGGGCACTTTTTTTTTAAAATTGTCGGAACTACGCCCACGACCTTTTCTTTTACCAATATACAATTTTTTTTATGATTGGTTGTCGCCTTATTTTAAACCCCGACCGCCACACCACGACCTTTTCTTTTACCAATATACAACTTTTTTTTTTGACTGGTTGTTGCCTTATTTTAAACCCCGACCGCCACAGCCTCCACCATAAACTCTGCTCCCTCCGCCTCAACAATAAATTTCGCTCCCTCCGCCGCCACCACCACGCGCCGTCAATATTCTTTCCGCCTCCAACACAATCTAAGATCGACCCACTTCTGACCCCACTCTCCCCGTTTTCACTATCTCCGAATTCACCACAAATTCCTCTCCTCAGCCTTCACAACAAACTACGCTGCATTCCCCTCCGCCTCAAACACGTCTCCATTCTCGACCTCTGTTTTCTCGCGCGCGCGCACACACACACACACAAACACACACACACACACACACACGCATATATATACCATACGAACACGCACTCAGACGAACACACACACACACACATACACGCACACGCATATATATACACATACGAACACGCACTCAGACGAAACACACACACACACACACACACACACACACACACACACACACACAGAAGAACAATAGTTAACACACGCACGCGTGCCACACACACACACACACACACACACACAAACACACATAAATATACACACACGAACACGCACTCAGACGAACACACATGCACACACACACACACACACACAAACACACATAAATATACACACACGAACACGCACTCAGACGAACACACGTGCACACACACACACACACACACACACACACACACACACACACACACACACACACACCCGCACGCATTCACACGAACGCGCATATACAACGCGCGCTCACGCGCACTCACATAAACACACGCACATACACACGCACACCTACACACACATACTCACACAACACACACACACACACACTCGCGCACACACACACACACGCGCACGCGTTCACACGAACGCGCATACACACACGCGCGCTCGCGCGCACTCACATTAACACACGCACATACACACGCACACCTACACACACATACTCACACAAACACACACACACGCGCACACACACACACACACACACACACACACACACACACACACACACGTAAACACACGAGCGCGCACTAAATGGCACCCCCCACCCTTACACACACACACATACTCGTGATAAATTAATTTTTAATAAAGCACTATCCATCATATTCTAATTGATCTATGACAAATGAACAAAATAACACAAATTCACTCACACATAACAAAAACTCGAACAAACGTCTTTCCACAATAACACCTGCCAAAGTTTGATCCACAATATCGGCAGATAATGCATTTTCTTACCTTATTACTTAATAACTTCTCACTGGATCAACATTTACCGTGAACGGATGATTATATATATATATATATATATATATATATATATATATATATATATATATATATATATATATATATATATATATATATATATATATATATATAGGTTTATATATTGTAATTTATTTATTTCAGTACACAGCTTTGATTTTCACAAAATGTGTATTGCTTAAAAATAAAATAGAAGGAGCTTTCCCACTAGAAAAGTGTTATTTTTGGCTTTTTTTCTCGATCTCAAAAAATGGCAACAAGTAGACGCTTGAAATGCTCACAAAGCGTGTATTGTTATATTTAATACAAATAAAATGAAATAAATTGATATTTAAAAAATAAATGGGTAACCAAATAGGAGGCGTGTATTAAATCTTGTACAATGGTATAGAACCCTTCATTCGAAGACTCACACTTGGCCAGTTTTTTAGCAAAAATGATTGAAGTACAAGAGCGAGTGGTCATGTCAATAATGTAAATATCATCGAGTGCGTAATTGCCTATTGAACACCTAATTAAAATTTCATTAAATTTAATTCAGATGTTCTATTTTTAAAAATATTGTTAAAACGAGCTTGAGAATAGTCCCATTGACATTAATTCATATAAAGACTTATAATTTCATTGTGCTCTCAGAGGAAAATTTAGTTCCCTTGCAGCCGTTCCAGATATTCAATCTATCTCTTGTGTAGCCCAAATAGGTGGAAAACTTATTCATTTTACATTTTTTTCGTCCCAATAATCTTAATGAAAAATCTCCAGGGATGGATTAACCTATCATAGATCTATATAATTAGATTGCTATATCTAAAAAATATCGCTATTTTTTTTAAATTATTTGAATGTACGAATAACGATGTGCTCAGTGTGTCAATTATAACATAACATAACTTAAACACTCACGGCTGTCATTCAGAGAGTAGGCAGAGACTACAGACTTCCATTTGGCGCAATCCTGACATCTCACGTCTTCTTTAATTATCAGTATTACTATGCACACATGCACATCCGTTAAAAGTATTCTCAATTTAAATAATTTGCTTATTAAACTTTAGCCCTTGCCACATTATTTGCTTTTTCGCCCTTTCGTCATTCATTCTTCTTAGGTTAGAAACCTCCGAGGTATTACTTTCTTACAACCTCTTATACTATTTCCAGTTACAATATTACCTTGCAAACTACACTTTTTTCTTGTTACAAAATGTCTCACTCTCTTTTAGAATCGACGCTAACATACTCCTTATACACTGCATTTCCACATCATTTATACTATTCTCGTGACTCTTCTAACATACTCAACTTTCACTACCACACATTGAGGTCAATTATATATATATATATATATATATATATATATATATATATATATATATATATATATATATATATATATATATATACAAATACTTATTAGTTTGTTTTTGATTACGATCAATTAAAACTGCAGTAAACAATTTTCATTCATTCATTACAGCTCGTCAAACTGCTGAAGATAATTTTCTTCTACAGATTGTCTCTTAAGGGGTATATTTTCCATGGTTGCACGTTTGGTGGATGGAAAGCAACCGCAGTGTTTTTATTGTTATTATTAGCAGGACAATGCTTCTGCCCACATCCCGTTGTTATTTTTGTCGACTTCAACAACGACACATACGAGGTAGTAATTGTACTTACGCCTCCACTAAACGGCCAACGAATATAAAGCGCCTGTTTGTAATGCCATAATTTTTGCCCATGAGGGATCCAAAATTTTTTTGCGAATTTAAGGATTTTTAATAGGACATGACAAAGGGTCGTCGAAAAGGGCAGAACAACGTTTGCTTGGCAAGCTAGTATATTATAGGGGGTAACTTAGGCTACTTTTATTTGAGAAAATTAATTGGGCTTCCGCGCAAATACTAAAAACCCATGAAATCCAATCGCAATAAATTTCACGCGGACAAAGTCGCGAGAAACAGCTAGTGAAAATATAAGCCATACCAGTTTTATTAAAAGTTCACTCCGTTTTCACTCTGCGTCCCTTCTAGTTTCTCTCACACACATGCTCCGTGGTCCAGCTTGCGACACATGCCACACGTAAATATTTCACGTTTGCACGTGGACAATCACATTTTTCGAGCGCCGTGCCTGTGAATTGTGTGAATAAAATTTTAAAATGCATGTTGATTTCCAGGTCAGTTTTTAGAACGTGTACTTGTAAAATTTTCGTTTTCGTCTTCGATTTTTAAATTATTTTACAGGTAACAAGACCAAGTATGACAGAGAATGGAGACGCAATTTACTATAGCGAAAAAATTAGTGTACACGATGCTTGCTGCTTTTTTGTACACGTTTTAGAACTAATACGGCCTTCACTTGGCTTACCGGTACGAGGCTGCCGCTCGAGAAACCTTTTTCCGATAAGGTGTATTGCACCTTAAACACTATCGAGCGTCACGGGGTATTTTTACGTAAATTTGATTGTTATAACACCAACTAGCGGATAGCGTAAGATCTTTTCATTAGATTTTCTGTTATATCCCATAGACTTCTTCTACGACACCCACGGGATGGAAGGTAGTGACGTTTTTGTTACACCGTTACTACACGGCCAGGTTCTATTCGTCGTTATTATTTATTGATAATAAGGATTAAATTGGAAACAACCTTCAAGATTTTCTATAGAATAGAAACTTACGCAAAATTTAGTCCCCACCGGATATCTGAAATCCAATGATGTTTGAAGGAGTTTAAGCGAAATAAGGAAAAAGCGTTTTCTCCTTTTAAAGAAGATTATTCTGGACCACGAATCTGCAATGAAATATTGCGGCTCTGAAGGAGATAAATGTGTAAATCACGAGTTTATATATTTTGAGAGAAATTTTGTAACGTTATTGTTATTTTTTGCAGTGAAAAATTCTTTAGCATCGTTGTGATTTCAAAGTATATGAAACGAAAAAGTGACAGTGAAAAGAGACAGACACACAAATTCATAAGATTTAACGTGGGAGAAAAGGAGATAGGAAGTATCATAGCTCAAAGCTTGCTAGAAAAAGTCGAAAACGCCGCCGAAACGGCGTCGCTTACGTGTTTTTATTTCAACAAGGTACGAAGGTGTCGTCTGCTTATAGAATAAACAAGCAGTGAAGAACGGCCAAACCTCAACTTCATAATAGGTAAAAGTGATATAAATCTCTTTTTAATTAGTGAGTGCAGTATACTACATATATAATGTATATTGAAAAAAGTATAAACATTCGAAGGGAAATTCGTCGTAAAAAAGTGGCTGTCCCATACCTTTAAAAGTACATTAATAATGTCGTCTTTAGTTTACGTAGACGTCTTTAAATATGGTCGTGTTAAAATACGTCCTATAATAATAAAATACGTCCTATAAAAATAAAATAAGTGCAAAAATAAATGAGTCCAAGTAATATTAATTTGAATAAAAAAATAACCATCAAAACCGGTAGTAGGTAGTTTCATGCGTTTCCCATCTCTATGGTTCACTTTTCATAATAATATATGATTTTCATATAGAAATGGCAGCCACGTGGCAGCGACAGTAAACAGAAAATAAAATTAACAAATACAATTAAAAACGCGTTTACAAAATTGATAGGTATAGAATCGAACTATTACATTGATACGGGTCACGAACACAAGTGTACGCACGGTTGACTGCGGGAATCGTAGTCAATAAAATTACTCGTATTTTGATAATTTGAAGGATTGAATTTGTTTTTGATTTTTTATATCTCAAAAATATACTTAGATACGTAATCAGACTTAGATATATATATATAAAAAAAAAAAAAAAAAACATAAAAACTCACGCCTGTCACCCAGAGGGGTAGGCAGAGACTACAGATTTCAATTTGGCACGATCCTGACACACCTCTCTCGCCTCCTTCACATCCATACACCTACGCATACATGCTCGTCGGTTAAGGGTACTCCTAATTTGGCCCGTTTTCAACAAATCGCCAATTTGGTCGATAAATTTTCGCCTAGGACGTCCCTTTCCGACTCTGCCATTCACTTCTGCAACATAAATTTTCTTTGTCACTTTTTCCTCATTCATTTATTCCACATGACCAAACCACCGAAGCATTCCTTTCTTAATCCTGGTCACAACATCATCTTGCAAACCACACTCTTCTCCTATTACACAATTTCTTACCCTGTCGTTCAGATTCAGCCCTAACATACTCCTTAAGGACCGCATTTCTACTGCGTTGATTCTACTCTCGTGCTTCTTCTGCCACACCCAACTTTCACTACCATACGTTAAAGTAGGGACCAACACAGCATTGTGGATTGCCATACGTGCCTTTTTTGACACATTTTGACTCTTCACAATAGAGTGCAGGGCCCCATTTACTCTATTTCCCGCATTCACTCGTCGTTCTATATCCTTATCATATCTCCCATCCCTGCTAAATACGCAGCCCAAATATACAAACTCATCTACTTGCTCGATCAACTCCCCTTCTATTCCTATTTCACAAATCGTTTTTCTTTCTTCTCTTTCAATAACCATAACCTTCGTCTTACTTGCGTTCACTTTCATACCCCTTTCTTTTAATGATCTGTTCATTAATGTAACCATCATTTGCAACTCGGCCGCCGACGACGCAAGGATAACTTGATCATCGGCGTACAAAAGGTATTTGATGGTTAACTCACCCATTCTTAATCCGCATTCTTCAACTTTCAAATTTTGCAAACAACTGTCCATAAATAGGTTGAGGTTGAGGTTCATTATTTCATCTATACTTATCTCGCTACCTCTTTCCTCTTCTTTCGTAGTTTTTCACTTAGTACACACGTTGTCTCCTCACTCATAAACACGCTTTCAAAATATTCCTTCCATCTCTTTAAACTCAAAACTTCATCTTTCAGAATATAGCCATTCTCGTCTCTTATTACATTCATCATAGGCTGTTTTGAAAGTCCCCTGGCAATTCTTACAAGTTTCCAGAACATTTTAATATTTGCCTGGAAGTTATCCGATATTCTTTTATCATTCTTATCCGTTCTTTCCTGCTTTTTTCTTTCAACTACTTCTTTCACTCTCTTATTAAAATGTCTAAAGACTGCCCTTTTTATTTCAATATCATCATTCGTACCGCTAGAATTACCAGCCTTTGTTGCTAGTAAATCTAGCCATGCTCTCTTCTTTGCTTCAACTTCCATACGTATCTCATCATCCCACCATAACGTATTATTTTTCCTTTCATTCTTCCTCTTACTAAGACCACATACTTCAGTAGCTGCATCCACTACACCTTTCTTTACATTTTGCCATACATTCTCCAATTCTAACTCCTTCATACATAATTCATCCAAACCACTTATATTTTCTTTCAGTCTACATTTGAACTTGTTTTTCTCACCTTCATCTTGTAACCTTTCTATTCTAATACGCTGTAATGCAGTGGTAGACACAGATGATCGATAGCGCCAACGTAGAGAACATTAATTGGCATAAAACCATATAATGATCCGTTTCTACATTAGAACTCCGGTAAACCCTTGTATCCACCACTGCGCCCCTCAATCTTTCATCCACAATTATGAAATCTATCATGCTTCTATCGTCACCTCTTTCCCAAGTATACATGTGAATCCCCTTGTGGCGAAAGCAAGTGTTCGTTACAAAAAGATTCTTTTCCATACATACGGTGAGGAGACTTTCACCATTCACATTTATACTTACTACCTATATAACGAATTATGTGGCGCTACATACACACACACACACACATATATATATATATATATAAATATATATATATATATAATAAGTCATTTGCCGTAAAATATTTGTATTTTATAATTATTTCCTTTGAAAGTTTCACTTCTGTCGCATATGAGCTGCACGCATGTTTTTTTTTTAATATAATATTATAATACAAGGAACGAATTAGTTTTATTTTTATTTTCGTTTGTATTTGTATGTGTACTCCTAGAGCCGTGGTAGGTTGGGGGCTAAGCACTCTCTGTAAATTTCACAGTACGATAGTAGCCTGGGTTCAATGCCCACCCGGCATCAATGAAATTGGTAATTGCAATTTAAGTGATTTTGCCCAACAGTGGGACGTATAGAGGCTTTTAGACGTATAGGAACTTTTATGTAACATCCTAGTTTGTAACTTTATCCAGTGTGGGGTCTAATCTGCTTACTGGTGCAAGTGTGACACTCGAGAACCTTTCTGCGCCATCGGTTTTCGGTTATTTGACCTATTTGGTCTGCCCACTAATGCTCCGGCTTGATCCGATGAGCTATATCAGTTATCCATAGCATAGCTCTCACCCTAGCTTGCTAAGCAAGCTTGGGATTCCCCATACGACCAGCAGTGGTGGATCACGTCTAAGATCAAATGTCAGAACTGGCAACACGCATTGGTTCTATAAAACGTTGATTTATTAGTTGTAGTTGGGTTGAATATGACATGCTGCTGGATACAGGCATCCTCTCTTTTTATATAGATTTTTGTAAAAATTAGTTTGCATTGTTTCTCCGGTACTTTTAGATGGAATTCTTATGACCTCGAAATATTTTATTTATTTTTACATGCAGGTTTCGCCATGATGTTTTCCCGTACTGCCAAACGTTTGGTAAATGAGCACTTCAAAAACGTAATTAACATTTTCAATGATGTTTGGAAGAATTGAACCTTGGTTGCTCGTATACTGTGACATTAATAGTCTATGCTAAGCCCCTGTGATACAACGTCATAAGATACTGCTAAATTTGGGTTTTGTTTTTATTTTCTAGTTGTTATAAGGAAGACACTGATCACAAAAGACATCTCTTGGTTTGTTTCCCTCTGCCTCTTTCTCGACACCCCCGAGACGACATGAAGTAAGTAGTGGACATTCTTACAAAGCCACTACACGGTATGGGTATATTATTTACCAGCTCATAATTCATTGAATTGCAGACGCCATCTAAATTTTTATATTGATATTTATTGAAATACTACAGTTGGTTTTAGCACTTCAGAGTTTACAAATAATTTCTGATGAATATTTATACCAGCGCTAGCTCACTTTGTTTCAGAATTTATTCATCCTATGTACGGCCCTGGCTACATGAATAATATTCACCTTGCTTTACAAATAGGATTACTCTTTTTTTAATCAAACTGACCATAGTTTGATTGTTTATCAGATGTAGGACTTTCATCTCGGTGATAAAATGATAGGAACTCTTTTTATGTGCTCTTATATGTCTCCTGAGCGTTGAAAGTATTTTCGCTAAGTGTTTAACCAATCGGTAAGTTGATTGTAATTCTAAGAACTGGAGTAAGTGCCATAGTGTAGTGGCGGTGTAAGAATATTTTCTACTCTATATCGTTCTATGAGTATCTCAAGAGGCAACAGAGGGTAGTAAAAGTAAACCAGAATATGGGCAACTACGCCTTCCTAATAACAACTAAGAATATGAAAAACTGTACTTTCCAATTCACCTGCCTTAAGTGGTTTCTATCGCAATTGAGGAACTCTGTTGGGAAGCGCTATGTTCAACAGTGCGCTTTTATAGGCTGTAATGGATGAATGGATAGATAAGTAACAAAACTTGTGTGAGGGTGGATGGAGACAACATTTAGTATGCGAAATTTTTTATACAAATGCCAGCTTCGTTTGCACGGTACTTCCTACTATGAGAACAAGGTTTAGAAAACATTTTTATACTCATCTAGATAAAGCTCGATCACTGTTTTGGTAAAGATTCAAGTTTATCTTTCATTATAATCATCATTATCGGCCATCACAATTCCACAGCTGGATACAGGTTTTCCCTAAGGAAAGCCATGTGCACGCATCCATCAATTTACTACATCTCCTTACCAGTATATCACTCCATCCGAGAGTGGCCGCATTTCTCTTCGCTTACCAATTCGAGCCTGTCACTCGAAAACCTTTTTTCTCGATTAAATGTTACCCTTTTAACGGTATTTACCATTACCGGGTATTTTTACGTAAAATACAGGGTTATACCGTCATCTAACGGAATTGTTTCGTTAGATTTTCTGTTATATCCTACAGTGCCTTCTACAAGATCAACAGGGTGGAATGTAGTGATGAATTTTTTCACACCGCCAATTCACGGCCAGGTTCTATCCATCATTATGAGTTACTGATATGAAAGAAATCGCCTCTCGCCTCTCACGACACCCACGTGACGATATGGGGTAGTAGTTGATATTATTACACAGCCACTACACGATATGGGAATATTAATTATCAGCTCGCAATCAATTTAAATGCAGATGTTTTTAAACGTTTATACCAATATTTATTGAAATACTACGGTTGGTTTTAGCACCTCACAATTTACAAATAATTTCAGATGAAAATTTATAAGAGCGGTAGCTCACTTTGTTTCGGAATTTATTCATCCCATGTCCGGCCTTGGCTACATAAATAATTTCATCTTGCTTAAAGAATAAGATTACCTTATTAAATTGGGTTGTGATATGCCTACTACTTTGTTTTACATAAAATTATATTTAATTTTCTCGTAATTCGTACATCAAAAGAGTAATTTTTTGGCGTCTGTCTTTTCGTCCAATCACAATTTTAGTGACTTTAAAATAAGGCAGAATAGGATTTATTGCACTTAATTTACTACATAGGGCTTCATTGCTATTTATCATCAGTTAAGATTGTAGTCAAGCACTGGCTTAAAATAATTTTTAAAATAATACAAATAACATTTACATAAGAATGAAACTTTATTGCACTTTTAGTAACAATTTCTCCTATTGCCTATATATAAAACACACTTAAAAAGTATTCGTATAATATATTTGAATCTTACCAATGAAGTTTATGTTATAAGTTCGGTCTAGTTTAATTTACACTCGTATAACTTGTATCACAACCTGTAAATATAATGGCTCTCTATATCCTTCTAACTAGAATATGTAAGCACTGCTAATTTGTGGAAGAAATAAATAAGAGTGTGGTATCCATCCACACGGAACCCTAGGAAGGAAAATTGTTTTATCTCCAAGTAAATTAAGTACGGGTTACGATGATCAATCAAAATACCAAATTATCACATGTACTGAGTCATATTATCAATAAATGCATTTATAATGGCCTTTTCCTAATAAATTAAAGTTAACCATAATCGAACCTATTTTTAAGAAAAACGACAGAAATTACATGAGCTGTTATAGACCGATAGCACTAGTATCTGTTCTATCTAAAGTCGTTAAAAAGTAATTTATCAAAGATTAAATAATTATTTAGATAAAAATAATTTATTTTCAAAAGATCAGATAGGTTTCAGAAAGAACAAAACAATAAAAATGGCAGTTTTTCATTTATACAGTGTTATGGTAAAGATGGATAATAAAAATCTTGTCTGCACCTTTTATGGACCTAAAAAAGGCATTTGACTATGTTGACCACAGTATATTGCCAGACAAGTTATTTGCCTATGGTGTGAGGAGAAATATGGATGATCTTCTTAAAAGCTATCTTGGTAATAAAAACAGTCTAAATACATAACGAGATTGTTTCCTCTCACAAAAATAGTATGTAACTATGAATCAGAGATAATAGGTAATCTTATTTGACATTAATTTAATAATTATTTAGACACATTAATTTTATATATAAAAATCTTAATTTACACTATAGCTAATAATTGACATTATGGAATTATTAAATCTTATATTCTTAATCTTTGAAAATCTTTCTTTAAATTTAAATATAACCATAAGAATTGGTTCTGATGTTTTCAAAAGATCGGTGAGCATACATAATTAAAACATATGCGTTGAATATTGAACCTTATCATTATATGTATATATTTATATTATAAAAAATATATGTGTATATATTTTATTTCTGCAGGTAGGTGTTAAAGTCAACAGCTGTTTTTTAAGTGCTCCTATTTATAATTTCAAATTTTATTAATTTCCACAATAGATAAGTGTAAATATATCGAGAAAAGAGATCTTAATGTACTCAAATAATAATTTATCTATGTAAACAAGCTTTTAATAACTTACTGCATCACCCATCAGCAACACTAGTATTTACCACCATTAATCACTGTTACATTACGAAAACAATATGGCAAGCATCAATAATGTAGACAAAATACAGAAAGAACTAGAAGTCAGCTGGATGCAAAAGATGGCAGAATTCGAAGATCGTTTGAAGGCTGCACTGATCCCATCCAATCCAACGTTAGTGCAGCTACGTCAGGAATTTTATGCATTCAAGGATTTGGTCACACAAAGGTTTAGTCTGCTGCAACTGCAAGTTAGAAGTTGTATAAACACAATTGATGGACTTGACATGCGGCAACTGCAAAATGTATTTCTATTCAATGGCATCCCCAAGGACTCTGAAGTAAGTTTAATTGATAAGGTTCTAAGCTTAATACATAGCATTATAATATATAATGAATAGGCCTTTCTGATGTGAGCAGAACCTCGATCAAACGGTATCACAGATTGGGCTCACAAGGTAAAGATCAAGTTAGAGCTGTCCTCGTCCAGTTCCATGATCATCATACAAAATCATTAGTTTGGAAGTTTAAGGCTAAGTTAAAAGGTACGTATTTCAAATTGTTTGAGTTACTCACAAAGACGCTTCAAAGTATTCACAAGCAGGCCAGGAAGTACTTTGGCATGAGGAATGTGTGGAAGCTTGATGGCAAAGTCTATATTAAACTGCCTGATAGTAGTCGGGCAAAAGTAACTTCAGAGGAAGACTTCAATAATCTTTTCACCAAGTACTCGCCAGGATGTTCTCCTCTTTGAAATACATCACCTCCCAAAACCGAAGATAGCACAGGTAATCTCTCAAGTATCACAATCAAGTACATCTAAATGTAGTCGCCAACAAGAAGTGGTCTCACGCTATCAAGGAGCACAATCGGGTCCAAGCAACGAAAAAAGAGGGTACGCCGCGTTGTGACCAAAAAATAATGACGTTGTTGATATTTTCACACACTTTCTTAAGGTTGTTACGATTCTTTTAAATAATTAAGTTTACTTTATTCAGTCCTATGTCATTTGGTATCATTCAACCTTTTTTATTATTTCTATTGATCGTATTGTAGTAATTATCGTTTCATTATATATTTATCTTCTTAGTTTAATTGATTTAACTAAAATACTAAGGGTTTAGTATTGTTCATTATTTACTTTTTATAATAAGAATAAAGCAGCTAAAATATTATTTTATTATATTTTATATATATATTATTATTATATATTGTTGGTAATAAAGTGGGTAGAAAAATATAAACAAACTGTTATTTTGTTACTTTGTAAAGATAAAGAATATTTTAATTACGATATGCCAAGTACAGGCAAAGGTATTATACCTTGCATCCTAGTGTGTTTTAATGTTTCTAAAATACTGTTAAGCAAAAGGATGTTATTTTATATCATGACTAAATTTTATAATTTTACTGTATCCCTGTTAACATTGATTTCAAGAAATGATTTGGTTACACAGACACTAACAAATTAAAACGTTTGATTTTGTTTTCGATGGGAAATATTAATTGTGGACTTCTTAGTTTAATGTTGATGTTTTGTTATATCCTGTTTCTGTATTTACTTTTCTAATAGTGTATTTTTAAGGTTACTTTTATAAACAATTATTGTTATGTTTATCAGTCAACTGATGGGATAGAGCAGTGACAGTGGAGTAGTTGATTTTCTGGTTTATACGAATAGCGTTGTAGATATTTTATACTCAGACTTTGTTTTATCTCTTAATATATTTAATATTTTATTATATATTATTATCTAATATACATATTATATATAAATCTATTTAGAAGTTAATAATGTCTGATGATGAATCTTTTTATTCCATTTATAGTTCAGACTCCTCATACGCCTCTGGTAATGATCTTACAGATAATTTACTTCCCTTAAGCGATCAGTTAAGTAATATTTTTCTGCCTCATAAAAATATTCTCATGTTTTTCAGTTTAATGCACAGAGCATTCCAAGTCATTTTTCCTACATAGAAGAAGCATTCTCACTAGACTGTGTCTATGCTATCTTAATATCTGAGAGTTGGCTAAAAATTATGTCGAGTTGTACCAGAAAACCAAAAACTGATACGAGAAGTGGCCACAATAATAATTTAAAGAAGTTAACTCTTTTTTTATAGGATAGGGTGACAAACGAGCACACAGTTCACCTGATGGGAAGTGGTTGCTTCGCCCCATAGACATCTACATCTATCCTCGATTACGAATCAAAATGCAGATGCGTTGTCACCCGTGAGGACTAAGATGGAATTCCTCGTTTCCAGTAAAAAGGGTCTCCGGTTCTCTACACTCACCATACGAAATACAGCAGCATTAAGCTACTATTTCACGCTGGTATTCTGTGAGAGTGTGGTCCTTCCCCGGTCGAGCCGACCCATTCTAGTCTAACAACAAAACACTACTAATATAACTGCAGCATGGCTCTACCACGTTTAGAACTCAAACTCAAAATTAAAATTGAAATATATGTAGTACTATAAAGACAATCAAACTACGAATATTATTAATTTATTAATTAGTAAACAAAGAATGAGGAAAATAAAATGTGGATTTCAAGATAGGGCATATTATCATATCCCAGAAGGATGTGAAAATTGAGCCGAAAAGAATAAAGAAGAATTTGATAGGTAAATTCGCACCTGTGTGATTTTTAATTCCATTTAAAACTTTAACAATTTGAGTTTTTTAATGTTGTTTTTGCTTTAAAAAAAGTTATGCATTAAATTTACTGTATTCAAAATATGATTCAATTAAAAGTATTAATCAGAATTCATGAATTGTTTTTTTTATTTATATTACTAAAAAAATAAGCAAAATGCAATAATTATAAATTAATCAATAACCTAGCACTTGATTTTATATTCAATTTTATTAGGTTATAGTTTTATATTATTTTTATTACTGTGTCCTGCAAAACATGAATGAAATAATATGAAGATTACATTTTTACGTATTTACATTTACGATTGTTTATCATTAATTAATTTTTCATATTTTGTAGTTATCATGTCACTGATGATACATTTCGTGTGTGTTTTTTATGTAGTAAATTTTATTTACATGTACACAATTTTGAAAAGAGTTATAACCGATTTGCTATTATTGTTTTTTTTTCTTTCTCTTCTAAAGGCATTAAATCATTAATTTATATAATAACCTACCTAAAATATTAAAAAATGTACTTAATGTTTAAATAAATTAATCTATCGTTGTGTGAAGTTTATAGTTGTTATAGTGATTTTCTTTAAAAAGCAAAAAAAAAAGCTGCATTGTGATGTATGTAAAATAACATAAATATTAAATGTAACTATTTCTAAACTTCTGTGTAAATCAAGGAAATGTTAAAACTATCCTTTTAAGATACATTTTACTTGCATTCATATTATAAAATATTGTAAAAGTTATCTTAAAATTAGACGTGAATCAAACCGTGTCATCCTAGTCCGATGTAATTACAAACGATGCCTTATACGTACTTTGGAATTTAAAACAAACTTGTCTCCAAATATTTGCGGTGTTAGGATTACAATTTGTATTTTGATCTGTGTGTTGCTATATTAATTATAATGATTACGTTGCTTAACATTGACTTCTTTGTTCTGTTTATCTTAATGTGAAATGTAATAATTTATTTTCAGTTTTATATTGTTTGAATATTTAAACCACAAGCTTTTAACTATTATAATTTATTATTTTCTTGGAAAACGGTACTAACTTGAGCAGATTATGAAAGTATTTTCTTCAGATAATACGATTTTGAAACTCACTACATATATAATGTTTTACACAAGCCTGCTTTTAGGACATAGTTTAGAAAACTTACTTATGTATATTCATCTAGATAAAGGTTGGCCACTGTTTTAGTCAAGTGTCAAATTTATCTTTCCAGATAATCATTATTATAGCCCATCACAAGTTTACTGCAGAATACAGGCGTTCCCCAAGGAATGCCATGTGCACGCATCCATTAACTTACTGCACCTCTCTATCAGGGCATCACTCCGTCTAGTGAGAGGCCGCCCTTCCCTTCGTTTACCGATACGCGGCTGCCACCCGAAAACCATTTTTCCCTGATTAGATGTTAAACTTTTAACGGTATTTACCATCGCCGGTTTTTTTTACGTAAAAGATATTAATATACCGCAATCAACATAGTTAGCGGAATGTTTTCTTTAGATTTTAAGTTATAATCTATAGTCGCCTTCTACTGCATCCACGGGATGGAATGTAGTGATGAATTTTTTTCACATCACTACTACACGGCCAGGTTCCATCCCCCATTCTTTATTAGTTACTGATATCAAAGTTTATGTTGAAAACGATCCTAAGGTTTTCCTACATTATAGCAGGCACTCCAAATCTATTTCCATATTTCAATATCCAAAGATATTTAAGGGAGCTTTAGCGAAATAAGGAAAAATCGCTTTCCCCTTTTAAGGAAGATTATTCCGAACCACGACATCCAATGACACATTACAACTCTCAGGAAGATAGATATATTTTTAAATAACAAGTTTAAATATTCTAAGAGAAATTTAAGAACGTTATTGCTTACTTTTTAATTTAATTATTTAAATATAATATTTCGTTATAAGGACTGAACAGGTTTTTTATATTTAATTTAATATGTATATGTACTCCTCTCCTAGAGCCGTGGTAGCTCACTGTAAATTTCACACTACGTTACTAGTCCTAGTTCCATCCCGAACCGACATTAATGAAATAGTTAATTTAAATTTTAAGTGCTGATTTACCACGTCGCTGCTTAAATTCAAAACTACCATTAAAAAAATGAAAATCGTTTTTTTTTATAATTCATTTTATTATCTATTATATTTATACCTGAATCGAAGACATCCGTTGATTTCGACCTTAAAACACCAAAAATATACGAAACATTTGTTTTGAATTTTGACCTTTTGCGACTAACTTCAAGTCAAAACCGCCATATTGGTTGTTGTCGGGCTGCCAGCGTGAATGCATGTTTTCTTGGAACCAAACTACCACATGTCAAAAAACCATGTATAACTCGTACGAATTAACTTGAGACCTGGGCCGATGACGTAATTGTCAATGTACGGTGTGCAAAATAATGCGTCGTAATAATTTTTTATTTGAAATTTTTGAGATTTGCATGAGATTATTAATAAAAACAAAATAAAATGTTCTGGCAAGGGGTGAAGTAATAAGTAATATACTGTTGCCATTTTTATATATTTTAAATATTTATTTTTTATAATATATATAATATTATTTTTAGTTAACGCGTCAAGGAAGGACAAAGAAATAAACATACACACTTTCTCATTTATAATATTATTAATTTATTTATTATACACTTTATTGCACTATAAAAAGTGTTACAGATTCGTAAACAATAAAAATACAAAGCATAACAGGCGACCTTATTGCTAAAAAGCAATCTCTCCCAGGCAACCTTAGGGTGAAAGTGAATCAATCTTGGATAAGCGGAACAGCACAAACTATGTAAAATCAAGGAATAGAATTAAGGAATATTAATAAGGATTTATTATAATATTTATTATTCATTGTCACTATATACGATCGGTTCTATTCCGTCCATTAGATCGTCCTCACTTTCACTCTCTGAGCTGGATTCTTCCACTCCGAGGGATATAATTAATTCTCTCTTCAAAAGTCCAAACCAAACAACAAACAATTATCAAAAATATCGAACTAGAGTCGAGACGCGTATCCGTAACAAAAATGCTATCGGTACTGAGCGCGCACGGCCAGCGCAGTCTCAACTTAATTCGTACGTGTTGTAAGTTTGATTCATATTTTATAGTCGAAAGCACCATATTACGGAATGTGGTTGTTTTGAATTTAAAGTTTAAAAGTACACAATTTTATTTTAAGATAAAAGAGCCACATTTTGTAATACACTTGTTTTGCTTAAAAATATATATACAAATATTCAAATAATTTATCAACAAAAGTGCTGTATATGGAATATGTTTGTTTCGCATATATTTTTCAATGAAAAATTTTCAAAGTTTTGAAACTAAAACTCACTCTTTTAGTATAATGTTGTTTTGATATATAACAATATTGAAAATAAATAAAAATATTACATTTAAAAGTGGTATTTACTAATCGGCTCCGTTTTTAGAATGTATAGCATTATTGATTTTTTTAAATTTTATTGCTCTGTAACATCTTTTGTGTAACCTGAATACTCAAAAGAGAGTAATGTGTTCGTTTATTAGCATTATGTTATGATTTTTAACATTTTTGTACCCATTTTTCGTTTAAAATTAATAATAAAGTTGTAAATTAAGATGTAAAAGCTTAGTTAGTAAATAAATAATGATATTCTTCAGAATGAACAATCGAGCGCAAAGAATTTTAAATATGTTGGAGCTTGGGAGTCCCGTCAAACACCTAACAAAAAGTAAGTACATCATATTATATTTAATGAAATATTTATTAAGTTCATCTATGTATAAGTGATTACGAGTATTAACATATCTTTACTAATTTCAAAGAAGTTAAGCTGAATGAAGTTATCTCTGGAAATAATGGTCTAATTCTTAAATTTTTTCATTACTTTACTTTGGGATCCGAAAAGCTGTTGCAATTTTAATAAAGGTGATCTCGGGGAGAAAAGTCTTGGGTAGTACATTAACGTAGTAGTGTATTATTAATTCATATTATTATTACAATACTCATATTTTTTGGTTTCTTTGTTACAAATAGAGTTTGCGATGAAAGTGGCAGTCCAGGTAAAACGCCAAGAGATCTAGGCACAGTCGCATTCAACTATAATTCTAACACAATTCCGCTTGAAAATTCACTTGAAAATATATCCCAAGAAAATGATGCTGTGGATCTAAATGATGTCTCCACAAATTCTATTCCGGACAGCCAGCCTGATCTCAGTTTCTCAGTACTCGATGAAATAAATTCATTTCTTTTTCCAAATAGTCCATCGAAAAAAATGAAGGTGATTCTCTACACTCAAATATCCAAAAAAATATATCAAGAGCACTCAAAGCATCGCCTATCTATTTACCAGTATATAGCACTCATTAAGACGTCAAAAAAGATGGCACTCCGTACAATGTAAAGGAACTCACGTATGAAGTTTTTTACTAATTAAAATTGTTAGCATATCGACAAGTGAAGACGGAGAGAAAGTGAAATGGGCAGATATTAAAACTATGAAAATCACCAAGGACAACAGATATACACACATTGAAAAAGAAAGCTAAGACTGCAACAGTGCGAATTAAAAAAAAAATTATATACTCAAAAACTGAAAGTTTCGGAGACAGAAAAGTATAGTATAGGAAAAGTATAGTATAGTGTAGGAGACAGAAAGGTATCATAAAATTCATAGAAATAATGTGATACCTAAATATTATGAAAGCTTTTATACAAATCTTTAGATATTCAGTACGTATTAATTTTTATTATTTTTATTGAAGCTATTTTTAGGGTTCCGTAGTCAACTAGGAACCCTTATAGTTTCGCCATGTCTGTCTGTCCGTCTGTCCGTCCTCGCTTAATCTCTGTGACCGTTAGCACTAGAAAGCTGAAATTTGGTACCAATATGTGTATTAATCACGCCGACAAAGTGGTAAAATAAAAATTGGAAAAAAATGTTTTATTAGGGTAGCCCCCCCTATATGTAAAGTGGGAAGTGATTTTTTTTTAATTTCAGCCCTAACGTGTGATATATTGTTGGAAAGGTATTTAAAAATGAATATGGGTTTACTACAATCATTTTTTGATAATGTCAATAATTTCAGAAATAATCACTCCAAAAGTAAAAAACAATGTGTCCTCTAATTTTTGAACCATAAGTTTAGAAAATATGAAAAAAATCTGAAAAGTAGAACTTTATAAGGGCTTTCTAGGAAAATCATTTTGAACTTGGATGGAAACAACGGTACCCACTACCGGGAGCAGTTGCAGGAGCGCGGAGCGCTGCTGGAGAGCGAACGTAATGGATACCCACCTTTAAACTCATAAGTGGGAACACTTATTGTGGCGGATGGGAAACTACGGAACCCTACACTGAGCATGGCCCGACACGCTCTTGGCCGGTTTTTTTAAGATTGTTATGTTATTTATAAGTTTTCATAGTGGTTTTTTGGTTAAATAGAAAAAATAACAAATTGTCAAGACTGTTTGATTTTTATAACATTTTATTTAACTGATATTATTTTCATAAATATTATATTAATATTAATAACTATTGTGATCTTCATCTTTGTGAATAACATAGCAAGTTGTGACTATGATAATTAGATTAATTATAAAGATATCTAAAATCTGAATGATCTCACAATGTTTAAACCTTTTAGATTAACATTTTTAGCTTTTGAATGAGAATTTATATTGAATAAAACTAAATTTACGGATTTTATCGCGTTTATTTCACTACTTTTACTTATTTTTAATTCCCGACGTTTCGGGTGCTTAACAGCACCTATGGTCACGGGGGGGACTGAGATGTTTGAGGTCCCAATGTCATAGTTAGTCCGGCTACCTTCAGTTTTTGAATATTAATTTTTGGTCCGATTTACGCAAAACGAGCTCATAGTATCTTGAAGTCTTGCAGTGTTATGCTTAGGTTTGGGTTTAATTTTGTTAATTATAGGATCCCAAGCAGGTGGCAGCACCATTTTCTCTATAGAAATTTGGATGCTTTTTAATTTCAATAGCCTATATTAATTTAAAATTTCAAATCTAGTGTAATATCCCTCTACAAGATGCAGGAGTGTACAAGTTAGATTGTGAATGTGGTCGCTCTTATATAGGTCAAACAAAAAGATCCATAAAAACCGGCGTGAAAGAACATATAGCTCACGTGAAGCACCGACGCTCCAGGAAGTCTGCAGTCTGCGAACATGTTCAAGATCGTCCCCACCATTACATTCGATTTGATAAACCACAAATCCTCGCAAAAGAACACCGATTCCTACCAAGGATGATACGCTAGGCTATTGAAATTAAAAAACATCCAAATTTCAATAGAGAAGATGGATGGGTGCTGCCACCTGCTTGGATCCTATAATTAACAAAATTAAACCCAAACCTAAGCATAACACTGCATGATACTATAAGCTCGTTTTGCGTAAATCGGACCAAACATTAATATTCAAAAACTAAAGGTAGCCGGACTAACTATGACATTGGGACGTCAAACATCTCAGTCCCCCCCCCCCGTGACCATGGGTGCTGTAAAGCACCCGAAACGTCGGGAATTAAAAATAAGTAAAAGTAGTGCAATAAACGCGATAAAATCCGTAAATTTAGTTTTATTCAATGTGTAGTTTTCGCGTAAATTTAAGAAATCATTATGAGAATTTATACTTTTGAAATATTAAACAGATTTTGTTTTTAAGTGGAATTACGTAACAAGAATATCAATTATTTCAAAATGATGCTATATTTTGATTTACAAATAAACTTAACGACCTATTTGTCTTATTTAAGAAAATAAATATATAAAACCATTATTTTTTTCGACTTGTGGCATTTATTTCATATATTTCAGTGTCATTACACCTTTAATTTATATTCAAAAGTAACTTATCTGCTTCTGTATGCTTCGTTCTAAACATACGTGCAGAAATACTAATTTAAAGTCATTAAGGATGAAAATACGCATGTAAAGATGTATTACGCGTACCGATCGGTCGTGATTTGGTTGAGTTATTCAAAAAATAAAATCTGAAAATTTTCAACTGGCTCTCCTGTAAAATTAATACTTTTTAGTATGTGATAGTTTTGCATTTAAGCAGCGACGTGTTCAGCGGTGAAGAAAAATATCGTGACAGAACTTGCATCTATACTAAGTCATATACATACATACATACATAAACACTCACGCCTGTCACCCAGAGGGGTAGGCAGAGACTACAGACTTCCATTTGGCACGATCCTGACACACCTCTCTCGCCTCGTTCACATTCATACACCTCCGCATACATGCTCGTCAGTTAAGGGTACTCCTAATTTGGCCCGTTTTCAATAAATCGCCAATTTGGTCGATAAATTTTCGCCTAGGACGTCCCTTTCCGACTCTGCCATTCAATTCTGCAACATAAATTTTCTTTGTCACTCTTTCCTCATTCATTCTTTCCACATGACCAAACCACCGAAGCATTCCTTTCTTATTCCTGGTCACAACATCATCTTGCAAACCACACTCTTCTCTTATTACACAATTTCTTACCCTGTCATTAAGATTCAATCCTAACATACTCCTTAACGACCGCATTTCTACTGCGTTCATTCTACTCTCGTGCTTCTTCTGCCACACCCAACTTTCACTACCATACATTAAAGTAGGGACCAACACAACATTGTGAATTGTCATATGAGCCTTTTTCGACACATTTTACTCTTCAAAATAGAGTGCAGGACCCCATTTACTCTATTTCCCGCATTCACTCGTCGTTCTCTATCTTTATCATATCTCCCATCCCTGCTAAATACGCAGCCCAAATATACAAACTCATCTTCTTGCTCTATCAACTCCCCTTCTATTCTTATTTCACAAATCGTTTTACTTTCTTCCCTTTCAAAAACCATAACCTTCGTCTTACTTGCGTTCACTTTCATACCCTTTTCTTTTAATGATCTGTTCATTAATGTAACCACCATTTGCAACTCGGCCGCCGACGACGCAAGGATAACTTGATCATCGCGTACAAAAGGCATTTGACGGTTAACTCACCCATTCTTAATCCGCATTCCTCAACTTTCAAATTTTGCAAAAGACTGTCCATAAATAGGTTGAACAGCCACGGGGAAGCCACACAGCCCTGTCTGACACCTTTATGGACGTCAAACCAGTCCGAGTAGACCCCGTTGATCCTACCACAAGCACTAGAGTCCCTATAAAGGGACTCCAATGCCTGTATTCGTAACAAAAATTCACACAAGCCAGCGCCCAACCCAAATGACTTCAGTGTTTGCCATAGCACATCCCTATACACTCTGTCATAGGCCTTTTCCAAGTCCATGAACGCACAAAAAACCTTTTGGTTTTTGGCCAAAAACTTCTCCGCGATCATGCGCATGGAAAAGACTTGATCTGTACATCCCATTCTCTTTCTAAATCCCGCTTGCACATCCCAAATTTTTCCATCAGTTTCTTTCATGACCCTTTCAATCAGTACCTTAGCATACAGTTTTCCCACAATGCTAAGAAGGCTGATGCCACGGTAGTTTTTACAGTACCCACTGCGACCCTTTTCCCTTATATACTGGGACTATCACGGCTTTGCACCAGTCTATCGGTACCCGCTTCAGTTCCCAGCATAAATTAAACAAGGTGTGCAGCAGGCCTGCCACCACTTCCTCTCCAGCCCTTAGCATTTCGAGTGAAACTCTATCATATCCAGCAGTCTTACCTGCTTTCATGCTTTTCATTGCTTTCATTATTTCATCTATACTTATCTCGCTACCTCTTTCCTCTTCTTTCGGAATTTCTACTTCACTTAGTATACACGTTGTCTCCTCACTCATAAACACGCTTTCAAAATATTCCTTCTATCTCTTTAAACTCAAAACTTCATCATTCAGAATATAGCCATTCTCGTCTCTTATAGCATTCATCATAGGCTGTTTCGAACGTCCCCTGGCAGTTCTTACAAGTTTCCAGAACATTTTAATATTTGCCTGGAAATTATCCGATATTCTTCTATCATTCTTATCCGTTCTTTCTTGCTTTTTTCTTTCAACTACTTCTTTTACTCTCTTATTAAGATGTCTAAAGACTGCCCTTTTTCTTTCAATATCATCATTCGTACCGCTAGAATTACCAGCCTTTATTGCTAGTAAATCTAGCCATGCTCTCTTCTTTGCTTCAACTTCCATACGTATCTCATCATCCCACCATAACGTATTATTTTTCCTTTCATTCTTCCTCTTACTAACACCACATACTTCGGTAGCTGCATCCACTAAACCTTTCTTTACATTTTGCCATACATTCTCCAAGTCTAACTCCTTCATACATAATTCATCCAAACCACTTATATTTTCTTTCAGTCTACATTTGAACTTGTTTTCTCACCTTCATCTTGTAACCTTTCTGTTCTAATACGCTGTAACGCAGTAGTAGACACAAATGATCGATGGCGCCAACGCCTGAATAGACCATTAATTCGGCATAAAACCAAATAATGATCCTTTCCTACGTTAGAACCCCGGTAAACCCTTGTATCCACCACTGCACCCCTCAATCTTTCATCCACAATTATTAAATCTATCATATTTCTATCGTCACCTCTTTCCCAAGTTTACATGTGAATCCTCTTGTGGCGAAAGCAAGTGTTCGTCACAAAAAGATTCTTTTCCATACATACGGCGAGAAGACTTTCACCATTCTCATTTATACTTTCATCACCAAACGCTCCCAATATTCTTTCATAACCAAGCCTCCTCACCTCAACCCTTCCATTAAAATCTCCTAGCATAATAATATTTTCATTTCCCTTACACTTCATTAACACCATCCTTACCATTTCCCAAAACTGCTCTCGGATGTAAGTGGGCTTAGACACGTCTGGGGCGTAAATCCCTAACACAAAAAACTTCTTTAAGCCCACTTTCATTCGCATCCATAGCAGTCTTGGGCTTACACATTCATACTCTTTCACACATTGACCCATTCTTTCTGAAAGGATGATACCTACTCCCTAGCATGCCCGCTCGATCTCGTCTACACCAGACCAGTATGCGGTATACGTGCCATGTGTAGTGACATCCTTCCCCTTCCTTTTCGTCTCATTTACACATAACACATCTATTCCTCTATCAAACATTATATCGCATACTTCATCCATTTTATCATTCATTGCCCCACATACATTCAACGTAGCCAGACGGGCCTCTGCAATCCACTTTTCGCCTCTCCGGGAGACAGAACGTGACGAGTGGCGAACCTCGTCGCCGGTTTTCCTCCCGGAGATTCTTCGCACCCCTGCCCCATTAAAGGGGCGCTGGGAACTCGGGGCCATTTCTTTTACATGGTTCCTCATGGTGCGGATAAGGGGTAGTATATTTTACGCCTCTACCACGGCGTGGAGCCAAATCTGTGCTATCGGCTTGTCGCTCATTTAGCACCACCCGGGGGACACGTGTAGGGTGGGCCTAGAAATAGGTGGTTAAATCCTACGGACGCGAGCGACTTATCCCCTATACTAAGTCAAAATATATATAATGATTTTTTATATTTACGCGAACACTATACATTAATTAAAACTACTTTTACGGATTTTACGAAACGTCGGGTATTAAAATTAAATAAAACGCGATAAAATCCGTAAAAGTAGTTTTAATAAAAATATACAGGGGGTTAGTGTAAACACCGTTGTACTTGAAACCAGTGATCTAGTTTCACTTATTGAACATAAAAGTAATATTTTTTTTTAAAAAACGCCATTTTCTTTCATAAAATTTAAAAAGTTTATGTCCGACACCGTCCGTAAATTTATGGATACCCTATGCGCCCGAGTGACGTAATCACTGTAAAGATCACCGCCCGCGCTAGCTACCTACAAAACATTCAACAAAAAACACAATAGGTACACATAACCTGTGATTTAACTTTTCCTTCATACTTCCATCCTTGCAGAAAGGACATGCAAAAATTGAGAAATTAAGGAAAAATTGAGATTTTATTAAAAAAATGTTGTTATTTTTCATTGAATTTACGTTCTATAAGTGAAACCAAACCACTGGTTTCAAGGACAACGGTGTTTAAACTAACAGCCTGTATATTTCGAAGAAATATAAAGTCTACGAACACGCAATGGAGCAGGGCGATGGCCTGTGCTTAGCTGTGGAACGTTTATATGTATATAAACGTTGTGGCTGTAAATTCCCAGGTCGTCACTTCATCAAGCGCGTGGTCTACTCTGCTTACCGGTGGAAGGTTGCAAGGCGACATCGGTTTTCGGTTCTTCGAGCTATAAGATAGGCCTTTTTCCACCCCAGCTATATCCAATGAGCTTTATCAGTTAGCCATAGCATAGCTCTCACCCTAACTCACTGAGCGAGCTTACGCTTCCTCATACGAACAACAGTAGGGGATCGCGTCTCAGATCAAAAGTAAGCACTGGCAACAGGCATTGGTTCTACAAAACGTTGACTTATTCCTTGTTTTTGGGTTGAATACGCCATAGTGGTGGATACAGGCATCCTCCCTTTAAATGAGGATTTTTTGGAAAAATTAGTTAGTCATAAAATTAGTTTGCTACTCCAGTACTTTTAGATGGAATACTTATGACCTCGAAATTTGTTATTCCTTTATACACAGGTTTCCTCGTGATATTTTTCTGCACCACTGAACATGTGGTAAATCAGAGCTTCAATGATACCTGCGAGAATTGAACCTGCGTTTTTTTTTTGAATTTATTTAATATAAGAAAAAATACATAAAGTCACAATTTAAACATCACAAAAACCCTTACGGGTTTGTCTGGATGTTGAGACACTTTTGAGCAATCTGTTGACATTAGTTTATACGTATTATTATTTAATAAGAACATCAAATATAGTATTAACGGTATGAAGTATAGGTAATTGTTTGCATACAAGTGGACATAAAGGAACCGGTTATAGATAAGCAGCTCGGCGCGGCTGGCGGACAGCTGGCTGATGCTACTTGAGTGTGTTATAGACAGGATGTTCGATTATCGATATGATATTATGTTAGATTTGATTTCATTAAAATTAGACAACTTGTTATTAAAGTAAAGAATTAAAGTATTGCTTATATTTATTTTTATAGTTTTGTCCATTATTCCTAATCTGATTTTAGTAGGTATATCATTAACGAGGGTTGGTATTAAATACGCGTTCGTTTGTTTTCCGTAATAATTTCTAACTCTTGGTAATTCCAGTTTTGATTGAGTTACTTTCCGTGTCGTTGTTTTATGTTTCACTATTATTTGTATTTCTTTGTTCGTAAATTGTTCAATTAATAGCCACATTTTTATTTTTATATGAACAGGCAATATCTCACAATATTTAAATAAAGCTAATACATTATCTCCGAAGCAGATTGATTTTTTAATTTTATAAGGTATTATTATTTTTAAAAACCGAAGTTGTAGGCTGTATATTTTATCCAAATATGTTTTAAACATCCTACCATAGCTAGTGATCCCATATGAAATGATTGACTCTGTGAGTGCACTATATAAATTTAGTAATATTTTAAATGCTACTTTGTATTTCAAGATAGCAAATTTGGCTAGCATTGCTCTCAGTTTTTCACATATTGTGTCAATGTGATAACCCCCAGTTAAATCTGTTATCGACTACTAGTCCTTAATATTTGTAACGGGGAACCTGCTCTAACAATTCACATTTGCACCCGGTCCTATTTGTTTGAAAATCATGCAAGCACTGATGACTATGCGCAATTACTTCGATTTTCTTATCAAAATTGCGTAGGTAGTTAGATCGAATATGAATAATTTTAGTTTTACTAGCATTCAGTACTAAACCAACATCATGAGACCATTTACATAAGTTATTGAAGTCGATTTGTAAAAGGTGTTCGGCCTTATATAGATCTTTATCGACTGCTATAAGACATGTATCGTCCGCGTATTGATAAATGGAACAATGTTTTATTGCATATCAATCACGTATGCTAGATAATGCAATGGTCCGAGCACGGAGCCTTGTGATGTTCCAGTAGTTACAAATATATCGTCACTGAAATCATTGCCGATCTTAACCCGGTATTTTCTATCGTTGAGATAATCTTGGCACCATTGTAATAATGGCCCGCGGATACCTGTATTGTCAAGTTTTTTTAGAATAATGTCGTGCCTAAGAGTATCAAATGCCTTACTAATGTCAATGAATAATAATATGACATGTTTTTTATCATTCAGGTGTTGGTTTATTTCGTCCGTGAATTTAGACAGCAATATAGTAGTGGATTTCTTAGATTGAAAGCCGTATTGAGCATTTGATAATATATCGTTTCTAGTATAAAAATTGTGAATTCGCTGAGCCACATATTTTTCAACTACCTTATCCATGACTGACAGTATTGTTATAGGCCTGTAGCTATCATACTCACTATTGATCCCTTTTTATAAATTGGTCTTACGGTGCCAGTTTTCAATTCTTGTGGATATTTTCCTACTACTATGCTAGTGTTTATCAGCTTAAATACAATATTAGCAATCGTGTCACTCAGCATCTTAACGTCAAAACGTCGGATTCCATCATTACCAGCCGATTTATTTGCATTTAAACTTTTTATAATAGTTAGTATATCGCGCTTAGCAGGTTTTTTAAATAACATAGATTTGTTTTCAGAAAATATCTATTCCGATTCTGACATAAGTTTTTTGCTGCATCTAGGCAAAATTTTCTTGACGTTTTCACAGAATTCTGTAGCAAAATTGTTGGCTATATTTTTTAAGGTTAGATTGTTTTTTTTTTTGAATGCTTTGGTTACAGCTTCATCTACTGCTACAACTCTACCAGTAAGCGTATTTAATGTATCCCACATTTTCTTTTTATTCATTTTATTATTATTAGTTAAATAATTAAAATATTTGTTTCTAGATTTTTCAATTAATTTTTGAGTTTTGTTTCGCTGTTTGTTAAATTCTAATCTAAGAATATAATTATTTTTATCCTTTTTTCACTGATTAAAAAGTAAATCTCTTTTTCGGCACATGTTGTTAATTTTATTATTTATCCATAATTCTTTGTTTCTTTTGCTATTTAAATTTATTTTTTGTGTATATTTGGATAGTTCGTAACACATTTTGAATTAATTTTTAATATAATTATAAATCTCTATCGAACATAACATCTTATCGACAACATTCCAGTCAATTTCATTTAACTTAAGTTTTAATATATTATAATCAATTAGTTGTTTAACATTTGCACCACCCCCTATAATGTTTGCAACTCCGCTTCCTACGCACGACAACACAACCATATGATGGTCTGCCATTACAGTACCGAGTGCGGCCGAATAAAGGTCTAGCGAGCGCGTTCTTGCAAAAATATGATCAATGCAACTCCGCGTAATAATATCTTTTCGGTTTTCGATTCTAGTATAATCTGATATTGCACTCGCTAGTCCACATTCGGCCATGCAACTTATATGGTATTCTCGTATGTTATCATGCGACTTTAAGTCGATATTTATATCACCCAGTAAGTATAAATCCCAGCATTTAAAAACGTCCTTACACAACAGTTTTTTCAATTCTTTGATAAATACGTGTTTGCTTTCTTTGAGTGGTCTATACAATGAACAAATAAGTGCCGTGTATTGATGTGACGTAGATAATTTACCTATTAAAGATTCGCAATGGTTTAGTGATATATTATTTAGAATTTGAAACTTGTGGGTACTTTTTATATACATAACAATGCCACCACCTCTTTGCTGTTCACGAAGCTTATAGTACATTTCATAGCCATGAATATTAAATAATTGAACAAGATTACTGCTTTTGGAAATTTCCTACCTCTGTTAATATAATAACATCGACATCAATTTTAGACGAATGAATGAATTGTAAAAACAGACAAAATTTTTTAACTATTGATCGCAAATTTATGTGGACAATATTTAGTTGTTGTACATTATGTGGTAGATGTTTACTAAACTCGTTTATGTTAGCACAGTCAAACAATTCTTGTATTTCCTGTGAAGGAACTGTTGCGTTGTGCAAAACTGCTATCGATATTTTTGAGTAGACAACTTATCAATATCACATGAGCTTCTTATCATAACGGGCTTGTCATTATCAAATTTACGAGCCAAAACTTTACCACCCTGGAACCAAATATATTTGTAAGTTTCCTTCAAGGTCTGTTTAGATTTCCACAGAAGTGTTTTATTTGCTTTTATTAGTGCACGCCGAAGTAACACTGTTCTCTTAGCTACTTCAGGATTAGGGGCATTTGGAGTTATATCTTCCAAAGCAATTGTTTCCGTTCGTGCAGCGCAGATCCACTGGTCGACCTGCTCCTCTTGTTGCAATACTACCTGTATCACACCTTCTTTACCGTCCCTGCCATCATCATCGCCATCGTTCTCCGGAACTATGAAAGACTTACGATGAGGCGATTCTTTACGACAATCCTCACATATCCACTCCAGGTTTTCAGCATTGTGTAGAGCTGATAGCTGCTTCGAAGATAAGCCTGTGCATAATTGATTGGCGTGTACTATTTTTCCACAATTGTTGCACTCAAACCTAGGTGACGTTTTTGTTATGGACTTACCACAATTGTCGCATTTAGACATTCTTACTTATTTAATATTGAAGATAAATTTATCCGTACACAGTTAGACTACGCTGTGCGAGAGCTCGCGAGTGACTGACACGAGTGACTCGCGTTGCTCGCATACTGTGAAATTAACAGCCAACGCTTAGCCCCTGAGCTACAACGTCATTAACATTAACGTTTTTTTTTTAAGAAGATGCTGATGGTTGGTTTTTTTCCTATCTATCGCCTCTCACGATACTCACGAGACGACACGAGGTAAGTAGTTCATATTTTTACACAGTAACTACGCAATATGGGAATATTTATTACCAGCTCGTAATTTTTGAATTGCAGTCGTTATTTAAATGTTTATAGTAATATTTATAGAAATATTAATGAATTACTACAGTTGGTTTCAGTATCTCACAATTTACAAATAGTTTCTAAAGAATATTTATAAGAGCAGTAGCTCACTTTGTTTCAGAATTTATTTATCCTATGTCCTCCCAGACTACATGAGTAATATTCACATTGCTTAACAAATAATACTACCTTAATAAATTGGGTTGTAACATGCGTATTATTTCATATTACATACACTTATATTTTATTTTCGTCTGTCTTTCCGTCCAATTACAATTTGAGTGACTTTTAAACAAGGCTGAATTTAATTTATTACACTTAATTTACTAACTAGGACTTCATCAATATTCTTCTTCATAATAACTTCAGTTTAGATTGTAGTCATGCACTACCTTAAAATAGGTTACAAAAATAATACAAAAAATAGTTCAATAAGAGTGAATCTTTTATGTATTATTTTATATACATAAAATATATTCAAAAGATATTTTTATAAGGTCTTGAATCTTATCTATGGAATTTCTGTTTTAAGTGCGGTCTAGTTTAACTTAAATTTGTATGACTTGCATCACTGCTTGTAATTATAATGGTTCTCTATATCCTTCCAACGGAAACACATTAGATACTGCTAATTTGTGGAAGATGTAAGTAAGAGGGAGATATCTTTCTATACGGATCCCTAGGAAGGAAAAGAGTCCTATCACTAAGTAAATTAAAGAAATAAATTATTTAAAAAAATGAGTTATTTTCATGGTTCCAATGCCGTAATAACGACACACAATATTTTTTTTATTTTCATTAAAGAAAATCTAGAAAAAGTAATAAAAAGCGTTCGTCGTAACTTAGTTATTCCGAAGGAGGTATCCGAGCTTTGCTCCAAGCACAAATTGCATAAAAACAAGCTACTTGTGACGTAATAAATATAATTCATTATAACTTTTTGAGATCGGGCACAAAAATTACTGTAGAATGTGCCATCGGTAGATTGAATGATTCGTCGCTGTGCAAACTGCATTGTCTTTTCGCAAATGCCTGCTTACTTTTGAAGCCGAAGGAAAATTGTAATGTGCCTCGTATGTCATTGTCCGTCGTACGTAGAAACGGGCATATCGTGATGAGTCGTGGCATTTATTAGTACGAAATTGTTTTATAATTTGGCAGATGATTTATACTAATGACTTCTGTTATATATTTTATGTTCTCTCTTTCTTTTCCACTATTGAAATACTAGCGCCTAGCCATTATCCTTTAGTTGTCGACATATGATCAAACCAAACGGCGTTTTTTGTCATTCTTAATGAGTACAGCAAAGAAGTGATATAATTTGCCACTATATGGTATGTTTATTTCATTCGATCTTAGAATTTTAATGTAATTGTCTTCAAGGTAAGAGTAACGAAAGGGTTTTGATATATTATTTCAGTGAGCTATATGCATCATAACTTATTATCAGGTGGGATAGTAGTTAAGCAACGACAAGTAACTAGTGCCTAAGATATCAAATTTATTAAGCTATTGCATAGCTTCTATCGCGGACCTTGGGCGCGGGGACCGAATCTAGAAATTCCGTAACGAAAAAAAACCTCACGCTCCCCACTCCGACGGGCACGGAGGTGTGGCGTTGAAAACCGTGCATCGTCTAACGTCGTTTTAGTTCAGCAGACTTCGGCACTCGGCAGACTTCGGCACGGTGTTTGTGTGCGTGTACACTAGCTGCTAACTCAATGATAAAAATTCCTGAATAACCTACATGTATTGTAAGATATTAAAAATATTTTAAACAAAAAAAAATTGTTTTCTTATCGGTCACCACGCTCAAAAAGTGTAACTTGATTTAATATCAAAGACTTAACTGCATAAATAAAATAAATAAATAATTATAATTGCATAAGTTGATAAAAAATGCTATGCAATAGCTTTACCGCGGCAGTCATCGAGTGCCACACGTATTTTTTATTTATTTCTCAGTTTATCGTAAGGTTCAACTCAAAAATGGCATAAGAAAATGAAAAGATATTTGAATTTTTTTTTCTTATCTGAAATAGAACTTGTACCAGACTAAACCTCACATAAGGAACCAGTGCCCGAAAGTCGTTGGCGTTATGCCAGACTGATGTAAATTATTGTAAACTAAGATTACTTTAAGGTATTAAGGGTTGTTATTTGATCTATTTCCTTACACCGTCACTACACGGTAGCCGTCATAAATGGAATTAATGAAAAATCATTTGATCAACCATCATTCAACTCATATCAATCATTATTAAACTTTAAAAAGTAAAACCGACTTAAAAACAAAAATAATATAATAATTTTGTTCTTTATTTTTCGTAAGTTAATTGTTTTACACTTATGATTAGACTGAGTAACATCACAAGATCAAGGTAACAAGCAATAGGAAAAATTTACGGCTTAATCTAGATCAAATACCGTTTCCTTAATTTAGTATCTAATACAACATATCTTAATGGAATTAATACTGTCTAAGTTCAATTTTTCCTTGAAGGCGAATTTCTTGAATTCGAAATTTTCCTTTAATGGTTAACGCCAGGTACAAATAATATGCATTAATATAGTTTCCTACAGTAATGTTAAAATTAATTAATACGTCCTCTTATTATACACAAACCACATTGAACTGAGAATTTACCATAGACTGTCATGAAGTAATACTGTAGACCCAGATAATTTTTTTGATCCGAAAAATTTAAAAAATCTTCTTATATATCAGGAGCATCTCACTGAGAATATAAGTCTCCGAGAGTTGTCTTTATATTTGTGACAATTAAATGTCGCCTTAATAGTGACACTAAAATTCCATCCCTTATTTTCTACCATTATGGATGGAACTATTTCTTTAAATTTATATTTAGTAAGAATTTGTTTAGCTGTTTTCAAAAGATCGGTGAATATACATTAAAAAAATAAGCGTTGAATATATAACACTGGAACTCGGTTAAAAATAGCGCATCGCTAGAATTCGATAATTAGAGATGAAATTAAGAATTGATTTCTACGATAGATTGATATTTTATTCTTATGTAGAATTTACACATAATATATAATATCACAAACGTGGAGTGTAATAATGTCAACTATTCTATTACATCTCGAGGATGTAAGAGACTACAAAGAGAAACTGAACCAGCGGGTAGACAGACAGCCGCATCTAGATAAGGTAATATGCAATTATAATATAAATAGAAATAACATACTGCGGTTAGCAAACCGCTTGTCAAGCGTGAAAATTATGACAAATATCTCCCATATATTTAGCTATGAGTTACAGAGCTAAGGGCTACGGGTTCGAATCCCGCACGGAACAAGTGTATGTATGGCCTACAAGTAATTGTTCCGGGTCTGGATGTTTGTCCTTGTGAAATTTGTGTTTGTAAACTGCCCCCACGATACAGGAGGAAATCCTAGTGTGGAGGTACAGTTTCTCTAAAAAAAATAAAAAAATATATAAGGCAATCTATGGGGGAGGCCAAAGAAGCACGGTAAATAATATACTAATTCATAATACATCATAAAATATATTATATTGTATACTAGCAACCCAGCCCGGTTTTGTATGGATGGTATTTATTAATGTGGCGTTATTTATATTTAAGATATTGAGTCCATATATTTTATCAATTTATCGTTTTTTATTAAATGTAGTCAAATCTCTCCTGCCGTTGCTCTCAATCTTTTCCAAAAGAAAAAGAAACGCAGACAGACAAACATTTTAAATATTGGTTATTTATGTCTTATTAACATGCAAGTAACCGCCTGAACTTAATATAAGCCAATTATTTTAATATTACAGCCAGACACATCATTTTCATTCATACTAAGTGATTTTTTTACCGTCATCACAGATTGTAGACACAGACAGCACTGATTGTACAATTTTGTTTTGAAGTTTTTAAAGTATGCCTGACGAGAAGATGAGTCGTAGAATGCTAAACTACTTATAAAAAGTATTTTCCGGTCCACGTCACCAACAATATTAGGACATAAATAATTTATAAATTCACTCTTACCTCGTAGACTCCCAGATTGTAATCGTATGGAATGGCAGACGCCGGAAAATTGTTCCACTCCTTTGTTACGCTTTAGGAAAAACGTAGGAAATCTTACGGTTCGAATTAATGGAATTTCGACAACAAAAGACCAGTCGAAAATTGGTGTACCAATAGTAAAGGGGATGAATAATTAAGGCAGTTAAAATAAAATTACTTATTAGCCATAGGAGCAAGATTGTAATACCGATATAGTGCTATTTTGGTGTACTTCGTCGCTGCTAGCCAAGATCATTGCTCTATTTAAATTGTTTGCGGTTGTTTCAAAAAGTTAAAATTTTAATCGAATATACATAAAAATATGAATTCTTAATATTAAAAAAAAATTGTAATCGCTTTTGAAAGTATGTTTTTATTTTATTTTATAAACGTATTTCTTCCTTTTATAGATGTTGAGTGATATTTCAGCTATATTTCATAAATTATTATACTTTTTTTATTAAACTGAGGTAACACACGGTAAGTGCAGTGGAATAGTACGTACAGTAAGTGGCTTCTGCGGGCCACGGAAAGCTGCAGATGCGTTGTTAACTCTGAGATCTAAGATAGAATGTCTCACAACCTGTAATTAAACTGGCTGTCTATAGCCTTCACTGGAACATAGCAGTGTGGCGGCAGAAATAGTAAAGTGAGTGTTACCAATACGAACGGACTCCTAGGCTGTGAAGGAATGCTTTAATTGCTACAAAATGGGACTCTAATAAAATTTACATTTTAACAGCAAATTGAATGTTATAAGCGTTACAAAGCAACCGCAAATTAGGACTACCTCTCTGAGAAATATCTAATAGAGATGTCGGTTACATAGAAGAGCAGCGTACATCGAAATTGCCGCTATAGTTTAATTAAGTTACTTTTGTAGATTATAATATATCGTGGCCGTAGGCCGTGTTGAGAATATCCAAGCTTGACAATTATTGCAAATACAAGCGACGACACAAACAAATTGTCCCCAGTGTCCCCACTATTCCTGGCTACGGCGGTGAAAGCACCCTGAGGATTGACGAGAAGGTCTTGGATCTGGAAGAAGGGGTAGACAAAGACTATCCGAAGTCCGAATGGAAGGGGAAGACACGGTAATCCTCGAATCCGGCAACTTATTCTATCACCGGAAGAGCGACCATCTGTCCCAAGGAGGTATCGGATTTATCGTCTAAAAGTCTCACGTTAATAATGTTGTAAAGATTGCAAGTATGTCGACGAGGGTTGCGTATCAGATACTCTGAATAACCAAACGGTATTCGCTGAAGATCATACAGGTTAACGCATCACTCGGCACATCCCGATGAGGAGGTGGAGGAAGTGTTTGAGTATAACTATTGTTTTGCCCTACTTGAGGTAGAAAATTTTCATGTTGCATTTTTTCATCCCAATGTTTTTAGTTTCTATAAAAAATTATGTAAAGATTGAAATCTCTTTTACACTATTTTCAAAATTTAAAGAAAAAATACGGCGGCAAAATTATTAGTATTTCGTTACATACTTAAGGAAAGTTTAAATTGTTTTAATGGTAGTAGGGGTTTTGTTTTACGCCCTGATACGCGCTGTGGGCATGTTAGAAAATGGTGCTATTCAACGCGTCGTTGCTGAGGCCTTACTCACCAATCCAAACGTAAACTCAAAGTTGCGATCACGTTATTGCACCACTGGGAAGTGGCTGAACGGCATACGGGTAGATATCTTGGGACTACGCAGAGACAGGATCGAAACACAACCCAAAATACAACACAATATCACAGCGATGCAACAAATGATTAAGGAGGACCACCAGCTACTGGTAAGCAACCAAACCGTGCGAAGGAGGTTGCATGAAGTTGTTCTTCATGTTCGAACAACACTACGTGTTCCAGCATTGCGAAATTACGAAATGTTTTTATTTTTAATTAAATACCTTAAATTAACTTATCATTCTTCCATTTACTGTAGCAGAAATTTTTTCATAGATTTCTAGATATTATTATTCATAGATTTTTAAAATATAAAATATCCCTAGTATCTGTGGATGTGTTTAGATTTAACTTTATAGAAATAGTAGAAACAGTTAAAGGTAAAAATTCCTAAAGGCACAAAATTGATTTGCTTCCTCGAAACACATCACTCCCTTGTGGAGAGGCGTACAGATTTATAGTAGCGACCTTGCTTTTATTTTGGCTCCCATTGGGCGAGATGAGATCTTTCAAACAGCTTAATAAAATGTATAGTATTTTTAAGCGACTGAACTAATGAACTTACTTTAAGCTTAAAGTTCTGATATTTATTTACTCCAAGTATTTTACTTCTCAATATCGTGTGATTTCACGCGCTATAGAAAATATGTTTTACGAAAATAATTGTTATGCTACATATTTACACACATTACAAATATTACAAACACTACATATTTAAATAAAGAGTTTTATTCAAAAATAGGCTATTGTTATCTAAGCCGTTTCGCCTTACTATCTTTGGATTTATCACCTTATACCATCAGGTGAGATTGTAATTAGGCACCGACTTTAATAGTAAAAAGGTATTTTTACTAAGATAATGAAGTTATTATTTATTACATATAAAAGTTAATTTAAGAACGCAAACACAAAGGTAAATCTAATATTTACCGAAAATTGGTTTTTATCGAATATAAATAGGTACTATATAATAAAAAGCAAATACAGTCAACAAATTTTTAATAAGATTATTTGCCGCACGATTTTTTTAGCCTCGTCGCCTGGATTGTAATATTTTCATGAACCGTAAGCATAATATATCGCCATCCATATATTTATATATATCGTTGAGGCATCCTATCACATTTTATGACGTGATTTTACGAATAATTTCGTCATATTTCTTTCACGCATTTATACATTCCTTGGATACATTTAAATATGATATTTTATCAAAATTTTTAAAACCCGCATATTCATCGCTATTATATATCTTCATAATATGATTTACCATATACTTACCGTAATACGTAATATAATTTTTATATACCCGCTCGCAAGCGCATACTAAATAATTTAATAAATCTACCCGATATTTTCGCGATTGAAAAGTGTTTTCTCTGCCTCAATAAATTATTGTATATTTGTTCGTCATTCGGTGACTACGTTTAAGATTTCACTTTTAACTATAATATTTCGTATATATATTTATTGTCGAAATGTCAAATCCCAAATTAAATATGTTATTAAATATTGCTTTGGTTGGCGCGATTCTTTATTTAAGCGCTTACAAACAATTTATGATCGCTTTCAACAAGGTACTAATGAGGAGGACAGACAAGAGTTTCTTTCTGGCGCGATCTCGATTGATTTATTACGAAGTACTATCGAAAAGTTTTAAACCGATTACAATTAAAATAATATGCAAGTCTACCCAGGAGCAAAGGTGGAATATCAGTCATGGGTCACGTTCGAAGAATTGTACTGTCATATAAAAAATTTCATCTTACAAGCCGAATTACAAGTGAATGTCCAAAATCGCGACTATCGCTACCACCTACAAAACTTGTATCATTCAATGGTGATATCTATCATGCAAGCTTTAAATCCATTGTGTATGATAATCCATCCCTATCAGACGCCGATAAATTGTATTACTTGCTAGGTAAATTAACAACCAAAGCGCAATCTGTGCTCGCCGATATTACTCCTTTTACAGAGAACGACGACCTTATCTTTATCGCACTTATATTAATCAAATTTTCGACTTTAAACTAATTTATACATTTGTTTGATTTAACTTATTTTTATTATATTACGTAGGTACCACTTTAAAAAGTTAGATCCCGAAACAGTTCGTTCTTTCGAAATCATTCTATGCAAGAGTAAATCGCTTAGTTTAAAAATTTAATTGACTACGTCAAATAGCGAATTAATATATTGCAATCATCTTATCATTCGAATTCAAACTCAAGACTCCGGCCCACCGCAAAGGTTCCACAACTACAATGTTATATTGCTACGGTCGATACATATAAATGTTTGTGCAAATAAATTGTGCATAATTATTGATTAAAAATACTTTTACGGATTTTATCGCGTTTTATTTATTTTATTTTTATACCCGACGTTTCGGATGCTTTCCGGCACCCATGGATGCTTTACGACACCTTGCGCTTTTCAAGCACCCGAAACGTCGGATATTAAAAATAAAATAAATAAAACGCGATAAAATCGATAAAAGTAGTTTTAATCAATGTGTAGTGTTCGCGTAAATATAAGAAATCATTGTGCATAATTATTTATACAAGAGTCCCACATTATGTAAAATGGCTACAAACGATCGTCATAAATATGTTAAGTGGAGGTTAACACAGACTTGTAGGCAATTATAACGCGTTCCAAGCACACGACATTTAGCGCGACGCACGACGTATTTATTCACAATGCAGCGTAAACCATAGGTACTCTATGCGGTAAATCTGTGTTCCGTGTGTTAAATACAGGCCACAGTAGAAATATTTGCAGTAGATCAATTGAATTGAATACATTTATAATTGAATTGTTACATTCCTTCTTTGGAGGATTTCTTTATTTCGTCAGATTTCCATTTTATTATTTAGAAGTTTACTTTTATTATTGCATAATATGTACATATAATATCACTTTTTGGAAATTTCGACAATTAACTGAAACAAACAGGAGGTTGTTTCATTACCATTTCAACCTATTAAAATTTACTGCTAAACATAATCTTCCCACGCCACGCTTGGCAAGCGGGTTGGCAACCACAGTTTATTTTTTATTTTAAGTCGTTATTAGGAAGACGCTGCTGCCCATATCCTGACTTTTCTCTCTCTGTCGTAATGTCCCGCCCGTGACCGATAAATTCCGTAAAAACTAGTATTATTTCAAGATATTTAATAGTTACTTTGCAACCATCCTCTCAATTAACCAAAATTATGTGTTTAAGTAAAACAGTTTGCCATAACTGCTGCTGTTTTTGGCTCGCCGCTCACTTAGCGGTCAGCTGCTGTAGAGTCTCCAGCACCTGAAGATGCCTCGAATTTGTTGTCGATATTACACGTATTAGAACCAAATGATTTGCTTCGTCTTTTGCAATGCTTACATCAAAGGAGTGGAATAATTTGCCGACCTCTTTCTTTCCATTCCAATAAAATCTATAAGTCTTCAAGACAAGAGTGGATAGTTATGATAAGAGAGTGCGATTTATCATCTACGACTTCATCACCACTTATCACCAGGTGGGATTGCGGTCAAGCACTGATTTATCAAAACCCTTCGTCTGTTGCACGCTGGTATCCCGGCGGATGTCAAGATGGTCGATTGTGGCCGATACTGTGGACCTACCGGGAAACCAGCGCAGACCAGTAAGTAAGACACATTTCGCGCTATTTTTAACCGTTGAAATATTTCTCTCTTCTTTTATCATATACTAAAATGCTAAGGAGTAAATAGGCTAGCAATAATCACACCTTTTTACAATAGAGCTCTGTAATATGAGTCCCATTTTATGACTCACAGAGCGATAGTACTTTATACCTAAGTTTGAAAACATGTGTTGTGTAAAAATATTGTATGAAGCTTGTAAATTTTATGCATTTAATTAGTTTGTTTTATTATAAGCTGTAAATAAAAATAAAAATAAAGACCAAATATCTTATTCGTTTTATTTCGTAAAGAAAAATATAAACTTTTAGACGTTGCCATATTTAGATTGAAGACTGCAGCTGTAGTTTAGTCTTTAGATGGAGAAAATTTAAAGAAAACAATAGAATAGATAATAGAGAGTAATATATAACTCAGAATTATGAATAATTTCAATTAAAGTATAAGATATTTGAATCTAAAGAACAAAGGCCAAAACCAAACTTGCGTCTGTTGAACGGCCGGGAAACCAGCAACAGTATCGGCCATATTGCGAAAATTTTTGTTCAACAGTTGAAGGGATAAGTAAAAAAATACTATCTGCTAGCTTAAGCTGACGTCAAAATCTCCTAAGAACTTCGCCATGTGAAGTGTACTTATTTCAAAATTTTCAACTTAACGATATTACTTGCCATTGGCAATGATACAATGGTACAAGTCCATTACCAAAGAAAAAATAAATAAAACAAAGAATTAGAATGTAGAAATGGTATGAGTTATAATAGTCAGTATGTATAAAAATGGTAAAAAGTATACCCTTTTCCAATTTTCGAGTACTTTTAGAGGCAGAATTTGGAAGAGACCTGCTGTGAGGTCACTCATGCGAGCTGTGAAACGCAGTTTTGGAGGAGGCTGCTAGTGCTCGGTTCTCATGACTATCGGATCACTTCTATATGCTCCCGATTCTCGACGGCTAAATTATTGTTACAATACTTAACTCAGATATATGAATAATTTCAATTAAAGTATAAGATATTTGAATCTAAAGAACAAAGGCCAAAACCAAACTTGCGTCTGTTGAACGGCCGGAAAACCAGCAACAGTATCGGCCATATTGCGAAAATTTTTGTTCAACAGTTGAAGGGATAAGTAAAAAAAATACTATCTGCTAGCTTAAGCTGACGTCAAAATCTCCTAAGAACTTCACCATGCGAAGTGTACTTATTTCAAAATTTTCAACTTAACGATATTACTTGCCATTGGCAATGATACAATGGTACAAGTCCATTACCAAAGAAAAAATAAATAAAACAAAGAATTAGAATGTAGAAATGGTATGAGTTATAATAGTCAGTATGTATAAAAATGGTAAAAAAGTATACCCTTTTCCAATTTTCGAGTACTTTTATAGGCAGAATTTGGAAGAGACCTGCTGTGAGGTCACTCATGCGAGCTGTGAAACGCAGTTTTGGAGGAGGCTGCTAGTGCTCGGTTCTCATGACTATCGGATCACTTCTATATGCTCCCGATTCTCGACGACTAAATTATTGTTACCTAAACAAACGGGGACTAAACCCTCTCCTGGCGGCTGTGCCCAGCTGTGGAACCTTGATAGGCTGTATGTAACTTTAAACGCACGGGATAAAATAGGTATCTAGGGATTGTCCCCTGCGATCTAGTGACAGTATGTAAAACCCTGCAGACATTACAATTTATATTTTTATAGAATAAAGATGACAAACGAGCACACAGTCTTATATACAGATCAGTACTCCTATATAACAGCCATAAAACAGCGGCATTTACTGGCAGTTTCCGATATATGGCTACGAAGTGTTGGAATAACATTCCACCACCAATAAGAAATCTTAACACCAACTACACGTTTAAAAATAAATTCAAAACATATCTTCTAGATAAACTAAAACAAGGTATTCCCAAACACTTCGTTTGCCGATAAAAATAAACGTTTTTATCTATCTATCTATCTATCTATACGCATCCACTTACCGGATGGTAAGCAGATCTTGTGGTTCAAAGACTTCTAAATTTATACGCGTAAGGACTAAGATGTAACCAAACAAAGATTCCAGTAAAAAGGGTCTCCGGTTCTCTACTCTCACCATACAAAACACAGTAGTATTAAGCTGTGATTACGCTGGTTCTGTGAGACCGTGACCCTTACCCTGGTCGAGTCGAACCACAACCGTAATATAGCTGAAGCGTAGACGTAACAACGTAGGCGTTTTTTGTAAATAAATTTGCTAAGTACCTACTAAATTCTTTAAATTTACATCCCAATTTGATTTTGACATCATGGAAATAAAACGAATAAGATATTTGGTCTTTATTTTTATTTTTATTTACAGCTTATAATAAAACAAACTAATTAAATGCATAAAATTTACAAGTTTCATACAATATTTTTACACAACACATGTTTTCAAACTTAGGTATAAAGTACTATCGCTCTGTGAGTCATAAAATGGGACTCATATTACAGAGCTCTATTGTAAAAAGGTGTGATTATTGCTAGCCTATTTACTCCTTAGCATTTTAGTATATG
Source organism: Parnassius apollo (assembly GCA_907164705.1). Classification (NCBI taxonomy): domain Eukaryota; kingdom Metazoa; phylum Arthropoda; class Insecta; order Lepidoptera; family Papilionidae; genus Parnassius; species Parnassius apollo. The sequence continues at coordinate 9,131,707 of CAJQZP010000008.1, forward strand.
ATAAAAGAAGAGAGAAATATTTCAACGGTTAAAAATAGCGCGAAATGTGTCTTACTTACTGGTCTGCGCTGGTTTCCCGGTGGGTCCACAGTATCGGCCACAATCGACCATCTTGACATCCGCCGGGATACCAGCGTGCAACAGACGAAGGGTTTTGATAAACCAGTGCTTGACCGCAATCCCACCTGGTGATAAGTGGTGATGAAGCCGTAGATGATAAATCGCACTCTCTTATCATAACTATCCACTCTTGTCTTGAAGACTTATAGATTTTATTGGAATGGAAAGAAATAGGTCGGCAAATTATTCCACTCCTTTGATGTAAGCATTGCAAAAGACGAAGCAAATCATTTGGTTCTAATACGTGTAATATCGACAACAAATTCGAGGCATCTTCAGGTGCTGGAGACTCTACGGCAGCTGACCGCTAAGTGAGCGGCGAGCCAAAAACAGCAGTAGTTATGGCAAACTGTTTTACTTAAACACTCATTTTGGTTTATTGAGAGGATGGTTGCAAAGTAACTATTAAATATCTTGAAATAATACTAGTTTTTACGGAATTTATCGGTCACGGGCGGGACATTACGACAGAGAGAGAAAAGTCAGGATATGGGCAGCAGCGTCTTCCTAATAACGACTTAAAATAAAAAATAAACTGTGGTTGCCAACCCGCTTGCCAAGCGTGGCAACTTGGATAAATATCGCCCCTGCGGCAATCAATGGGGGAAGATTATGTTTAGCAGTAAATTTTAATAGGTTGAAATGGTAATGAAACAACCTCCTGTTTGTTTCAGTTAATTGTCGAAATTTCCAAAAAGTGATATTATATGTACATATTATGCAATAATAAAAGGAAACTTCTAAATAATAAAATGGAAATCTGACGAAATAAAGAAATCCTCCAAAGAAGGAATGTAACAATTCAATTATAAAAGTATTCAATTCAATTGATCTACTGCAAATATTTCTACTGTGGCCTGTATTTAACACACGGAACACAGATTTACCGCATAGAGTACCTATGGTTTACGCTGCATTGTGAATAAATACGTCGTGCGTCGCGCTAAATGTCGTGTGCTCGGAACGCGTTATAATTGCCTACAAGTCTGAGTTAACCACCACTTAACATATTTATAACGATCGTTTGTAGCCATTTTACATAATGTGGGACTCTTGTATAAATAATTATGCACAATGATTTCTTATATTTACGCGAACACTACACATTGATTAAAACTACTTTTATCGATTTTATCGCGTTTTATTTATTTTATTTTTAATATCCGACGTTTCGGGTGCTTGAAAAGCTCAAGGTGTCGTAAAGCATCCATGGGTGCCGGAAAGCATCCGTAAAACGCGATAAAATCCGTAAAAGTATTTTTAATCAATAATTATGCACAATTTATTTGCACAAACATTTATATGTATCGACCATAGCAATATAACATTGTAGTTGTGGAACCTTTGCGGTGGGCCGGAGTCTTGAGTTTGAATTCGAATGATAAGATGATTGCAATATATTAATTCGCTATTTGACGTAGTCCCACTCCACTTAACATATTTATAACGATCGTTTGTAGCCATTTTACATAATGTGGGACTCTTGTATAAATAATTATGCACAATGATTTCTTATATTTACGCGAACACTACACATTGATTAAAACTACTTTTATCGATTTTATCGCGTTTTATTTATTTTATTTTTAATATCCGACGTTTCGGGTGCTTGAAAAGTTGCCGGGTGAGACTACTTACGGAACTGCTAGACTTTTTACGTGGTATAGCCACTTTAGCTAGAAAGTAGATGTAGAACGTAAATGGATCGACCAGGGAAGGATCACGGTCTACTTATTTTCAGAGCTTCACTAAGCCTGATTATTTTTTAAACAATGAGGAGTAACAAATGTGTAAGTTATAAGGTAACTTCTAAATGTAACTTAAAACACGTAGAGACATTATGCTATTTCAGGCTGAAAATGTATGACAGCGTAGCCCTTTCTTTGAGAAGCTTAGCCACTCGTATTGCAGCCATAATACTTCTGCAGCGTAGGATTTGAAAAATGTAATAATGTAGATAAACTAGCTTAGACTCGCGTCTTCGCTCGCGTGAATTGCGCTTAGGAACATTTTACGCACTTTACTTCTAATGCCCATTGCAAGACGAACCTACTTCAGAATGTACAATGGTCACGTGCTACATGCAATCAGACGAAACTCGTAATAATAGGTGCCTCAAACTGCGTTGAAAATTGTAATGTGCTTTATTATAAGCTTATTTTAAATTCACTTATTATTTTAAAAATTCATTTTTTTACTTCTATAGCTCTGATAGCGGGAATACGAAACAGACCGACTTATCGACCACGGCCAAATGGCTACAGATCCCTTGCTACAACAGATCCCAACCGCAGAGGTTTTAACGTCCACCACGCTGAATGGCTCGGTCGACTTTAAAAGGGCTAGTGAAAAAGAAGAAGACCTCATTCCAGAGAAAAGTTACCCTATTTATATTTAAGGCAGTCCATTGACTATAAATACTGACTTTGTTCCGACATTACTTCATAAAATCCTTCAAGAATATACTTCCAAGAACCTCATATATACGCGCCAAAATTGTCTTGCATATTGAAACAGAATTTTCATGAGCTACTACGTTGTCCTTAAATATGAGAACAGCTGTAAAAATGTGTCAGAGTATTTTAAAATTTATACGTTACCCAAGCTATTCGAACTTCAATGAATTTATAATTTTTGAGCCCTATCTTGTTTACGGGAGTTTAATAAATTTTATGCTTATATCATTAGATATTTACAAGTTGTTGTGGTTAGAGACAGGCGTAAATAAATCTAAATGAAGCTGGGAGGCAGTGTCAAAGGTACGAAATATCTGGTATTATGATCCCTGATACTTATTCTAAGCATGGCTATCCACATGGTTGTGGAGAGCAAAGCAATCTAACTAAAAAGGTTTAAACAACCTGACAATGTACAAATAAAAAAAAAAAAAAAAAAAAAGGTTTAAACAGACAACAATTAAAAGGTAAGATCTTTTGGTATTCAGTTGATCTCAATATAACTCTCACGCACCTAATTTTTTTCTCTATCTTTATCTGTCAAAGCCAACACCTGAACCTGAGCCTTTTCTATTGTTGGAAGAATTCTTTTCTTTAAAAGGATTTTCTTCTGTATTACGGAAGCGTTCTACATTCATAAATTGCACATGGAAAAACACTCAAACCAGGGACAATAATTGTAACAGGCGATATTCGAACCAGCAGTCGCAACGCTACAGTTAACTGCGCTAACTGGCCGTATTTTTTTCTTATAAAATTTATTGAAATTTTAAAAGAAAAAGAAAAAAGACATAATAAAGGACGAAAAAAACAGCTCATTAATTGTTTATAGGAAAGCTCTTACCAGGGTGGTTCTACTGACTGCCTTTGGTCTTAAGCCTCGAGCTTGAAGACACTGCGTTACAACTGCGTTACAAGTGACCGAGCGACGGCAGCGGACGTCATTTTACCTTCTCGGCCATCTTCACTTCCATCTAAGCGGAGTACGCTTTTTCATAGGATGCAAAAATGACGCCACATATTTTAGCCTCCTCCCCTACCTCAGTGCGTGCGGAAGGAAAAACGGATGAGATGGGAGAATATACCGGCTAATTACTAGCTAAGAGAACGGAAAAATCCTCGCATTTGGTTTTCCGCGCAACCATTCCCCCTGCTTCAAAGGTTCCATTCAAACTAAATAAAGTCAATACTAAGAGACCTAACATTAATTGCAAACGTAACCTAAAAATACATCTCGATAACTGTTAGTTAGGTAAAGGACATAGACGTACAACAGGACGCATATATGACCCGGTTGCGGTCTTAACACGAGCTATATTCGTTACTCCGTCGGATCAAGGAAAAACTTATTTAATGATCCCTAATGGCCAATGAAGAGGCAACGTGTTCTCTTTAGTGAGAATAATTACAGTTTCGACCGTTATTGGTTTAATTAGCGTGTTCCATGTCTGCCGAGATTGCAACGTATGCAAATATTTAGTTCTCCATCGCTTCCAAAATGACTGCACTAGCCTGTCTAACAAGTTTTGACGTGAAAGAACATGGCGTTTACAGTTAGAGCCAGCGGCTCCAAGGGGTCACTCGACAACGTACGACAAAGGGGAAGACTGTTCATAGCGCACTCAATTTGTGCGAGTACAGTGCTCAGTTTTTAAAAAGGTAAAACTTGATTTCCAATTACGTGATATAAATGTTTTTTATACTTTTAATATTAGTCTCCCAATCCCTCCCAAAATGACTTGCGGCGGAGACGTTAAGAGATCACTCCATGCGGTTCTCAGCTAAGATGTGAGCGAACAACGAACATAGGTTAGTAGTTTAAAAACTCGTGTAACTCTGATAAAATACGTTTTGCTACGTAGTATCTACCATTATCAGAGTACACTATACTTATAGGGCCGCGGCTTTTAAATACACCCATGAAGCTGGCCGTGCTTAGATCACCGGCGAGTTCTAAGTGTACAGCGCGAGTAGTCAAACATACGAAAACACTAACATATGCCTTCGTGATCTTACACCACGTCCACGAGTAAGAGTGACCTTGAACGGGTCAGCAAATTCTGACTCGGCTTGAAAAGGCTTTACAGATTGTGTTACACGACAAGACCTAAGGTCCGCTATTTCCGGGAATGACTGCACCCAGTTGCGAATAAGGTTGCGGTCAGAAAGAATCCAATAACTTTGACGCAAAATAGAAATCAACAATTCAGGGCCATCGTGACAATTCAATTTATGGTGGTAATCAACTAATAAATTAAAAATATGATCCTTACGCGGTAAAACTATAGGGTGTCGTTGATTGAAACTTAAATTTGAGTTGGATAAGCGTCTACAAATCGGCAAACGTAAATTACGCTACGCAATATAAACTACATACAAACAATTGATACTACAAACACGAACAAATAATATCCAATCACTTCCAGAACTATAAAGGCTTTATATTGTAACGACAAAAAATGATTTAAATTTCACACAGCATCAGCATACTGCTGTGGCGTAACTAAACCTACACATTTTATATGAAACACTAATAAGCTAAATAAACAGCAAAAAGCTAAATAATAATTTATAATTCTACTAGAGATAAATCCTTATACAAATCACACAAAACTATATAATGATAAGTATAAAATACCTAAAGGGAATCGAAATTATTAATAATCATAAGCGGTGAAGTTATGCGACGAACGTTTTGGAATAACAGTGCTGGTGTTGCTCGAGAAGCCACCTCACTTCTCTCGATAAAGCGGATTGAACTTCCTCTCTCGCAAGTACTTTATCTCGCTTCGCCAAGCAATATTTACTTCAGCAGGTCCAACCCGTCGCTCCCAAGACGATTTCTGCTGCTGCAGCTCGGCGTCACCATGTGCCGTGCTCGCGACCTTACTCCGCGCCGTGCACGCCGCTGACGGCATCGACTCGATTCCCTTTATCAGAGCTAAGTATGGACAGAACGTTTCCCCTCCTCCATTTCCCGAAAATTGCGAGCCAATAATTCGGTAGGTTCAATAGCGGTGCAACAATGAGAAGTTGCCAAAATATTATAAACCGTAGGAGTGGAATCAACAATAACGTAAACTAAAACACTTTTCAGTACGTAGAGTGCGATACACGAGGAGATACAATTGACCTTGTTGTGTAACCAAAGGTGTGATATCAATGTCTCTGGGTACGGAGTAAGTGTCATCCGCTAAAGTTAAACCAGAAGTATCAAAATAATATAAAGAACCCTTCTCTGCAGCACTTTTCAATATATGCATATTATAAATGCGTCAATTTCAGCCTTTTGTTGTTGGTTGACGATGTTATAGTCATGGTGACATAAGAAATAGACTAATCGATTTGCATAGATTGCAAAGTTTTGAGTATCTCGTTAAAAATAAACTCAAAAATCATAAAAGGTACGCTTATGCTGTTATGGTTAAAATTATTAAAAGGGAATCTCATACCTCTTAGAAATACGATTGCGCATAGTATTTTAAGCTATATTGTATAAAACCCACTTTAATAAATTTAATACTAACTTAGAAAACTTAAAAGTAATTTTTTTATATCTCTTATCTAATTCAAGAGGTTACACACTTAGTTAATTCTATAAATAATAATCTGTGATTAACTCTAAACACATATCCCTTCAGAAATTCAAAACATTATGTAAATTTAATCACACTTCGTCTTAAGCATACTTAATTATCAGAGTTTAATTAAAATATAAAACTTTTGTAAATAATTAATGATCTAATTATAAAGTCAGTAAAGTGTTATTTTGTTTTAATGATGAATAAGAAACAATTTGATCACCTCCGTGGAATTTCGATAAAACAAATTTTCCATCGACGTGCTAACAATTTTGCACGATTTGCGCAGAATGCCTGAATAAATGGATTATTCAAAAGTTTCGTTTGAAAGTAACAATAGTTGCTCTTTTGATTATGTATAAATAAACAACAAAAAGAAATAAAACTAGTTTTTATGGATTTTATCGCGTTTATTAACTTAATTAATATACGCAGTAAGTTAATCCGTAAAAACTAGTTTTATTTAAATGTGCTGTGTTCGCGAAAATATAAGAAATCATTACAAAAATAAATAGCACTTATAAAAGAAATATTTAATTTAAAAAAAACTACTAAAAAGAAGTGTGCGCAGGAATTGCATGACGTTACTCCTCCCTCTCCACTCTATCATCTAACTACCAGAAGCTCAGCTGTTCCTTTGTAGCTTGCACGTATAATGTGGATGTCTTCAAAGCAAGAGTGAATAGGTTTTTTTTTGAAGCGAAATCAGAACTCTTTACTATCTTCAGCTGCATCACCACTTTTTTATAGCATTGGGTGACAAACGATCACACAGTCCACCTGATGGCAAGTGGATGATGTGGTCTATAGACATATACATTTATCCTCAACAAAGAATCAAAATGCAGATGCGCTATTACCCCTGAAGACTAAGATAGAATGCTTTACCATAGAAAACACAGCAGCATTACGCTGCTATTTTACGCCGGTATACTGTGAGAGCGTGGTTCTGCCCCGGTCGAGCCGACCCATTCGTGCTACAACTATAATCTAGCTACAGCGTGGCTCTACCACATGAATTACTATTTTATATTACTTACTATTTTATATTAAATTTATTGTATAAATTTTATAAAAAACTTATTTTTTTGAATTACCTCCTTATATCAATATCAACTTACACACTATTCTAATTTTACTCGAAAGAAAATATTTTATTATATTTTATTTCGAGTAAAATTATAATAACACCACCTACTTCATTCTGTGGGTAGTCTTACTTTTACTTAATATCGAACAACTGATTGACACACCCAAGGTGGTACTTAAAATAGACGCTAGATGCCCTTAATTTATGATTTTTAATGAATTTTTTTTTCAATATGGTTAATTGTATTTGTTAATTTTTCACTGTTTACTGACGCTGCAACGTGGCTGCCATTTCCATATGAAAATCATAGATTATGAAAAGTGAGCCATACAGATCGGAAACGCTATAAACTACCTACTACCGGATTTGATTTTTTTTTTAATTTTTATTATTAATTGGATAATTAGTATTATTTGGACCTATTTATTTTATAACTTTTTTATTATTTTTTGTATTCCTCACAGCGAACCCTTTCATATACCCATTTTATGAGAGTGATTTTATGAGATATGATACATTTATGAGATAATAATAACTATCTACATCTTGGTCGGTTCGCCATATTGGATTTATAATGAGGTCACTTAGCTATTGGCGTATTTTTAAAATTCATTTGCAAAATTTTACCTGAATCACCTGATCATCGCAGATAAAGTTTTTTATATTTCCTTTGAAATACTTGATCTTCGTGCATCATGTGATTAGAGAATACAACCTCTAAACAAGTAAGCACGATATCTGATGAAAAAAGCGCTAATTAAATTCATCCAAGAGCGACTTGAGATAAGAGCGTATAGGGCTGGAAATAAGCCCATCTGATTATTTTGAAGCACATGGTTAGTTGATTAGACGTCTTTGTAGAAAATTAATTATCGGCTGGATTTTATGAAACGTTTAGTTTATATAAATAACGTCAAATTATATTAAGTGCATTCAAGTAAAAGACCTTTGCTTTTTCATAGCTCGCCCGGCAACCGTTGTTCTGATTTTTCCGGCAACATTTCTTAGAGGCCGGCACCTACAATTCTCTTGGTATTGCAGTTGTTCATAGGCAGCGGTAGTGACTTACCATCAAGTAACCATTGCCCCTTATATAAAAAAAAACATAAATATCAAATGACATTTTAAAATCTTGTGCAAATGTTAGATATGAAATTTTCCATTTGCGTTTTTCCAGTTTGCCTCCTCCTCTTAAATTTGTAGAAATTTAATTAATTAGACACCCGATTCTTGATAATTATAATATGATATACATGTGTTGCACCTATGATGTAATTTTACGAACCAAGCCTACTGAGGCACCGAATGAGGCAAACATGCGTCACTGTCTAAAATCAACATCGAGCAAAATAAAATCATCACTCATCAAAGCTGGAATGCTGCGAATATTCTATAGGCTACGGTCAAATGCCACTTGTGTATGCATAATGCACTCATCCCACACTAAAAACCGATAAACTTGTTGCGGTTTATTGATATCGATCTATCTTCTTTTTTATTTAAGATTAGGTTGAAAACCCATTACACGGTTTTCTAGATTATGTATTATGTTTGTTTCTTTATTAGACACATTCCGCTCTTAACGGATTTATGGTAAGCGATTAGCGTTGTAAATGACATGTACACATTTTCAAGAACTCTACATGTATTTAACGGTGCATTTTACGCATCATTTATTTGTTTATATTAATTTTATATTAGGCATTATTTAATTTTTTTAAACACGTCTATGGGTATGTTTCGAAATACAACCCAGTACACTGGACAATGCAAATGACGTCATAAATCGACGCCATATTGGTGACTCTTTGTATCAAATATGGTGGAATACGGCGTCAATTAATGACGTTATTCGCATTTGCCAGTGTACTGGGTTGTATTTCGGAACATACTCTTAATAAGTTATTTGTTTTATGTTAAGCTAAATGATCAGTTAAAAAAATCGGAGACTTCAACGCAAAACTTCAGCGCAACGGAATCCAAGGGGCAATCAACTGGCCAGATTCATGGAAAAAGAGGAACTCTTTATGATGAACTTTTTCTTCCAGAAGCGGACCCACGTAAAGTGGACTTGGTCGAGCTCCGACGGTTTGACAAAAATGAGATTGACTTCATTACGATGACTACAATTCAACTAATCAGTGATTTCTTAGTGATCGCGAGGGTGAAAATTGGCAGCAATCAACGTATGGTTAGAAGCACACTGAAACTAAACGTTAAATTGGAGAGGCCTTGTCTAATGAAGTCAATGCTCCGTCCCCTCGTGCTCTAATCTAAAGTCCCCAAAACTTTCAGCCCGAGTTATAAAATAGTTATCAGTGCCTAGAAGACAGAAGACTACAATACAGTGGACAATATGAATGACACGCTAGTAGAAACTATCCCTGCGGTCGGAACTTAGTTTTATTGGACCCGTCATAGAAGCAACACACAAAAACTCTCCGATCAAGCTCTGAATCTCATGGCCTTTTGACAGGAAATGAAGCTGCAGTCTTCGGAAAATTTAAGATTTTGAGTGAGATGGGGAGGTTCTATGGGCAGCCGTATACATCATCGTTGGAGCCACACGCAAATACGAGCAACGATCCAAGAGCTAATCTTATACAACACTATTTCGATGATATCCCGGACGTCAGTCTAAACAAGATTGAAATGGCTCTCCAGCACCTTAAAAATGGCAAGTCCCCGGGTTAGGATTGAATTACAGCGGAGCTTCTAAAAAGCCGGTGGAAAACTAGTACTTAAAATCCTTCTAGAATTCTCTTTAATTCCGTTCTTCATGATGGAACTACTCCTAAGAAGTGGAGCAGAAGTGCGGTGGTGAAGGTTTTAGTACCATAGACTTCATACATACACTACGGCAATTTGTACAGAAGACCTAAGAGTAACATCTGCCACATTGTCTAGCGTATGTGAACATGAGAAATCCCTTTATTTCGTCAAAATTTGGGCGGTGCTATAGTCCTTTCGGGGTTGCCAAGTTGACTGTTGGTATATCGAAGTGCTGAAGTATTTGTACAATAGAAATATCCGAGTACAGAAGGAGTACGAATAAGGTGACGTTATATCCCCGAAAATCTTCACCGCTGCATTGGAAGACGTTTTCAAGCTACTGGACTGGAAAGGATACGGTAATAACATCAATGGCGAGTAAATTACCTTTGATTTGCCGCCGATATAGTCCTTATGGCAGAATCGCTAGAGGACCTAAACGCTATGTTCAATGATCTCAATAGTGCCTCCCAACGAGTAGGTCTTAAGATGAACATGTATAAAACAAAGATCATTGTAACATCCATGTCACACCTGTGACGGTAGTTGTTGAGAGCACTAAGCTTGAAGTTGTTGGTGAGTGTGTTTAAATAGTCCGACTAAGTAAGTCCAACTTCGGCCGAGAGGCCAATCAAAATATTCTACTCGGCTGGGCAGCGTTCGGGAATTTACGACACATCTTCTCGTCAGCCATACCTCAAAACCTGAAAACGAGACTGCACGATCAGTGCGTGTTGCCAGTGGTAACTTATGGAACTGAGACGTGGTTTGTCACTGCTGGCCATATGAGGACGCTCAAAGTTGCTCAGCGAACTATATAGGGGGCTATGCTCAAAGTTTCTCTGCGTGATAAACTTATTATTACTTAAATGAGGATATCCTCAGTAGAACCAAAGTGACCGACATAGCCCAACGGATTAGTAAGCTGAATTTACAGTGGGCCAGCAATATAGCTCAAAGAATCGACAACCGATGGGAAAATATATTCTCAAGTGGCAGTGTCATACTGGTAGGTTAAGCTTAGGGCGACCTCCTATTATATGAAGTAACGACCTAGTAAGACATAAAGGATGCATGAAGTATATGGATGCAGGTATCTCAGGACTGTGATTTGTGGTATCCTTTAGGGGAGGCCTATGTTTAGCAGTGAACTTGTAAAGGGCTGTAATGGTAATGAATGATGAATAACCGTGTAAGTATGGAAGTTAACAATTAAGTACAATTATTAAATAATGTGACATTTTAAAATTTATCACTTAATTTGATATCATATTTTTTTCATCAATTTATTTATTTATTTTAATTATCATAAATTAATGTACACAATAGAGCTCCTCTTGTTAAAAAAAATGAAAATGCATGCATGCAAATGCAAATGCACTTGTTGTTAAAAATTCTTGTATACCTTTAAAATATTTACACACTATATGTATTGGTAGACTGTAAATTGATTATTAGGTATAATTTAAGATCATACTTTATTTTACACCTACATTCTGGCAAATAAATTAATTTGAATTTGACATAATTAAATCGATATAACGTAAATTTAAATAAGCAATAATAAACGATTATGTGTAGGTAATGAATAGAATTTACTCCTTGATTATGAGTCACCGCTGAGAGATGAGGAACAACGTCAAACGTCTAAAGTTATACATTAAATTTAAGAAAATCATACCATTTTTCGATAGAATTGTGGTCGTGGAGGAAAACGGGAGATCTCCTGCCGGGCAAAGTGTTCTGCCCGGGGAGCGGCCAACGCTACGTGTGATAGTTTGGAGATGTTCTGGAGATGTACGATACTGTTTATGATTCGGAACTTTTTGATAGCGCGATTTAGGCTTCGGTGTGTTTCGCTTGTGGCGGTACGACAGCGCCGCCACAACGTCACCCCCCTGATCAGACCGGAGGTCGATAGTGCAGCCTCGTTGCCGAAGAATGTGCCAGGAGATTGCCTTGTAATCTGCGGTGAGTCAAGAAGAAGACAAGTAATCTGCGACAGTGCCTTGAAGTAGAGGCGAGCAGTAAGTAGAAGTAAGGGAAGGGATACCATATATTGTAGTAAATGACTTCTTATTTACTTCAATAAAAATCTAGTTTTAGTTAAAATACGAAAAACCGACCTTATTAACTTGATAATGATAAATATTGAAATAATGATGGTGTCATGGTAGTTCTTTGGTAATGGAATTTTATGGTTGTATTTTTGCCAGTGTTAATTAATAAAAAATATCATGCATTACATTGTGAAGACAAATTTTAAAAGATTTTGACTGCAGCTTGAAACAGCAACAGTCGGTGACGTAAGTATCTTAAACTTGTTTCATCGTTTTCACAAATAGTTTTCATGAACAGATATTTCGTACCCAAACATTTTCACGTATCAAAATCTACTTCAAACTATTATTTAACCCGGCGTCCTTGAGTTTCGGTCAAAATGACCTTGGGTGTTTTAAAATGCTTATATTATTGTAAGTAAGCATGCGATGTCGCCGTTCTTCTCAGTAACTGGCTTTAACGATATGTTTGCCTTTAAAAGATAAATACTCGTATGACCCATCCCGACAATTGACGTAAGAGTTTCGCGCTTCTTTTAACTTTAGATTTTTTATTAATAAATTTTGTTTGACGTTAAAATTGAGTTAATTTTTCGTTTTATATTAATTTTTGTCATAACCAATATTTAATTTCCTCAGGTAACATGCATCGAAATAGTCAAAGCATTTTGTCAATTCTTGAGGAATCTGACTTAGACAAAAACTTGTCAGATAACGATGACGCAGATGAAGAGGATCACGTCAATGTTTGTAGTCAGGCAACAGATACGGAACATAAAGCTCAAAAAGGATGACGGTAATGTCCCGCTGAGTGAAATTAGAATGTAGTTGCAATCCAGTGCGTCTTCGGTGCAACAAAAATCAGAAATATCTTCACGGCGTGAAGTACGTCTATAATATCTTGGTAAGGATAAGACAGTTTGGTTTAAAACACCTTTTCGGTACAATGTGACGACCGTAAAAGAAAATATAATCACACAGTTATACGCGAGAAGCTAAATGTGCTACTTCTAAGTTTGGAGTGAATGTCGCCGATGATATCTGCACAACATATAACGTGAGTCGTAATTTCAAGAGTTTACCATTCTTACCGTATTATTTTATGCTATATTGAATATGTCTGGGATTAAAAGTGCTATAATATATCGAATAAATAATAATAAACCTAAATAAAAGCCACGACATTTTTGAAAAGCATGGGTCTGGCTCCAGTGAGCTATCACTTGAAAAAGCGCCAGAATTTAGATCGTTTGCCACGAGAAATGCGCAAAATAATAAAAAAAATTGGTGGTGAATCATCAGAAGAGCCTCCTGAAAAATTAAATATTGCTCGTAGAAGATGTTAAGTGTGCCCTGCACAAAAAAAAAACCGTAAAACAACGCATACTTGTCAAAGTTGCAACAAATATCGTTGTTGTCCTCAGCACATCGTATCTTTCTGCAGTGATTGTGTAAGCAATACTGACTCAAATCAACTTTTTTATACTTATTTTCAAAGAATTATAAGTAGAATATGTTCTAAGTGTCATTTGTAACCAAAAACACTCGTAATGTGTTAATAAGTATGTTAAAACTCTAAGGGATCTCAATTTTGTTAACATTTGTGAGTTTATGGAAAAGCTTAAAAACCAAGAATAAACATTTGATAACTATAAAATTTATTCATTTATTTATAATTTCAGAGTATAAATAGATCATATAGTAATAAAGATTACCGAAAATTTGAATAAACACGGAAATATCACATTTTACATATATGAGTCATATTGACCCACCTCAATGTCCGTGTTACAATTTTCTACCACAATGACGCCGGGTTATACAATACTTTTCCGGGCCTGGCCGAAAAAAAGCCGGGCGATAGTTATGTATCTGCTGTACAGCCGAAATCGTACAAAAGATCCATTTGTCCTAATTGTAAATTAGACGGTAAAGTACATTTTTTACCGAATGCCTATTCAAATAAATTAAATTTAAACTCTGCATATACCACAGTACTATAGCAAAATAGAGATTACATGTATTATATAGAATAGAGTTTTTTTGATAAAGAAATTGATTTTTAATAAATAAAGTCTTGTATGTAATAATCATAACGATTTAGTCACTTGTCTGCGTATTTATATATTATGGGTCGAAGCAGAATTTCTTATAAATATTTCCATTTTCTCTCGCTACCACACAAGACAGGTGGTGAGTGGCCGCATATAATCCCATAAAAAACTTTATAACGTTTAGTTTATTTTTTAAATGTATGCATCTGTTTTTAAATAAACTTTTAACATTCAGTTTTAAGTGAAATTTGCCTGGTTCTTCGCAATAATTCGTTCTTGCGTGTTCCACTGCAGTAAAAAATTGCTGCATGCAGCCATATGTTAGACAGGCGGGCATTGTTATGGTTTGGTTTGCTTTTTGTACGATAAATCAAAGGCGTGCGATATTGGTGAATTCAACGACTGCAAATTAATTGTATTGCTTTTATTACATTACATTTTCATTTATTTATTTAAACTTTATTCTTACCTTAAGCACCAAGGTAATAAAGATTGAACTTAGTGCTAGTTGGCATTTTCTGCTATAATTATATTAGTTGCATTCTTTTAAAAGAATCCTGGAATCATTTGTTAATTTTTTCGTTAAAATTTCTGCTTTATTTACTTTATTAGCTCTTTAAAATACTTCTGCTGGATGGGTCTCTTCCTTTGTAATAATTACCGTAATCGTCTCTCTTGGTTGGTCTTGTTCACCTTTGTGTGTGTCCACCACGTGACCACCTTTGACGCTGCTGCGTGTGTCTGCAAAATTAGTTTGCAAAATTCGCTTGACTTGCAAATATTTTTAACTTCTCAGACATGTAGGTTTTCTCATGATGTTTTGCTTAGCCGCTTATTACATTGTAAATCAGTGCTCAAAATATCATTCAACAATTTTGTTGCTGCTGGTGGTAATCGAATCAAGATTGCTCGGGATCCCAAGCAGGTGGCATCGTATTGATCGCAGGATTCCAAGCAGGTGGCAGTATCCAGCTTCCTTCTCTATTAAAATTGGGATGTTTTGTAATTTTAAAAGCCTCACGTATCATCCTTGGCAGTAGTCGATGTTCTTTTGCAAGGATTTGTGTTCTACAAAATCTGATGTAATGGTGGAAGGCGACTAGAATATGATCTCTGATATTGTCAGATTGATTTAATCTGATTGAGATAATTGGTCAATCACCTCAGTCCTCCGATACCATAGGCGCTGTAAAGTATCCGTAACTTCGGGTGTTAAAACTAAGTAAATTAAACGTGATAAAACCCCTAAAAGTAGTTTTATTAAGTAGTTTTGTTCAAGTTGGTGCATTGTTACTTAACAACTTAATTGTCCGCAAAAAAAGTGGATTAAGAAGGATTCTGTTTAATAAAAATAAATTTAATACATAAACATAAACATAAACACTCACGCCTGTTACCCAGAGGGGTAGGCAGAGACTACAGACTTCCATTTGGCACGATCCTGACACACCTCTCTCGCCTCCTTCACATCCATATACCTACGCATACATGCTCGTCAGTTAAGGGCACTCCTAATTTGGCCCGTTTTCAATAAATCGCCAATTTGGTCGATAAATTTTCGCCTAGGACGTCCGTTTCCGACTCTGCCATTCACTTCTGCAACATAAATTTTCTTTGTCACTCTTTCCTCATTCATTCTTTCCACATGACCAAAGCACCGAAGCATTCCTTTCTTAATCCTGGTCACAACATCATCTTGCAAACCACACTCTTTTCTTATTACACAATTTCTTACCCTGTCGTTCAGATTCAGCCCTAACATAAGGAACGCATTTCTACTGCGTTGATTCTACTCTCGTGCTTCTTCTGCCACACCCAACTTTCCCTACCATACGTTAAAGTAGGGAACAACACAGCATTGTGAATTGCCATACGTGCCTTTTTTGACACATTTTGACTCTTCACAATAGAGTGCAGGGCCCCATTTACTCTATTTCCCGCATTCACTCGTCGTTCTATATCCTTATCATATCTCCCATCCCTGCTAAATACGCAGCCCAAATATACAAAATCATCTACTTGCTCGATCAACTCCCCTTCTATTCTTATTTCACAAATCGTTTTACTTTCTTCTCTTTCAAAAACCATAACTTTCGTCTTACTTGCGTTTACTTTCATACCCCTTCTTTCAATGATCTGTTCATTAATGTAACCATCATTTGCAACTCGGCCGCTGACGACGCAAGGATAACTTGATCATCGGCGTACAAAAGGCATTTGACGGTTAACTCACCCATTCTTAATCCGCATTCTTCAACTTTCAAATTTTGCAAACAACTATCCATAAATAGGTTAAACAGCCACGGGGAAGCCACACAGCCCTGTCTGACACCTTTATGGATGTCAAACCAGTCCGAGTAGACCCCGTTGATCCTAACACAAGCGCTAGAGTCCCTGTAAAGAGACTCCAATGCCTGTATCAAGCCAGCGCTCAACCCAAATGAGTTCAGTGTTTGCCATAGCACATCCCTATCCACTCTGTCATAGGCCTTTTCCAAGTCCATGAACGCACAAAAAACCTTTTGGTTTTTGGCCAAAAACTTCTCCGCGATCATGCGCATGGAAAAGACTTGATCTGTACATCCCATTCCCTTTCTGAATCCCGCTTGCACATCCCAAATTTTTCCATCAGTTTCTTTCATGACCCTTTCAATCAGTACCTTAGCATACGGTTTTCCCACAATGCTAAGAAGGCTGATGCCATGGTAGTTTTTACAGTCCTGCTGCGACCCCTTTCCTTTATATACTGGGACTATCACGGCTTTGCACTAGTCTACCGGTACCCGCTTCAGTTCCCAGCATAAATTAAACAAGGTTTACAGCAGGCCTGCCACGACTTCCACTCCAGCCCTTATCATTTCGAGTGAAACTCTATTATATCCGGCAGCCTTACCTGCTTTCATGCTTTTCATTGATTTCATTATTTCATCTATACTTATCTCGCTACCTCTTTCCTCTTCTTTCGGAGTTTCTACTTCACTTAGTACACACGTTGTCTCCTCACTCATAAAAACGCTTTCAAAATATTCCTTCCATCTATTTAAACTCAAAACTTCATCTTTCAGAATATAGCCATTCTTGTCTCTTATAACGTTCATCATAGGCTGTTTTGAATGTCCCTTGGCAGTTCTTACAAGTTTCCAGAACATTTTAATATTTTCCTGGAAGTTATCCGATATTCTTCTATCATTCTTATCCGTTCTTTCTTGCTTTTTTCTTTCAACTACTTCTTTTACTCTCTTATTAAGATGTTTAAAGACTGCCTTTTTTCTTTCAATATCATCATTCGTACCGCTGGAATTGCCAGCCTTTGTTGCTAGTAAATGTAACGATGCTCTCTTCTTTGCTTCAACTTCCATACGTATCTCATCATCCCACCATAACGTATTATTTTTCCTTTCATTCTTCCTCGTACTAACACCACATACTTCGGTAGCTGGATCCACTAAACCTTTCTTTACATTTTGCCATACATTCTCCAAGTCTAACTCCTTCATACATAATTCATCCAAACCACTTATATTTTCTTTCAGTCTACATTTGAACTTGTTTCTCTCACCTTCATCTTGTAACCTTTCTGTTCTAATACGCTGTAACGCAGTGGTAGACACAGATGATCAAATGGCGCCAACGCCTGAATAGACCATTAATTCGGCATAAAACCAAATAATGATCCGTTCCTACGTTTAACCCCCAGTAAACCCTTGTATCTACCACTGCGCCCCTCAATCTTTCATCCACAATTATGAAATCTATCATGCTTCTATCATCACCTCTTTCCCAATTATACATGTGAATCCTCTTGTGGCGAAAGCAAGTGTTCATCACAAAAAGATTCTTTTCTATACATGCGGTGAGGAGACTTTCACCATTCTGATTTATACTTTCATCGCCAAACGTTCCCAATATCCTTTCATAACCAAGCCTCCTCACCCCAACCCTTCCATTAAAATCTCCTAGCATAATAATATGTTCATTTCCCTTACACTTCATTAACACCATCCTTACCATTTCCCAAAACTGCTCTGGGATATAAGTGGGCTTAGACATGTCTGGGGCGTAGACCCCTAACACAAACAACTTCTTTAAGCCCACTTTCATTCGTATCCATAGCAGTCTTGGGCTTACACATTCATACTCTTTCACACATTGGCCCATTCTTTCTGAAAGGATGATACCTACTCCCTAGCATGCCCGCTCGATCTCGTCTACACCAGACCAGTATGCGGTATACATGCCATGTGTAGTGACATCCTTCCCCTTCCTTTTCGTCTCATTTACACATAACACATCTATTCCTCTATCATACATCATGTTGCATGCTTTTTAAGGAGTTGCGTAAATCCACCATACTTTTCAGAATTTACATTAGTTCCATCACAACCTATTGCTACAAAAGTTCGAGGGAAATACTTTCCTTCGCTAAGAACCCTGTGATTGCTAATTCTACTGCTTTCGACGAACCAGTGCTAGGTACCAACTACCGTGTAGATAGAATCCGACTCCTGAATTAGGGAAATGTGCTTTTTAATAGTCACTGTTCTGTAATATTTACTACCTTTTATTCTTAATAGACATGAATAAATTTTTATATTTTAAGTGGTAGTCTATTAACATTTGTATAACTCGTGTTCAAGTTACGGTCGGAATAGACATAGTTAGCCAGATATTTACAACTCTAGGTGCCACATTATCTCATATTAGTGAAAATATTGGCTCTTTCATAGTTTCCAGTTGCAATTTAAGTTGATATCTGGTCTACTTGTAGTACTTCATCATATCCTCATATGTAGGTTAAGTGATCTTTTTAATATCTTGGATATCACCAAAAAGGGACACTTGAATGCAAAAATGTTCTTTCCATGCTTCGAACAATCAAGAAATAATGTGAAATAGATAAAAGTGCGATATTTTACATTGAAAAGTAATAGCATACTGGCAGTGACATTATAAATGCGAGACAAATGATCTCTCGCACGTGCGCCAAAATAACTTCCCGCACGCGCCAGAGTGACCTTGATTTGAAGAAAGTTTACTTAAAAACTTGGTATGTTATTGACATTAAGGACAAATATCGAAATGACTACTCATATCTTTTCACAGAATGCAAAGTTTTACTCATACATAAAAAGGTGAAATATATGCTTTTAAAAGAATGTTATGAACACTCGATGGACCTAACTCCAAGGGAACGCAATTATAACACTAGAAATAAAACACATTTTTCAATAATTATAACTAATAATTACTACGGTAAATGAAAACGCAAATTTCTAATAACATACATATTAAATTTTATACCTATGGAGATAAGAAGCCAAGCAAGCCAACTAACGGCACAAGACTTAAAAACAAAACTCAAACATTTTTTCGTATAATAAGAATTTTGAATGAAACTATATATTATTTCAATGAAAATCATAACGAGTTAAATTTATCTATGCCAATAATTGTTCAAATGAATAAATAAACAAAACGTGTAACCAAACGAAATACATTTAAAAAATCATTCCTTAAAAATACACTACATGTGTAAATAAGATGATACAGTGTATTGTATGGACGAACAATCGAAGACAACAATCACATTTTTACTTCACTACTCCAGGTAAACAATACCAAAAATTACCTTCCTCACAATTTAAATGCAAAAAATGTTTGTTATATAGTACTTTATATTTAGTTTAATTAAAAGTTAATTTCAATTTTAAATAAGCTTAAGTAAAATAATGTATAAGAGCAAGCTGTGCAATGTCAAGACAAAAAAAAAATGTTTAATGGCACGAAGAAATTGTTTTTGTATTTAAAACTGTTACTTTGTTGAAAAAAATAAAAAATATAGTAAGGATGACAATCAAGCACAATGTCCACCAGATGGTAAAAGGAGGTTATGGTCTATTTGATCTTTTTTATGTTTTGAAATTGTTATTCAATTTTTTCTTATTAGTATTTAAATATTAATAAGAAAAAAATAAATTAATTAAGTATAAATATTTATTTTGTTGTAATTATAGCAATAGCAATTAGTTTACTTGAATATACGTGATAAAGCCACGCTGGAGTTATATTACGGTGGAGCACGATTGGGTCAGCTTGACTGAGAAAGGACCACGCTCTTACAGAATGTCAGCGTAAAATAACTGTGTTTCATATGGTTATTGTAAAGAACCAGAGAACTTTTTATCGGCAATGAAGCATTCCAGCTTAGTACTTAGATCAGAGTGACAATGCCTCTGCGTTTTTTTTCTTGAATTCTTAATTTAGGATAGATGTAAATATTTATGGACCGCAACATCCATTTGCCATCGGGTGAACTGTATTCTAATTTGTCAAACTTATTCTATATTAAAAAAACATATGTGCAATGCACACGCGGTAAAAGTAAAACCTTCACAAAAGCGGACCTAGATAATAAGAAACATTGCATACTGTGTTCTGTTTCGTTCTCTCGCAGGCTAAATCTTATAGATCTATATGTTTGTCTTTTATGAGCGCCGCTTTTTTGTTTCATCGATCTTCAAATCACAGAGGTTCTAAAAGAGTTTTAACTTCATAAACATTATGTTCGAAGAACGCCTAGAACTGAATAATATTACATAATATAAACATAAAAAGTGGGGTATAACAGAAAAGTCGAGGATTTGTTCACAGCGTCCGCGAGATGCACACCGTACGTGACCGGAACGCCAATCTTGTGATAACCATTACGTCTGAATAAATTGCACTATTCATCGTGAGGCTATGATGTTACTTAAAACACAGCTCTTTACTTTTGATATCTTAAAAATGATCTATTTTATAACTCTTTTAGTAGTTGTAGTTTATTCATAGAAAGAATCCAAACAAGCATAAAGCTCACTTAATGATAAATGCTCCGACATCCACAAGCATCTGTAGTATAATATGAATAACAGGACAGATTCCGACTTTTCAGAAATATGCAGGTTCTTTTTTATAAGCGTTCCGAACGAGGCTTCCTGGACATCACACCGGAAGTAAAACTCCTTGCAATCCTCATTTAACACTGTGTGCCTTCTATAAGAAATCATATGAAAGGGATACAGTTTTCATCGCGGGAAGGTGAGCTAGTGCGCTTACGCAGGCAGGAGTAGTGGTATTTCAAGTGAACTATTTCAATAGTTCGTTTAGAAGCATACAACTTTATACAGATTTTGTTGAGAGAGACATATAGAACGAAAACTTGGAAAAAAAAAATGAAAACTTTAAATTTAGCCCTTTTATTGTTTTATTTTAGTTATTCCTGATTTTATTCTAAGTAACTAACTGGTCTACGTAGATAAATACTCGCGAATTTACTCATCGAAATTTATAAGGTACATCCCGTTGATCAAGGATCGAATAAATTAGGCAAGATGCAACGTCTCACAGCATCAATAAGGGAAATGAAATCCGACAAATTTTCAATTTGTAGTTATATCACATACAAAACATTTTTTGCGATTAAAAATTTACGTTTCCTATTGTAGCATTCATCCGTGAAGTATTACGATGGGACAACTTTTTTTCCACTACACAGTTAAGTTTGTCTTTCAATATGGCTTATCTATCGAACGAACCTATTCATTCATTCATTCATTACATTATATTAAAAGCCTTTGCGTAGATTGCCTCATAGCGGGGATATTCGGCATAGTTGCTGCACTTGGAAGGGGGACTGGCGATCGCAGTTTTATATTTTTAGTTGTTGTTGTCAAGAAGATGCTGCTGCCCATCTGGGTTGCTGGTTTGTTTCCCTTTGCCGCCGCTTACGACACCCACGTTACGATATGGGGTAGGGGATATTCTTACACCACCACTACATGGTTAATAATATATCGTATAATATATGCAGTCATTACAGTGTCACAAACTTGTATTCTATTCTTAGATTTTACCACGTAAAATCTACGTAGCAAATGCTCAAATAATTCCCGGATAGTATGATAGTACTATACGATACGAGTACGATTTCCGTAGTACATAATATCTACATACCGTTAAACGCTACGTATCGTACGGCTTTTGCTTTTACGGAAACTTTGTTAGTTTCAATGAACATACTCACATACTAATATACTTAGGGTTGCCAGCTTTTTTCGGCCTCAAAGGACGTACGATCACGATGTATAAAATTCAGGATTTTTTACAGACGTTAATTTATTTTTGTCTTAAAAACTTTATCTCTTATTTTGTCCACCATAGTGGTAAAATTTTCTCCAAATTTATATAAAAGCATGACTGAAGATTAACTTAATTAAAAAAATCAACAAAATCAGTCGGATTAAGACTACCTCCTTTTTGAATTCGTTTAAAAAGAAAACGGTCATCGAAAACGGTTTTATTACTTACTTTTTTCTTTAAACTGGGAAAAATCAGCAAGAAACCCAGCGGGACTTTAAAAAATAGATTAAAATATAATATTTCACAATTAAGAATGGAAACATTTAGGAACAGAACGGTAGCGATCACCTTATTCCCAGGGATTATTATCAATCGTGTACCTTACATAATAACATTACCTTTAATAAACACCTTTTGCTCTATAAAAATTTTAACAAGATTTTGCCTATTTTCTGTGACTTTGTTGTAAAAGCAGGTATACATGGGACCATGAAGGATTTCTAGCTCTTTGAAGTCCAGTAACTAATATTACTAACTTGTGCTTGTTCTTAGTATTTACACAATGTATATCACTAATTTTGATAAAACTATTTTTTGTTTTTGTGTACATACATTAAATTTACGTAAATTTACTTAGAGGCCAAAGTTATTATTTTCTATTTTTATTAATTCTCTCTCTCTCTCTTTCTCTTCTGCAATCAAACATTGTTCCTTCTTTAGGCTTCTAATCTTTTTACATCATATGAACTAAGTTATGTCAGATAAAAAACTTTTAAATCCGTATATAAAGTGTTGTAGTAGTTAAGGCGCTAAGCGCTCGCCGAAAATTTGATCATACGTGTGCAACCAAACCCGATAGGTCCTCGCCAAGATTTACCAAGTGCTCGGCGGCGAAGATAAGCTTCATGTGGAATCCTGCATGTCTGAGAATATAAAATATATAGAAGACATCTGGCTTCATAATGCGTGAAAAAATAATGAGAGGCCTGTGCTTCAGTAGGACGCTTTGTAGAAATATACTCCTCCCCCAAGGAATATCACAAAGCACGGTCCTGAACTAACTGCATCCATCGCCTTTCTGGATCTTTTACCATTCACTTCGTCGTTACTCCATCCTGTGGTGGCCACCATAAACTTCTCCACTCGAGTATCTTTCCTACCAGTTGTCGTTTTTGAGTTACATGGTCGAACTATTGTTACTCCAGCTAACGATGATATTCTGATTCATAATTAAAAATTCTGTAAAGGAAAGAAAATAAGTATAACTTGAACGTTTATTTAATTTCAGCAGAGAGACTGAAAGTATAATAAAAAGGGTAAATACCGTCTGCAGAAGTACTTTTAATGGAAGCGAAATATAGGTGTTAAATGACTCCGTCGAATTTCCACACGTTCGTAAAGCCTACTTCCACAAGCGTGCATTTACATATAATTCTCTGTTTATAACGCCATAAATTTATGTAAGAAACAACCTTATTACTCTACGCCTTGTTATTTTCAGCAAAATTAAAAATACCTAAAAAGCGAACTATTAAGAGTTGTAGTTATATCGTACTGGCAATATAAAAGAAATAAGTGTGACGAAACTGAACAAGTACTTAATAAAATACGATATTCACTGGTAATACTGACAAGTATTTGTACTTTCAGCAGTATTATGAAAAGGTGTGTTTTTGGTACTCTTTGTGAGAAAAGGTAAATAATATTTAAAAATAATGCAGGTACAACCCATAACGAATATGTGTGGACCTGTGAAATGTCGTCATGCAAGTAGAGAAAGAAATAGTACACAAATTTATTCAGAAGTAAACATGCGAACACTGGGCGAAATGCGATGCTGCTCGTGGCAACCAGCATTCCTGCGAAATCCAAAGAAAAATTTTAATATATTTTTTTAAATTTAATATATATTTATTATATTGAAATACTTCTCAAATTGAAATTTCTGCTTTGAAATTTTATTACAAGTGAGCAAACCTATAAACATCATGAGCAATTAGTTCGCCAAGGTGCTCGATGCGTGTTGGCGGACTTCAATTGCCCTCGAAATTTTTATTTCTCAGACTTGCAGGTTTTTACACGGAGTTTTCCTTAAAATACATTTGCAATGCGCTTAAAATTGTAAATAACAATTTCATTGGTGCTGGCTTGGTACGAACTCGGGTTATTAGCGTGTAAAATTTACAAAGAGAGCTAAGCTACCACGGTTTTTGGATTGCACTTGTGGCACTGTGATAATCATATCCTATTCCCGTTGATTGTTTTCGATAATACATGAAAGATGTCACCAAAGTAGAAATCCCCGAGAAGTTTAATATTTAGAATCGGGGCGGCATAAGAGGTAGATGAACTATGTAAGTGGCGAAAATATGTCTCTGAGATGACTACATATTGGGGCCACTTGCTTTAGAGATTATCAGTCCGTGGATTCCACGTACAGTGACGTACCTAAAGGAAACATATTCGCGACTGGTCATCGCAGCTGGTGATAAGAGGGATGATTCTTTTCTCGCTCAAAGGTTAAGTATTCAAAGAACAAAAAAATTTAAGCAAAAAAACAGAACAAAAATTAACGAAACGCATCCGACATTCTTGGCACAATACTTTTTTTGTTATAGATTTATTCAAATGTGTATATATTTCAATGTTATGTATGATATTTTAAATTTAATATTTAAGACGCCAAAATAAAATAATTGATCGCAACTCTTATTTGAATTGCTTTGATATATTGTGATGTAATTCGAAAAGGCAGATATTACGAACTCGCAAGTGAAAAGCTAATTTCAGTCCTCATTTCATAATTATTATGAACAAATTTAAATTTAGTTTTCATTTTATAAATCAAAGATATTTACAAGTACTTTTTATTTATAGTATTGAATATTATGTTCTTTTTGATTACACAAGTAAAATGGTTTTTTTAAACTATCAGAAAAAATAATGAAATTTAACATGAACGCATTTCGAAAGACCAAAAACCGTTTTTATGGTATGCTCGAGACTGGTAAAATTGGTACTAACCATTTTGGTGTCACCAATAAGGCTCAACATTGATTGATGGATGTATGCATTAAGTAGCAAAATCACCCGCTGTAACGCACCTCGTACTATTAATACTTTTACTTTTACTACTATTAAACGGATCAGATCTTGGCACCCTGGCATCAATGGCATCAAATGGCATTGAGTCCTAAAGTGATGACAAAAAAGTAATAAGTTAAATTTTTTACGTGTCTCATTTCTTTGATTAAATTAGTAAATAGTGAAAAATTTTGTAAAATACTCATTTATAATCAATATTTTAATTCTAATATTGCAGACTTCATAATTATAATTTAAATACGTTAGTTACACTGTGCGCGTAAATAGATGTTTTATTGTTGGTGCAATATGGAGTACAACCTAGAGGCACAGCTGTCGTTCCTACTTAGTAATTACAGCTTCACTTTAGAATTTACTAGTTTTAATTACATGTATACAGGAAATAATTCTTACTACATTTGTTTGCAGAGTGACAGTAAAATTTATGTATATTATGTCTTAATATTTTAAATTTTAGGAACACATTTCAAAGGATGCTTAAGTGACACACAAATATGACCGAAAATAATAAATTTTAATGTGATGTACTAAGTGGTAGGACTCCTTTTTAATTGACTATAAAAAAAGTTTACAACTCGATTGTAGGTTTTTTTTGTTTGTATGCTACGCGATATCTTCGTCAATTGTAAACCGTACTTGAATATTATATTAAATAAGTAGCGTGGTGCTTCAGGGGTGGTCCCACATAAATTAAAAGAAAAATAGCCACCCCTTAGGTTGAAAAAAATAGCGTAATGTTTTTTACTTTACTATTTAGACACATAATGAAAGTACAAAAATTATACAAAAATAAAATAATAAATTGTCCGAATTTGAACGCTTCGATATTCCGTCAAAATTCAAGAGGTCATATTTGACCGCACGTACCCACAGCATTTTAATATGTGCAAAAATGCTTATGTTTAGAGACTAATTTTCTATGAAGAAGTTTGGCATTATAGAATCAATGTGAAATTTTCTATTCTCTAGTGGAATTAAAAAAAAACAGTTAGTCTATGGATTTATATTCTACGTTCATTACGTACGCCATTTTCATTTGGATATTGTTGTGTTGATTTTTTGTATTTTTTTAGTGTTTTATTAGAGTTTTATTATAAAATTGTTATAATAGTTTTTTTGTGAATACAATTTATCTTTTTACGTAAATAATCGATATCAATATCGAGTAACATATAGAAATAATTGTGATTTTCACGCTGCCGACATCCGCTTGATATGTTTTTTTTTTTTGTTATCAAAATACAATAAAATCTTTTTGTAATTAAGTAAAACCTGACTTTTTTTAGACCACAGAATAGATAGTTTTGTATAGATTTTTATTAGTCTCTAAATATATAAGTTTAAATGCACCGCATGCGACCGTTCGGGATTTGCCAGGCGCATGCGACTGCATGGGAATTTTAAGGGGATTTAAGGATTAAATCGCTTATTGTTTTAAGCGTGTTAGTTGTGGGGTCTATTTTGATCTTTTTGTATGTAGGTACTATCGTCCGATAAAAGCTATTGTATTTTAATATTCCCTTTATCCACGCGGAGAATCGTGAGCTCTCGTCTGTTGCGTAAGTTAATCAACGCTGTAAATTCGTCTTTAGGAAGATTTGGTTTCGGCACTGCACTATGACGTAACAAGGACGAAATATCTTGACGTATGGCCTCCAAATCTTCCTTGCCGATATTATTCTTAAACAGACAATCCTCAACACCGCAGATAATTTCTTCGTACGGGATTTTTCGCGGTGTTAATTCGAAGTTCATTCCCTTCGCTAATACATTTATTGTCGGTTCGTCCAGTGTATGTTTTGATAGGTTATAGACCGTGCGTTGTTTATTGTTAGATAGTTTAGCGGTATGTTTATGGGAGGCACGTAATTTCAGAAGGAGCTGCGTAAGACAGCCTCCCTTTATTAATGACGCGCCTACCGCTCGCTCTGTTTACAAGTCATTAAGTGAAGAATCATATTTCACATGATTGTAATATGTATGAGATGCAGTCGAACAATCTTAGGCATATTAATTAATAAATGAAATTCACATTTACTGGTAAAAATACACTAAACTGACTGAAACAGGAGATGGGCATCAGTATATTACTCATAAAACTTCAAAAGCTGTTTTCAAAGAACTAAAAGGAAAAAATATTCAGTGCTGATACATAGTTTTATAGAAGAATTAAAGCACCAATTTTAGAATTTAAAATTATTACTTTAAGGTCGGCTTTTATTTTTACTTCAATTTCGTCATAAACTTTACATTAAACCCTACAGTTATTTCATAAAAAAGAATCATTGAAGCCGGTTCTTATTGATGATGGTACCGCGTAACATACATATAAAAAAAAACGTACAGGAGTATTGAGAGCCTACTACTTTTTTTGAAGTCTAGGGTGGTAAAATAAGGAGTGAAGATTTCAAAATTACTATTCAGACAACTTCAGCCCGAGTTCAGAAGTTTGATTCAATTATGGGTAAATTATTATGTTCTTTCTTGTTTTCGAAGTCAGCTTTTGCATTTTTTAATTTAGTTATTAAGTATAAAGAAATGTTGGTATTCTTAACAGAAGGGGATTTAAGCTAAACAGTGCTAAAGCTTAGGATTATTCCTCAGCTTAATTTGGCGTTTTAATTAATTTGTAAATGTATTATTAAAAATTTACTTAAAGCTTCTAGTGACCGATTCAATGCGTAAAGCGAAATTACGAATTGAATAATGTATATTTATTTTAACAAAATAATACTGCTCATTTTATGATAATATATAGATTCCAGACTAATGACATGTAAACAGAAATGAACTAAGATATTTAGTGATGTATATTACGCAGACGGTAACCGATATGTACTTTTCTATGATATTATTCAGAAAGGGAAACAAAAATGATTTTTCACTTCATTTACTCTGTCAGATATTAAATGTATGTTTTTATAAAATAAGGGTGATAAACGAACACAGTCCACCTAATGATAAGGGGATATTGTGGCCCATACACATTTACTTTTAATCCTCAATTAAGAATAAAAATGCTGATGCGTTGTCACCCTCGAGGATTAGGATGGAATGGCGCATTTCCTATATAAGGGGTCTGCGGTTCTCTACACTCGCCATACGAGAAACAGCAGCATTAAGCTGATATTTTACGCTGGTATTCTATGAGAGCGTGGTCCTACCCCGGTCGATTTGACCCATTCGTACTACAGTCATAACATAGCTGCAGCGTAGCTTTATCATACGGCAAATAACCCTGTCGGGTGTCGCTATATTATAAAACATAGGCCACATTTGCTATTAGGTCAGCATTTTGACACAAAAACCCGTCTATTTAATGTATATAGACAAAAATAAAAATACACGAAGTTTTCATATAAAGGACAGACTCTAAAATACATAATATAGCGTGAGCAACGCACTATTTAACATTTTAGAGTCCTAGGTTTTTGTAGGAAATGGAAGCCTAGTTTTTCATTTTATATTGGTTTTTTATTTTATTTGAATTAGTTAAATTTTTAAATAAAAGTTTCGGGCATCTTAATACATAGTTATAAATAAAAATACGTGCAATATAAAACGTGAGAATAAACATTACGAATATTAATATCACATATAATTTTGTGGATCGAAAAATTTTCATAAAATATCATATTATTTTATTTTTCCATTTTAAATTCATCATCATCATTACAGCCCTCCAGAAGTCCACAGCTAAACATATGCCTCCCTCATGTTACGCCGCAAAGCTCGAACCTGAGCCCCCTGCATCCATCCACTTCCTGCATATCTTACCAGCTCGTCACTACAACTAGTGCGGGGGCCGCCTATTTTACATTATGTTTCGCAATTAATCGTATCTAAATGTATCTGATGCATTTGTGATAGCGAGCGATTCATTATTATTTAATTATACTAGTAATGTGCATTTTATTCCATAGTGAAACATTTAATTTTATCAGAAGATTAAAAACCGATGCCCTGTCTGCGGTGATGCCCTAGGCTAGCGTCTAGTGTGCCTTATTATAAATCAATCAATGGCCGTGAGTAATACCTACAATACAAGAACCTGGTCATAGAGCAAACAAGTACACGGCGGCGGCACTTAAATTTCCAGTCTATTCCGACCTCGGGCGTCCCTCCAACCATAACTTGGGGAAAAATGCGTTCAACTTGCGAAAAGTGAGGTTAGGAAGAGTAAACACCCTCCCACTCCTTCAAGCGAGACGGTCACCGCAGCACCTGTTGCAGCACCGAGCTGAGGCTCTGCAATGGAAGTCGCTAAGACGTAAAAGTCACCCTCCTCAAAGTTCTCCAGGGTAAACTGAACCACTGCCGCAATGCACAACATCTGAATATGAAGGACCATTGTCGAGTAGCGGGTTATGCTTGCTGTAGTAGCAGAACCCCATGCCGTCCCGACCATCCTCGCCGGTTCGGTGACTTATCGGGCTTCGTAGCCATCTATTGGAGGGAAGGTGATGGTGCTCCATTCTGCGTCCTCCTGCGACTCAACGAAGATCCCGGGTGTGACTGTACAGATTGTTTAAAAGTATTTTCAATTTCACCATAGTTTTTATAGCTTTAAAATGTGAGATTAAGAAGGCGAAGTATGAATTAAATAAAATAATATAAGCAATAAAATGACTACAAAAGCAAATATAATATCATGAAAGATCGTTTTATTACCTTCACGTAAAAATTGACAAGTGATATTTCACATCCAACTCGTGCCTCTCTTTAAGTACTTCGCTTAAATTTAATTCACTTTTTGATGCTGTATAATTTTAAATTTAATTTTAGGTATCGTAAAATATTTATAATAAAATAATGGTTACATAACCTTTATTTTCGACATTGAATTCACCTGTGATATATTGTAGTGTAGGGGTGTAAAAGCTTCTAAAGATATCTTCTACTTTTGTAATTAGCTGCCCTATAGAAACGTTGAAAAGTCGCGAAGAGCACACAGTCCACCTGATGGTAAGTCGTTGCTGTGGCCCATAGACATCCACATGTATCCTCGTTTGCGAATTAAAATGCAGATGTGTTGTCAACCTTGAGGACTAAGATGGAACGCCTCTTTTTCAGTAAAAATGGTCTGCGGTTCTCTACAATCACCATACGAAACGCAACAGCATTAAGCTGCTATTTGACGCTGGTATTCTGTGAGAGCGTGGTCCTTCCCCGGTTGAGCCGACCCATTCATGCTACAATTATACAATTAATGTAGCTGCAACATGGCTCTACCACGTAAGAAAATTTTAGGAGAAGTTAACAATATAAATTAAAGGGTACACTCTCGTTTAATATAAACATCGTATTTCAAAATATCAAAGTAATTTAATCTTCAGAAGTATTTACATAGTTTGTTAACTTTCTTACATAATATTTTATTTAATTTCACTATTAAATACGAACTAAAGGTGTGTACATCTGTATCTCAATGTATCATAGATTATTATAAATATATTTTGAGACAATGAAAAACGGAGAAAACTACCGTAGGTGGGCGACCGGTCCCTGATTTTATATAGACTTACTGCGTTCGAAAACCGGAATCTGAATTCCGTATGCATGTGTTTTATGTTACGTAACTGTTATGTTTAAATGATATCAAAATAAAAAAGGTGGCAAATCTTCATTTTGCGTAAGAGTTTTTTTTTTCATATTTAAATCATCGATATTGCCTACAAAAAAAAATCATATTCGGGACTTATCTTTTGATCTTTTTTCCTTTGTTTGCCTTTAAATAAATATATAGATTATCAACAGCAAATATTCTTTCGGAAATTGATTTTTCTTTGGGCTTCATCCTTTTAATACATGTTGAAAAAGTGAGTAGATGAGTCGATATGAGACACTCCAAGCGAAAGTTTATCGATCAAAAGGCGATTTATTGAAGATGGGCTAAATTAAGAGTACTTAACTAACGAACATGTACGCGTAATAGAGAGATGTGTCAGAATCTTGCCAAATGGAAGTCATACAGGTGAAAGGCGTGAGTATTTATGTTTTAAAATAAAATGTATGCATTTTTTTATTGTATGAATATTAATTCTTATATCACACAAAACTGCGACACAATTAAATATCAAAAAAATATAACTACAAAGTACAATACACCACTTCAACTTACTAAAATACACATATATTCACTAGGAACAAAATTTCTCTAAGCAAAACATCCACATAAGGTGAAAATTTGCACGTTCATGATGTCAGCATCAACAATTTGAGTTATGCATAGCATACGTTTACAATTGAAGGCAATGTGAAATTCGCCACACATATCAAAATATTTCCAATGTACAACAATTTTTGTACATGTACTGGCATCATTCCAAATGAAGTGTTAAGTAGATGAACGCCGACTTAAGGTTTTCATTATTTTGAAAAGTATTATAAGATGTTTGATTTTTTTTTATTTATTTAAAGATGTTACTCCACACTAGTATTATCTCCTGTATCGTAAGGGCTGTTTACATACATAAATTTCACAAAGACAAACATTCAGATCCGGAATAATTATTTGTAGGCCATATAATACCTGTTCCATGCGGGATTCGGGCCCGTAACCCTCAACGGTAAAACTCATCACTAAGCCACTACGCCAGATAGCCATAAATAATTGTAAAATCTATTGCTTAAATATTCTATGCATCTGATAATGATTAAATTTTTTATTTTGAAAAAGATTCACGTTCACCCACAGCTAAATTCGTAACGTGACGATTTGCAAATAAAAAATTAACACGTTCATAGAATGTGCTAAGCCAGTATTGACGGCGTGAGATAATCCACAGCCCTTTATTATCCCGTAGTTATATAAGATGATGGTGATCCAGCCAACTTTCGGACAACAACTTAACATTAGAAACTTCGGTTGCTGAACCACCTATGAAGCGTAGTTAGTATGGCAATAATATTCATGTTAACATTCAATTGCTATGAAGATATCTAAGTGGGAAGACTATGTTCAGAAGAAGAATTTTAATGGCAGTAATTAATTAATAATAGTTACTACGGCTTAAGTACGACTGTAGAAGAAGCGCGCTCTCTGCTTTTTCTGATATATATATATATATATATATATATATATATATGATAGTGATGAGAAACATTACATCAGTGGTAAAAGTAAAAAGTGGCTTCCAATAAAAATTACTTATAGTTTATGTTGAATAATAATATTCTTATACATACACCCACACATATATATATTCACAATCCAAATATATATTATATTTTCAACCTTATATATACATGAGAGCAAATATCGTAGGTTCAGGATATCCTTAACATCTCTAAGTTCATTTGCTATCCGATGATGTTTCCCTGGTCTAATTTAAAATTCCAGCATAAACGTAGTATGAATTCAAAAACTGAAGCATTTTTTGAATTCATCTGTATAATATATATTGAATTACGAGTATACATACGGACTAAACGTAAAATACATTTGAATGTATATTTGCGCATAACTTCTGGTATATGAACCGATTTTAATATTTCATTTTAATTGTTAGTTTCTTATTATTTTATTATTATTGAAACTTTCATTTAATTTAACTTGTATATATGTCCTGGAATTTTAATTTGAAAATTGAAATCAATAGTTTATCCACTTCTTAAAGAAAATATTGACTACTAACCAAATGTATGTGCTATATATCATTTCTACAGCAATCCCTATGCTATGGGTATCAAATGAATGGCCTTGATAAGTGAAACAATAAATAAAGCGAAGTTATTATAAATCTAATATGATGTATGTTACAAAATGGCAATTGATAGTTTACAAAATAACCCATATAAAATGACGTTGTTCGAAATCCAGTATGGTGGACGTCTAAAATGACTACGCAATATAATTATGGCATATAGTTGATTTGATGATGGAGCAGAAATGTGGCCTTAACTAAAAAATGCGGAAAACAAGATGATCGCCATACCAATTTTAAAGAACAACTCGGCAGGTGTTAGATATAGTTTAACGGTAATTAAAAAATATTGTAAAAAAAGAACAAGGCTTAACTACAGGCAATGAAAAAATCAAGATGGCGGATCTAATTTGGCGATCAAAAACCAACAATGACGCATTAAATGAAACATACTAAGAAACATTTCCAGCGGAAAATTTGATTTAATGTTCCCAACCTTTGATTCTCGAATAAATATTCGTGGAATTAGTTTGTGGACAACGTGACTTTACTTAAATCACAAGATAAAGTTAGAAAAATTTGCTACAATTACAATACTGTAGGATTTCAACTCCTTTTACAATTTGCTTTGCAAAACGAAATTATTGTTTAAAATCTGTCGAAATATTACTATCATTGTGAGTAAAATAAAGTACAAAAGTGATTCCGTATCTTAGAAATATACTACAAATAATATTTTTAGTTTAATTGTTACACAGTGTAGCCATGTAGTGGCAGACTAAGAACATCATCCCGTGGGCGTTGTAAGAAGCCACAGAGGGAAGCTGAATCAGCTGAATTCCTGATGCAGCTAAATAAAAAAAATCTGCAAATGTTACTACTCATGTTAATAGGCTGTAACGGTAAATATTATTACCACTAGATGGTTAATACGCGGTAATTTATAATAATTTAACAAGTCATTCTATAAAAGTATAAAAAAATGAAATATAAGATCAAATTAAGAATTTATCGAGTTATTCAGACATTTCTAATGTTGAGGACTAGAATGTTGGTTAGTTACGTTAAAATATTTTTACATTATTTTGTTGAAGTTTTTTTTTTTAATTTTATATGGGCCTACTCCTAAAGTATAATCCATTGAGTAAATAAGAGTTATTTGAATCGGTTTAGCCATTTCTGAGGA
Source organism: Parnassius apollo (assembly GCA_907164705.1). NCBI lineage: Eukaryota > Metazoa > Arthropoda > Insecta > Lepidoptera > Papilionidae > Parnassius > Parnassius apollo. Next base: position 9,165,898 of record CAJQZP010000008.1, read on the forward strand.
ATCGTCAAACCTATTGAATATTTATATTATTTTCTTTATTTTTTTTATCACACCGACTCCAAGTGGTAACATCGTTTTATTAAAAATATTATTCCCGACCCTAAAAGATAATTTTTTTCTTTAAATTTATTCAAATAGATTATTAGGAATTTAGTATATTACTTAATAAAAAATAATCATTGGTTTAGTAGTTTCAGAGAAATACACGAACGTTGGATATAGAACTTTTTATTTTTTTGAACTCGGTTAATGATGTAAGCAAATAATGTGGGTTAGAAAGTATAAATAAATTTTCCAGAAAAAGTTTCGTTTCCCATTTTACTGAAATAGCAAGATATAAATATAAAGAAAATGAACATAAAAAATGATATCTCCAAGGAAGTCGAGGATTTGTTCACAGCGTCCACGTGATGCACATGGAACGTGAGAGAAATGTAGAGCGTCAGTTTAGCATCTTATTAGAATAAAGTTCTACATGTATCGTATTATGAAGCTAACAATAATATATTACGTAAATAAGATATAAAGTAAAACAGTTGTCGAAGTGGAGGTTGTGGAAGTGGAGGTTAAAGAAAACGTCTTTGTGTCTGATCACTTACGCTTAATTTATTTATGTATGTTTCCTAATAACATCTACCTATAATATAATGTGTATAAATCACTCTTTTTTACCACATGAACCTTCTAAAGGCTATCGTAGTGCCCATTGTTAACGATAGTATCGGTGAAATCTCGAAAATAGTGTTGGGAGTAACGTTTTTTTTTAAATATAAATTTTGATAATAAAATGACTGTAGTATCTTTCAAATCTTAGCGTAGCTATAAACCATCGTATTGGTAAAAAAAAAAATATTATGTCTGTGACAGACCCATCAATTATTAAAATATTTAATATAAATATATGTAGATACGTCAGATAGAAAGGTATGGAAATATACTTCTACAGGGGACACATCATTTAGTTAAAGCTGCGTACACGTTTAATATACATGTGCGTACGTGCGAAAATTTAACAATGCCTTTCACATTTTCATAAAACCAACCTCACGACAACTGGTGACATCTCTCGTTATTGTACGAGTCTATAGTAAAAGTACTTTCTAAGCTTCTGTTTTCAAATAATGAATTCTTATTATTTCGTTTTGCAGTTCAGTATGTTACAGAGTAAGACATTCTGGAGTTTTTGATGGAATTAAATAGAAATCTGGATTACTTTCTTTTAATAATAAGAATAGGTATCCACTTTGAGACATAAAATTTTTACAGTAATGGTTTTATTTCATTTTTTTATCTTGTGTGTCAGCCAAGTTATTTAACCAGCTGGATAAACCCACTGGTTAATACATTATTAATTTTTTATAGAATAATGACAAACGAATACACAGTCCACCTGATGAATAGTGAACGTGCATAGACATCTGCGTTGTCACCCTGACAATTAAGATGGATTGTCTCGTTTCTAGTAAAAAGGGTCTCCAGACCTCTACATTCACTATATGAAACACAGCAGCATTAAGTTGCTATTTCACGCTGGTCTGTGAGTGCGTGGTTCTTCCCCGATCGAGCTGACCCTATCGTGCTACATCCATAATATAGTAGCAGTATGGTTCTATCATGTATAAAAGTTTAGTTTATATCTATTTACTAAATTTTTATTGTACGATAACACATAATAAATTAATGGAATTGCGTATTATTGAAATTTCCCATGTATGCGAATATAATTATTATGATAAATAGATTATCTCAAATGATACTAATTTTATCTCAAAATCAACAAAAGATAGAGAATAATAATAAAATTTATTTAGAAAACAGGCTTGTATGATAGTTTAAATAAACACCCCCACCCCAAACACACACACACACGCACACACACATGTGCGCGCTAGCGCGCACGTGCACTCGTGTGCGTGTGTGTGTGTGTGTGGGGTGGGCGGTGCGCGCGTGCGGGCGCGCGCGCGTTTGTGTGTGTGTGTGTGTGTGTGTGTATGCGTGTAAAATATTAATCTTATTCTAGAATTTCTGAAAAGAAAAGTAATATTTAAGGTATTATCGTGAATTTCACAGTAACCAAGCAGCCCGGGTTCGATTCCCGCCGTCGGCAATGAAATTGTTTATAATTACAATTTTAAGTGGCAATTTGCCACATGCTTGGGGTAAGGAAAATAACGTATGGAAACTTACATGTTAAAATCAAGAAATAAAAGGTGTTTCGAAGAAACATGAATTGTGTCAACACTCATGGGGCAATGCGTTGGAAACTTCTTTGCTCTAAAACCCCCCTCAGAAATCCCCCATCTGGAAAGATGTTAATACTGCTTGTATTAAAGAAGCGATCAAGCGGAACCAGGGCTCCAAAATCTTTGTCAGAGATCTGTCTGCCAGTAATAGCCAACTGTCAACGCTGAAGACTGAGTGTAGCAGCATCGTTTCCGGGACACCTGAGATTTTGAGTGAGATTAAGAGGTTCTATGGGCAGCTGTAAGCATCATTGTTGGAGCCACACGCAAGTGTGAGGAACGAACAAGAGCAAGTCTTATCCGATACTATTCCGATGATATCCCGGACGTCAGTCTAAGCGAGATTAGAATGGCTCTCCAGCACCTTAAAAACGGCAGGGCCCCAGGTGAGGATGGAATTACAGCGGAGCTTCTGAAAGCGGGTGGAACACCGGTACTTGAAGTCCTTCAGAAGCTCTTCAATTCCGTTCTTCCATGGTGGCACTACTCCAGAGGCGTGGAGCAGAAGTGCGGTGGTCTTGTTCTTTAAGAAAGGCGACAACGCTCTCTTGAAGAACTACAGACAGATTTCCCTTCTGAGCCGCGTCTACGTGCTGTTTTCGAGTCATTACGAATCGTCTCGCACGCAGACTCGACGACTTCCAGCCTCCCGAACAAGCCGGTTTCCGAAAAGGCTTCAGTACCATAGACCACATACATACCCTGCGTCAGATTGTACAGAAGACTGAAGAGTACAATCTGCCACTTTGCCTGTCGTATGTGGACTATGAGAAAGCCTTTGATTCCGTCGAAATTTGGGCGGTGCTACAGTCCCTTCAGCGGTGCCAAGTTGACTGTCAGTATATCGAAGTGCTGAAGTGTTTGTACAGTAGGGCTACGATGGCTATCCGAGTATAGAACCAGAGCTCGAAACCTATCCAACTGCAGAGAGGTGTAAGACAGGGTGACGTTATATCCCCGAAACTCTTCACCGCTGCATTGGAAGACGTTTTCAAGCTACTGAACTGGAACGGATACGGTATTAACATCAATGGCCAGTACCTCATTTACCTTCGATTTGCCGACGATATGGTCCTTATGGCAGAATCGCTGGAGGACTTAAGCACTATGCTCAATGACCTCAATAGTGCCTCCCAACGGATAGGTCTTAAGATGAACATTGTCAAAACAAAGATCATGTTTAATGTCCATGTCACACCTCTGCCGGTAGTTGTTGGGAGCACTATGCTCGAAGTTGTTGACGAGTACGTTTACCTGGGACAAATAGTCCGACTAGGTAAGTCCAACTTCGACCGAGAGGTCAATTGACGGATTCAACTCGGCTGGGCAGCGTTCGGAAAATTATGACATATCTTCTCGTCAGGTATACCTCAATCTCTAAAAACTGGATTGTATAACCACTGCATGTTGCCAGTGATGACTTACGGATCTGAGACGTGGTCCTTTACTGCTGGCCGTATGAGGACGCTCAAAGTCGCTCAGCGAGCTATGAAGAGGGCTATGCTCGGAGTTTCTCTGCGTGATAGACTCAGAAATTAGGATATCCGCGGTAAAACCAGAGTGACCGACATAGCCCAACGGATTAGTAAGCTGAAGTGGCAATGGGCCGGCCATATAGCTCGAAGAACCGATAACCGATGGGGAAGAAAGGTTCTCGAATGGCAGCCTCGTACCGGTAGGCGTAGTGTAGGGCGACCCCCCACTAGATGGAGTGACGACCTGGTAAGATACGCAGGAAGTCGATGGATGCAGGTGGCTTAGGACCGGGTTTTGTGGCATTACTTGGGGGAGGCCTATGTTCAGCAGTGGACTTGTGAAGGGCTTTAATGATGATGATGATGATGATGATAACAAGTAACGCACGTAATAATCTTGCTATCCATCTTCATATTTCCGTGCGTGTAGCGGTTTTTTATAATGGCTATTGATACGCGTAGTGAACGCGTTAATCGCGTAAATCAACTTGTCAGTGTTGCTGTAATAAATCCACAAATTCCAACTTCGAAACGCAGCTGCCATATTTACTAAATAAAATAAAAAAATGTACCAGAGTGTACATTTTTGAAAACTGGCGTTTACAAGTGCTTGCTTTTCGGTATCATCATTGTCAACATGACTACAGCCTATTAAAGTCCCTTGTGCACACTTAAGCTATTTATTTATTAAGTCAAATTGATAAAATTTTTCAGTTTTAAATATTTTGCCCTTTTGAGTGGGCGAGCAATATCACAACCACAGGGTAACAAATAGAAAAACACATATTTTTCCTCGGTTAGGAATGTAATTTTTTCATTAAATTTAAATGAAGCAAGCTTGAGGTATAAGCTTATCCATTAGTTAAACAATTGACGAAGATATCGCGTGACATATAAACAAAAAAGTACAGTCGAATTAAGAACCATCTCCATTTAGAAGTCGGCTCGGCTAAAAATACTAGATTTTTTTAACAAAGTATGTAAATGTAAAGCTGATGTGACGTTTTAATACATTCGTGCGGAAATTCAACACTCCCGCTGCAGTTCCCACTTTATAGCTCTTGACGGCAGCTTACATAGGATAGGATGAAATTTTATTTTTCAATTTAAAATTTTTATTATATCATATTATAATGTTATGTCAATTTCTAGGACTTAATTTATTTTCTTAAGATAAATATAAGACATTCCATTTTGTCTTGATTACAGTGAATAGTGTAATCAAACTAAACGAGAAACAATAGAAAAACAATTATGTTTTTTTGTGTTAGAGCCATGCTACAGCTATAATATGGTTGTAGCAAGAATTTATTGGCTCCACCGGGGAAGTACCACGCTCTCACAGTATACTATTATTATAGACTAGACGAATAAGGCAGTCAACGCAAATATATGGTATAATATTATATAAAACGGGGCAGCTACCACAAATATACGATATTATAAATAAATTATAAATTAATAGATGCTAGGACTCCTTTTCTTCCTACGGGTGTCTGGTAAGAACATCTTACCTATTTCTGCTGTGAATCAGAAGTGCGCGCACTGCTTTGTTGTTATCTGAAAGGTTTAGCAAGACCGTATAATGACAGTATGTGAAACTGAGTCTTACTCCTCGGTGGGAATAAAGCATCTGTGCCCTTCTTTATTTGAAGTTGGTATTCTAGTAGGTTGTGTCAATGGGCTGTAGCAATTACATACGTCACAAGTAAAATCCATTTTATAAAATAATTGTTTTTCCCAAAGAACTCCTATTATTTCTCTTTATCCTTAGTAATGTTTCACAACCTTATCAGTATCAGATGTCTCGTACTTTTGATGCTGCGTCCAGTCGCATTAGAATGCAGTGATTCGAGACTGGTTTAGATTCACAATAAGTCTCGGTAGGTGGCGCTGTTATCGTGATGTAGAAATCTTCCGCGTGGGGGGCGGGTCGATACCAATTTTGTAAAATAATTTTCCTTTAATTTGTTTAATATTTTAATTAGAAAAACTTATGTTTTAATTTAAATTTTTTTTGTTGTGTTTCTTCAGCAAAAGTTAAGACACCGTATTTTCACCTTGTATGTTATATGACGATATAAAAATATTCATTACCCTATATCGTAAAAGGCGACAGAGGAAAACAACAAAAGTTAGGCAGGAGCATCTTTCTAATAACATCTATATAAAAAAACTACTGTAATTTTCATCCCACCTGCCAAGCGTTACTAATATCTCCCTTATGGGGTAATCAGTGGCGAGGTAAAAAGCTGTTTCTAAAATAAACTTCGTAAGTAGTTTGTACAACCTTTCTTAATGTGTAATTAATTAAAAAAGTTTCACTAGGTATGTTGCTGCTTTCTTCCCAGGATAGAGGTTTCTTTTCGGAACCAGTGGTATAAGTAAAAAATGACTTTCAATGAGAATTGCATGTAATCTATATTGAATATGAAAATATTCCATTCCATGATGATGATACTGACAAATAAGCACTATTAAAAGTCAGTTTATTAAAATATGCCAAAAGCCGACAAACTACATTGCTTATGGTAAATTTTTGAATTTTATTTAGTAAGTATGGCAGCTGCGCTTCGCGTTTGAAATTTGTGAATTTATTACTCCAACACTGACAAGTTGATTTGCGCGAGGAACGCGTTCCCAACGAATTTCAATAGATATTTTAAAACCACTACACGCCCAAAAATATGGAGAACGATAGCCAGAGTTATTCGATGAAATTTATTGCATTCGTTGATTGTTAAAAATGAAAAGTTAAATGTACAGCGTATATGAATCTCACAGCTGGGCATAGCTTTCTTTCCATTCTGTAAGAGGATGTAGGGCTAGGAAGTGTCGCGTATTTCCCTAATGCATGTTGGCGCACTTCACATGTCTTGGATTTTATTTCTCGGATATGTAGATTTAACGAGCACGTGTTAAATTGACACCTAAACCTCAGAGGTACCATTGCTTTGGAAGTTATAGAATAAGATATTTTTATATATAGACTATTCTAGAAAAATATTTTCATGGATTGACTCTAGCAGGGAATGACCACGCTTTAACCCTTCAATCTCCATAAAAATCCCATGCAGTCGCATGCGCCTGACAAATCATGAGCATCCACCCACGGCACTTAAAACCATTAAAACTTATATTCAGAGACTAATTGCCTGTGAAGAAGTTTGGCATTATAAAATGTATATAAAATTCTAGATTTCGAAATCGTGTGGTCTGTTTTTGTGAAGAGAAATAAACATTCTTATTATTATCATTATTGTAAAAATTTACATTAATAATTTGATTGATACTCGTGAGTATCTGGAGCGACTTGCGTATTACTCGTACGAAATTTACTTGGACCCCAAGCTGAGTATCTTCCTTAGTTCGCGAATGCAAGAAAATCCATTTTCCTATTCCACACTTTCTACGCCTTATCAACCTTATAAGTACTTCTTTCACCGGTGATTCGCTATTTTATGTTTACTGCGTTAAAATTTAATAAATATATCCATAAAAGGCCGTTGTGTATAAACTTAAGCACATTTAACTTCACGAAGATGTATTTTTTAAACATTTTTATGACTAAAATGATGAATAGATAAATCTATACCGATAAATAAAATTAAAGTGTCTGTCTTCAGTATTAGAATAACTTGCTTCTTTTGAGCTCAGGGGGTTGTTTGCATACTATTAAGACATAAATAACCAATTTAAAAAATGTGTCTGTTTGTCTATCCGAGCTGATTCGGATTGACTGGACGGATTGTAATAAAGCCTTATTCATTTCATAGATTTAGGCGAAGCTAGGGCAGGTCGCTAGTTGAAAAATAAGCAAAAAATTCCCTATCACGATTCCAGATTGACGTGTGACGTGACGTGACAGAATCGACAAAGTAAAATACAGAATAACCCTATGGCACAACTCAAAGGTTTGGAATTATTAGGTCCTTATAATATATGAAATTGGCGTTTAATGTTGAAAAAAAAAATGAAATTATATATCAAATCAATCAAAGTATGCACCATTTTTATACATCCAGTCTTGCAATTTTATTGTTGAAGAGAGAAAAATAAAATTTTTAAAAGTTTTTTGACTCCCTCATCGGAATGGAATTTTTTCCTTTGCAAGAAATTGTCTGATTTCCGGAAAAAGTGGTAATCTGTTGAAGCATGGTGTGGGGAGTATAAAAGGTATCGGAGACGTTCTCATCACAGCTTCTCTAATTTAGCGACCCTATGTTGTGCAGTGCATGGCCTACAATTGTCCTGAAGCAGCATTGAGCTGGAGCAATTGACCAACCTCAGTTGTTTAACGGCTAGCTTTTCTCTCCTAATAAAAGACCTACCTCATATAACTTAAAATGCAAGAGCCCTGGACAGGATATGATAAAAGATTTAATTATTTCCAAATAAAAGCTTATAAATTCAGTGCTAAGACGTAGTCTATAGAAGAGTTAAATTTCTCACTTCAAAAGCTATTAAGGAAATAACTTTATTCTTTTAAGTTCTTTGAACATGGCTTTTACGCTCTATTAAAAGTATAATATTTTGACCCTTTTGAGTGGACTAGGGAATATCATTAGCTGGAGGTAACAATTAGAATGTCATCTAAGTAGTTAAGTTCAAAACTTCATTCCCCATTTTTCACACTTATGCACGGAATTTTGTCGAAATATTAAGTAAAAAAGTATCATCGAAATTGGTTTTCCATTGACGTATATATCTCGGAACATGGATACAAAAACCAAATAGGCAAATTGAGATTTTAATGTTTTATGAGGTCGGCTAATTAAATTGAGCACATAGCTGGCGCATATTAATACTGACTGTCACTAATTTGCATTTTGCGATCAAAATAATGTCTTTGTCGATAATTTGCGTACAGCTGAGATTAGCAGTTTAGAATTGTTGCTGATGAAATAAATATTTAGCACTGTGAAATTATATTTATTTATTTTAGTCATGTGAGTCATGTGATGTAGTGTAATGTGTCCATGTTTTAACAGTGGTAGAGGCACTAGCGGTGGGTAGTAGCGGCTTCTTTGAGTAACGAAACGAATCTATCTATCGAATATCAATAGCGGCTTTTGAAACACTCTATTTTAATAGAGGGTTTGGAAACATTCTATTTTAATAGCGGCTTCAATAGAGTGTTTCACGACGTGTTCAATTGCAAAACGTTGCGACCGTTGTTACCGTTTCGTATAGAATTAGACATGGTGTTAATGGTTAAATTTATTTATTTGTTAAATCAGTTCGCACGGTTTGATAAAAATATCACTTCGAAGTACACTGGCATTACTTCGAGACATTTTTGATAACAATCACATAAAGTTTTAGTATTATTTTTACACTTAGTTATTTACACTAATTACTGTACAATTATTATTATCAACACTAATATATACAATGATATTTAGTTTTTATTTTACTAAAAATATTATTATTGTTGCACAAAAAGGAAACAAACGCGCCTAAAAAGTAAAAACAAACCGTGTCATTAAAACTTAAACAAAAGACTAATGTAAACCGGGCCAAGGCCACTTAAATTATGGTATTTGAACTATTTTTTGTTAAAAACATGTACACTTACTTTCTCATTTCTAATATCGCATCTATACGAAGGAAATAGAGTCATAGGTCAAATGCAAAAGCACACGCGCTCACTCGACTTTCGACAACCGGTGGTACTTCTACCACAGCGTAAAAAGTCGGTTTTTTTACTCATGTGCTTCTACTTAAACAGCCGAAGACGTCGCCGACGCGTCGCGAAAATAGCCGAATAAACGTTTTGTTAGTGATCGCTCGTTCGTGATTCGTGAAACGTGAATCGTGTTACTGAGTAAAACGTCTACTGTAATAGATAGTTTCGTTGCACTGCAATAACCCGCTACTCGCTATTGTGTGAATAGATAGTTTCAGTAACTAGTTACGTTTCGTAACGACCACTCCTAAGAGGCACGCGGCAGCCTTTGCTGTCGCACGTATGGGCCGGCCCGAACCGGGGTGGTACCACTACGTAACAGAAGACCAGGGTGAAGTAGAAGCTCTGCTTCTCCATTTCATCTGGTGAGTGTAAGTGGCCGGAGGCCCAATTCCCTATATATTAATATTGCCGTCACAGACTGGCTCATCAACCACGTCCAAATGGCTGCAGACTCCGAGTTACAACAGGTCCCATCCGCAGAGATCGTGATACATGGTGATTATATAGCCCACCATGCTGAATGGCTTGGTTCTGGTTTAACCGATCATGCAGGTAGATCTGTTTATGACTTTGATTTGGCTTATGGTCTGACACAATTGATTACCTCGCCTACGCGGATCCCAGATATAGAAGATCATGTACCTTCCCTGTTGAACCTATTGCAGACCTCTCATCCGGATGAATATCAGGTTTCTGTCGATGCCCATCTTGGCTTTGCGGGCCATTGTCTGATCCGGAGTACGGGGCCACTCACGCTGCCATGCGGTTGCGTTCTGCTGGTTGCCGCCGGGTTTGGCATTATAGGTCAGGCGATTAAGATGGGATGTAAACTTTTTTGCATTCTACCCTTGAAAGCGGGTTTTTTTCTCACCAGATGATCCAAGCGCTGTTGCTGATTGTGTCGCTGATTTCGTGCTACAGGAAATGGAATTTTTTATTTTATCATTTGTGGTACCTATTGGAGACAAAACCCATCCATGGTTTAGTCACTCCTGCAAAATTTTCATTACGCCATAAGCAAGGTTGCTACCAGGTCTGGGCTCACGCATTAACGTCTCGGGGTGCAAATACCAGCGCTCCTAAAAATAAGTATAAATCCACCACCTTCAAAAGTGTTATTGTTAAGGCAAAGTCAGAGCACATCGGCAGAATTGGTGAGAAACTAGTTCATCTTCCTTCGGAAAATCGTGCATTCCGGTTTTCTTGGCCATGACTGTCCAGGGACGCAAGGGAACTTCTGTCAGTTATCTCTCCCATTTTTGCACAGGAAGGACGACTCACTGGCATAAGCTAGTGAGCATGAGATGCAAAGGACAATTTCAATCAGCTGGGCTCTCTCTATGCGTACCAATAGACCCTTGATGATGGGGTTAACACAATACCGACTATCCCACGGTATCAGTACTTCATGCAGTATGTGCTACTTACCCAACACCCGGTGCGCAGAGCACTGCTCTCCTTGGACGTCAAGAAGTCAAGTGAGCTTGATAGAGTCCCTCTTATTCTATTTGGTATTTTGTTGAATTGTCTTTTTACGCGTCTTTTCTGGTACTTCTACTCCCTAGGCGCAGTCCCAAAATCATGGAAGACAGCAGAAATAGAAACAGAAACTTTTTTATTCAATGTAGATTATAAACAATACTTATTGAAAGTCAATTTTTTCATTTATCACTGGCTCGCAAAAAAAAAACCTCTGTCCTGGGAAGAACCAGCAAGAAACCCAGCGGGACTTTTTTTTTCAAATAATAGCTTACAATCATGTTAACAATTAACAACACAAGACAAATTAGAAATAGCTTGGTAGCGATCACCCTTCCCAGGGGTTATTATCATCCATAAATTCCTTAATATTATAATAACCCTTTTTATACAAACTTATTTTAATAAAATTCTTGAACTTTGCGTATGACAAATTTTGTATATTTTCTGGGAAATTGTTGTAAAAGCGTATACATCGCCCCATGAATGAATTACTGACTCAGTGGAGTCGAGTAACTGGTACTACTAGCTTGTGTCTGTTCCTAGTATTTACAGAATGAATATCACTTATTTTTGCAAAACTACGTTTATTCTTGTGTACGTACATTACATTTTCATAAATATATTGAGAGGCCAGAGTAGCTTCCGTTCACTCGATCCCTAAAAATGGTAACCGATCAGATCTGTCCAGCTATAGGCCTATCGCCATCACCTGCTTGTTCTCTAAAATAATGGAGTCCATTATTAACAGCCAGCTCACGTGAAACCTCGAGGGTCACCGACTGATTAATGAACGAAAGTACAGTTTCCGTTGCGGTCGCTCGGTTGGTGATTTTCTGCGTTACCTAATTTATAAATAGATAGACAGTACAGTACAAAGGGGAAGCGTTGGCCGTTAGTTTGGACATTGCGAAGGCCTTCAATAGGGTTTGGCACAAAGCGCTTTTTACGAAGCTTCATTCGTATGGGCTTCCCTAGAAATTGTGCTATTGCATCACCAGTTTTCTTGCAGATCGTCGTAGTAGACGGTGCATGCTCCGATTACAAGTCCGTTAACGCTGGTGTTCCACAAGGCTGCATGCTCATTAACGCTGGTGTTCACCAACGCTGTTTCTTCTGCCTATCAAAGACGTGTTGCAAACCAGTACTATTTATTGCTATACAGACGACAGCACTGGTGTTGATTTTTACACTGGTCGTGCCAATATTTCCCGCAAAAACGTCGCCGAGTACCGGGACAAATTTTTTTCTGAAGTCAAGATTTTTTTTGAGATTTTCCACGAGGAGTGCTCTGAGGAATTCTTTGGACTAATTCCAGCGGCACAATTTCGCCATCGCACATCGCGACAAAACTCGCGATACTATCCATACCTTCTGGATGAATATATATTATAAAATTTTTACAAGGTGTAAAATACCCTATTAAGTTACAAAAATAATTTATTCATTTTCTCCATACATAATATACGAAATCTAAAAAAAAAACTGGAACACCATAGTAGTACCCACGTAATAAGAGAACGATTGTCACAATTTCATGCTTCTATGTCCAGCAGACACTGTTATCGTAGTAGATGGTTAAGAATATAAACTACGTATTTAAAGACTTACATTAAAATTAGATTTTAACAAAACCATACCATGCATTAAGATACTAATAGCGCCATCTAGGTAAAAGAATAATATTTAATTTTTCATTTATCCGGTGGATACAAAATTAGAGCATATAACTCCTGGGTAATACCTAGCCTTCTATATACTTTTGGTGTTACAAGGTGGTCTCAAACAGAATTGGATGACTTAGATAGACGAGTCCGTACATTAATGACTACGCACAGAATGCACTACCCACGATCATCTGTCATGAGGTTGTATCTTCCAAGAAAAGATGGTGGACGGGGCTTATTAAATATTAAAAACCTACACAACCGTGAAGTATACAACCTCAGAGACTATTTTATTAAAAAAAAGACACTTCACATATTCATAATGACGTAGTGATTAATTGACAAATCATTAACTCCGCTTAATATGTCGGCAAAGGACTGGCAGAGACCTCATACTATGACTATAGATGAACGCAAAAAAGGTTTGGAATGACAAACAACTGCATGGTCGATTTTTTAAATTATTGACTAATCCTTATGTAGACATGGTTGCATCAGTACATTGGTTACAATTTGGTGACCTTTTTGCAGAAACTGAAGGTTTTATCTATATTTAATTTATTATTACGGTAAAATAAAGGCTATGATATTCTGAAAATATCGGGTAAAAAAATAGTAACTCAAAAGTGTATGATGTAATTTTTTAATCTCAATACATTAAAAATTTTAAAACTTTTTGTAACTGCAAGACGAAGGTGTATGCCTACTGCCCAGCTCCTGTGATAGATAGAGTGATAAGGTATAATAATTACAATGGCTCAACTCTTACGTAACATTGTAGTGAGAGTTCCATCCAAGTCCGTTTTAGTATTATGCGCGTACAGACAGACAGGCAACGTTTCCAAAAAAAAAATGTTTTCGTATGTGTATAAATAAGATAGTGCAGTGTAGTAGTTTGTAATTTCAAAAAATATTTAAAGTACAGAAATCGTCGTATTAGAACTTTATTATAGTTTAGGTTTCATTGTAAAGATAGAAATCTTTGAACGTGAGGACGATATTTTCAAATCTATAACAATTCCGTAATATGCTTTTTTGTAGCGCAAGTTTCCCTATTCTAACAATTATAGGTATCATGTTTTTTTTTAAATTTAGATTTCTTACATCAGTGTTTATTTTAGGCATTCAACTAAAAGTTGACCTACCGATTCGCTTCGCGAGAAAGCGCCATAAGTAATAAAACAAAACGATATGTTTTAATTTGATAGCCTACAAGTAATTGTTCCGGGTCTGGATGTTTGTCTGTGAAATTTGTGTTTGTTAACCGTCCCCACAATACAGGAGAAAATCCTAGAGTTTTTGTAAAAAAAAACTGGAACACCATCTTTTACTCTCTAAGGTTTTAATTTTTTTTAATAATTTCGTAGTACCCACGTAATAAGAGGAAGATTGTCACAATTTCATGCTTCTATGTCCAGCAGACACTGTTATCGTAGTAGTTTTTAGTAATTTGCAGTCCTAGTGGTTCTAGTAGTTTGCAGTCCTAGTGTTTTTGTAAACGCCAGATCATGTGATCAGCAGTCGCGCTTACAATTACAAGATCAAAGAAGTAGAATGAATAGTTTGAAGTAAGCATACGATAGCCTTTTATTATTAAAACAATTGGTGTTAACTACCCGCTTACAAAGTGTTTTAATTATGGCAAATAATTTGAGACAATTTATGGTAAGGACTATGTTCAGCATTAGTCTTTGACGGGCTATATTGATTTTTTTGGACAGTGATAATAAAATTCGAAAGGTGTTGTAGTCGCTGGAGTTATTCAGAATCAAAATTATTCTGGTATTTTGAATAATTAGCGCAATAACCGATAACTTCTTAGGTGAAGGATATATTTAGGACAAGGTCCGTCATATAATAAAAAATTATAAGTAAACCTAACCTGTTTTGAAAACCGGCTCAAAGTATCAATGTAAATTATCGCTACTCGTTTGCATTTTTTATAATTGAATAAGTAAAATCGTCATAGCTAGGGTCGGCAGCTGAATATACATTAATTAAAAATAATCAGCTACCCAAGAATTAAATTATTGGAAGAAATACTTCTATTCCAAAAATACACCTAAATAAGTTATTTTTATATGATTTTTCAAATGTAACAGTAGTTGTTTTCAGTATATCGCATTTTATTCATTCATTACATTCATTTTATTTATTCGCTTAATTGTTTATATTTAAAGCATGCAAACAAACATTTTGCATTCCAGTCACGTGCGGGATCTGTCACGTAACGATAGGTGAATAAAGTGGACAGGCTCTCGACACTTGATATGAGGTGACGTTGCTTATTTTCGTAAAACAAAATACTATTTTTAACAAATTGTGGTTGCGTGTGTATTTCTGAGGTTAAATAAAAATATTATATTGTTAAACAAACATCATATGTTTTGTTGGCTATAGTTACTACGGCTGAAAGATATACGATAACGCCAGAGTAAAATTTAAATAACAAAGTACTATACATATTATTTAATATAATTTTATTTTTATTATGAGAGAAATAACAAGCCATTTAAAAAAAGTTGCATATAAAATTAAGAGAAGAAAATTCAATTAAACACAATAAATATTTCGAAAATTAATCTCACAAATAACTTTACAAAAATCAATCAACAATTGGAACTTTCCAAAACAACTTAGGTTCAAAGCATTAGCTTTTTATACTTCCGTTTATAATTAACAACTTTTACTGTAATTATTTGAAATGTTGCATTATCTAAACAAATATCTACACAAATAGTAATAAATAAAAGAATAAAATTGACTTGTCTGTTTGTAATGTCAACACAATAACAGTTTTTTTTTTACTAAATGCATATGAAAGTATATACGAAAGCCAGAATAGAATATGCAGACACCGAAGTATGTGGTGTTAGTAAGAGAAAGAATGAAAGGAAAAATAATACGTTGTGGTGGGACGATGAGATATGGAAGTTGAAGCAAAGAAGAGAGCAATGGCTAGATTTACTAGCAACAAAGGCTTGTAATTCTAGCGGTACGAATGATGATATTGAAAGAAAAAAAGGCAGCCTTTAGACATCTAAATAAGAGAGTAAAATAAGTAGTTAAAAGGGAAAAGCAAGAAAAAATGGATAAGAATGATAGAAGAGTATCGGATTACTTCCAGGAAAATATTTAAATGTTCTAGAAACTCGTAAAAACTGCCAGGAGACATTCGAAATAGCCTATAATGAATGAATATAAGAGACTAAAATTGCTACTGAACTCATTTGTGTTGAGCGCTGGGTTGATACAGGCATTAAAGTCTTTTATACGGACTCTAGTGCTTGTCTTAGGATCATCGGGGTCTAATCGGACTGGCTTAGAATCCATAAAGGTGTCGGACAGGGTTGTGTGGCTTCCCCGTGGCTGTTCAGCCTATTCATGGTTAGTTGTTTGGAAAATTTGAAAATTGAAGAATGCGGGTTAAGAATGGATGAGTTACCGTCAAATGCCTTTTGCATGCCGACGATCAAGTTATTCTTCCGTCGTCGGCGGCCGAGTTGCAAATGATGGTAAGATTAATGAACAGAGCGTTAAAATAAAGGGTTATGAAAGTGAACGCGAGTAAGACGGAAGTTATGGTTTTTGAACCAAGAAGAAAGTAAAACGATATGTGAAATAAGAATAGAAGGGGAGTTGATCGAGCAAGTAGATGAGTTTGTATATTTGGGATGTGTATTTAGCAAGGATGGGAGATATGAATTTTGTTTATCGGGCTAGAATGGATTGATTTTTTGCTGAGCTGAAGCCATCTTTTACCGTCACCGAGCAAAAAGAGAGCCCGGTGGTACCCTGATTCTTAGGAACCAAATGAGTGATCCCGGTAGTGCAGTGGGTAGGGAAAGACTTCTAGTCGGGTGCCTCTTTAAACTGTCGGGCGAGTACGTCGTGACACACTACGAACCTCTTCAGCCAGTAGTGATGCAGCCCGTCGAGTCGCGGACTTTTGCAGTTCGGGACCCTACGGACCGTATCAGCTAAGTCATCTGGCGTTATGATAACAGGGTCCATTACCGAGCATCTGATGGCGATGGCGTAATCCTCGCACACTGACTCGCCCCAACTTCCGTCTAAGGGCCTCGCTGTGGTTTATGGGATCTGACCTCAGGCCGCACCAGAATGTGACAGTGTCGGCCTGATTCGGTGCTGGGCCCGTTCCAGTTACCATTGGTCGATCCAATGATTATACGATACGATAGAGCCTCTTCTTATCACTCTGGAAGAGACAATTCCGATT
The DNA here is from genome assembly GCA_907164705.1 of Parnassius apollo. Taxonomy (NCBI): domain Eukaryota; kingdom Metazoa; phylum Arthropoda; class Insecta; order Lepidoptera; family Papilionidae; genus Parnassius; species Parnassius apollo. The sequence goes on from CAJQZP010000008.1 coordinate 9,182,694, forward strand.
AAACCATGTTGATCTCTCGGTATATCGCTGAATCCACTTTCCCCTGCAGCGATTCTCCGCTTCAGGTCGTCTATGCTCTCCGTCAGTTTTAGCATTATATCCGGCTGGGGCAAACTAACATTTGTCCCAGCAAACGCCATCCTGATGGTGCGCACAATCCTTGGCCTGTTATTGCCTGACCTGAAGCATATCAGTCTGCCGATGAGGGCCCTAGACTTTGTGATACGTTCTTCAATTCTTATTCCACAGGCTGGGATAGCATTACTTTGTCCACTAGCGCGTCCAGCCGTGGATAGTTCGGCGCATATAATACGGCAGACTGCCAGTGCGGCGACAAAAGAGATTGAGTTCGTCTCGCAAAGGTCCCGGCTGGCTTCCAATAGGTAACCAACATTGGGTTCAAAGCCCTTACGACAGCCCGATTCCACTTGCTTAGGGCTATGCGGCGAAGTCGCGGTCGATTTTCGAGAGACGTACTGTGCGTTTCTACAATCGCCTCTTCCAATATACTTCTCATTTGCTCTAATTACAGTTCCTGGGCGACTGTTCCAACATCGTTTGAATCAACCACAACTGCGGTATTCACGGCAGCATCCACGTTTGTGGGTTGCTTTGCATTTTGTGGTGCCGTATCTTCAGTCGTAGCATTTTCATCCGATGAGAGAACAGTCTCACGTCGTAGCCGTTCGAGTTCGGCGACATCAAATATATTTGAGCGTAAGATATACCGAACTCGGTCTGCCAGATTTTGCTCGGTGACGGTGATAGATGGCTCCAGCTCAGCAAAAAGTCGATGCATCCTAGCCCGATAGGCAAAACGTCAAATTTATCCCTCTGTTGCCTTGAAATACGCCCGCGATGCGTTACTATTCATCTGCATTGTACAACGCATGCGGCGTACCCCACCAGTTGTAGGTGCCGTGAGCGAAGTGCCGACACAACTGCTGGGGCAGCACTGGGGCGCGAAGCTCCAGACAGCGGCCTTTGGCGCGTTCTGTTTAATTTCATCATGCATTTAATGGGCGGTATTTAACGGGAGACGCCCAGACCAACGCCGTTGTATGGTGAGGCCATGTGCATAACGGACCTTTGCACCTTCAATTTCTTCGAGCCACGGCACTAACACATCTTGGCAAGGTGCTGACTAACTGCGCTGACGTAGCAGTTTTGTCACATAACCGCTACGCCAGCGGGCGATGGGGTCGTCACTTCCCTACGCCTCTTTATTCCATTTACTCTATTCCCTGTGTTTACTCGTCGTTCTACATTCTTATCATATCTGCCATTGCTTGCTAAATACGCATCCTAAATATACAAACTTATCAACTTGCTCGATGAACTCCTCTTCTATTCTTATTTCAAATATCGTTTTACTTTATTTTCTTTCAAAAACCATAACTTTCGTCTTACTTGCGTTCAATTTCATACGCCTTGCTTTTAATAATCTGTTAATTAATGGTTACTTTCCTTTGCAGCTCGGCTGCTGACGACGCAATAATAACTTGATCATCAGCGTACAAAAGGCCTTTCACGGTCAACTCACCCATTCTAGATCCGCATTCTTCAACTTTCAAATTTTCCAAACAACTGTCCATAAATATGTCAACTTAATCTTGACACTCAGCTCAAATTAAGAAAATTAATGTTGCATTTTTTTAATATAAAACTACGTTGCGGTATTTCAATAAAGAACGGCTGTAAAAGAAGAAAAAAAAGAAAACTTTTGAATATTATGATCAATTTGATTTCTTGTGTTTACGAGAACAAGTTACTAAGTTTTACGTATATAGTACTTATTGGGACTTCAAACATCTTAAACCATGAGTAATATATAGTACTCGTAACTAAGGGAATTTAAAATAAGTTCACATATGATTTAAAATCTGTGAAACTTAGTTTCATTGAAATAGTGAAATAAGCTGGTTATGGCAACCACAAGAGTTCCCAATGTTATCCACGTATATTTTAAGGCTGTACACGAAGCAAAATTACGCAAATAAGAATTAAAATTTACGTTTTACGTATATAAGACCTATTGGGACATCAAACATCTTACACCATGAGTGATATATAGTACTCGTAACTACGGGAATTTAAAATAAGTTCACATATGATTTAAAATCCGTGAAACTTAGTTTCATTGAAATAGTGAAATAAGCTGGTTACGGCAACCACAAGACTTGCCAATGTTATCCATGTATTATCCATTTTAAGGCTGTACACAAAGCAAAATTACGCAAAGAAGAATTAAAATTTATCATTAATCAATCAAGTTCAAAAATAAAATAAAGAATCGGTTTAAAGATCTTTATTTCTCAATAAGATAATAGTCACTTATATGAGAATAATAACTATATGAACTTAGTAATAACAATTTTTAGTGGGGATATAAATAACTTTGTTGGATGTCGCTTATAAGAAGCGAATATCTTTGTTGTTTATTCAAACTACAAGTGGTGGTCCAAGTTTAATAATGTTTTTATACGTTTTTTTAATGTTATATACTTTATACGTTATATTATGTTTACCATAGTTTGTTCTTGTAGGCGGCAATACAAGGTGGCTAGCTCGGCGTGTTATGTATTTCTTTGTTTGCTTCTTCGTTAAAAACGTGAGTTGTGTGTGGATTAATTTATGTTTTATTTTATATATCAGTATGCATGTGCTATATGTACAAAGTTTAGTAACGTTCAACAGTTTAGTTTCCTTATATATTGTATTAGTTGGTGTTAAAAAGTCATAGTTATACAAAAATTTTATGATACGGTTTTGTAGCACTTGGAGAGGTTTGAGATTGGTTTTGGCTGCATTACCCCATACCTCTACAAGGTAAAGTAAGTGAGGTTTTACTAGAGAGTTATATATTCGGGCTTTTTTCGGAATACATCGAAATACTTTGTGAAGGCGGCCAACGAGAGAGGAAAGTATAGTCAAAGTAAGGTGGTTTTGGTTAGGAAGTTTTTTTGTTTTTGGCACTGAAAATTGTATATGAGGTCTTGGCTACATTAATAGTTAGGAGATTATACTGAAACCATTGATGGAGTAAGTTTAAGTCTTCTCGAGCTAGTGATATATATATGAGATATATAGTTTCCAAAGTAGAATAAACACGTATCATCTGCGTAAAGGGATATTTGACCTTGTAAACCTGCTTGGTTTATGTTGTTGATGTACACTAGGAATAGCAATGGACCGAGGATAGAACCCTGAGGCACGCCACAGGTTAAGAGTTTGGGTTTACTTTGAATGAATCCAATTTTTACTAGTTGGTAACGGTTGCTCAAATATGATGCCATCATTTAGTATACTTTTCCAGTGACGCCAATATTTTGTAGTTTTTTTAAGAGCAAATTATGGCTAACTGTGTCGAAAGCCTTTTTTAGGTCCATAAATATTCCCAGTGTTGTCATACATAAAGTTGATTTCAGTTAATTAGTCGTCTAATCTCTTGTATATAATTTTCTCTAAAATGTTGGATAGTGTAGGTAGAACTGATATTGGACGGTAATTTTCCGGACTAGATTTCGTACCAGACTTATAAATTGGAGTGATTTTGCCTATTTTGAGATTGTCCGGAAAAATTCCTTCGGTTAACAATCGATTTAGGAAATTAGTTATATTTTGGACTACTAAACTTTGGATACATTTGATAGCCTTGATACTAACTCCGTCTAGACCTACACTAGTGTTGAGATCCAGATAATCAATTATTTTTTTATTTCATTGACGGTGCATGGATCGAATTGAGACAGTGTACGGTGCGACATGCCAGGATCAAGGCTCGGTACTGTGTGTGTGGTGTTGTTATGGAACTCACGCGGTATTTTATTTGCCAGTTGTGTTCCTATGTTAGCAAAAAAATCATTGAATTTTTCACATATTTTTAGGGCATCCGAAATTATTATACCATTTTCGGCTTTTAGGTTTGGTGGAGCACAGTGATTAACATTTTTATTATTTGAAAGTGTTTTTATAAGATTCCACATTTTTTTAGGTTTATTTCTACATTTTGTGAATTATTAGTAGTTGTAGGTAGACGCGACCTGTTAAGGGAATCAAGTGACAGGTCATTCAATGTATGGAAAGTGGGCATGATTCTTTATCTAAGGTTATCCCATTATCATTGTAAGTGCTGCAATTTTCAAGTACATTATAGCAAAATATTTTCTCAATAGAAAGAAAAACACAATGGTCCTTTGTTGTCATTCATATTAGTTTCGTTATCAACAGTGTGCAGATTTTAGTGACAAAAATTAGAAAGAAACCGTCGTCCATGTCAGTCAGAATGAGTCGAATAATGCTGCTTATTTCATATGGTAAGTGCAGAGAAGCAGAGACCCTTTTTACTGCTAGCGAGGCATTCCATCTTAGTGTTCAGAAGTGAAAACGCGTCTGCATTTTAGTACTTAATCAATGATAGATGAAGATGTCTATGGTCATAGCATCCAATTACTATCTATCCTTTTGCTCGTTTGTTACCTGTATATAATTGAAAATATAATTGATTCTGGATAGATAACTACTTACCATTTGTGTGCGGATGTTGTATCGCAATACGCAATATAGAAATTCAAAGTCGTTACAGATGTCAGAATTAATTTTCATTCAATGTTAACAAGTCGATAAGAGACTGATCAAATTTACTTACAGAATAAAGATTAGCTAAACATTTGTACTTGTGTTGAATTATTGTTAAATTGTTTAAGTGTTAAATTATTAGATTTATAAATCATCTAACGGTTCTGTAGTTTTAAATAAACATTTCATAGATATAATTTTTATGTATATGACTTTGATATACATAAATCTTTTAAAATTATACATTTTATGAAATACAGAAATGTTCACCGAGCTTATTTTTTCATCCATCATCATCATCATTGAAGCAAATTACGAGTCTACTGCTGGATAAAGGCCTTTTCCGAGAAATACCACAAAGCATGGTCCTTGGTCTCCTGCATCCATCGACTTCCTGCATCTCTTACTACGTTGTCATCCTATCTAGGGGACGTCCCTACACTATTTCTAATGGCCGCTCCATTCCTACATCTGCTTACTAATCCGTGAGATATGTAGGTTACACTGGTTCTACTTATTATAACTTCTTATTCCATCACATATTTAAATTAAAAATTCAAGCACAGCACCTTCACAGCACGCTGAGCGTCGTTAAGCTTCTACATACTGCTAAGAGTGTAGGACTACATCACATATCGATATAACATCACTAGGAATACACACTGCTTGTATAATCTTCTTTTCAAGTGATAATCTCTCACATATCAGTTGTCAAATCGCGTAAGTATATTGTGATGTAATCAACTGTGATACTATAAAAGAGTACGGGTAAGCCAAAGGCAATTGAAATCAGTTCATGATATACTTATAATATAGTTTTATATAAGTAACCTCCAGTTAACAAATTTTTTCAGGAAGGTTCGCGCGTCGCTATATTCTATGCTAACATTAAAACATTGTCGACGTAAAGTGACGCAAAGCCATATAACTAAAATTTAGAGCAGGTAGATAGTACAGTAGTAGGTAAACAGTAGATTTATAGAGGTATTATTTCTTGCAACGGATCTGTTGTCATCTTTATTCGAACTTGGTACCTCATGGACTGCAGTAGCCAATTACTATCAGCTGGAATGTAAGTTCGTTTATCACTTCAATTTAAAAAAGTGTCCCCCAGGGACGAATGCAAATTTAAAATTCAGAACCGAATAAGTTTTAGCAAAAGTAAGGAACTCAGGTACTCACGAATAATTAATGCGTTGTAAATATAACGCTCTTGTAGTGTGGGCACAGTCTTAGTATTTAAGAGTAAACGGTATTTTGATTCCTTATCGATGAAAAATGTAGGTACCTATGGGTCACAGTATTTACTTACCATCGGATACACTGTGTGCTTGTTTGTTTTTTAAATTTATAAAACGTGGGCTAGGCTACATTTTCATTGACATAAATATTACAAATTGATTAACTCAATATTAAAATCAATATAAAATATACAAAATGATAAGCAAATGAACGTACATTAATACGACACACGCATGTTTAAGTATTTATGCGCATTTTAACTTTCTCCCTTGCTTAACTTTTGAGTACATCACTTAAAAGGAATTTTCAAAGCTTGAAATTGTTGAAGATAAAAAAGAATTCATAAAAGAGAGTGCTTTTAGCAAAAGTTCCGGTATACCGTAATATAAACCTTGTTGCTACAACATCTTTAAACACAGAATATTTGATCGAACTACATGACTTAACAATAAACTTAAAAATAAATAGATGGTATTGATTGATTTATAGTTGTAATTAAATTTTACCACCCTGGAAATACAATTCAAAAATTGTACTTCAGGGTTGGTTTCATGTGATTTAAAAAAAAAGGTTTAAAATCTAAGCTTTTAATAATAAAAATCCCCATCATAAATTCTTCTATATCTTTTACTGACTTCGGTATGAGTGTACCGTGTACATACAACTTTCGAAAGAGAAATTTTTATAAACACTACGTCCTGGCACAGATTTTAGAAGCTATTATGTGGAAATTATTATATCCCTTTTTTAATTTTTAACCATCCAAAGTAATCTTTTGTTTTTATCAAAAGTAAAACTTCTACCAATTTTGAATTTCAAACATATCAGCCACATCAAACATATTATTAGCATATGGCCAGTACATTGCCACTTCATCACTTTTCTGATCCATCGCAGTGAGAAACTTCAAGCATAGCCTATTCATAGACCGGTGAGTAACCTTAAGCTTCCATAAACTAGACCTAGATATGTCACTCTTGCTACCTGCGTGAAATAATTATAGTCGGGACTAGCGTGTTGTAGGCGATTGAATATTAAAGCTTTTTAACGCTTCTTACGTAAATAGTTTTTTATAAATACTTGTTGAAATAGTTTTTGTTTATTGTTTAGGATATAATAGTTGAAAAAGTTACAATATAATTTAAAAATTATGTATAATATGTTTATTGATAAATTATAATGGCAGAACGTCTTCCCTACTATAATTGTTGCGGATGTTCATCATTATCATTACAGCCCTTCACAAGTCCACTGCTGAACATAGGTTGCGGATGTTGAAGGATGCTAAATGACCAAAAAAATTTTTCCGCAGTTTCAGATATATTCTTCTTTAAGTGTCCGAAGAATTTAAGTAGGAAGTTATATAAGGTGAATTTATTTCAAAATTTTTGTCAGATAGGTACTTATAGCAAAAAAGAATTAAGTAATAGTTTATCTGCAGAAGTAATACCTGAGTACTTTATTACAAAACTTAGTTGAAATTTACTTCACTATCCAAATATGTACTTTCGTACCTTACTTATGTATACTTATCTTTTGTAATTAAAATATTTTTGATTCTAATAACACAAAATTCTGTAATTGAAACTTTGTTTACTAACAAGATTTTTAACTCAGTAGAATACGATACGATATTTCTGTTAAAAATCGTATTTCAGGTTTTGTTTGTTTAAACTATCTACTTATTTGATTTACTTCATGATTCTCGACGGATAGCCTTGCAAGTTGCATGCGTTGGGCATCACAGAACTCACATACTCGTAGGTACGAAAATACGGTCAGTCGATCATAGTCAGAGCAGGTACTTCACCTTAGTAACTTAATTACCGTTTTGCAATGTATTTCTTTACTTGCAATTGACAGCCCTCAGTAACCACACAAAAGTCCGCCGTGACATAGGAAGGGGAAAAGGTGCAAAGTAATACAGAAAATCGCGCGCAGCGATAAAGTTTTATTTAGCTTGCGTGCGTGATTTATCTAATTAATAATAATTATGTAGGCTGTTAAACGTCGGCAAGCAGTGAACATCAAAGGAGTGCAACTTCTCTACGTAGTACTGTTATTTATTCTGTGCTTATACGAACAGTGGTGAATTACGTCCCAGCTCCGTATTATGTAATCACTATCAACAAGAACTGATTGTACACTCTTGTTGTAAAGTTTCAAGGGACACGTGGCAAGAAGATGTGATGTAATCTCCTAAACGCTTCCTGAAGGAGTTGAATTGATCTAATCGATTAACTTAACACATTTGAGATGCTCTGTTTATCTTAATCATCAGACAACTTTTGTTTTTCTCAAGAAAAACCGTAGGGGTGTGATATGGACGTTATAAATGATCTTGGTCTTGTCCATGTTCATCTTAAGACCAATCCGTTTTACATACAATATTGTGGTCATTGAGCATAGATGAAAAGCCATCCAGACGAGGTAGCGTAGACTACAATACGAGTACACACATACAATTGTTGCGGAAAAAAGATTTAGCGATAAAAATAAGAGAAGAGATAAACAAATGATGAAAGTAATCATTGGCAAAGTAATCGTTTACAAACAAGTCTGCACATGGATTATCTTTAAAAAATACATCTAATATTGCGCTCTAGAAATCACTTGTAAGAGTGGTAGAGCTATTAGACAAAGGCATTTAATATAATCATATTTAGTTTTCTTCTAATTTTTTATTAGCCTGCAATATCAAGATTTACCACAAATTCGAATAAAGCAGTTCGCTACATATTTCGTCACGCATACAAAAAAGAAGTTGCCAGCATCTCTGTTTACATCCTATTAAAAAGTTGGCGTCTTCAAAACGAGATTGAACAGACATTGTTGTATTTTTGTGTGCTTCACCATCAAAGGCTACATCACCACTTTCATCACTTTTAGAATAGTAAAAAAATCAAGAATTTATCTGAATCATCAGGCCTTTCAGGTTTATATCAATCACAGTACTAGACGTATCACACATTAATTTTACATCTAACTTAAACGGAATGGTTATAGCGCCATGTATCGGAAGCTGGGAACTTTATGTCATTTTTCATAGTCGATTCTTACGACCCACGGGACGAAAAGGCGTGATATATACTCATTACGATGAAAAGGCGTGATAGATACTGATTGATCGTCGCGCCTTATAAGTACGCACACCTCGTTGAGTTTGCTCTTCACAAATAATAAACAAAAAGTGGTTGAAAGTGACTTTTGAAAGTATGTTTTTGTTCTGCTACTTCAGTTTTTGTGTGTATCAAACAATTAACTTTAAATAATTAGTCAGTGATATTCGCAATTAATAATAATCAATAAATATCCGATCCGTTCAATGTTCTATTACCGTCAATAGCAATAAATGTTATAAGTACGCACACCTCTTTGAGTTTGCTCTTAACAAATAATAAACAAAAAGTGGTTGAAAGTGACTTTTAAAAGTATATTTTTGTTCTGTTACTTCAGTTTTTGTGTGTATCAAACAATTAACTTTAAATAATTAGTCAGTTATATTCGCTATTAATAATAATCAATATATATCCGATCCGTTTCAATGTTCTATTACCGTCAAATAGTAATAAATGTAAAGTGTCTCGATAAAACGCGTAAGCGCCCTCATATTCACGGCGCCTACAACCTTCTTCACGCGGACTATTATGTACTGGTCGTTGCTGTTAGGGCCTTTATTAGTGTGCGCAAATAGTTACCTTCAATTATAATTTACATTACACATTGGACTATTATATATGTCATTAAATATGCAACAATCATTCTCCGATTCTGAAACAGAAAAAAAAACACCCCCTAACTACGTACAAATGCGATATAATAAGCGCCATCGCTCCGATGACTTTCTGGAAGAATTAAAAGACTTTAAAGCAGACATTAAACATATGATTTCTTCATGGATGTCTTCAAATGAAGAGGAACGTGTTCGTCTTTAAAGAGATATAAAAGATATAAAAAGCAAAATACGGGAAGTGAAAAACTCCAAATCAGAGATTGAGAAATCTGTTGAACATTTATCACATCAATTTGATGGAATTATGAGCAAAATTAGTTCTTTGGAAATTAAATGCTCTGAAAATCGAGCTTTCATACAGCAATTAGAACAAAATATAGAATCTCTGCAACGTTCCTCCTTAAAAGCTACCGTAGAGTTTCGTAATATTCCTGCAAAAAAAGGAAAAGAATCCACCAGTGATCTAATTTCTATTGTCACTCGTATCGGCACTGCCCTTAATTTAGAAATTAATCCTTCCGATGTCCGTGATGTTTATCGTCTGCCAAATAAATCTGGTTCCAGTGGTATTATTGTAGCTGAATTTACGTCTGTTCTTCTTAAAAATGATGTATTACAAGCTGCTAGATCCTTCAACTCAAAACGCTCAATTGATGAAAAACTAAATTCCACGCACATTGGAATTGAAGGTAAAAAACAACCAATTTTTGTATCTGAACACTTCAATCTTACCACTAGGAAAATTTTCGCCCAGGCACGTCAGTTTGCAAAGGACAACCATTATAAATACTGTTGGTCTACGAATGCGCGCATATTTCTCCGCAAAGACGATTCTTCAAAACAAATACTTATAAAGACAGAGAAGTGTTTAAATGATTTGATAAATTAAATGTAGATTATCTTCTTTTTTTGTTTAATATTTAATATCAATATTCAACTGTTTTTTTTTTTGTTAAAACCAAACAATTTTACTCTATTACTCTAAGCTAAAAAAACCTATACTGTTACATTTAACAAACACAAAACACTTATAATTTTTTTTAAAGCAGCAGTTAATTATACATTTAAACACTACTTCATAATTAGTACTTCCCTAGTTCGTAATATTAAATTATATTTATATTAACCCTGTAAATCTTTTATAGTATCAAACAATATCTATCTTAGTGCACTAAACTTTGTTTTTAAAAAATGAATCCTATAAATGATATATTCTCTGACCTAGATGGGTTCACGGTCTCAAAATCTTTAAATTGTGACCCTGAGGTATGCATAAATTACATAGATAATAGCGCAAGTTCATTTACAATATTACATCTAAATATTTGGAGTATAAATTGTGACATAGACGGTCTACAGTTATTACTCGAGCAGCTTATAATACAATGTGACGTTATAGTCTTATCGGAGTGTTGGGTTAGCAAAACAACTCGTGTTCCTTTCCTAGTCGGATATGAATCACATCAAACGAAAAATACATATAATCTAAATGACGGAGTTGTTGTCTATGTTAGATCGGAAATTGTTTACACTATTCACGAACCCCCCTTTAAGGAAGCAAACTGCCTAGTATGTACTTTAGGTAATGAACTATCTATTGTCGCAATATACCGACCCTATTGTTTTTTTAACATTAATAATTTTTTACAAAGTTTTCAAATGGTTATCTCCGGCCTGTCGGTATGTAAAAATATTGCAGTTATTGGTGATATTAATATAGACACACTTAAATCTTGTAATAACTGTAATGAATATTTGAACTTGTGTGCCAATCTCGGCTTATTTCCATCCCACAATCTGCCCACACATTCAAACACCTGTCTTGACCATGTATTACTCAGAACGAGTCAAATCGCCACCATTATGATAGTAGACTCTTACATAACTGATCATAACCTCATAGTATTAAATTTGAAATATAAACCTAAGTCATTAAACAACAATACTAATAGAATAAATCTTAACAAAACTTTAATTATAGCTGATATAAAAAAATCTGATTTTAATGATATTTTAACATCTAAAACGGTCAATGAAGCCACTCAAATTCTTGTAAAAAGAGTTTCGTCAATAATTAAGACTCATTCTATTTTACACACAATCCCTAGAAGGATTAGAAATAAAAAACCATAGGTCACGCCAGGACTACTGAAATGTATCAGAAATCGCGATCGAATGTATGCAAAATGCAAGAAGTATCCCAATGATTTGACTCTTAAACTTACATATAAAAGATATAGAAACTTCTGTAATAAACTTTTGAGAAATCTAAAACGGACCTATGAAAAAAAACGAGCTACTTAAAAATAAAAACGATTCAAAAAGAACTTGGGAAACTGTAAAAAATATATGTAATATTAAAAAAAATGTAAATTCTTCAAGTGATCTTTTAAAAATATCTTCTGATGTATCTGCATTAGTGGACTTAATCAACAATTTTTTGTTAATATTGGCAAAAACTTAGCTGATGAAATTATTAATAGTAGTCCTTCTTATCTCCTTTTAGAAGATCAGAACTCTTTCTTTCCTTTTTCTTTAGTTTTGCACGAAGTACAATATGATGAAGTTGACAGAATTATTAATAGACTTCGTTCTGATAGCGCTACAAGATGTGATGGTATTCCTACATCGATCATTAAGGCTTGTAAAAGTACTTTTACCCCCCTTGTGACCTATATATGTAACCTGTCAATTCAAACGGGTAAATTCCCTGACCTTCTTAAGAGGGGACTAGTTCATCCAGTATATAAGGGAGGTAAACGGGATATTGTAAATAACTACAGGCCAATATCTGTGCTTCCGGTTTTTTCTAAAATATTAGAAAAGGTGCTTAATTCACGTCTTGTGAAATTTCTCAATAAATATACCTTAATAGCTGATAATCAATTTGGCTTTCGTTCTGGCAAATCCACAGAAGATGCTGTAATAACTTATACTGAAACGGTTGTTAAGAACTTAGACAAAAAATCCAAATGCCTAGCGGTCTTTCTAGATCTTTCAAAGGCTTTTGACACAGTCTCAGTTCCAGTCTTACTCGACAAAATGGTAAGAATAGGAGTAAGAGGCATAGCTCTGGAAATATTTAAAGATTACCTCAGTAATCGGAGCCAATGTGTAAAAATAGATAATGTTTGTAGTGGATACGATTATTTGCACCGCATGTGTACCACAGGGCAGTATATTAGGACCTACCTTGTTTTTAATTTACATCAATGACCTGTGTAAGATGTCTTTACCAAACTGCAAAATATTAGCCTATGCAGATGACACTACTTTAATAATCCACGGCAATTCCTGGGAAGATGTTGAAAAAACCGCTGAGCATGCCTTGAAGCTAGTAACACAGTATCTGTCTTCTAATCTCCTCACACTAAATATTAATAAAACTAAATTTATAACTTACTCATTAAAAAAATACACAACCTGCGTTAAACGCCTATGAAATTAAAATACACACATGCAGTTCCTAAAATCGGTCACATGCACGCTCGCGTAAATCAATAGAGAGAGTAGATACCATTAAATATTTGGATGTCCACATTGACAGTAACCTAAATTGGAGTACTCATGTTGCACAACTTACTGGTCGTATCAGAAAACTCATATACATTTTTAAAACTTTAAGGCAAGTGGCTGATAAACACATAATAAATATGGTATACATTGCCCTTTGTCAGTCGCTTCTTGTTTATTGTATCCCGGTTTGGGGCGCTGCTAATAAAACAGTTCTAATATCTTTGGAAAGAGCTCAGCGAGCAGTTTTAAAAATTATAAATTTTAAACCGATTTTATACGACACATCGAAGTCATACGCCGATTGTAAAATGTTATCTGTCAGGCAACTTTATATCTTACGAGTTATTTTAAGTAAACACATGGAAACGCCCTTTGATCCTAAGGTTTTACACAAACGCAGATCTGACCGTGTGTGTAAAACTAAGATTCATAGAACGTCACATGCCAAAAAACACTATTTTATCATAAGCTCAATATTATATAATAAAGTAAATAAGAAAATCAACATTTATCCGCTTAATACGTTTGAATGAAAAAATAAACTAACAAATTGGCTACAATGTCTCACGTATGAAGAAACTGAAACCCTCCTAGTTTGACTGTTGCTAAAATACTCACGCGCTCACACACATACACCCATCAATACACATCTATACACACACACACACACACACACACACACACACACACACACACACACACACACACACAAACACACACACACATACACACACACACAACAACACACACACACACACACACACACATACACACACACAGACACAAACACACACATTTCGTTTGGTTTTAATTCTTTATTTTATTTTCCTCCTTTTATATTGTTTCGTTTTTAAGTTAACAAGTTTATTATTTTTTCATTTATACTTTCTTTTTACTTTTTGCTAACCCAGTCTTGCCGACACTGATTTTATGAAGAGCGCTGACTTCTATGATACAGGCCCTGCCTAGTTTAGAAGTCAGAGGTTCTAATATAATTTAAAATGTAATATTTAGACAGTATGTTAATATATATTTTATGTAAACTCATTGTTATGCAGCAATAAAAATTTATTATTATTATGGGGGTATCAATATAATTTTCTCATCTGGTTGGGTTCTATAAATATATAATTATAAATGGAAATGAAAAGATAAATATACATAAACATCAATAATATAAAATAAATGTAAAAATACATATATAAATAAAAGCCCAACCAGATGGAGGCCCTCGGCAGGCCCCCGAGAGGCTGACTGGGATTAGCCCGTTTGCAGAGACGACTACAGGAATAATTTCGGTCGGCAGACCACCCCACATGTCGGTCACCTCGTGAGCCAGGTCCAGATATTTTGTTTGCTTATCTGTTTCGGCTTTCACGAGGTTCTCGTCACACGGAATGGTAATGTCGACCAAAAATATCCTTGACTGTGCCCGGTCCATCAGCACAATATCAGGCTTATTCGCAAGAATAGTCCTGTCTGTGATGATAGCCCGGTCCCAATAGAGCCTGGCGCGATCATTTTCGAGCAAGGCACGAAACCGTATTTCAGAGCGAGCTCCTGGTGTAGAATTCTGGCTACTAGGTTGTGCCTGTGCAAGTACTCAGAGTTAGAAAGCGCCGAACAACCGGAGATGACATGCCTAAGTGACTCACCGGGATGGCGACAAGCTCGACAGATGTCGATGGTGCCATCCTTTAGGATGTATCTCCGATAGTTGTTGGTCTTAATAACCTGATCCTGTATTGCACAGACAAAACCCTCGGTTTCCCCGAAGAGGTCACCAAAGCGTAGCCAGTGGAGGGAGGTTACTGTGTCTACGAAAGGCCCATGTAGAGACTTCCATCGGGAGACCGTATGGAAGGAGAAGGACCTCCCGTGGAGCTCCTTCTCCTTCATACGGTCTCCCGGTCGGAAACTGTCTGCACTGCCGGGTCCTGCCATTGCTTGTTGGCTAAGGATAGAGGGGTAAGTCCTTTATCACAAGAAATGACGTCCTTATAGAATGGATCTTCCGATCTCGCCAGGAAGTAATTACGGAGGCTGCACACTTCGCGATTATGCATGGTGAGCGCGCTCAAGAAGCCACGCCCACCATGCTTTCGCGGCAAGTACAGCCTCATTACCGACGATCTCGGATGATCATCCTGTCATCATCCTGTGGGATGTCATGGTAGTGTGGACTTTTCTATCCAGGGCGTTAAGTTCAGTCTGAGTCCATCTGAGTATGCCAAAGGTGTACATGAGGACAGGCATGACCCAGCCCTTATATGCTTGTGTCTTATTCACACCGGACAAAAGGCTGTTAAGCGCTTTGGTCAAGCGTGCATAAAACACGTCGCAAACTGACTGTTTCATATCAGCCTCATCGATACCGATGTTCTGTGACATACCCAGGTATCGGTATGTTTCAGCCTCGGAAAGGGTCCTTAAGTTGACGGGCATAGATAAGTCTATGCCCTCAGAGTTAGCAACTCTACCCCTCTCGACATGGAGTACCGCATACTTATCCGTCTCCAGCTCCATTCCGTAATACCCGCACACTGACTCGCCACAACTTCCGTCCAAGGGCCCTCGCTGTGGTTTACGGGCTCCGACCACAGGCCGCGCCAGAATGCTACAGTGTCGGCCTGATTCGGTGCTGGACCCGTTCCACTTACCATTGGTCGCTCCAATGATTCATAGAGCCTCTTCTGATCACTCTGGAAGAGACGATTCTGGTTGAACCGTGTCGACCTCTCGGTATATCGCCGAATCCGCTTTCCCCAAGCAGCGATTCTCTGCTTCAGATCATCTATGCGCTCCGTCAGTTTTTGCGTTATATCCGTCAGGATGGCGTCCCAGCAAACGCCATCCTGACGGTGCGCACAATTCTTGGCCTGTTGTTGCCTGATCTGAAGCATATCAGTCTGCCGATGAGAGCTCTAGCCTTTGCGATACGTTCCTCAATTCTTCTTCTCCATGCTGGGATAGCGCTACTATGGCCAGTAGCACGTCCAGCCGTGGAAACCTTGGCGCCTATGATACGGCAGACTGCCAGCGCGGCGCCAAAAAGAATTGAGTCCATCTCGCAAAGGTCCCGGCTGGCTTCCAAATAGGTCACCAGCATTGGGTTCAGAGCCCTCACGACAGCCCGATTCCGCTTGCTTAGGGCTATGCTGGTAGTCGCGGTCGATTTTCGACAGGCGTACTGCGCGTTTCCACAATCGCCTCTTCCAATGTACTCCTCATATGCTCTAATTCCAGTTCCTGGGCGACTGTTCCATCATCGTTTGAATCAACCACAACTGGGGTATTCACGTTTGCGGGTTGCTCTACCATTTGTGGCGCCGCATCCTCAGCCGTAGCATTCTCATCCGACGAGGGAACAGCCTCACGTCGTAGCCGTTCGAGTTCGGCGACATCAAATATATTTGAGCGCAAGATATACCGAACTCGGTCTGCCAGGTTTTGCTCTGTGACGGTTAAAGATGGCTCCAGCTCAGCAAAAAGACGATGCATCCTAGCCCGATACGCCAAACATCCAGTTTCTCCCCCTTTCGCCCTAAAATACGCCCGCAATGCGTTGCTGTTCATCTGGGTTGTCCAACGCATGCGGCGTACTCCACCAGATGGCAGGTGCCGATTGCTGGGCCCGCGAAGACCCTGCCGACACCAAGCCAGCTGGTGGGGATGATGGATGCGAGGGGCTGCTGGGAGGTCGTGCAGCACCTCGCGCTCGGCTGGCGGTTCGCATGCTGCCGCGTCCAGCGCCAGCTCCAGACGCGCCCTGGCGACCTCCAGACAGCGGCTCTTTGCGCGTTCAATTTAATTCCATCATCCATTTTTAGGGCGTCATTTAGCGGGAGACGCCCAGACCCGGCGCCGTTTCATGTTGAGGCCATGTGCACAAGCGGGTCTTTGCACCTTCAATTTTTGCCGAGGCACGGCACTAACACCTCTTGGCAAGGTGCTGACTGACTGCGCTGACGTAGCGGTTTTGTCACATAACCGTTACGTCAGCGGGCGATGGGGTCGTCACTTCCCTACGCCTTATTATTATTATTATTGTGGGGTATCTATATAGTTTTCTCATCTGGTTGGGTTCTATAAATATATAATTATAAATGAGAATGAAAAGATAAATATACATAAATATCAATAACATAAAATAAATATAAAAATACTTAAATAAATAAAAGCCCAACCAGATTGAGGCCCTCGGCAGGGGAGACCAAACGGCCGAGGGTTAGAGGGAAAGAGAAAGAAACCGGCGGACGATGCGGGTTGTATCGAGGAGCACCGCCTTCTGTATTTGAGCCCGGAGCGGTCCGCCACGTAGTCCCAGTCAGCCTCTCGGGTCATCTGAGGCCGTTTGCAGAGACGACTACAGGAATAATTTCGGTCGGCAGACCACCTCAAATGTCAGTCACCTCGTGAGCCAGGTCCAGATATTTTGTTTGCTTGTGTGTTTCGGCTTTCACGAGGTTCTGGTCATACGGAATAGTAATGTCGACCAAATATATCCTTGACTGTGCCCGGTCCATCAGCACAATATCAGGCTTATTCGCAAGAATAGTCCTGTCTGTGATGATGGCCCGGTCCCAGTAGAGCCTGGCGCGGTCATTTTCGAGCACGGCTTCCGGCAAGTACTTGTAATACGGCAATTTCCGGTCCACGAGACCGTATTTTAGAGCGAGCTCCTGGTGTAGAATTCTGGCTACTAGGTTGTGCCTGTGCAAGTACTCAGAGTTAGAAAGCGCCGAACAACCGGAGATGACATGCCTAAGTGATTCACCGGGATGGCGACAAGCTCGACAGACGTCGACGGTGCCATCCTTTAGGATGTATCTCCGATAGTTGTTGGTCTTAATAACCTGATCCTGTATTGCACAGACAAAACCCTCGGTTTCCCCGAAGAGGTCACCGAAACGTAGCCAGTGGAGGGAGGTTACTGTGTCTACGAAAGGCCCATGTAGAGACTTGTAGAACCTCCCGTGGAGCTCCTTCTCCTTCCATACGGTCTCCCGGTCGGAAATGCTAAGCACTGCTGGGTCCTGCCATTGCTCGTGGGCTAAGGGTAGAGGGGTAAGCCCTTTATCACTAGAAATGACGTCATTATAGAATGGATCATCCGATCTCGCCAGGAAGTAATCACGGAGGCTGCACACTTCGCGATTATGCATGGTGAGCGCGCTCAGGAAACCACGCCCACCATGCTTTCGCGGCAAGTACAGCCTCATTACCGACGATCTCGGATGATGCATCCTATGGGACGTCATGGTAGTGCGGACTTTTCTATCCAGGGCGTTAAGTTCGGTCTGAGTCCACCTGAGTATGCCAAAGGTATATATGAGGACAGGCATGACCCAACCATTATATGCGTGTGTCTTATTCACACCGGACAAAAGGCTGTTAAGCACTTTGGTCAAGCGTGCATAAAACACGTCGCAAACTGACTGTTTCATGTTGTTGTTCACTGCATGCATTGATGTTCTGTGACATACCCAGGTATCGGTATGTTTCAGCCTCGGAAAGGGTCTTTAAGTTGACGGGCATAGATAAATCTATGCCCTCAGAGTTAGCAACCCTTCCCCTTTCAACATGAAGGACCGCACACTTATCCGTCCCCAGCTCCATTCCAATGGAATTGCTAAATTCACAATTATTATTTTTTATTATTATTATTACACCGCAACTGTATGTTAAAGATACGTTATTTAAGTTTTTGATTTTGCTCTTTTTTATCCCTAAAAATAATTACTTCAAAATATGGGTATTTATGTAGCTACATACTAATCAAAAATAGCAAGGCACAACATAAGTTTTAAAACTTACTAAACTAAACTCCAATAGGAGTTAAGCCTGTTCAAAGCTATTGTTAAGATAGGCAATTTTCTTTCAACTAATATCCTTTCGAAATTGTAAACATTCCTTTGAAATATTTACTACTGTAATGGAGTTTCGATAACTTTCACCGGAGCGCGTAAATTTGCAGAAACGGAACGCAGTAACTAACACGTATGTTTTGCAGCGGTAACCCAAGAATCTTAATTAAAACACCGTCAGATTGTTGATGTTCCTTTCGAAATGCAAATCTGCTACAATAAATTTTTTGGTATGCCCCGTAGTCGCCTTTTACGACACCCATGGGACAAAATGGGGTGTTGGATTCTCTTCCCTCACCACCACACTGCAAAGAAGTCTATATCTGCTAATAAATTTATTTCATCAGGTTTATTAAATAGATTTAAAATCTTTTAAATTTTTGTTAAGAAATTCACAGCTTGAAAGTAGAATTTAAATTAATTAATAAAAGCAGTATTAAATTTCATTCAGTAGTAAGTAAGATATAGGGAGATGAGCTGCAACATTTTTCTTATAACAACTGAAAATAATAAATATCTGTGGTTGGCCAGCCCGCCTGCCAAGCGTGTTCACTCTGGTAAATATCCTCCTATTAGGTAATTGAGGAGGCCCGTGTGCAGTATTTCACTTTTGATAGGCTATTATAATAATAATAATCTATTTCGACCATTTAATTGTCAGTACATGCACCATATAACAATAGTTCAGGTACTGACAGTCAGCTCTATTAGAGAATATCATTAAGATACCGTTGGAGCTGGCCGAGTCCTAAGTACCAAGGTAGTACACTCGCGATCCCCATTCACACCCCATTATTGTGTTGCACGCGCAAGGCGCTGTATTGTTGTTGAGATTAATTAACCAAGAGGCTGCTGATGTAGAGGGATGTGCAATAAGATTTAAGCAGTGTAACGTTAATTGCAGTTGTGAAACGAGCAAACCTATGGACGATATCAGCACTTACAGACGACGACCTGCGCTATCTGTCAATATCTAATTTGTGCCTCAGGTCAGAGGTTACTAAATGTCCAAGATACGTAAACTGTTCTACTCTCTTCAAAGGGATTCCATTCAATTTAATAGGTGGAACGCTAAGTAGACTTTTGTTTAATGCAGGAATGAATTAATATTTGCTTAGTTTTTGATCCATTTTTTCAAATGATGATATCACTCTGGTGAATTGGCCCGTACGGAGATAATTAGTGAGCGACGAGTATTATAAATCTCAGTAGTAAAATATATATATCCACCTAACATTATATATTCTGTTTCCTATTTTTAAAGGAAGTATTGCTCTTATTGCTAAACTATTTTATACTATGTAATTGACCACATATTTGAGTGTTGTTGTTATATGTTATTGAATATATTTGAGTTATATTAAAAAAAAACAAAACCTAAATATATCATTTAAATAAAAAAATAATTTTCATTTTCATTTCAAATTCAGGTGGAATCTCTTAATAGGAATATATTAATATGAAATATCGTGTTAAAGCTAGTTCCGTTTGACAAAGTGCATGGGATATCAAAGAGACGGTAATTAAATTGGCAATGAAACCTGTTCTTGGTACAGAAAATCATAGTGTCTTGATGTAGTGAATCCAGATAAAACACAATGATATCTTATATTTACGCTAACACTACTCATTTAAATAATACTAGTTTTTCAAGAATTAACATTAATAATTCAATTATCTATAAAAAAATATAAAAAAAATTAATATATGAGATAATATATAATATTATCGCGTATATTAACTTTTTTATATACCCGACGTTTCGAGCACTTTACAGCACACATGGTTACGGGGGGGCTGAGATGTTCAACGTCCAGATGTCAAAGTTAACCGCGTTCACTATAGATTAAAATTATTAATTTTTAAGATTAACATTTTAACTATTAAAAGCCTTTGATTGACAACCTTCCTACCTGATTAAATGTTAATTTAGCCGAAGAAAATGCTTAACACTGGATATTATAGAGGGTTATTTTTCAATAACCAGCCTTTGCAGAAAAGGTTCAAAAATAATTAACATGGGCAAATGGTGGAGAAAAATTAATTCGAAAAAATCTCAACTGTCCCTTTTATCTTTTAAATTCAAAATGCGTGATAATGCATTATTTTCAATGATTTCACTGCACACGTACACATTCATAAGGGCGATCGGTAGGCAAAAACGTTATTGTTCATGTATATTCTATTTGGGATAATTTAAAATAAAAGTAGAAGCCTTATTTACTCGTATTTCCAAAAACTGCAATAACATTAAATATATCATTATTTATATATTTGAACTTAAGTTTGAAGTTTGGCTACTCCTTGAAAAATTACCCTGTATATTGTGTTTAATTTTTCTACTTCGGTGAACTGAAATTTACTTTTTTGGTTTAAATATGGATGTATATATCTTAGTAAAAACTGTTATTAGATTGATTAGTTTCGTATCTCAATTAAAATATCTAAAAGGGAATGCATGATTCTTCATTTTTACGTTATATTATATCGTACAATTTTGTGTAAGTACAATAAAATAATTTTTTTAGAATCGAAATATCTCTTATACTTTTCTTTATGTGATGCAAATTGAAGCGAGAAAGATAATCTAAGAAAGCGAGATCGACTGTGTGTTAGCTCGTCACTCAAACAGGTCTAAGATAATATTATAACTGCCGAACTTCCCTTTTTTCATATTTCAACATGATCGTGGGCAACGGCTTCAACCAAACATCAGCATCGGCTATTTACACTCAGAGTGGTCAAGTTCAGTTAGTGCCAATTAATGAAGAATTGGTTTGCTCAACTTTCATAGGTACTGTTGCGCGGCTAAGTTGACATCTGGCACTGGTGCCATCTAGTGTCGGGTAACGGAGCGAGGGGAGAGCTTTCCAGAAAATGACATCACTAATCTTTCAACCGACAGCGCCATCTGTTGTCGAAATTAAGAACTAAGCTTCTGGAAGCTGACTCTCGAACTTTCGGCGCTTTGTCGATTGGTGCGCGTATTTACTTGAATGTTCTCGATGATTCCGTACTAATGTGTATTTATAGGCGCTGCAAGGTGCGATCGGGGAAGTATTGAAGTTGGCGAGACAAGCGAAGCTTCGGAGCGGAATAAAGTGAATCAGTGTCATTAATTATTAGTTTTTAAGTTTTAAGTTTATGTAAAGAAAATTAAAGTGTTAATTTAGGTAATTCTATCGGCAATTTTTTATTGTCACGAACCTCAAGCTCGTAACAGTACCAAGCATTTTTTTTTGTATAGTATTGGTAGGAAATACTTTCTAATTTTACTAGCTGTTAATAATATGGCTTTCTTAGTGTTATTGTTTTGATTTGTGGTCTACGTTTGAGTTCTATACGTGGTAGAGCCATGCTGCAGTTATATTAGTAGTATAGTTGTAACACGAATGGGTAGGCTCGACCGGGAAAGGACCACGCTTTCACAGAATATCAGCGTAAAATAGTAGCTTAATGTTGCTGTGTTTCGTATGGCAAGTTTAGAGAACCGGACACCCTTTTTACTGGAAACGGGGCATTCCATCTTAGTCCTCACGGCTGTCAACGCATTTTCATTATGATTCGAGGATAGATGTAGATGTCTATGGGCCACAGCAACCACTTACGATCAGGTGGACTGTGTGCTTGTTAGTCACCCAATCAAATAAAAGAAAAAAAGTTGTTTGACACACTTATACTACTTCAATGACAAGCAATGCAATAATATGAGATTTTAACAGATTCTTGCGGGCATAGAGCTAAACTAATAACGGAACCAGATTCCGAACCTATCAAAGCGTATAACAGCTTGATTCGAAATAGATTTTATCAATTCTTACCACAAATTTGTTAACATAATCTTGGTTTCACATTTTAATATCTCATCAATGCTTGATAACATCTTTTAGCTGTACTTGTATTTGGAGAGTAAGCTCCGTTTTCAAATAAATACACGAAACAAGAAATGGTAACACGAAACCAAAAGAAATGTGGAAAATATCTGGTATTATCTATAATAGAAATCTTTTCAGATTTATTGAATTTGCGGTAGATTCGGTGGGGAAATTCGGTAAAATCATGGATTGTATGCGTTGTTCGGTAGAAGTGAATTTGGTGTTGGTAATATTCATTTATTTTCTGCTGTATGACATATTATATTTGTGGCGTAAGAGCAGCCTTCGTGCCATTTATAAACAGGATAAAATAAAAGGCTTCTATGGAAAATGCCAAAAATATCCGATCAAAATTATTTTTATTTTGAATGGATATTTTTTTATTTGCATGACTGTAGATTAACGTAATAAAACTGTTCCTTTAATGCCTCAGATCTCCGTAATCTATACAAGCCATACAATTTTTTTTTCTAAATTAAATAATAGTAATTTCAAAACCATTCCAATTAATTATATTTTAAAATAAAAGTTATAATAACGTTACAGCCTATTAAGGTCGACAGCTGATAACCGGCCTTCCATAGACTGGCCTCGTGCGAAAATCCATTTGCCCCAGTTATTGCATTGCATTGAGGGGGCTATCTATTTGACAAAGTTGCCACATTTGGCAACCGGATTCGCAATCACAGCTTTTTATTTTTTGTTGTTATTAGAAAGACGCTGCTGCCTATCTCCTGATTTATTTCCCTCTGAAGCCTTTTACGACGCACACGGGATATGATATAGGGCAGTTCTTACACCGCCATTTCGCGGTCAAAAAATTATATATTATCATAAGATATTATATAACTAAAATTAAGGAAAAACAATAATAGCAAGTCACACATTAGTAGTGAAAAATTATTATCTTACTTATATAATATCGTAGCTTTTTGTTAAATTGTATATTATTTAATAAAATTGATTTGTTTATCTTCTTTCGCTCGGAGACTGGTGTAAAAATCTTTAAACCACAGTGCCCACTTGCCATCAGATGGACTGTGTGATATTTGTCATTCTTATTATTTTAAAATATCTTATGGCTTCTGAGAGATAAGACTCTCACGTTTATGCCAGAGTAAATTTTTTTTTATAGAAGAGGGGGCAAACGAGCATGCGGCTCACCTGATGTTAAGTGACTATCGCCGTCCATGATCAACCGCAACACCAGGGGAATTGCAGCTGCGTTGCCGGCCCTTTAGAAAGGAGTAGGCTCTTTTCTTGAAGGTCCCCAGGTCGTATCGGTCCGGAAAAATCGCCGGTGGTAAACTATTCCACAGAGAGGTTGTATGCGGAAGAAAACTCCTTTTGAAACGTACTGTGGTGGACTGCCAAGCATCCAGATGGTGTGGTTGGTATCGGGACGTTTGCCGCGTAGTACGTTCATGAAATTTTGCGGCCGGGATTAATCCGAACAATTCCTCAGAGCACTCTCCATGGTATATGCGAAATAAAATGCAAAGAGATGCAACATCTCTTCGCAGTGCCAGTGAATGGAGCCGATCGGAAAGCCCTCGGTCGAAGACGATTCGAGCCGCTCTGCGCTGGATGCGGTCACGGTGGAAGGAGCTGGTACTGGGGAGCCCCAGCCCAAAGATGGGAACAGTATTCCATGTGCGGCCGAACCTGCGCCTTGTAAATTCGCAGGCGATGTGCCGGCATGAAATACTGTCCCGCTCTGCTGAGCACGCCAAGCTTTTTTAGAGGCCAATTTGGCCTTCTCTTCCAAGTGAACACGAATCTGCACGTCACTCGATATGTCAACGCCGAGGATTCCAATACTGGCTGAGGCAACAAGGGGTGTCCGTTGAAACTGAGGAGATACGACAAAGAGGTTCTTTTTAGCGGTTAACGCGCAAACTTGTGTCTTCTGCGGGTTAAACTGGACTAGATTTAGTCGCCCCCAATCCGAGACTCTGTTCAGCAAAGACTCGACTTCAGACACAAGTTTGTCCCGGCACTCGGAGACGTTTTCCCGAGAAATGTTGGCGCGGCCGGTGTAAAGAGCATCACCAGTGCTGTCATTTGCATAGCAATGAATGTTACGGGTTTGCAACATATCATTGATATGCAGAAGAAACAGCGTTGGCGATAGCATGCAGCCTTGTGGAACACCAGCATTAATAGGCTTCCAATCGGAGCTTGCACCGTCTACAACGACCTTGATGCTCCGATCTGCAAGAAAGCTGGTGATCCAATCGCACAATTTCTCAGGAAGCCCATAGGAAGGGAGCTTCGAAAGAAGCGCTATGTGCCAAACCCGATCGAAGGCCTTCGCAATGTTCAAACTAACGGCCATTGCCTTCCCCCATGGACTCTACTGCCTCCGCCCAACTATGAGTTAGGTAGACCAAAAGATCACCAGCTGACCGACCACGGCGAAAACCGTAATGGCGGTCACTTATCAGCTGGTGTTTCTCAAGGTACCTCATGAGCTGGCAGTTTACAATAGACTCCATTGTTTTGGAGAACAAGGAGTTGATGGCGATAGGCCGGTAGTTGGACGGGTCTTAACGTTCGCCTTTTTTAGGGATCGGGTGGATGAAAGCCGTCTTCCATGATTTTGAAACTACGCCTAGGGAGTAGGAGTACCGGAAAAGACGCTTTAAAACCGGTGCCAACTCTGGAGCACACGTCCTCAGCACAATTGGGGGGATTCCGTCAGGCCCACTCGACTTGTGGATGTCCAGGGAGAGGAGTGCTTTGCGAACCGAGCGCTGTGTGAACTGCACTTCCGGCATGGAGCACTCACACCGTGGGTTGGTCGGCGGCGCACTCCCCCCGTAATCGAGAGACGAGTTGGACGCAAAGAAAGAGCCTAGAAGATCGGCTTTCTCCTTTGCGGTATGGGCCAGTGAGTCGTCCTCCCTGTGCAGAGATGGAAGAGATGGCTGACAGAAATTCACCTGGACAGCCATGGCGAGAGACCGAATGCACGGGTTCCAGAAGGAAGGCGAACTAGTTTCTCGCCAATTCTGCCAATGTCCTCTGACTTTGCCTTAGCAATGACTCTTTTGAAGGACTTAGAGGCAGAATTATACTTCTTTTTTATAGCGCTGGTGTTTACATTCTGGGACGCTGATGCGTCAGCCCAGGCTCGGTAGCACTCCTGCTTATAGCATGATGCTATTTTACAGGAGCGACCAAACCATGGCTGAGATTTGCCACCAATGGGCACCACAGAGGAAGGAATAAAAAGTTCCATACCCTGAAGTACCACATCAGCGACAGAATTCGCAACAACGTTGGGATCGTCCGGTGAGAAGCAAACCCGCCATCAAGGGTAGGATGCAAAGAAAGACCGCATCCCATCCCAATCGGCTCACCTATAGTGCCAAACACGACGGCAGCCTGCAGAATGCAACTGCGATTTCAGCGTGAGTGGCACCACACTCCGGAGAAGACAATGGTCCGAGGAGCCTAAAGGGGCTTCGACGGAAATCTAATATCCGTCCGGGTGAGAGGTCAGCAGAAGGTCCAACAGGGGAAGGTGCATGATCCTCCACTTGTGGAATCCGCGTAGGCGAAGTAAACAGTTGTGTCAGACCATATGCCAAGGCAAAATCATGAACAGATCTCCCCGCATGATCCATTGAAGCCATTCGGTGTGATGGGCGTTAAAGTCACCGAGGATTACGATTTCTGCGGAGGGGATCTGCTGTAGCAACGAATCTGTAGCCATTTGGACGTGGTCGAAGAGTCGTTCTGTTTCGGCATTACCGCTATGGGACCTATAGAGGCACCCGTAGACGCGCGGATGGTCGTCGCTGTCTACGCGTAGCCAAAGGATGGACAGGTCCGAACCTTCAAGTCTGCCGAGGCGTCGAGAACAGATGTCCTCTCTGACGCAAACGCAAACTCCAACCCGAGGCACAAAGGAGTGTTCCAGTTTGTACCCCGGGCAGGAGAGATACGAGACATCAGCCGGAGAGGACACCTGCGTCTCGGTCAGGAAAGAGCAGAGCCGGCCTCGCCGTCTCGAGATGGTAGTGGACGGCGTTTAGGTTGGAGTGAAGTCCCCTGATATTGCAGAAATTCACGGACAGCGTGGCAGGGGTCGCCTTGGTCTTGTTGCTCCGTTTGCCCCGAGCAGTTGTAGTCTTGAGCGGAATGTTGCCCCCCCCCCCCCCATAATACGCGGGGTAGCCTGAGCACCCACGCTCAGAAGTGGAGAAACAGTCGTTTTGAAACATATAATTGCAACTTTTATTTAAAAAAATGTATGTTCCATCACACATCACAATACTTTGTTCGTTATTTTCATTGTAAATTCTATTCGGAATGATTAGATTGTGTTCTATTAATTGTTCTCTCGGCAAGTAGTTTATTCCGAGGATACATGGAAAAAACTCCTGTAGCAGTACCTCTCGTGCTGTTTGCATTAACCTCTCTAGTGTAGTGCAAGGGACTTCTAGCAATGTTGATATTCTTAAGTCGGAACCACCTGTCCGCATCTTTATCAATACAGCAGCTAGACCTAATATACCCATATGTTTACCAACAGTCGGGGAAGGTCTTATAACAAATTAAGGAATTTCGATTTTTACAAGCCAATCCAAAATGTAAATAAATTGTCATTAATTTCTTGTAATGATTCTATGCTTGAAAATTTAAGAAAATGCTTGTATTTTCGAACAAAGGAAAAAACATGCTCACCTTGTTCAACAGTGAAATCGCTCATGCTGTTTTCACTGGCATAAAGGGAACTCCAACTGTTTACATGTAAATGGTCTGTGCATACCCTTGCCAGTTTGGGAATATAAAAATTGTAGTTGCATAAAATGGTAGCCCGCAGTGCATCTGACACAGTATGTAGATTTTCATTTTCACACCCATAAAATAAAATGAGCCGTGGTAGCTCAGATGGTTAGCGCTCGCTGTAAATTTCACAGTACGCGAGCAAACCGGGTTCGATCCCCGCTGGCACCAATGAAATTGTTAATTGCAATTTTAAGTGCTAATTTACCACGTGCTCGGCGGTGAAGGAAAACATCGTGAGGAAACCTGCATGTCTGAGAAATAAGAAAAAAAATTCGAAGACTTGTGAAGTCCGCCAACACGCATTGGGGCAGCGCGGTGGACACTTCCTTGCCCTAATACCCTCTCAGAAATGAGAGGAGGCCTGTGCCCAGCAGTGGGACGTATATAGGCTGTAACTTTACTTTACTTTTACTCATAAAATGCACAGTGAGATGCTGTATTGGAAGCACGTTTATAATTATGTAAAGTAATGTTACTTGATTGTTGGGTTTGAGATTGTTGCGAATGAACCTCTGGAGCTGCAACTGATTCTACAGACGATTCCCTTTCATCTGTACTTCCAAGAAACGGGGGAGATTGTAATTCTGGAACATGAACTGCCTCAGTAGGCTGTTCCATTTCTTGTTCTATTGTTTGACCGTGAAGAGTCTCATCACCTTCTAGGCCTCTTCTTTCATCCTGTTGTTGAGTTAAAAGAGTTGTAAACCTTAAACAACAGGCATAACATACACGGTCATATTGTGATGTCTGTCAACAAAAAAACAACATATTTGTAATAAATGCAGTGACATACCTAGTAATGTCATGGATTAGAATGTGATGTTTAAAGAAAAAAATTGCATGCAGTTTAAATATTTAAATACAAACCTGACGAGGTGCTACAGTAGTTCAAATTAAGTTGGTCATTCTTAGTCTGAGGCCATATTTACAACGAAAACCCATCAAGGGTTTTCTTTGTAAATATGGTCACTTTGACAATTGAGCAATGATCAAACACAAACGGGGCATACTTGAGTATGACCACGGCGAGATGAACCAGCAGATGGATTACACTCATTGTTTCCATCAATCTGAGCATTCATAGTCTGCATGGATACATCAAAGCACGTTTCTCAAATGTAATCTTCTTCCGTTATCCGAAAAATAAATTAATTATGAGATTTTAAAGCATAAAATGGAAATAAGCACATTTAATTTGTATTTTTACACGTTTTATTTTAGACAACTGTCTTAAAGAACACTTTAGCTAAACATGGGTAAATCTCTAACCAACTAACACCGCCTATTTATAACCCCTGACAGTTCATCAGACTTCTAGAGACTGATGTCAAACTATATATAACTGTCCAACCGACGCCTGGAGTCTGATTTGCCTAGACATACTTTGATGTAACTTGAAAATATATACTTTAAATTTTCTGAATATTGTTAGGAGCTTGAGGTTCGTGACAATAAAAACTGGCGATTAACTTACCAAAATTTACACTTCAATTTTCTTTACACCAATAAAAACTTAAAACACAAATAATTAATCACACTGATTCACTTTATTTCGCTCCGAAACTTCTCTTGTCTCGCCAAATTCAATACTGCCCCGATCGCGTATTGCAGAGCCTTTGAATACACCTTTGTCACCAAAACATCCTGAATATTCAAGTAAATACACGCGCCAACCGACCAGGCGCCGAAAGTTCGAGTGTGAGGCTTCTAGAAAGCTTAGTTCTTC
Organism: Parnassius apollo; assembly: GCA_907164705.1. Classification (NCBI taxonomy): domain Eukaryota; kingdom Metazoa; phylum Arthropoda; class Insecta; order Lepidoptera; family Papilionidae; genus Parnassius; species Parnassius apollo. Next base: position 9,212,031 of record CAJQZP010000008.1, read on the forward strand.
AATTCTATACTAGATGGCGCTGTTGGTTGATAGATTAGTCATGTCATTTTCTGGAAAGCTCTCCTCACTCTGTTACCCGACACTAGATGGCGCTAGTGCCAGACGTCAACTTAGGCGCGCAACACTGCCCCCTCCTAAGACATGTCCCCATCGGCCATAATAAGGCGCCAGGCGATCCACATGGACGATATTAGGAGGCCCTCTTGCGCCTTTCTGTATCCGGTAGGTTACATCATTGATCCTGGTCACAATCCGGTACGGGCCGTCCCATTTATCTTGAAGCTTAGGAGATTTCCCTTTGCTGCGGACTGGATTGTGCAACCACACTAGTGAACCTTCGTCGAACACTTTGTTGTTCATTTTGCGGTCATACCGGGTTTTCATCTTTTCAGACATTTGCTTGCCCGATTGTCTGACGTGCTCATAAATGTCATTCATTTTGTTTCGCAAGTCATTTGCATAATCGGTTATACTGCGTGGGGCATCGGGTGGTATCCCGGTGATCAGGTCTGCAGGCAGCCGTGATTTTCTTCCAAAGTTTGCGAAAGCTGGTGTCACTGATGTATTTTCGTGAACAGCGCTTCGATATGACAACAAAAACTGTATGTGCTTGTCCCAATCTCGTTGCCGATTATCTACAACTTTTGCTAGGTACCTCTCCAATGTCTGATTAAACCTACCATTCCAGATTGCGGGTGATAAGAAGTTGTTCTTGTTTTATGAGTACCCATAACTCGGCAAGTTTCCTGGAATATTTGAGACTCAAAATTCCTTCCTTGGTCGCTATGAATCTCTAAAGGTACTCCAAAAGGACAGAAGACTTCATGACCTAGTTTATCTGCAACTGTTGATGATTCTTTATTAGGATGGCGAAGGCTTCTGGCCACTTATTGAAGTAATCCATGACAACCATGAAATACTTGTTACCGCTTTCACTCTACGGAAACGGCCCCGCCACGTCAATGGCTATTCTCTTCCATGGTGCACAAACAATGTACAACTTCAATGCACCTCTACTACGAGTCTGAGGTCTCTTTACAGCTGCACAACTTGTACATTTGAGACACCAGTGCTCGACGTCGTTTCGACAGTGGACCCAGTAAAACCGTTCTCAGATCTTCAGTAGAGTTCGTTTAACTCCCAGATGGCCACGTGAACAATCATTATGGTACAGCTGTAGAATATCCGGTACTTTAGCTTTAGGGACAACCATTTGCAAATGACAGCTGTCTCCCCGAACATTTTCCCGTTTACTGCACAAAACTCCATCCTGAAGCAGCAAGCTGTCCCATTGGGCCCAATAGCTTTTAGTGGTCGAACTCATTCCTGAGACGTCGCTCCACTTGAACTTGGGAGCACTGGCCTTCATCCATTGCAGAATCGGCCTGAAATCCGGATTTTCTTGCTGTGCACGTTGTAAGCTGTGCTTTCACTCGTTGCTGAGGTGTTCAGTCCTGAGTATCCTCACGGATACCACTTCCTTACTCTCTTGCCTAGTACAGTGCTTGCAATCTTCAGGAAAAGGTCTCCTTGACAATGCATCTGCCTTTCCATGCGATTTCCCGTTGCTGTGTTCAATCACAAAGTCATATTCCTGCTGCTGGGTAGTGCTGTTAGTCGTACAACCCTCTCGAGATCGATCACCTTCCCTTTTTACAGATCGCTTTGGGCAGCTGGATCGAAGATGGCCTCTTTCCCCACAGCCGTAGCACCTTGGACTGTAATTTTTATTGAGTTCGTGAACTGTAACTGCTGCAACCTCCCTAACCTGAGGGGAATGATGATCCGGCTGCCGCCAGGCGGTGCCGTTAGCTGCACCACCCTCTCGAGATCGATCAACTTCTCTTTCTACAGTTCGCTTAGGGCAGCTGGATCGAAGATGGCCTCTTTCCACACAGACATAGCACCTAGGGCTGTATCCATTATTGCGTTCGCGAACTGTAGTTGCTGCAACCTTCCTGACACGATGGGAATGATGATCCTGCTGCATGGCTTCCACTTCCAGTGCTTGGGCCAAGGCGTCCTTAAACGTCTCGTGGTGACCGAGCCTCACAGCAGCTCTGACTTCCAGGTCGCGGATGCCGTCGATGAATGTCTGCACCAGGTTCCCTTCAATGAGCGCAGGTACAAACCGGTATGCTTTTCGCACCAGTTTCTCCACCCATAGAGCCCACTGCTGCAGGTTTTCGTTGATGCGCTGCACGCGATCTTTAAGTTGCGCACGAAAGACGTATTCCAGGTGGGCGTGCCATATCTCGCCTACAACGCCAAAAGGAGCTGTTCATAATTCACTTCCTCACCGAGAGCTTCCAGAACAGTTAAGGTCTGGTCACGCAGGCCTTGCGTGAGAGCAGTCATGGCCTGACTTTTATTCCAGTCTGTCATTGACAAACACATTTTTTTTAATATATTTTGGCATGGCTTCTGGGCCTTTAAGTCATTGTAAAACTCGTTCCGTCTCCAAAAGTCTATTGAGAATGATAAACATATTCACATTACTTTTTTTCCTTGCTTTTTTAGAAAATTTGATTATGCGATACGAAATAAGCAAAAAAGAGCAATTTTATAAGATATTTTACATCACTAGACGCGTTTGAAAATTTTCAGGTCAAAATTGGACATGATTCTTTATAAAATTATGGTGTTTGTGGCATGACACCATTGCTTATACCCCTGGTGAGAAGGCGACTGATTCTTTTCTTGCCCAAAGTGAGTGTGACTAAATGAGTGGTCATTTAAGTGGCGTATCTTACTCAGGAATGTTTTATAAATGCCTTTTAAATTCAGTTCATTAAATTAAGTCTTTTTTATTCAAACTATTTTATTTTCTGCCTTTTTTCTCGCTTTTGGAGAGCGAAACTCTTTAAACGAATACTTTTTAATTGTTTTTGAAATGAATTAAAAAATAATTCTTCTTCGATTTTGAAATCGATTTTATGCAAAGTGATGAATGTGTTGCAAAACTTAATCGAAGTTATTCCAAGAATTTTACTGCAATAATGGCTGATAATAAAAAATAAAACGATATTAATTCGCCAGTAATCAGTAAAAGTTACTAAAGTATCCTTATAGCTTCCAAATGTATTAAAATGTAAAAAATAAATTGTTAAAAATTAATCATAAATCTTTCATTATAATTAACGACACTATAAGTTTCTTTTGTCAATTTAATTATATAAAACATCATTATTATAATTATTACTGTCATGATTACAGCCCTTCACAAGTAAAATTATTGTTTGTATTGAGCAAAACCAACTCATTTAAAACCAAAAGTTTTAAGTTGTATAGTATAATATAAAATTGGCTTAATTGCCAATATTAGAAATATTAAAGATCTTAGTTTGAGCTCACTATCCTCTACGTAACGAGCAAGAGTTGTTACTTATAGATGGGGCTCTGAATGCTCTGACCATTTTTTATAACTCAACACGAGTTATAAAAAAGTTATATTAGAGCATTCCAAATAAAAGAAATAGGTATGTATACGTAGCTAGCATTTCTGAATCTTGGGTATAATTTATTTGCAATTAAAGTACTAGATATTGCTTTTCACCCGACTCCCAGAAAAAAGGTAATATTTTTAGAGTGTATGTATTATAATATGTATGTATGTTTCTAAACTATGTTACTAAATACTGTTTTAACCACTGGTCTTGTTTTAAAGATGTAAACATTAGGAGGCTAAGATCCGTATTGAAAATAAAATAAAAAAAAAATGTCCTCTATTTCGAAGTTTCCGCCTCATCGGAGGCTATTTATCTGCGCAGGGCAGGATTATAGTGCCAGAGTGTATGCGCAAACACAAGAAGTGCACTCTCTATTCTCTCACTATAATAGTTCAATGAGATGGATATTTGTCACAACTGGAGATAGATCAGGTTTTGGACCAACGAATTTACATGATTTCCGAGGCTCGGCGGTCAAACACAGCCATATTCCTGAGTCCGTCCTAACTATGTGATTTACTGATAGGAGGCGATAAATGTAACGACGTGACGTGAACCCACAGTCACACATCTAACGTCTATAAAAGGCGCACATATGCTATGCGTATCCATTACATACATTACAACCTATAAAAGTCCACTGCTAAATATAAGCCTCCCTATAGATTGCTCCATTAGCAGGAATGTTCTATAGTTGCCACGCTTGACAAGCGGGTTGACAACCGCAGATTTTAAATATTTTGAGTTGCTATCGGGGAGATGGTGCTGTCCATGTAATGTTTTAGTTTTCCTTGTCGCCTCTTACGACACCCACGGAACGATATGGAATAATGGATATTCTTACACCGCAACTACATGGTACGGTTATTGCGCATAATATTGCTATATTTATATATTTTTTTTGTTGGTCCAAGAGACGATATACAATACTTTTGAAATTGTGTTTTTAACCTTTAATTGCGAAATTTTATAAAAACTTGATATTGTTTATTGTTTAAATGGCGAAAGCAAAGGTTATTTGTCTACTAAACCGACAGTAGTCTTATTTCGGTCAGCAAAGATAAAAAGTCCGCCGTTCGACTGCTATTGTGAACAAATCCTTATTCAAATATTATCAATAAGTTATAATTAGAATCGCTAGCATAGTATAGGCAAAAATAATGAAACTATCAAATTGTGTTTTGTCTGTGCGTGTGTGTTAGTGTTAATTTTTCCTCGTTAGAGAGTCGAGATTTCGTCCAATTATTCATGAATGCGATACGGGATTGTAATGTGAAGCATTATTTCGATTTTTTCGCATATTAGTTATTTCGTAAATCAAGTCCAGTAAGGAGTCCTACCACCTAGACCACTGAAACATTAAAGCCAAAAATGTATTACAGGTATCGTATTAACACTAGATGAAACCATAACGTGATATATTGCGATACGAAATAAGTTTGAACACAAAAGGAATCGACACATTTAAGCATATACGTGACTTCATTACGTTCTCTTCAAAGATGTGAATTTGCAACATCAAAGGGAGCACTTGCGAGGAAAGGATTCTTTTTCTTTCCTGATGTCAAGTTTTATATCGCTGTTAACTGTTATACGTTTTTTGACACTAGTTTCTCCTATATGAATATTTTCTTGTTTCTGTATACAAAAGATAAAATTTAAGTCTATATACTCTTTGATGCCGCTTAGTTATAAATGCATTGTTTTCTTTTTAAATTGAAATTATTGTGTCGAAATTATTAAAAAAATACAATATTCGTCGTAGATTTACATTATACTAAAAAAACAGCTGCAGCTTTAGCTATTTATTTTAGAAGAACCTCACCCTAGAATCCCTTTTTCTTCTCCTTTTCTTCCTCAGCCGATAGAAGTCGTAAACAAGTATCTATTCAGGTTTCAACTGTAGATATAATTAAATTTTGGCAGAAACTTGACTGACAGCGTACATTATTTATAAAATAACGTAGTGCTATGTATGAGAATGTTGTGAAGAAGCACCATCCGATAGTTGCGTTGATTGCTGCTATTCATGGTATTGCGTCTTGTGAAGGATGTCTGAGTGAGCTGCACCTGATTTGATACATCTTGTGGTTTTCTAGTTGGTAGAGGTAAACGTATGGGAATGTCAGCTACTGAGTGCAAATTGGGATCGTATTGATGCTTGTTGCGTTGTCTGGCAATGTGTCTCTACTAAAGTTGTTTGAGATGATCGCCGTTCTCAATGGCGCACACTGTGTCTTTATTGGGCTCACATCTGAGATGTTTTGTCTAAGTCAGGCATCTTAATGACGGGGCTGCAGACTATCTAGCTTGTCTGATGTTTAATAATATAGCAGTATAATAAAGTCAACGTCTCCGTAAATTTGTCACAATTTTATACATGAAGCCAACTTGCTGGTGGGTGAGTGAAATACGATCGAAAAATGTAACTCAACGCTATTTAATCTTTAGGTTTTGCCTACAAAAGTTGTTGTATTTATTGGCAAATGCATCACGTATGATATGTCTACAGAAACGACGGCTTGGAAAGTCGTGGCGCTAACAAATGTATCCTATATGACTACTGTATCAATTATTTAACTTGTGCCCAAACCGTGACCATCTCGCGGTAAATTGTTGTTACTGAATATATTTCAGCTTATTAACAAGGATAGCACAAATACTTGATTCCGCTAATGCCGTTTTGATTTGTAGTTTCATTTTGTGTGTTTTAATGGATTTTCATGTTAAATCTTTGTAATAAATCGTCAACTTAATCTTGAATGAGCTTCTATCAAAAATCGTCGTTATCTTAACCATTACGGACCATTAAAAGTCCACTGATGAACACAGGCCTCCCCCATGGATGCCTTAATTACTAATCTTGTCAGGTGGGCTAGCAACCGCAGTTTTTTAATATTAGTTGTTAGTAGGAAGATGCGGCATCTCATCTGCTGATTTGTTTCTCTCTGTCGCCTTTTAAGAAATCCACGTAGTGGATATTCTTTCACTAACTTTCTTACACTAAGCGACTACACCATATAAAATCGTCGTCTGTTGTATAAAAATCTAAAAGAAAATTTTTGTAATTTTATGTATTACAATATATAATTTCAAACTTTATTAAGTTAATGTCTATAAAAAAAGTCTTATAAACGCCAACATATACTACCGATTTGATAATTTATCACTATAAAGTCTTCCTGTTGCTTATATATTCAATTTCAAATGCTTAAAATAGTTTATCCGTGCTTGAGATCTCACTGTATGGATCGAAATGATTTATTTGCCACATTTAGTTTTGATAACACCTTTTGCAAGACCCTCTTTGCTAGTAACGGGGCGTTCCATCTTATTTCTCCAGGGTGACCACAAATGCGCATTTTGCTTTTTAGTTGAGGATAGATGTAAGTTTATATAAGGCACAGCATACACACGCCATCTGGCAGTCTGTGAGCTCGTTTGTCACCCTTAATTCAATTTTTCTTAATAATTTATGTGGGAAAATTTTATTTACGTGGATTGATGATCGAAATACCAGATATCTCGCACCCCGCTGCTGTTACCTGCTTGTGATAATATTATACTCGTACATCTGGTGTTAGCGAGATGACGACATGAAACTCTTTTTGAAAATAACATATATTAATGATAATGAAGCTTTACAAGATCTGTTAAATCTAGAATGTTATTGCGACATAAACTATTTAGATTTGAATCCTTCTAAATGTAGCTATATGTATTATAAGAGCAAATATAATTGGATATTCAACTTTAAATTAAAGGGTAAAAATCTTAAAGGGGATTCCATTGTTGAAACCTTGGTGTTTTTCATGATTTTACGTTGATATTTGATGCTCACTTAGGAAGCATTATAGCCAAATCTTCGAAAACTCTTGGAGTTTTGATGCGTATCTCTAAGGATTTCACTAAACCTAAAACTCTTAAGATCCTTTAGTGGTCTCTTGTAAGTCTTGAAGTAATTTAGAGTACGCATTACAAATTTTGAATTCCAGGTATGTAATATATCCGCCTCGCCGAGCACCTTGCGGGGACGGGGCCGGATCTTGCGGAACACCAGTTTGGTTTCCGCAAGCCAAGAGAGGCGCTCTACGGTGGACGCCATCATGCGCGTGAGAGCCTTCACGACGGGGGATGCAGTGGCCAGAGGGGGGTTGTCTTGGCGGTGTCTCTCGACATCGCCAACGCCTTCAACTCCATGCCCTGGAGCTGCATTAGGGAGGCACTCCGGTATCACCGGGTGCCGACCTATCTCCGTCGTATAGTCGGGGACTACCTGACGGACAGGGCCGTCATCTACCCCGGTCGCAACGGTGAGTGGAACCGGCGAGAGATGTCGTGCGGTGTCCCACAGGGTTCGGTTCTGGGGCCACCTCTATGAACAACGGTTACGACAGGGTGCTGCGCGCCGACCTCCCTACCGGCGTCAGCGTAGTTTGCTACGCTGACGACACGCTGGTACTGGCACAAAGGGGGTCGTACGAGGCGGCGGCGGAAACTATGACACGCGGGGTTGCGATAGTCGTTGAGAGGATTCGGCAACTGGGTCTCGAGGTGGCTCTGCACAAGTCCGAGGCCATGCACTTCCATGGTCCTCGGAACAGGCCACCACCGGGATCCTCAGTGATGGTAGGAGGGTTATCCATCGGCATCGAGTCGACGCTGAAGTACCTACGACTCGTCCACGACGGCCGATCGAACTTCGTTGAGCACTTCCGACGTTTGGCTCCCAAACTGAAACCGACCGGGGCTGCCTTCAGCCGGCTCCTGCCGCACCAGGGAAGGCCAAACGCCTCCTGCCGGCGGCTCTGCGCGGGGATCGTGCGGTCCATGGTCCTTTACGGGGCCCTGGTGTGGGCGCGTGGTTTGGCGTGGCTTGTCGTCCACTACCTGAACGCGCCCCAAAGGGTGATTGCCGCTAAAATGGTTCGCGGCTACCGCACGATCTCCCGCGAGGCGTCGAGCCTCCTTGCCGGATTGTCGCAATGGGATCTGGAGGCGATAGTCCACGCGCGCCTGCACGAATGGCGCGCAGAGGCACTATGCCGTGGGGAAACCCCGCTGCCGCGGCAAGTTGTCGCGCAGCGGACAGACTTCCGGCACGATCTCATGGCGACATGGAGACAGCGACTGTCGCAACCCCGTGCTGGGCACGCCACTATAGCGGCGGTAAGACCCCTCTTTGAGGAGTGGCTTGAGAGACGCCACGGCATCCTCACCTTCCGCCTGACGCAGGTCCTCACCGGACACGGTGTGTTCGGGAGGTTCCTGCACCGAATCGGGCGGGAGGAAACGCCCGGGTGCTCCAACTGCGAGGATGGAACGGAGGACACGTTGGAACACATCGTGGAGGTGTGCCCTGCTTGGGCGGAGCACCGCCGTGTCCTCGTAGCGGCGATAGGCGGCGGCAACCTCTCGCGTCCGGCCCTGGTCGTAGCCATGGTCCGGAGCGAGACGGAATGGGATGCCGTCACCACCTTCTGCGAAGCAGTGATGCTAGCGAAGGAGGTGGCGGAGCGGGAGAAGGAGAGAGCAGCAGCTTTCCTCCCCGGCCGCCGCGGGAGACGCCCCGGGGGTCGGGGGCTACGTCGTGGCCCCCGGCCACCGTAGGCGCGGGCCTGTGGACGGCGAGCAATGGGTAGCTCGCCGTCCGTCCGTCTAACGACAACAGGCCGTGTCGACGGCGCGTTTTGTTCCACGCGCGCCTCAAAGAGCTGTCAGCAGCGTGAAGGGGCCCGCAAGGGTCGACGCCTGCCGGGGCTGCGGGCTGTTCGAAAGAGATACCGCGGCTCCGGAACGTAAGGGCACTGAAGGAACACGGATGGTTTTTAGTCAGTAAAAGTCTGACACTCCCTTACGCTTCACCCAGAGAGAAAGGCGTCATTAGATGATTTTCCATCCGCAAAAAAAAAAGGTATGTAATATATATAATATATTACCCGATTTGAAAATATTCAAAGAAAGTTTATCCGGTACCTCTGTTATTAAACCAAAGATTCTCGCTATACTTCTGATAATTATATTAGTTAAGTTAGTTCCAAAAAACATCACCTTTTTCCTTCTGCTAAGCGACGTGAGATTGCTGATATTACTTTTTTGTTAAGGATAAGCCCTCAGTTGTCATAAGTATGTTAGTATTGGATACATTGGATATTGGAGTGTTGAATCGCATTTCACACTGTTTTAAATTCATCTTTGTATCTGCTAGTGAAGACCTTTATTTGGCTTGCTGTAGTTATTAGTATTATATATCCTAATCTCAATAGCTGTGGATCTTCCCAATAAAAAATATTAATACATCTTATAAATGCAACAAATTACAGTAACTATTGAAGTAATTACTCAGCGCTTAGTTATTCCATACGCTATTGAACCAATATCCGGTAGATATGTATAGGTATGTAAGTAGATAGCATCATTTCTTAGCAATTTTTTAAAATTTTAACTGTATGTCGAGGTTAATCTTTGGAATGGCTGAACGAGTGAAACTACATGATTCACTACACTGATAGATAAAGAGGAATAATAATATTATTGGAGGTCTTTTTAAGCAGTGTAACGGTGACATGGTCTAATCCTGGAGAACTGTTGGTTTTTAGGTTATAAATAATTCGGCTCACTTCTTGTTCATCAGTAGGGTGCAGATAGAAAGAGTTTGGGTTATATTTTGAACATCTGTGATTCTTGATTAGTAGGACTTGAGACGTGCCTAGGTTTTTTTAAGATTTTTTTAGCGACGACCTTCCATGCTGTTGCGAAATGGTGATTACATTGGTCTAAGGATGGAGTCGGGTTCTTCAGATCATTAATGAGTTTCATGGAGTGATACTCTGACGTACAATTGTAGTTTTTAATTTTATTCCAAAGGCTACGTGCATTGTATTTGTTTTTCGTAATTTCCTTTCTGTTATATTTAGCTTTAATATTCCGTAGTAAAGTGTGAAAAAAGTTTGTATGCCGCGCGTAGATCAGTAATTTACGTCGGTTATTCGGATCAGCTCTATACTCAAGGTGCAGCTTGTCCCTGTGTTTCATGAATCTTATTAATCCAGAAGTAATCCAGCTTTTTATGTTGCTCTTCCTGTGACTCTTTCTGATACTTTAACTTCTTGCGTGTAATTATTGATGGCGTAATATAACATCGTTAAATTTGTGTGAAGCGGTGTTAACATTGTTATCGCTTGTTATTTCGTTCCAGTACAAACTGTTAATATATAAAACAACCGAATTCCAGTTTGTTTTCCATACCGTGCGTTTTTTAATTTCACGCCGGTAGAATTGCAAAGGAATTTCAGCCAAAGTTACGTCATGATCCGTAAAAGATGATTTGTAAACGAGGCTAGAGCATATTGTTCAGATTTTATGAAGATGTGGTCAAGACATGAAGCTCGTCTAGTTGGCTTTGATATCGCTGGATATAGACCATGAGACCATGAGATGCTATCAAGCATAGATAGTTGGCTACTTGTACATTAATTTGATCGTTTATGTTAATATTAATATCGCCTGCAACTACGAGAGTTCGTTTGCATTGTATGTTAGAGAGTACACTTTGTAAAGAGGAAATAAATCGATCTGTATTTTAAAAGGAAGGAGAGCAGTAAATTCCTAAGTCTCTGAGGTCGTTATTTATATTTCATCATCATCATCATCATCATCATCACAGCCCCTCACAAGTCCACTGCTGAACATAGGCCTCCCCCAAGTAATGCCACAAAGCACGGTCCTGAGCCACCTGCATCCATCGACTTCCTACTTACCAGGTCGTCACTCCATCTAGTGGGGGGTCGCCCTACACTACGCCTACCGGTACGAGGCTGCCACTCGAGAACCTTTCTTCCCCATCGATTATCGGTTCTTCGAGCTATATGGCCGGCTCATTGCCACTTCAGCTTACTAATCCGTTGAGCTATGTCGGTCACTCTGGTTTTACTGCGGATATCCTCATTTCTGAGTCTATCACGCAGAGAAACTCCGAGCATAGCCCTCTCCATAGCTCGCTGAGCGACCTTGAGCGTCCTCATACGGCCAGCAGTGAAGGACCACGTCTCTGATCCGTAAATCATCACTGGCAACACGCACTGGATGTACACTTTAGTTTTTAGAGATTGAGGTATACCTGACGAGAAGATGTGTCGTAATTTCCCGAACGCTGCCCAGCCGAGTTGAATCCGTCGATTGACCTCTCGGTCTTATTTATATTTATGAGGAGACTATTATCATCATCCGATTTTTGTGTTTGAGGTGCAATTTTACTATTCAATGAGTATTTGACGTATACAACGATCCCACCGTTTTTATTTATTTGTGATAGGGATTGATAGGTTTTGTAACCCTCCAGTGGTTCTATAATGATATCATCATACAGCCAACATTCCGTCAATACAATAATATCAATATCCAGGTCCAAGCGTTTAAGATCTAGTATGAAAACGTCAAAATTACATCGATAGCTTCGCGTATTAAATGTCAGAATTTTAGACTTTTCTTATTATTATTAAGAACACTCTTGCATTTTTCCAAAGAGTCTATACTACAACAGTCTATAGCCAGTGATTTGTCTATATAATTAGTAATGCTAATTAAATCCATGTCTTATTAACAGAAATATTAAGATAAAAGATAATATCGTTATGTTTTAGAAGTCGCTTACAGCTGGATAGGATACAGGAGTGATACAGGCTGTTTAAACAAAAAACAAAGATTTATCACAAATATAGATAACGTCACATTAATAGACTAGTGTCTAGAGGCAAAGCCCGGGTGGGTCGCTAGTATTCTAAAAAACATAATGTGCTGTGTGGTGGCGGCGTAAGAGAAACTACACTTTTGCAAAAAGAGTAGAGAGAGAACCATTATTAATTTTATACCAAGAGACTATAGGATGTGCCAGAAAAATGTATGGTTTTTGATAGATGGCGTTATACCATCTTGTTAACGTAAACTATCAAGACTGGCAAAAAATCAACAGCGTTAAAGTTGTCTCTGCTATAAAACTGTTTAAGCTCACGCTCAAACGAACGCAGTGGAGTTTAACGATCTGATAAAGTAGGAAAAAGAAAATGTAAAGTAATTAATCAAGTAAACATTTAACCAGATGGTAGCACTTCTTATCCGCCCAGGAGTCTGTCTGGGCAGGTACCACGCTCTTATCTATATTTTTTGCTAAAAATGAATAGTTACACTACCGTATTTGTTCTGAAGTGTATAGAGATTCAGTAGAATCACAAACTGTGAGGCCTTCTTTTTTGAATGGAGTGCAAGAGCCACTTGTCATTAGGTGGACAGTAAGTTCCTTTGCCAATTCATTTTTTTTAAACATTAAATACTCATATTATACTTCATATATTGTATAGTAGATAATACTAATTTGTTCGTTCAAGAAAACAAAATTTTAGTTTTTATAAGACTAATATTAACTTTAAGTTAATTTAAAGAGTCGTAAGGTTGGTATAATGAAAATTTGAAGCGGCAATCTGAAATTTCTGCACGTATATACGAGTATTAAAACGCGTACGTCGCATCATTTTATATTTCCGCCCTCCGTTGAGCGTGGAGTATATAAAAATTTCTTTTTAATTTTGATAAATTCCCAGGTCTTTTTTTAATATTGGACGAATATCCGTCTTGACAATGGTATGTTTGTTACCCTTTTATGGCTACAGTAAAAAAAATCTTTTAATATAGACCAAATTGCGAACAACGTTGCAGATTATTGCCTTATTCAGTACGCAGATTATAACAAATTACGTTTTAAAACTTTAGACTTTATTATTTCAGAGGTTCATCATGGCAATCATGAAAAAGGCCTATGTTTTTGAATAATATTGACTAAACGAGCTTACGATCCACTTGATGGTAAGTGGTTACGGTATTCCTTGGAATCTTGCAACCAACTCCAAACAAAGAGTGCAAAGATAAGCGGTCACCTTTTAGGACAGAAATAGTACCCAGTTACCAATAAATCACAAGCATTATATAATGAAACACAAGCATTAAGCATTGCAAATCGTTGATTGCCGCTTTTATTAACTATTAATTAAATACAAACACGTCTCTATCTATCTCTTTATAGTGCCATTAGTTGAAAAGAGAGGGCATCTTTTAACACTTTTGTTATTAGCTTTTATCTGTCTTTCTATCAATGTAACGGAATCTTTTAATGTAATCTTTCCGCAACTTGCAGACGGCCGATTAACTTGAAAATGTACACTCTCTATTAAGGACCGATGACAATGCAATAACTTAGCAACTTTATCTTACTATCCTGATCAGGATCACCAGGATAGAATATAATAATATTCAGGTTATCAGAGCTCATGATCAATGCGAGTTGTTTAAGTTTTTTGAACTGTCATTATTTTATTATGAGTTTCTTACAATAGAGCCACAAATTCAAAGTTAATATCACAGAGTAAGCTAGTGTGTAGACCACAGCAACATTAAACTTGTTCATAAAAATGTATAAGTACCTACAGTCACCAACTTCACGACGTGTATTGGAAGAACAGGTGCGGAGTTAAAGTTTAGCCGCAAAAGACAACAATCACAGTTACAAACTAAGTTAGGTTCGCTTATAATAGCACAGAAGACTACAATGTTATCAAATTCATAGTTAAATATTATCTTGTTATTCTCATTAATGTACGGCGGTGTTTTAAATACGAATATAGGTGGTCATTAGTTTATGAATATTTTTATAGATAAAATTATGCTTAATTGCATATGTTGTATGTTATTTAACGTGTATTGGCCGTGTAATAATATCTCCTACCCCACATCGTCCCATGTGTGCCGTTAGAGGCGACACAGGTAAACTGAAACAGGAGATGGACAGCAGCATATTCTTGATAACAGTTCAAACCCCCTCATGAGGCGGTTTATTTGGAAGACCTATGTTCAGCAGTGGACTTTTATTGGATGTAATGGATATATATGTGATTTGTTAATACTCTAAGTTTAATTAATACTGTCGTTACGTTTGCAATTGTAATATGAATATATTTAATTATATGTTTTTTTTTAAATAGAAATAGGATCAAAAACAAGTAGTCTATTTGATGGTAAGTGGATGCTGTGACTCATAGAAATTTACATCTATCCCCCATTAAGAATCAAAATACAGATGCGTTGTCAGTGTTGTGTGGGTCTCCAGTTCGCTACACTCACCATACGAAACACACCAGTATTAATTTAATTCTTATTTTACGCTGATATTCTGTGATAACGTTATAATATGGCTGTAGGATGGCTCTAACACGTATAAAATATATACATACATATAATTTTATAGTACATTTATGTATATATTTGTGTGTATATTTGTGTGCTTATATTTTCTATTGATGAGTGTAAGTAGATATGTGCATTTGTGTTTGTTTTTACTTTAATTAATCTATTATAGTAATATATATAATAGGTCCTTACATATGAAATTGGCGTTTTGTACGGGAAGAATATAAAGTAAATTTTTTGTAAAATATATTTAATTAATTAAAGTATGCACCGCATCGGAGTTGAATTTTTTTCCTTGTAAGAAGTTGTCCCAATTCCGGAAAAAATGCTAATCTGTTGGAGCAAGGTCCGGGAAGTACGGTGGATGTCGCAGGAATTCTAATAGTAGCTCATCTAACTTAATAGTTGTTTGTTGTGCAGTGTGTGGTCTTCCGTTGTCGTGAAGCAGCACTGGCCTAGAGCGATTGACCAATCTCGATTTTTAGCAGCTAGTTCTTCTTTCATGGTTTGCAGTTGCCGACAATATATATCTGCCGTAATGGTTTGGCTAGATTTTAGAAAACCATAGTGAACAACACCGGCGCTAGTCCACCAGACACTCACAAGTACCTTTTTCTGAGTCAGAAATATACTGTACAAAACTGCACCACAGCTAGGGTTGCCAGGTCTTAAGATCGAAAAGCCGGACAGACCAATGAGCTTAGCCGGGCATTTTGGTAAGAAGGCCGGACATCCTTAATTTTTTAGTCGTAGTATAACATGACAATTATTTTAAAAGTAAAACAATGCTTTTTATTATTTACCATAAAATATTTTCAAATTCTAATGAAATAACAATAAAATTCAATAAATCAGTCTTAAATCAATTAATCATTGAATATTCATTAAAACACTAATTTAAATAATTGCAATAATATATATGTAAGTACTTGAAAAAGACAATTTATTTTTGGGCTGAGAATAGGCTCACCACAAATTGTGGCTTAACTTAATAAAATGCATGTAGATTTATTACTTATATCTCTAGATTACACTAGTGATATTAGTTTTGTCGCATCTAACGGGAATACTGAGAAATTAACAATCAAACGGCAATCTCATTATACCCTGAAACTTATATGTGCAAATGTATAGTAGTTTTATTGATATTCTATTTTGTAATAGTGCAGTGTTAATAATAAAAAGTATAAAAAAGTTGTAGGTTCTTCGAAATATTAAATACTAGTTGGATTCTCCGGAACTACTAAAAGAATATTTTTAATTGTTCCGGAGAAAACAGTTTACGAAAAAACAGACTGCGGTGATTTGTATGTAGCTATTGATTCTTAACTGTATTATTTATCATGATACCGGTTAGATTTTTATAAAATCTTTAGCTAGTTTACT
This sequence comes from Parnassius apollo, assembly GCA_907164705.1. Taxonomy (NCBI): domain Eukaryota; kingdom Metazoa; phylum Arthropoda; class Insecta; order Lepidoptera; family Papilionidae; genus Parnassius; species Parnassius apollo. The sequence goes on from CAJQZP010000008.1 coordinate 9,228,101, forward strand.
ACAATAAATTGGTATCTTTTGTATGAGTTAAATTACGTTAAAATATCTACTTGGTCCAAAAACGTTTGTCTCCTATAAAAAGCTTAACAAAAGCCAAACGGGCCGGACACCGTCTAATTTGGCCGGACACGCAACCAGACATACACTTTATAAAATAGGGTAATAGATTCTCTTACGCTACCACTATACGGCTCCTTAGTGGTCGATGTATTCAATAACTAAATCGCAATTTCAATCCTGAGTTTGTATCTCAAAATCCAAATGAAAATCACAGTCACAGAAGTATTTTGATTATCTTCGTATCTCTGACACTGATTTCGTTCCTGCCTATCTCTAACAGTGTTGAAAACATTACTGACTTGTAAGTACAGATGCACATCAATTATTTGGAAGTTGCTCCCCTTCCGTAACATTTGGCATCAAGATGCCCCATGAAAACAAAAATTTTAAAAAATTAGTCATGGAGATAATATGTATCTATTTCCAACTCGATGAGCTGTAGGAGCTCAGAGGCTGACCGCGCGTTGTAAATGAAACTAATTATTCGGATTTCGTCGCACTCAATTTAAGTTTTTTAATTCCCAAAGTTTCGGGTGCTTTACAGTACCCATGATCTCCCATAATTTTTAAAATTAACAAAAATTATAAAAATTTACATTCGGGCGTCAAATACCTTAGTCCTCCCAGTGACAATGGGTGTTGTACATTTTCACAGTATGCTGCTTGCGTAGCCGGAATCGATCTAAGACATGTTAAGTTCGCCAACTGGGCCATTGATAAGTAAATACTCTATAACCCTCTTTGAAAGTGTGTGTCTGAGCCCACTTACATAATACTGTTAATCATTACGTATACAAATTATTAAAGACCACTGCTGAACACAGGCCTCACCCACAGATTGCCTCTGCCTTGCCCTGCTCTGCCTTGGCAAACAGTTTGGAAACCAGTTTTGTTTTTTATTTTTAGTCGTTATTAGGAAGACGCTGCTGCCTGTCTTCTAATTTGTTTCACTCTTTCGCCTCTTCCAATACTCACGGGATTGTATATGGTAGTGGATATTCATACACCGTCACGACAGGGTACAAATCACTACACGATGATACTGAAGAAGTGCGGTGGCCAAATTACTCTATAACCCTCTTAGTAAAAGTGTGAATGTGTCCAGCAGTGACAGGGAAAACATAGACTGTAAGCTGTAAAATTTATGTTTGGTTCATACCAAAGTAAAGCTAACAAGCCTTACACTATTTTCACAAAAACGCTGTTTTCACAAAAACAGTAAGTTGATTAATGCATGCGCGTGCCTTTATTACAATAATTCCAAAAGCAAATTATTCAATCACACGCACTGAAAGGCGGTTAATGAATTAATGTTGAATTTTATTATAATTTTTAGTTATCTGATAAAGTTTTTTTGCATTAATTGAAGACAACTAACGTTATATTAACAATAATTGTTCAAAATGGTATGTTTAGGTGATTGTAAATGTTCCGCTGTCATACAAGGAAAGCGTTATAATTTTTTACATACAAAATGTGTCAAACGAACTTATAATGTACATTATAACAAATGAAATTTGCAGTCCTAGAACCGTCACTCTAAGAATGTAGATATCTGTGCCATAGGTTTCTATTCCGCTCACCTGTTACACCCAATTTTTCAAATTTTTTGTTTTTGTGTTTCAATTTTTTTAAAAAACACATACGTAAAAAAATCATCCAGTGTTTACGCCCGATTTTAGCAAGCTACAACTTGCAAGGCGCTAGTTCCAAGCTGGGAACCGGTTTAGTGTTACGTGGGAGGGGGTGGCGTTCGCCTTGCGCCTACGGTGGTGCCAGTCTGTAAGAATCTTTGTACGCTGCGACCGTGCCGGTGGGGAGTCGGGGAATTAGTCTAGAATACTCGATTGGACGCGGCGGCTGTGTCAATTAGAGGTCGCGGATTACATAGGAATTGCTACGTCGCATTGCGACGGCCTCCATTGTGTTGTTTTATTTCGTTAATGTACGTGAAAACGAGGCTTATTCTTAAGTTTTGAGTGACTATTTTAACTTCGATTGCTATTAATTTGCATAGACGCGTGGCTTGTGTTGTGTTTTACTATCACACTAAGTAATTTTGCTTTGTTGGTTGAACGCTAAACTTTGTGATCTGGAGGAGATCGCGTTCTCTCCGATTATATTTGTGCTAAGTGACGTTGGACTTGAGTTCCGATAGCACGCGCCCTCTGAAGTGATTGCGCCTTGTGGAGCGTGGTAACGAATGTGATTCTGCTGAACGATTGCATCGGTGACGTCAGGTTACATTATACACTTTCCTACACCACTCACACATATCATTTACTTGCTCCTGACGGCGCCTTGTGGTCGACCCTACACCTGAAATTCGGTAAATTTTTGTTTGCTTGTACAGCCGTTATAAATTAATTATCCATAGGCCATTGGGCCCTCCTCTCAGTTTCTCGTCGAGTTTGGTTACTATGGGCCCTAGCCCAGTCAACTTTTGTCGGGGTAACTGAGGGCCGTAACATTTCTGGTAGCAGAGCGTGATTGATTGTTTCGCCAATCACGCCCGGCAGTAATATAATAATATTTTTTTGTTTCGTTAGCGGATCGGTGGTCAGAACCACGCCGTTAGGCTGCGCAAACGTAGTGTAGTTTAGGTTTAGGTACCTACGCGTTAGGCATTTTTGTTGACCTACTGTAGTGAGTACTTACCGTGTAGTGTAATTGTATTTAATTTAATTAATATTAATTGTATTTAGTAGTGATGCCATCGCACAAGCCACCGGCGCTACGCTTGCAGGCAGAGCTGCGCTGGGCCGCGAACGCCCACACCTTGATAGGGTGACCCGATCGGGTCCATAGTTTAGAGAAGCGGCTCGAGCAGGTCATGGTCCGAAGGGCCGTAGTGGAGGAGGCTTGTACTGAGCTTTTGGCCTCGGATGCAGAACAGGGAGTACTAGACTCCTGCCTCGCGGAATACGAGTGATTCTTTTCGCTCACGGATGACTTGATCGAGGCGGGGGCCAAGTATGCTCATGAAGCGCGTGAAGTTCGGCTGAGTGGCCTGCTCGAGTCCCCTCGGAATCAGCCTACTTAGCCGGAGTTTGTTGGGATGACTCCCAACTCTGGACCTGCCAAGGTTCTCCGGGGTCATCTCCGATTGGCTGACCTTTGTTGGCCTTTTTGACAGCCTAGTGAACGCCCGGAGGGACTTAACACCAAGTCAGAAGATGGCGCACCTCCTGGCCTCACTGGAGATTGGGAGGCCCTGGGCGTCATCGGCCATCTGAAATTGTCGGACGACGCCTACCAGACCGCTCGGGACATCCTCGCCGGAAGGTACGCCAACGTCCGACGAATTGCAGATGAACACTTTTGTCGGTACCGGTACAACTCGAATTTGTCCAGGGCCTCAAGGCCAAGGTTCCCCGAAGCTCCCAAGGTCAGCCCGTTCGGTGAATTCCAACCACGGGTCATTGAGAGGCCGCCGGAATGCCGCTTTCGGGAACCCCGGTTCGAGTGCCGATCCGATGGAGGCCGCTCCAGCTAGGTAACGGCCGTCCCAGCTCCCAACATGGCCGCCTCTACTGATCCACTGAGCCGTCAACAGTGCACTTGTCGAACTATTCTATTGCCGACGGCCTCAGTGAAGGCGTACAACCCAAGTGGCGACTGTTTAACGGTTCGCGCTATATTGAATTCGGGTTCACAAGCTGTGTGGCCTTCACTTGGTCGGTGGAAAGACTGAGGCTCTAAATATCTAACGTTTTATTTGAAGATAAAATATTTAAGTAACTTATTATCATCATCATCATCATCATTACAGCCCTTCACAAGTCCACTGCTGAACATAGGCCTCGCCCAAGTAATGCCACACTCTAGCCTGCATCCATCGACTTCCTGCATATCTTACCAGGTCGTCACTCCTTCTAGTGGGGGTCGTCCACCGTACGAGGCTGCCGCTCGAGAACCTTTCTTCCCCATCATTAATCGTTTCTTCGAGCTAAATGGCCGGCCCATTGCCACTTCAGCTTACTAATCCGTTGGGCTATGTTGGTCACTCTGGTTTTACTGCGGATATCCTCATTTCTGAGTCTCTCACCGAGCAACTCCGAGCATAGCCCTCTCCATAGCTCGCTGAGCGACCTTGAGCGTCCTCATACGGCCAGCAGTAAAGGACCACGTCTCAGATCCGTAAGTCATCACTGGCAACACGCACTGGTTATACACTTTAGTTTTCAGAGATTGATAGTATACCTGACGAGAAGATGTGTCGTAATTTCCCGAACGCTGCCCAGCCGAGTTGAATCCGTCGATTGACCTCTCGGTCGAAGTTGGACTTACCTAGTCGGACTATTTGTTCCAGGTAAACGTACTCGTCAACAACTTCGATCATAGTGCTCCCAACAACTACCGGCATAGGTGTGACATGGACATTAAACATAATCTTTGTTTTGTCAATGTTCATCTTAATATCTATCCGTTGGAAGACACAATGAGGTCATTGAGCATACTGCTAAAGTCCTCCAGCAATTCTGCCATAAGGACTATATCGTCGGCAAATCGAAGGTGAGTGATGTACTCGCCATTGATTTTAATACCGTATCCTTTCCAGTCCAGTAGCTTGAAAACGTTTTTCTACGCAGCGGTGAAGGGTTTCGGGGAAATAACGTCACCCTGTCTTACACCTCTCTGCAGTTGGATCGGTTTTGAACTCTGGTTCTGTACTCGGATAGCCATCGTTGCCCTACTGTACAAACACTTCAGCACTTCGATATACCGACAGACAACTTGGCACCGCTGAAGGGACTGTAGCACCCCCCAAATTTCGACGCTGTAGCGGCGCTGTCGTTGCGCCACAATCGAAATGCACCGAAGTCTAAATCACGCTATCAACATTCCGAATCAGAAACAGTATATATAGAACATCTCCGAACTATCACATGGAGTGTCGGCCGCTCCCCGGGCAGAACACCTTGCCCGGCGGGAGATCTCCCATTTTCCTTCCACGGCCACAGTGGTGACCCCGACGTGATCTGAACACGCAACCAAGCAACCTTCGGAAACTTCAAGCTTCATCATCGTCATAGAATACCCCACCCATTCGCTTCCGAGCAGATATAAACTGCAGTCTTCATATCCTGCAAGCCATCTAGCTTCACAAGGTTCATCGCAGCACTGGAATAATAATGCTTCCTGTTCCTTCAAGCTACTCTCTGCGCCATACAGTGTTCGGCACGGCTCTGAGCCTTACTGCTCGCCTCTGCTTCACGGCACTCTCGCAGATCACTTGCCTTCTTCTCGACTCACCGCAGACTACAAGGCAATCTCCTGGCACTTCATCGGCAACACATTCGTCGGCAACGAGACTGCACTATCGACCTCCGGTCTGAGCAGGGGGGTGATGTAGCGGCGCTGTCGTCGTGCCACAAGCGAAATACACCGAAGCCTAAATCACGCTATTAACATTCCGAATCAGAAACAGTATATATAGAACATCTCCGAACTATCACATGAAGTATCACACAAAGAGGAACCAACGTGGCTGGCCCGAGGTGAAGGGCCGGCCTGAGGTGGCCACTCCGAGCGGGCTTGGGGAGCCCACTTTGGATGTGTGCTGGTGGACTGCAGCGAGTGGGGACTCGCGCACCCTCTACCGCTGCAGCCGAGGTGGAGTCGCGGAGGAAGAGGAGTGTTGGTATGGCGATGCGCCACTCGCCCTATCCTCCGCAGCCGAATCTTGGTTGGCGGCGGAGCCATAGACCAGATCCGCCGCTGGGGTCGGGAAGGCTAGTACATCTAAGTGGTCGTTTTTCCTGGCCCCATGGCCTTTGTGCATCGGACGCGGGGGCGTCTGTTGCACAGACGTAATTGGAGGCCGTGGAGGAAGGCGCGCCATGTGTTCTGGTGCGCCTTACCTGGGAAGGAGAACGGGGAGGAATTTTCCTCTCCCGAGGAGGTGCTGCCATGGGGCGGCAGGCGCTAGTAGGGCCACGGATGTGTGCGAAAGCGTTCCCGTAGCCCTGCCAATATGCGACAAAGGTGGAACACCATGGGGCTTTAGTCGGTGCGAGTCCGACATAACCTGTCCTTGCCCCCGCGAGGCGAGTATTCGTAGGCATTTCCCCATGTAAAAAAAAAATTCGGACTTCTGTACAATTTTCCGAAGGGTATGTATGTGGTCTATGGTACTGAAGCCTTTTCGGAAACCGGCTTGTTCGGAAGGCTGGAAGTCGTCAATTCTGCGTGCGAGACGATTCGTAATGACTCTCGAAAACAGCATGAAGACGCGGCTCAGAAGGGAAATCGGTCTGTAGTTCTTCAAGAGAGCGTTGTCGCCTTTCCGAAAGAACAAGAACACCGCACTTCTGCTCCACGCCTCCGGAGTAGTGCCACCATGGAGGACGGCATTGAAAAGCTTCTGAAGGACTTCAAGTACCGGTGTTCCACCCGCTTTCAGAAGCTCCGCTATAATTACATTATCTTCTGGGGACCTGCCGTTCTTAAGAAGCTGGAGAGCCATTCTAATCTCGCTAAGACTGACGTCCGGGATATCATCGGAATAGTGTCGGATAAGACTTGCTCTTGGATCGTTACTCACACTTACGTGTGACTCCAACGATGATGTGTACAGCTGCCCATGGAACCTCTCAATCTCACTCAAAATCTCAGGTGTCCCGGAAACGATGCTGCCACACTCAGTCCTCAGCTTTGACAGTTGGCTCTTTCTGGCAGACAGATCTCTGGCAAAGAATTTGGAGCCATGGTTCCGCTCGATCGCTTCTTTAATACGAGCAGTATTAAAGTTGCGTAAGTCTCGCCGCATGCATTTGGAGATCTGTCTGTTCAGTTGCCAGTACGCTGTCAAATCTGTTCACGATTGCAGCCTCATCTCCCGTCTAACAGCCATGAGATTAAGAGTGTGATCGGAGAGTTTTTGTGTTCTTCTGCGGTGGGTCTTGCAGAACTTAGCTCCGACCGCATGGACAGTTTCCACGAGCTTGTCATTCATATCGTCCACTGCATTGCAATATTCTAGGCACTGAAAGCGGTTACGTAACTTGAGCTGAAAGGTTTCGGGATTCTGGATTAGAGCACGAGGGGGACGGAGCGTTGACTTCATTAGACGAGACCTCTCCAACTTAACGTTTAGGTTCAGTGTGCCTCTAAACATTCGGTGATCGCTGCCGGTTTTCATCCTTGCGATCACTGAGACATCACTGAACAGTTGGCGTCTGGTCGTCATAATGAAGTCAATCTCATTTTTTGTCGAACCGTCGGGGCTCAACCAGGTCCACTTCCTGCGGGGCCGCTTCTGGAAGAAAGAGTTCATCATAAAGAGTCCCTTTTTCTCCATAAAGTCAGCCAACTGCTGGCCCCTACGATTCCGTTGCCCTACTCCAAATTTCCCTAACTTCAGCTCACCGCCTTCTCTTGTGGCTAGTTTTGCGTTGACGTCTCCCATCAACACCGTGAGTGGGTTTTGGAGGAATGCATGACTCTAGAAATATCCTCATACATTTCCTCCACCTCCTCATCGGGATGTGCCGAGGTGGGTGCGTAGACCTGTATGACCTTCAGCGAATACCGTTTGGTGATTCTGATATCAGGTACGCAACCCTCGTCGACACACTAACAATCTTTACAAAGTTGTTGACGAGAGACTTGTGGACGATAAATCCGACACCTCCTTGGGACAGATGGTCACCCTTCCGGTGATAGAATAAGTTGCCGGACTCGAGGATTACCGTGTCTGCCCCCTCTCTTCGGACCTCAGTTTATCCAATAATATGCCAACGCAACTTGTCTATCTCTTCTTTCAGCTCCAGTATCTTCTCGTCAGTCCTCAGGGTGCGTGAGTTACTTTGCCAGGTCGAGTCGTCGTAGGTGGCAACCGAACCTCCACCGGAGATTCTTAGCACCCCCTGCCCCGCCGTTACCACGGTCGCCACCCTAGCCAGGAATAGCGGAGCCGCCGGGGACTGGGGGCCGTTTATATGTGTCGTTGCTCATGGGGGGATATTTGCCACAGTTGCCACGCTTGGCGAGCGGGTTGGCAACCGCAGTTTTCTATTATGTTATTGTTGTTATTAGGAAGATTCTGCTGCCAATCTCCTTTCTGTGTCCCTCTATCGCCTCTTACGAAACCCACGTGAAGATATGGGTAGTGGATATTCTCAACCGCCACTACACATCAAAAACTTATTATATTCAACTTTATATATTAAAAGATTGTTAGTTGAGCTTATTATCAGAGTTTGTTACATTTTTCATTTTTACGATGTAGCTCTTAAAACGTGTCCCTTTTGTTTTTCTGTTTTTGTCCTTGTGCTTTCTTTTCTTGTGCTTTTATTTTTGTGCTTCGGTTGCTGGTAACTTACCATCATGTTCAGAATGCCCACGCTGGGTGTAATGCTCTGTTGGCTATTTTGCAGCGGGATTTTTGCATTTTGGCTGGCCGACGCACCATTCGGAGTGTCATTTTAAGTGCATACCTTGTTATAAATTAAGGCCACCATATCGTAGCCTATGATGGGTGACTTACCACCCGATCGGGTCAGGGCCATCCGACCATTCGCTGGAGTCGGAACCGACTTTGCTGGCCCCTTCCTCGTCAAGTCCTCCAACCTTCGTAACTCGCGTTCACATAAGGCCTATCTGTGCATTTTCGTGTGCCCCGCTACTAAAGCCGTTCACTTAGAACTTGTAAGTGCCCTCAGCACTGAAGCCTTTGTGGCCACGCTGGGCCGCTTCGTATCGCGTCGCGGTTTGCCGGACCTGATCCGGTCGGATTGCGGAACGAATTAAAAGGGCAAGGATAGATATTTGAAAGAGGTCATCGAATTTCTGTCCTGCAACAGGACTTATTGGGCGGCTGCGATGTCCGGGAAGGACATCCAGGGGAAATTCGACCCTCCGGCTTACCCACGCTGGGGCGGTGATTGGGGTTGCAAGAGCGCATCTCCGTCGCGTTATTGGCGAGGTTTTTTTGACATTTGAGGAGCTTGCCACTGTATTCTGTAAAATTGAGGCGGCGCTCAACTCTCGGCCCCTCTGCCCCCTCTCGTCCGATCCGAATGATTTGGAGGTTCTAACCCCGGACCACTTCCTGATTTGCCATCTGATTAACGCTCTGCTGAGTACCCCTTCAGGGAAATAAGCTCCTCGCTGTTGAGCAGATTTGACCTGCTGCCACAAATGACTCAGAGTTTTTGGCACCGATGGTCTCTGGAGTACCTACATCTTTTGCAGCAGCGCGTTAAGTGGTCTGACAAGGCGGATCCTCCTCGGGTTGGCGACCTCGTGTTAGTTAAAGACTCTAACGCTTTGCCTTTGTATTGGCGCCGTGGGCGCATTGTTAAGTTGTCGTATGGACCAGATGGGGTGCCTAGGGTGTCATGCCTAGGTTTTGGTTGGAGATTCGGTCGGAGAACGTGCCATCGCGGCCCTATCCCGGTTGCCAATTTACTCGTGGACATAGGTCCTTATGTCCGGGACGGGTGTTATTTTACGGCCGATTGTAGCAAGCTACGACTTGCATGGCGCTAGTTCCGATCGGGGAACCAGTTTAGTGTTGCGCGGGAGGGGGGTGTTCGCCTTGCGCCTACGGCGGTGCCAGTCTGTAAGAATCTTTGTACGCTGCGACTGTGCCGGTGGGAGGTCGGGGAATTAGTCTAGAATACTCGATTGGACGCAACGGCTGTGTCGATTAGAGGTCGCGGGTTACATAGGAATTGCTACGTCGCATTGCGACGGCCTCCATTGTGTTGTTTTATTTCGTTAATGTACGTGACAACGAGGCTTATTCTTGAGTTTTCAGTGACTATTTCAACTTCAATTGCTATTAACTTGCATCGACGCGTGGCTTGTGTTGTGTTTTAATATCACACTAAGTAATTTTGCTTTGTTGGTTGAACGCTAAACTTTGTAATAAGGAGGAGATCGCGTTCTCTCCGATTATATTTGTGCTAAGTGACGTTGGACTTGAGTTCCGATAGCAGGCGCCCTCTGAAGTGATTGCGCCTTGTTGAGAGTGGTAACGAATGTGGTTCTGCTGAAAGCGATTGCATTGGTGACGTCAGGTTACATTATACACTTTCCTACACCACTCACACATATCATTTACTTGCCCCTGACGGCGCCTTTTGGTCGACCCTACACCTGGAATTCGTTAAGTTTGTGTTTGCTTGTACAGTCGTTATAAATTAATTATCCATAGGCCATTGCGCCCTCCTCTCAGTTGCTCGTCAAGTTGGGTTACTATGAGCCCTAGCCCAGTCGACTTTTGTCGGGGTAACTGAGGGCCGTAACATCCAGTATATTTTGAATTATGATAATCATATCTCTGCTTAGTAATTTTAAAAAGCGTGTAATATTTATTGCCATAAAAACTTATTTATTTAAAGCACATATTTCTTCAATAATTACTAGATGTTCAACAGCAACATTATAATAGGCACAAACGATACTCAAAATACTTAAATCAATTTATTACGAAATATTCATCGCTGAACATCTAAATTGGAAATTTAATTTGACGTCGTGTCCGAAGTACTTATTATATTAGCCTATTTAATAGCTTTCCAGAACAATAAACACAATGTTGTCATTACTGGCTAATTGTGGCCGTACTGACTTTCTAATATAATTGAGCTCTTTACTTTATTATGGGTTGTCAATAAGCGTCAAAAAAGCACGTTTGGCAATTCGTAGCTCGGACGCGACAGCGCCGCGCAGCGGCTGCACTGGGGCGTTGCCGTCTGCTGCTGGCGTACAGCCTGGCCTACGTCTCCGAATGCAGTTTCCTTTTTATAATGTGTGTAATGGCTTGTGAGTGCTGTCTCACACAGTAGCCGTTTCTTAAAACAACGGTTGGAAAATTTAAGAAGTCCGGAATTCTACGGTTCGAAATACATTTATCTTCATTTCTTTTTATTTTTAATTTTGCAAAGCAGTTTGTTTATTTCATGCACCTGAAACCAAAAATTTAATCTCTTTACAACCTTAAATTACTATGGATAACTGTGCGCTGTTTGGTTGAATACTTTGGTGTTGTCATGTAATTCACGTTACACCAGTGTGTGATTATGGCGGGAATACATTACTATTGGTCAAACTGTATTTACTCTACACTAAACGTAAAGTGCAATACGCTGTCTTATTCCTGATAGTGATTAATTGCGTAAGCAAGAGAGCAAGTTGAACATTCGCTCTCACACATTGGTTATTTTTAACATTTAACCTCCAGAATATTTTCTAATAGAAGTAAAATGCTTTTATTTTAAATAATTTTCAGATTAGTTTATTACAATACATTATATTACAGCTATACGGCAATCCGACAATCGGAAAGAAATCAGGCGCAAGACCAACGATTTTTCATTCTTTCCGAGACACTGAGTTCGAACATCGCCAACTTTCTGACCCTGGTATCGATAATTTCTTAACCGAAATTCCCATAACTAGTTTAGCCCCAACTTGGGATTCGGACCTCCTCGTGATCGTGATTACCTCGTGATCAGCATATGACAGTGTACAGTATTACAGTCACTAAAATAACGAGGCTGTAAATCTGGAATAAAATGTATATTTAATACTGCTGGTAGATTTTCTTTTCCGCCTACTATTTTGTCTGTCTAGAAACTACTCTCAGTCGGAAAATGGCGGTACTTGCACTACAGTGTTCCAGTCTTGAAATATATAGGCAGCCAGAATAATAACAAGCTGTAAGATATTTCATCTTGTTCTTACAGAAGTGACTACGCACGTGCTGCCTTCTTTGTTTGAAGTAGGTTGCAGATTTCCATGAGCTGCAGTAACCACATACCGTCAAGCGAACTGTAAGTTAGTTTGTCCCTTCAGTTTTATAAAAAAATCTGGGGGAAGAGAAAAATAAATTCAGTACTTTCTGCTTTAGTGGATTTCTTATACCAAATTGTAATCAGTCCGAAATCTGAGCATGGAGTCTAGCCTTTTTATCCTAAAAAATGTGCTGGAAGCGAATTAGTGAATAAAATAGAATATTTTTTTAAACGGAATACAAGGAAAGAAGACAAGAGTGAATAGACTTTGTTAATCTATGTCTGTTTGCTTTATCAATCTACATGAACACTTACGATCAGAAAATAGTAATCAAGCTCTGGTTATAATGATTAAAAAAAATTATATGGTGACCATATCGGTGGCGGCAGATATCGGAACCGGGTTGCTCCCATACTGTGAAATTTCTTTAGAGCGCCCAAACCCTGAGCTTAGGCTCTTTAACTTAGTAAATCAATCCATCCATCCATTACATTATATTCAATACCCATAGATTGCTTGAAGGGGAATTTTGCTACAGTTACCAAACTTCACCATTGCAAATCGTGACAAAACTCGCGATACCATTCATACCATTGATGACTGGTGGTCCACCATAATGCAATTTAAAAGGAAGTTTTCTTCCTCCCACAAATTCCTTGTGAAATCGACAACAGCCAGAGATTTTTCCGGATCGATACGATTTAGGGACTTTCAAAAAAATAGCCTAGTCCTTTTTAAAAGGTTGGCAACGCATCTGCAATTCCCCGGTTCGATCCCCTCCGGCACCTATAAAATTGTTAATTGCAATTTTAAATGCTGCTTTACCACGTACTAGGCAGTGAAGGAAAACGTGAGGAAACCTGCATGTCAGAGAAATAAGAAAAAAAATATATTTCGAAGATATGTGAAGTTCGCCAACACGCATTGGGGCAGCGCGGCGGACAATTCCTTGCCCTAAAACCCTCTCAGAAATGAGCGGAGGCCTTTGCCCAGCAGTGGGACGTATTTACGCTGTACTTTACTTTACTTTTATGTTTGTAGCTCAATAAAAACGTGTTCATTTTTCAACAGGATTTTCCTGCTCCAGAACCTGCTCCAGGTCCCGCATTCCGCTTCAGGGTAGAAATTTTGGACCCGGTGGTGGCACGTCAGCGACAAGGGATCGCATCCGTATGCGGGTGTGGTATCGGACCTGGCCGTGGCCGTGGCCGAGAAAAGAATGCCTGAAAATGTGGAAGAGGATACAACCAATGTAAGCACACCATAATTAAGTAAAGCAATAAGTCAAACAAAAAAGTCAAATGAATATTTTTAGATACCAAGTCGGTATTCAAATTTATAGTTAGTCCTGTGTAGTACAGAGGTAAGTTCCAGGTATTTTAATCATTAAGATAATCATTTATACACACTTCTAAAAATTGAGTTTTGCAGGGAACTTATTGAACATGTTTATCTACTTGCTAATAATAATAATAATCCATTTTGAGCGCAAGAATCCCTCGTCACCTGGACTCAAATTAGGTAATGTAGCGTGCTCAAAATGGATGTCGGGGCGATGGTCGTGGAACCAATTATAGAGATGAACCAATTCAGTAGAACCAAAGTGATTAGCATAGTGGTGAAACGCAACCGTCGGAACTCCTCCGCCGCCTGGATAGACTACAGAAAGGCATTCGACTCGGTTTTCCATACATTGCTAAATAGGGTCCTCGAGCTGTACAAGATTGACTGTACGGTTTAAGACTCCCTCGAACAATGTACGGGCCAGTGGATCCTTTGTCATCTGAATGAGCGGATGACGGCTGCGGAGAGCCGCACAAGGATAAGAAGGAGTATCTTCCAGGGCGATTGTTTGAGCCCACTCTGGTTCTACTCAGTACTTTACTGGAGGGCTCCGAAGGGGGATTTTGAGCTTCGGAAGGGAAGTACAAAAGTGACATACCTTTTCTGTATGGATCACTCCAGTCGCTCCCATCTTGTTGAATTGCTAAATATCACTTGTGAATTAAGCAATTCTATTAGAATGGAGCTGGGAGCGGATAAGCGTAAGATCCTCCATGTGGAAAGGGGAAGGGCTGCTAACTCTGAGGCCATAGACTTCTATGCCCGTCAACTAAGACCCTTTCCGAGGATGAAACAGACCGATACCTAGGTATGTTACATAACATCGCTATCGATGAGGCTGGTATGAAACATTCAGTTTGCGGTGCCGTGTAGTGGCGGTTGAGAATATCCACTACCCCACAACTTCCCGTGGGTGTCATAAGAGGCGACAGAGGGAGACGGGCAGGAGATAGGCAGCAGCATCTTCCTGATAACAGCTGTGTTATAATAAAAAATTGCGGTCGCCAACCCGCTCGCCAAGCGTGGCAAATATGGCAAATATCCCCCTATGAATAACGACGCAAAAAACGGCCCCCAGTCCCCGGCGGCCCCGCTATTCCTGGCTACGGTGGCGACCACGGTAAAGGCGGGGCAGGGGGTGCTAGGAATCTCCGGTGGAGGTTCGATTGCCACCTACGACGACTCGACCTGGCAACATATAACGCACGCACCCTGAGGACTGACGAGAAGATACTGGAGCTGGAAGAAGAGGTAGACAAGTTGCGCTGGCATATTATTGTATTATCCGAGGTCCGAAGAGAGGGGGAGGATACGGCCATCCTCGAGTCCGGCAACTTGTTCTACCACCGGGAGGGCGACCATCTGTCCCAAGGAGGTGTCGGATTTATCGTCCACAAGTCTCTCGTCAACAAAGTTGTAAAGATTGGGAGTGCGTCGACGAGGGTCGCGTACCTGAAACTCAGAATCAGTATTCGCTGAAGGTCATACAGGTATACGCACCAACTTCAGCACATCCCGATGAGGAGGTGCAGGAAATGTATGAGGATATTTCCAGAGCCATGCATTCCTTCAAAACCCACTACACGGTGTTGATGGGAGACTTCAACGCAAAACTAGGCACAAGAGAAGGCGGTGAGCTGAAGGTAGGGAAATTTGGAGTAGGCAACGGAACTGAAGGGGCCAGCAGCTGGTCGACTTTATGGAAAAAAAGGGACTCTTTATGATGAACTCTTTCTTCCAGAAGCGGCCCCATAGGAAGTGGACCTGGTCGAGCCCCGACGGTTCGACAAAAAATGAGATTGACTTCATTATGACGACTAGACGACACCAGACTGACTTCAGTGATGTCTCAGTGATCACAAGGGTGAAAGCTGGCAGCGATCACCGAATGGTTAGAGGCACGCTGAACCTAAACGTTAAGTTGGAGAGGTCTCGTTTACGAGTAATGAAGTCAACGCTCCGTCCCCCTCGTGCTCCAATCCAGAATCCGGAAACCTTTCAGCTCGAGTTACAAAACCGCTTTCAGAGCCTAGAGAATTGCAATGCAGTGGGCGACATGAATGACAAGCTCGTGGAAACTGTCCATGCGGTCGGAGCTAATTTCTGCAAGACCCGCCGCAGAAGAACACAAAAACTCTCCGATCACACTCTTAATCTCATGGCTGTTAGAAGGGAGATGAGGCTGCAATCGTCAACAGATTTGACAGCATACAGGCAACTGAACAGACAGATATCCCAATGCATGCGGCGAGACTTACGCAACTTTAATACTGCTCGTATTAAAGAAGCGATCAAGCGGAACCAGGGCTCCAAAGTCTTTGCCAGAGATCTGTCTGTCAGAAGGAGCCAACTGTCAAAGCTGAAGACTGAGTGTGGCAACATCGTTTCCGGGACACCTGAGATTCTGAGTGAGATTGAGAGGTTCTATGGGCAGCTGTACACATCATCGTTGGAGCCACACGTAAGTGTGAGTAACGATCTAAGAGCGGGTCTTATCCGACACTATTCCGATGATATCCCGGAAGTCAGTCTAAGCGAGATTAGAATGCCTGTCCACCACCTTAAAAACGGCAAGGCCCCGGGAGAGGATGGAATGTTCTGAAAACGGGTGGAACACCGGTACTTGAAGTCCTTCAGAAGCTCTTCAATTCCGTCCTCCATGGTGGCACTACTCCGGAGGCGTGAAGTAGAACCGCGGTGGTCTTGTTCTTTAAAAAAGGCGACAACGCTCTATTGAAGAACTACAGACCGATTTCCCTTCTGAGCCGCGTCTACGTGCTATTTTCGAGAGTCATTACGAATCGTCTCGCAAGCAGACTCGACGACTTCCAGCCTCCCGAACAAGCCGGTTTCCGAAAAGGCTTCAGTACCATAGACCACATACATACCCTGCGTCAGATTGTACAGAAGGCCGAAGAGTACAATCTGCCACTTTGCCTGGCATATGTGGACTATGAGAAAGCCTTTGATTCCGTCGAAATTTGGGCGGTGCTACAGTCCTTTCAGCGGTGCCAAGTTGACTGTCGGTATATCGAAGTATGCTGACGTGTTTGTACAGTAGGGCTACGATGGCTATCCGAGTACAGAACCGGAGTTCGAAACCTATCCAACTGAGTGTAAGACAGGGTGATGTTATATCCCCGAAACTCTTCACCGCTGCGTTGGAAGACGTTTTCAAGCTACTGGACTGAAAAGGATACGGTATTAACATCAATGGCGAGTATATCACTCACCTTTGATTTGCCGACGATATAGTCCTTATGGCAGAATCGCTGGAGGACCTTAGCACTATGCTCAATGATCTCAATGGTGTCTCCCAACGGATAGGTCTTAAGATGAACATGGACAAAACAAAGATCATGTTTAATGTCCATGTCACACCTATGCCGGTAGTTGTTGGGAGCACTATGATCGAAGTTGTTGACAAGTACGTTTACCTGGGACAAATAGTCCGACTAGGTAAGTCCAACTTCGACCGAGAGGCCAATCGACGGATTCAACTCGGCTGGGCAGCGTTCGGGAAATTACGACACATCTTCTCGTCAGGTATACCTCAATCTCTGAAAACTAAAGTGTATAACCAGTGCGTGTTGCCAGTGGTGACTTACGGATCTGAGACGTGGTCCTTTATTGCTGGCCATATGAGGACGCTCAATGTCGCTCAGCGAGCTAAGGAGAGGGCTATGCTCGGAGTTTCTCTGCGTGAGAGACTCAGAAATGAGAATATCCGCAGTAAAACTAGAGTGACCGACATAGCCCAACGGATTAATAAGCTGAAGTGGCAATGGGCCGGCCATATAGCTCGAAGAACCGATAACCGATGGGCAATAAAGCTTCTCGAGTGGCTCATGCTCATACCGGTAGGCGTAGTGTAGGGCGACCACCCACTAGATGGAGTGACGACCTGGTAGGACATGCAGGAAGTCGATGAATGCAGGTGGCTCAGGACCGTGCTTTGTGGCATTACTTGGGGGAGGCCTATGTTCAGCAGTGGACTTGTGAAGGGCTGTATTTATGATGAGTTTGCGACGTGTTTTATGCACGCTTGACCAAAGCGATCAACAGCATTTTGTCCGTCGTGAATAAGACACAAGCATATAACAGTTGTGATGCTCAGGCCTGGTATACTCATGTATACCTATGGCATACTTAGGGGGACTGAAAGTAAACTTAACACCCTGGATAGAAAAGTCCGCAACGACAACGTCTCATGGGATGCATCACCCGAGATCGATTATGAGTCTGTACTTACCGGGAAAATATGGTGGGCGTGGCGCTTACCATGCATAATCGCGAAGTGTGCAGCCTATGTAATTACTGTGTGATGAGATCGGATGAACCATTCTATAGGGACGTCAATTCTTGGGATTTTTATCCCAAGAAATGACTTCCCTATAGAAATATGCTTATCGCTCTATCCTTAGCCAACGAGCAATGGTAAGACCCGGCAGTACAGAGCATTTCCGACCGGAAGACCTTCTGGAACGAGAAGGAGTTCCACGAGAGGTTCTCCAAGGCTCTTCATGAGCATTTCGTAGACACAGTTGCCTCATTACACTGGCTACGTTTTTGTGACCTTATTGGGGAAACCTAGTGTTTTGTCTGTACAATACAGGATCAGGTTATTAAGACCAACAACTATCGGAAATACATCCTAAAGGATGGCACCGTCGACCTCTGTCGAGCTTGTCCCCATCCCGTTGAGTCGCTTAGGCATGTCATCTCCGGTTGTTCGGTGCTTTCTAACTCTGAGTACTTGCACAGGTACAACCTAGTAGCCAGAATTCTACACCAGAAGCTCGCTCTGAAATATGATCTCGTGGACCAGAAATTGCCATGTTACAAGTACTTGCCGGAAGCCGTGCTCGAAAATGACCGCACCAGGCTCTACTGAGACCGGGCCATCATCACAGATAGGATTATTCTTGGGAGTAAGCTTGATATTGTGCTGATGGATTAGGCACATTCAAGGATATTTTTGGTCGATATTACCATTCCGTATGACGAGAACCTCCCATGCGAGACCGACATGTGGGGTAGGCTGTCGACCAAAATTATACCTGTAGTCGTTTCTGCAAACGGATTAATCGTGGTAATAAATATTAGTACATTTATTTTACTTTTTACTGGCGTGGAGATGAGATGTAAGGGATAGATATAAACATATACACTATATATCTAAATTGTACTAATTTAAGGATTGATGATTGAAAATATAGTCAGTATTTACTCAGCAGTCGGGGGTTTCATTTCTCTCCCGGGTCACCACTATACATTCTGATAACTATCAAAACTTGATAGGCCATGTTATGATAGTTAGGCCGTTTCCTGCTTGCCGTCAATTTCTGGGACAGCTTGTATAAAAAATACAGCTTCATATGTTTATTTTTACCAAACGTTTTCCTTTGCTGACGTTTCTGTTAAATTATTAAATATTCTTATTAACATTTTAGGTACCTGGATGAAGATAAATTCGAGGGATTAATTAAGGTAAGCAATATCTTTACTAGCAATGTCTTACTGCCTCCATCAGCGGTTTAGTTATCATCAAACACAGTCCAATTATTTTAGCTTAGTACACGACAGCGTTGCTGCTTCATTGCTGACGTGACTAATTACTTTAAATAAACTAAAAAAATTATACGTGTTACTATTTAATGCATGTAAATGACTCTTTAGAAGTCTACTAATACATTTATATCTATTAATTCATATGATGAATTTATATTTGTATGCCTTGTTGGTCTATAGTGTCCGCAAGCGCAACTGCTGGTCATGTGGTTCTGTGTTTGAATTCCGGGTTGGGCCAAAATCTTTCATTGGGTGTTTTCGTTAAGAAATACTCAGTAACAGCTCAAAGTCAGGAATTGACGGTGTTATATAATCGTACCTCAGAAAAAACGTAAAGTCGTGTGTACTGCGCCTGATAACATCCCGGTTGTGTCGGATTGCCGTTCCACCTGACTATAAAAGTGGGGGATTAGGAAGTTAACTGGGCTTGTGTATACCGTAATACACATTAATACTGTCCTTGGAAAATGGCTAGTATCTGTTGAGACAAGCTGGCGTGATCTAAATTCGGTCTAAAGGACATTATTATCCAAGAATTTAATAATAAGAAATTCAGTTGGTAACAGCGCAATTCTTTCTTTGTGTATCTAATCTATGATACCTAATGGCATTAATTTTGTCTGCCCTTTGTAATATTTTGTAATAGGGATATTTTGCAATAAAAAATAAATAAATAGATAATTGTATATATAATAATAATAGAAAATTGTATGCTTCTCTATAATTGAATGTAAGCTCTTGACGTTTAAGGCATTACGTCAAGTGTCATTTTTTTGTTCTTCCATCCGACAAATTTATTCATTCGTTTTAAAAAGAACATCGCACTCACTTATATTTATAACTACATTGTGAACCTGCAAATAAATTAAATATTAATTCAGACTCCGTGTTGCATTTATGTTCAATACAAGACATAAATAATTGGCGAACGTGACAGGACAATATAGCACAATATAAGAACTAAGACGAAATAAGACGATTAAGTTTAGGTAAGGACGAAATAACAAGATGTGTCACAGACCTATAATTAATTATTTCAGATGTTTCGGTTTTCTTGAGAAGTGGCCATCTAAAAAGACATTAATTAAATTACATAGCAGTTAACATATGTACGGTACGGATAATTTTATTGCAGTGGTTCTTATGTCATCAATTCCTACTGCGTTTATGTTATTATGACTTTTAACGATCAGAAATATTTCTATACCATCAGTAAATTTGAGAAATAATTTATGTGCATTATTAGTAGTAATAGTTTTATTTATTTCGAAGACATTATAATTTATTGTTATTTGTCAAGTCTATATAAAACTCATCAAATATGTCACTCATTTTCATTGGGTCGTCATATTATATCAAATTATTTCACAACTCATAAGCAAAACGTTGAGGCTCTACTCTGACCTAATGGAAATCCAGTAATTTTCTGAGCTAAAAATGTCCTTATTTTTTTACTTTTGCACTTTTAGAATAACAAAAATACACGTATATCGAGAAAAATTACTCTTTTTCATGTTTCTATTATTTTTAAAAGTAATTTTCTGTATTTAGTGAAAAAAAAAACTGATTGAAAAATAAAACTCAAAGGTGTCCGGGTGTTTGTATATGTGGATGGCGCACGATTACGGTCGTTAGAATTAATGTATGAAAATAATTCTTTTTTTATTAGGTTTAAAATATTAACGCACATGTTCATTTTAAAAATCACTGAGTAATTTGGTCTCGTTTAATTGCAATTAATGAAAATGTAAAAAAACAACTCGTACGTACTTATTTACAAAAAATATTCTCAGGGATCTCTCATTTCGTCTCGAATATGGAAAATGAGATATTTTCTTATTACATAATGAAATAAGATTATGAGGGTTTTCCAAACTTTTGGATTTTCCAAACTTTTTTTTTAACTTTCTGTCAATTTGTGTTTTCGTGTCCTGATCGTCAATATTTTCATTTACTACATGTGGTTTTACATTTATTTTTATTATTGTCAATACATTTCTTACTTTGTCTATATATATAACCGTATATATATATATATATATATATATATATATATATATATATATATATATTGTGTTAATCGGGTAGAAAAGATTAAAAAGTAGTTTAAATAATTCATGAAATTCGATTAATGCCTCTTGCAAGGTTATTTTTCCGTTTACAGTTGAAAAAGCAAGGATACGAAATGCAATTACCGAACTTGTCCATGTTTTTTCTACTATAATCTTTTTATAACTTCCATTAATTAACTCTCTGGTAAATAAAAGATCTGGTTATTTTTGTACTGAGTGTGATTTCTTTGAATTGTTGTCCTCCAAATACAATTAATTGGGATTTTGACTTGTTTTAAAGGGTTTCGAAAATTGCTGATTACTGTTTACTTTGTTTTTTACATGCAGATATAATATAGCGCCATCCATTGTGTATTGATCACAATTTTTAAAGTCACGTTTTGCACTTGTGATGACCGTTCTTGCTAGTATTGCGTGTAGCGACTTCAGTTGTGTTTCCTTCACAAAATTTTGACTCAAGATCAATGAAAGTTATATCCAGTTTCTTTCTGTGAAAAATATTTAAATTTATTGCCTTACAGCTTTGTTTTTATAGTCGATTTTTTTTTGTTTTACTTGGTTTCTTTTTTAACTTTCTTTAAAAATTGTAATGGTGTTTTGTTGTTCAGCTGTTTGTTTTATTCAAGTGACATTTTCCATGGTTTAGTTATTCATTTCGTTGCTAGCAGTATTTAATTGAATTCTCAGCTGTTAATTTTTTTCGTTTAATCTTTCAAACTCTTCGTAGCATAAGCCAGTTGACGATTGTAGTAGATTTTTAGAAGGTATTCAGAATTTGTTGCATCGAATGAACGATTTAATTATTGTTTTATTTTTTCTTTCAGTAATATTTTCAAAACCCATGTCTGTTTTTTGTGCTTGTTAACTGTTTTTTGTCATAAATAATTTCTTCCAAAATACAAAAAGTTCAGATTTGTTACCGCTATCTGGCTGTCTGTTTCTGTGGTAATTTAGTAAAGAGAAATAGAGAAAGAGAAAATCGACGTACCATTAGGTGTATTATGTCTTCTTTAATACATGTTCTAGCTACATTTTTTTAAATTACATATAAAACAAACGATATTTTGGATTGTCACTTGCCGTTTTTTTAATTATTATTGATTTTGGGCAGGAATAATGGAATTACTCGGGCCAGGAAATCTCTTTAAAGCAATACAAAAGGCGATTAAAACTACTTTTACGGATTTTTTCGCGTTTTATTTATTTTATTTTTAATACACCCCGCACCCGAAACGTCGGGTATTAAAATAAAATAAATAAAACGCGAAAAAATCCGTAAAAGTAGTTTTAATCAATGTATAGTGTTCGCGTAAATATAAGAAATCATAATTCAACAGTCCTTTGATGTTGCAAACAACTTTGGGGAGCAATCCCGCCATGCCGAGATGTTCATCCCTGTATGCAGCGACCTCTGGACATTTCAGCAATACGTGAACCACCGTTTCTTCCTCCCCCCTACTTGCACTAAACAAGGGACTATCTGTAACACCTATGGTAAATAAATGTTTGTTAAAGGAGCCAACAACTTCGAGCATAGTGCTCCCAACAACTACCAGCATTGGTGTAACATGGACATTAAATAACACGATCTTTCGATTTGTACATGCTCATCAACGTATTCAACTCGGCTCGGCAGCATTCGAAGAATTACGACACATCTTCTCGTCAGGTATACATCAAAACCTGAAAACTAGATTGTAAAACCATTGCGTGTTGCCAGTGATGACTTACGGATCTGAGACGTAGTTATTCACTGCTGCCCGTATGAGGACGCTCAAAGTCACTCAGCGAGCTATGGAAAGGGCTAATCTCGGGGTTTCTCAGCGTGATAAACTTAGGAGTGAGGATATCCGCAGTAGAACCAGAGTGCCTGACATAGTCCCACGGATTAGTAAGATGAAGTGGCAACGGGCTGGCCATATAGCCCGAAGAACTGACATCCGATGGGGAAAAAAGGTTCTCGAGTGGCAGTTTCGTACCGGTGGGTGGAGTGTAGGGCGAAGCCCACTAGATCCAGTGACGACCTTGTAAGACATGCAGGAAGTCAATGGATGTGGGTGCCTCAGGACCGTGCTTTGAGGCATTCCTTGGGGGAGGCTTTTGTTCAGCAGTAGACTTGTGAAGGGCTATAATCATGATGATAAATAGAGTCATTTTCTGTAATAGCACTTGTTACTATCGTGATCTGTGGCTTATCCAGTCCCATTAAAACCTTGGTCAGACGACTGTTTATTTCTGGTAGGGTCATTCTAGCTTGTCTACAGTTTCCTAGATTTCTCTAAAGCTTAGCGTGTATGTAATATGTATGTGTAATCTTGAAACATTGTTGCTGCTACCAGTCTCTTCTCGAGAATTTACGTCCATCGTAAACTTTATCATTATACCGCCATCTGTCAAAAGCCATAAGAACTTTGTAACTTATCCTATAGTCGCTTTTTACGACTTCTACAGTACTAAATAGTTTTGTGAACTCTCATTTACCGTCATCATTTTTTAAATTAAGAGAACTAATAATTCTTGAGCGTTTGACAAAGTTAAGTATAAAAGAGAAAAAAGTATGTTGCGTGTTGAAAGGCGGCTATAAATCTAATAAATAAGGAAAATGGGAAAGCAATTTCCAAGGGAAGTTATCGCATAAATTGCTTCTCTGGTATAGAAGAATCTTGTGATCATATACTTTCAATAAAAGTAAATTCATGTCATAAATTTATGGATGGCTCTACGCTTTTGCGTTTTGCTTTATCCAACGTGGCTCTGATTTTGTCGATATATTTTTCTGTTTCTATTTATAAATTAACAAAAAACGACTTTGCAGTACATTATATATTTTTGAACCCCTGTCACCGCTACGGCCTCTTAAAGCCCACTGCTGACGATAAGCTTCCCCTCATATATTGGATCTTAGAGGGGATATTTGCCATAGTTGTGTAGAGTAGCGGGTTGGTAATCGCAGTTTTTTTATTTTTAGTCGTTACTAGGAACACGTTGCTTCTAATCTCCTGATTTGTTTCTCTCTGCGGCTACAGCCACGGGATTATATGGGTTAATGGATATTCTTACGAACATCATATATTAAAAACAATTATTTTGCAGCCATTGAATATAAGACAGAATAGAGGACAAGAGTTATAGTAATAGAAACGCTTGTCATACTAATTTTCTCAATAAAAAAATGTCTCCATCGAATGTCTCCACTCGAATGTCAGGGTCATTTTGGCCAATATGGCGCATCTGTCGAGCACTTTCCGAAGTACTAAGTAAGTACATAACAAGTATACAAGATATATATATATATATATATATATATATATATATATATATATATATATACTAAGTAACTATAATTAAATCATATATCAATGGAAACGTTATTAAATAAGCTATGATGGGTCGGAATAAGTTATTAAAAAAATTATTTTTGTTTAAGAACAGGAATGAATCGGCTCAATTGGAATCAGGAAACTAATTTGAAGTTCCGTTATAATTTGTAAAGTCGGCATTGTTAGCACTGAATTGTACTTGCAGCATTGAATTGCACTGTCGTCATTCCCGTTGTCGACATAGTAATTTTTGATTTTATGCATTCGTAAAATTCCCTAAGACACGTATTGTTTACCTTGTCGTATTTTTGAAGTAACAATTTGAGAATTCCAACATTGCAACTCATACACTAATTATCGGCTATATATTGTTTCGAAGCCAACATTTGGAACCATGATCATATATCTAAACTTGCTAGCTAGCAACTTAGTTCTGCTTTATATACTATAAAAATATTAAATGCTTTACATGCGTTGAAACTGCTAGTTTCAACAATTATAACCTAGGTCCAAAGGAATCTCTTAGAAAAACATTTCAAGAAAAAATATGTTTACTTTATGTGACAATTAAATGCGTGCACAAAAAAACAATAGTAGTTTTATTAAAATAGTTACGCACTCGTACATTCTGTAATTAGTACTTTACTACTACTACTACTACTAGTTACTCTACTCCAAAGATTCGGTAGTATCTTCATGGAGCTATGTATACGCTTTTACAAGAAAGTCCCAGAAAATATACAGGACCTATATATATATATATATATATATATATATATATATATATATATATATATATATATATATATATATATATAGATTTCATAAAAAAATATATGCTTAAGTGTTACATTTTTTTATTCATTGTCATCAGATATAATATCATCACTGTCGCTGTCACTGTCAGTAACATTTACTATAAACTTGTCTGAGACACTTGATCATATGGTCAAGATTAAGCATTTTGTCTTTTTTTTATTATGTGAGCCACGCCGCTACACGATTTTTCGGCAGTCACTTCATTTAGTCTTTCTCCGAAAAGTTCTTATAAATCTTTCATTTTAAAGGTTTTGTTTTTTCTTGCTACATACCCTTTGACCTGCCCCCAAATTAGCTCAATGGGATTGAGCTCACAACGGAAAGGAGGCATACGTAACAGTGACTCCACGCTCCGCTGCCATCTCCTCCATGGCATACTTGTCACAGTGTTCATGTTTGTGCTGCCGTACAATGTCTATAAGAGTAGCTTTAACCATTTGTGCCTCGAATGAAATATTTTTGCTCGCCATCCACTCTTGTATTGTTGGTTGATTCCAAGACATTGTAGGCAGCGATTCTAACTTTACGGAGTGATACGGGGCATTACCAATCACCACTACGGAATGAGGTTTTAGTTTGGACAAAACTCCACTAAACCACTCCCCAAAACACTCAGAATTTATCTCATGATGGTAATGTTCCATTCCTTTTTTTAGCCTCAAACGCAAATAAACTACGTTCTACAGATCCTACTGCCCCGCATATATGGCTGATAATTAGCCGTTTTCCTTTTAATGCCTAATGACCAATCCATTGCTTCTTCGGTGTATGACCTTCGAGAAAATAAAAAATGCCAATTACTCATTAAATTAACCGGTAGCATGCATTATATACACTGTGATAGATAAATAAAATAGAGAAAACTTTAATTAACTTGATTGATGCAGGTTTCATCTTGGTAACTAATGTAACATAATCTGCGATAATCTTTAATTTTTTGAGGGTATCAAAAATATCGCGTCAACTATTAGCATGATTTTTCTTTTTGTGGCGTATTTGAAATTTAAGTATTTTAAAATTTTCCTCAAGGTACTCCAAAAGGAGTTCGGTAAATCTGGGTCACCATTAACAAACTTAAGAATCTGCAATTTAGACAGATTATGGGTAAAAAAGTCTACGCAATAGAAAAAAGTCAAATAGAACCTAAAAAAACGCTACGGGTGCATGAGCGTGTAAATATACAGCTTTGATTTGTGACGCGACAATCGTCGCCACATACATTGTATCTATAACAAGCTTTACGCAAACATAGAGTCGCGCGCAAAGATGTAAAAAAATCTTTGCAATGGTGTGTGCCTCATTTGCATAAAAAATTGGTGTACTATTTTTCTAGTCGTAATATTTTTTCTGTATATTTCAATTATATAATATTCGTCAACTCGTTTCACAATGTCAATCAAGATGAATGAATGATGATGAAATTTCCCTAAGTTACTTCTTGCAACCCCCACGGGACGAAATGGAGTGATGGCAATAACCCCGCCCACGCAACGCAAATAATCTTAAATATGAAATTGGCGTTTTGTACGGGAGAAATAAAAAGTCAATTTTTTTTTGTAAAATTAATTAATCAAAGTATGCAGCGTTGTTATCTACGCACTTTTGCCATCTCATAGGTAGTTCATTGATGCCTTTACTTAAAAAAAAACCATGGGGGCGAGAATCAATAATCTCTTTGAAGGCGGTTTGGACTGCCGCATCGGAGTTGAATTTTTTTTCCTTGCAAGAAGTTGGCTAAATTCTGGAAAAAATGGTAATCTGTTGAAGCAAGGTCCGGGGAGTATGGTAGATGTCGTAAACGTTCCAGGTGTAGCTTATGTAACTTAGTGGTTGTTTGTTTTGCAGTGTGTGATCTTGCTTTGTCGTGAAGCAACAGTGGCCTAGAGCAATCGACCGATCTCGGTTGTTTAGCAGCTAGTTCTTCCTTCATGGTTGCAGTTGCTGACAATAGATATCTGCCGTAATCGTTTGGCAAGATTTTAGAAAGCTATAATGAACGACATCGGCGCTAGTACACCAAACACTCACAAGTAACTTTTTCAGAGTCAATTTTCGTTTAGGGCAAGATTTGGCTGGGTCTCCAGGATTAAGCCCGGTTCCGATCAATCATTCGATTTAAAATCCCCTTTATTTTTGTGTCGGTTGATCAAAGTAACACATCAGTCGACGCGTGTTTGTAAGTTCGATTCACTTAATTCATGAGGTACCCATCGTTCAATTTTTTTTTTACTTTCCCGATTTGCTTCAAGTGGATTAATACAGATTTATCACTTACCTCGAAGCCTGCAGCTATCTCTGAAGTGCTTTGTGATGGATCCGCTTCCAGAGTAGCCTTTAATTCTTCATTTTCCACTTTGGCCTACGGCCGTCCACGAGGTTGTTTCTGAAAGTCGAAATTTCCAAAAAGAAAACGTTGAAACCAAAACCGTACAGTGCTTTCTTTTGCGACATCAGCGCCGTACACATCATTAATCCTTCGAGCTGTTTCTGGAACACTGGTGCCACGGTAAAACTCGTACTCGTAAATATACCGATATTACATGTTTTCCATGGTGCGGTAATAAGCGACGCCTAAGGAAAAAATAATAAGGAAAAAAACAAATGAATGACTGTTTTTAAAACTCGAATGTACCAGCTAAATGAATTAATAAATTTGTATTTGGAATTCTGAACCAAAGTGAAGATATTTAAGATCAAAGTGGTCGGTACGACAAAACGCTAATTTCATATGTAAGGACTCAATATATGTAATATAAACTAACGACCGACAAATTTAAATATCCTATTATCTTCAACGAAATTTGAATTAAGTCTATTGTTTGAAACAGAATTAAGCACAAGTCTAATTTATATTTTTCCCTCTGAGAAATAATTTAAATTGAGTATGGTCAAACTGAGCATTTCATATAATTTTGTAGACTTAAATAATTTTAAATTAATATCTGAGACGTGGTCCTTCACTGCTGGCCATATAAGGACGCGCAAGGTGGCTCAGCAAGCTTTGGAGAGGGCTATGATCGGAGTTTCTCTGCGTGATAGACTCAAAAATGAGTATATCGGTAGTAAAACCAGAGTGACCGACATAGCCCAACGGATTAGTAAGCTGAAGTGGCAATGGTCCGGCCATATACCTCGAAGAACTGATAACCGATGGGGAAGAAAGGTTCTCGAGTAGCAGCCTCGTACCGGTAGGCGTAGTGTAGGGTGACCCCCCACTAGATGGAGTGATGACCCGGTACGACATGCAGGAAGTCGATGGATGCAGGTGGACCGTGTTTTATGGCATTACTTGAGGGAGGCCTATGTTCAGCAGTGGACTTATGAAGGGCTGTAATGATGATGATGATGATAGTTTTTTATGAGTAATCTTTAAATTGTTGTCTCGTTTCGCAGTCTCAAAGGAAGAGTTTTACTTACTTACTTACTTACTTATCTTCACGCACAATCCCTAACGGGGTAGCAAGAGAGAACAGATCGCCAAGTGTCACGATCCTTACATACCTCTTTCGCTTCTTTCAGGTTCATTAACTTCTTCATACATGCACGTCTAGGTATCCGAGTACTCTTGACCTTCCCCTCTTCGAGCAATTTGCTCACATGGTCTTCGAAAGTTAGTCTCGGTCTACCTCGACACCTTTTAATATTTACTTTCGCTCTATGTATTTTCTTCACCATTCGGTCTTCACTCATTCGCTCAACGTGCCCAAAACATTGGAGTACGCCCCTATCAATTTTTGTGATAAGGTCATCTTTCAATCCTACCATATCTCTTCGTTTCGCTTTCGATCGGCTATGGTAACGCCACACATTTTACGAAGAGATCGCATCTCTACTGCATTCAACTTGCTTTTATGCTTCTTCTGCCATACCCATGTTTCGCTGTCATATAACAAAGTCGGTACCAACACTGCGTTATGTATTGCAAGGCGTGCACTCTTGCCTTTTGATAAATGCATTCAGGGCACCATTGACTTTGTTTCCGGCAGCGACGCGCCTATCCACATCTAAATCACATCTTCCATCCCGGCTGAAAGCACTCCCCAAGTATACAAGGAAGAGTTTTATAATAATAAAATAATTTCAAGAATATATTTAATTTTTGTCAGTCTCTGTCTATTTGAACCAATTGTGATAAAACTCTATGAACATATAGAAAGCAATGCCATGAGTAATCTTGGCTATATTCGCAAAACTAAATTTTTGAAAAAAATATTTTTTTAAATTAATGGTCTCCTTAGAAAAATGACCTAAATATTAATTTTAAATTAATGGTTTCCTTAGAAAAATGACTTAAAAAAAAAGGATGATGGTGAGATTCACCATTTAAATATCGGTTGGTATGGGTCTTTTTTTCACAGTGTGACCAATTGTGTTATTAGGATTTCGAATCCTAATAACACAATTGGTCACACTGTGTATAGAAAAAAGACCCATACCAACCGATATTTAAATGGTGAATCTCACCATCATCCTTCACAGTTAGCTACCGTGGGTAAATCTTTGTTTCAGAGAGCACGAGGGATTTGTGACAGAAAACATCTGGCCGCCGAACTTCAGCACGTCAAGCAAGTATTGCAAAAGAACAATCTTCGGGTACCGCGCCTACGTCACAGTGACCGAGTGAAGCCGGCCACAGTCGAGCGTGTACCTGCTGTACTACCATATGTCAGAGGAGTCACAGACAAGGTTGGCTACATCTTGAAGCGAGCTTCTATTAAAACATACTACAAGCCGCCGAAGAAGATTAGTCAATTTTTACCATCCGTCAAGTGTAATATCCCTCTGCAAGATGCAGGAGTGTACAAGTTAGATTGTGAATGTGGTCTCTCTTACATAGGTCAAAAAAAAGATCCATAAAAACGCGCGTGAAAGAACATATAGCTGACGTGAAGCACCGACGCTCCGGGAAGTCTGCAGTCTGCGAACATGTTCAAGATCGTCCCCACCATTACGTTCGTTTTGATAAACCACAAATTCTCGCAAAAGAACAGCAAAAACATCCAAATTTCAATAGAGAACATGGATGGGTGCTGCCACCTGCTTGGGATCCTATAATTAACAAAATTAAACCCAAACCTAAGCATACCACTGCAAGACTTCGTGATACTATAAGCTCGTTTTGCGTAAATCGGACCAAAAATTAATATTCAAAAAACTGTAGGTAGCCGGACTAACTATGACATTGGGATGTCAAACATCTCAGTCCCCTCCGTGACCATGGTTGCTGTAAAGCACCCGAAACGTCGGGAATTAAAAATAAGTAAAAGTAGTGAATTAAACGCGATAAAATCCGTAAATTTAGTTTTATTCAACAGTTATTTTACTATATATAGCGAGGGTTTTAGTCCTACTGCTATATTTATTTATTTTATTTCTTATTGTAAGATACCTTGCGTTATAGGTTACCAGTCAAGTGGGAGAAACAAATATATAAAAAGTAGCCGGGTACTTTCTTACATACAAACTTAAATTGAGTTACAGCACATAAACGTCCTAGTCCATATTACAGACCTTCTCTTATTTCGGAGAGGGTATTAGGGCAAGGAAAGGTCCACCGCATGGCCCTATTGCGTGGTGTCAGGCATTATATTAGGTAGATAAGTTTATTTTCTCTTTAGGTGTCTTATTAAAGAACATTCACATATTCCTATGCAAAGGAGTTACTGACCTTCTTCAATTGGAATTTGAATCTGAATATAAATCGGAATCGTAATCGGAACCGGAGTTGATATTTTAATTTGAATTTAAGTATTGAACTTGTCACGCTTGACAAGTGGATTGGCGATCGCAGCAATTAATTTTTTGCACCTCTGATGAAACTCAAAATCGCCAGTCTGAATACTTTACATGGGAGAGTTATACCGATATCTATGAGATTTTTTTATAGGATAGGGTGACAAATGAGCACACAGCCCACCTGATGGTAAGTGGTTTCTATGGCTCATAGACATCTACATCTATCTTCGATTCAAAATACAGATGCGTTGTCACCCGTGAGGACTAAGATGGAATGCGTTGTTTCCATTAAAAAGGGTTTCTGGTTCTCTACACTCACCATACGAAATACAGCAGCATTAAGCTACTATTTGACGTCGGTATTATGTGAGAGCGTGCTTCTTCCACGGTCGAGCCGACCCATTCGTGCTACAACTATACTACTAATATAACTGCAGCATGGCTCCACAATGTATGTGTGTGTGTGTTATATTATGTGTGTATTATATTTCGTTGTGTACATTTCCTTTAAGAAATTGACTTCAAAAAAAGTAGGTTCTTAATTCGGCTTTGTTCTTTTCATGTGTATGTATGTAACGGTAATATCTTGGCCAATTGAACCAATTTAGCTATTGTGGTCCATCCTATACAATTTTGATGAATAAATTCCACCTCCTAAGAGTAGAAAATAAGGGGTGAAGTTTTCAATGTAATTGTAATATGATTTTCTAGTTGTTACATAAATGTCAACAAATTAAACTTTATATTAATATATAAGCACATATCGAAAAACTAAAAATAACAAAATAACTTCTACATTCTTCTGAATTTGGAGCAAAAATTATTTTATATACTGTACTTATATCACATCACGCATACGAGCTGGTGTTGCAAAATGCCAACTACCAGCGTTGAAATCGGTAGAGAGAAGTCCTAAGTTGCTTATTGATTAGGTTTAAATCAATCTTGTAAGCCTCGAGTACCTACGGGTGCAGAAAAGCCAGTCTCCGGGTATCTGTCTATTGGATGTTTTTTGGAGAGTCTGTGCAGAAATTAAACATCCCTCCCTCTACTTCACTGACACTTTTATTGACGATACTCCACTCGTGCAAACCAACTCTTCTTCGTCTTTTTTCGTAATGCGTACAGCAAAGTGTGGAATAATCTGCCGGTGTCTTTTTTATAGAATAAAGGAGACAAACGAGCGCACAGTTCAACTGATGTTAAGTGATAGCTGTGACACATAGAAATGTACATTTATCCTCGGTTAAAAATCAAAATTCAGATGCGTCGTCACACCCGAAGACTAAGAGGGAATACCTCTTTTCTAGTAAAAAAGGGTCTCCTGTTCTCTAATCTCACCACGCGAAACACAGCCTTTAGCTATTGCTATTTTACGCTGGTATTCTGTGGGGGCGTGGAACTACTCTGGTTGAGAATGGGTCGGCCATTCCCATTGCAACTAATAAAGCTGCAGCGTGGCTCTAAAAAGAGTCAATAGGCTTTTCTTTCGCAAACATAATATTACGATTTACTATCTAACGCTTCATCACAACTGACCACCAGGTGGGATTGCAGTCAATCACTAGCTTATAAGTACCAAGCAAAAAATAATTGACTTAACAATTAACACAGTTATAATTAAATTTTCTCAAAAAATAGTGAGAAGATAAATTTTAAGATATAATTTTGAAGTGGCAATCAATTAAGAGTTAATACGAATGAAGATAATCGTTATTGTCTTTTTTATGTAGTAAAAAACCTCTATCAAATTTCTCTCATCAGAGAATATGGCAGTGTTTCCCTTCCGTGCTTCAGAAAACATATAAAACTGTTGAAACTGTTCCTGATCTCTCTCGGCAGGGCTAGCATGGGCAGGGGACAATTTATCCACGGGAGAAGAATAAAGTGTTTATCCATTGCTCAGTTTTATCCACCCTTCGAGCATGGGCCTACTGGTGAATATAATATCCAAAGTAGATAAGGTGGGAGATAGACTTCCCCTGCAATTATTGTCGTTATAAGAAAATTACAAAACACTTCAAAATTGATGTCAACTCTAAATCACAAATTCATTATTTTTTATCTTTGCCAATCTTTGCTTGTGATTTTGACAGTTTTTTAGTTTTTGTTTTTCGTTAAACAAATAAAATTTACGTTTTCCGTTCTTACGATTGATTGATAATACATTAAAATGAGTGCCAAAAAGTTAAAATACTATCACATAAAACGACGTAAAATTACTATTGTATTACGAAATCGAAATGTAAACTTAACTTATTTTCTCTACAAATCTTTGTTCACAAATAATTGATGCTCTTTTATAACCTGCCCCTCTATATTTGTCAATTGTTTATTGTTCTGCTACAATCAATATAAATTTGACCTTATTTTTCAGGGTATAAACGAAAGGCTCAAGCGTAATAATCTTCTGTGTAAGCAAAATCAATTCCTCCGTACACCAGAATGCCCACCTAAGTCATAGATATAAACTCAAAAAATAACACGTTGATAATACAAATAAAATTTAGTTGAAGTATGTATTCATTAATCTTCTCTTTTGCTCGGATAATTGTAAACAGCCTGGTTTGATTTACAAATGTGATAAGTTGTCCTTTGGTCGTTTGGGAATTTTGCAGTATACAAATTAAATTAATGTTTAGTAAACAACATTCCAACAGTAATTATCAGTATGAGGATATAATCAAATATAATGTACATATATGTATTTATAAAAAACAACTTTATTGTAGCATGATATTGTTAAGTGTTGCATAAGCATAGTATCTTAGTTGTGAAGCTTTCTCTGGACTGTTTTGGATTACCATGTCAATGCCCAAGCTTCGGAATGTATCTTTGAGGTACCCATTCGTTCTGTCCACTCAGTTTCTCACTTGGCAATGCCAGTTGGTAGGTTTATTTTTCTTCAGAACTATTTTGGCAGCTTTCAAATGTGAATTTATCAGCGAAGGTTCTGATGATAAGCCCGAGTCCCCTGTAAAATATTTGTTTCTATTAATGCTGTATTAAAGCAAGCATTCACATATTTAATTATAATTTTTATTTTTTATTTCAAATAAAAGCCCTAAGTTTTTTATTCGTAGTGAATCATATAAACAATAATAATTTTATACAAGTAATTTATTCCAACTTGTTATTGTTTATTTGATTGAATACGAATAAAAAACTTAGGGCTTTTATTTCAAATAAAAAATAAAAATTATTTTTAATTAAGTGAATACTTGCAATATAGTAGAAAAATTATATACAACAAACTTGATCCTTAAATGCCACGAACGCTAGATGCCAAATTGGCTGTTGAAGAGCTGTCCAATTTGTGCACGCCGCAACTTCGCCATATCTGTTACAGTATCCAAATACATAATCTGCTGTAATAATTCTACCTAGAAATTTTATTAGGTTTCATTTTATTTCATCAATATTTTTTATAGGATAGGTTGACAAACGAGCACACATCTCCTGATTTCTCCAAATTTCCTGATAGAGGATGCACCGATTGTCTCAATCAATCGCCTGACTGTAGCTACATTTTCTTTAGTAATTTTAGTTGAGCGTCAATCTTCAGAAATTGAATCATAGAGAGAAACGAGGCCATAATCAAATTTTGCGTACTAAAGGCTTTCTGTACTCAGATGAGGTTCCTTACCGAAAGTATTTTGATGGCGAATCTTGTGGAGGGAGTAAATTAAAACTAAAATGTTTTTCACTTAAAATTAATATTTTAAACAGTTTTAATAACCACAAAAATGTGCCAAGAACAATTGCAATGGCTTTTCCTCGCTTTATACCTGCCTCGGTAAAAAAAAAAAACCGGGCCTCTACTCCAGCGGTGACAACCAGTCACAAATACAGCAGTCAGAGTCTTATTGACATGCAATGAAACCCCTTAGCTCAATTTTAGGCAATTATTTCGCTATAACGGACAAACAATTTATTACAATTTATGTGTGTAGATGATTCAATTAACTGATAAATAATCTAGTCTAGTCTGAATCCATCACCTCATTTCATCCATTAGAACTCAAAAAAATTCGATAGATGACCCATTTTGTTTACACTATGTATTATTTTTGTTTTTTACGTGGTAGAGCCTTGCTGCAGTTATATTAGTAGTATAGTTGTAGCACGAATGGGTCGGCTCGACTGAAGAAGGACCACGCTCTCACAGAATACCAGCGTATAATAGTAGTTTAATGCTGCTGTGTTTTGTATGGTGAGTGTAGAGAACCAGAGACACTTTTTACTGGAACTGAGGCATTTCACCTTATTCCTCACGGGAGACAACGTATCTGCATTTTGATTCGTAATCGAGGATAGATGTAAATGTCTATAGGCTACAGCAACCATTTACCATCAGAAGGACTGTATTCTCATTTGTCACCCTATACTTTAAAAAAAATAGAAGTATAATACTTACTACTTACAAAGCCTACGGCCAGCATCAGCAATTTTCGAGAAATCTGGCATTGCGATCATCAATCACCTTGAAAAAAAAGCTCGTATAAATTAATAAGATACATACTAATACAGGCTACGAGATGGCAAGTGAATGCTGTGCCTCACAGACACTTACACCTATCCTGAATTTAAACGCAAAATGCAGATACGTTGTCTCTATAAACGTGGCAGTTTTTAGATTTAAGATAATTGGAAACCATTTATTTTATCAACTTTTTTGTTTTATAAAAAAATAATCTCTTCTAGCATTGACCCCATCTTTTCTTAAATTTTCATCACAATCGATCCAGCCATTCCCATGACTATGATTCGCTCAGATAGGCAGAAAGACAAAAAAAATTATAAATGGTTATTTATGTGAATGCAAGTAACCTGAGCTTAATAGGAGCCAGTTATTTCGATAATACAAACAGAAACTTCGGTTTATTTATATGTACAGACAAGACGGCAGTACTGTTTCTAAGTTACATAATGTACCTGTTCCACTATGCAACTTACAAACAACAGTCGGCGGAGTGTCACTGCTTACTTGAGAAGCGATAAAAAAGACAAAAATATAGACAGTACACTTCTGTTGTTGTCTAAATTTTGTACGCTGCATACGTTGTGTCTCGTACTTAAGATAATAGTACATGTGACCCGCAATAGAAACTCTCCAATAACAACAATTTACATCATATTATTGGAACAGAAACTTTTCAGTTAATATAGATTATAAATTACAATTATTAAAGTCACTTTTTTAACTTCCTGCTATGAAAATCAAAGATTTTAAAAAAATGGAGAAGCTATTGTTCTAACCCCGGTTTTTTAAAATCGAGTTCTCATCAGACCTTGACTTTTTGAGGTCCTAGGAAGATATTCTTGCTATTTTGCGATAATATCCATATGTCTGTGTGTATCAGTCATGTAAATATGTAAGCATCTCATAACTTTGTTGTTGTAACTGAGTGTCCGATCGAAAAATAGTTTTTGAATCTGAAAAAGCCTTACTGAATTTAGATTTTCTGTGAATTCAGACCAAAACGTCCCGGTTGATTCTAAGAAAACCTCAAAAGCTCGAGTATTTTTAATTTTCAAAAAGTAGTTTTCTTCTTATTAGTTTAACAATCTTGTTTTGATGAATTCTATAATCTAGTCAGCTCTTCTAATAAAGTAACTACATCGATAACGTCGATCTATTACCGTGAAAAACGACTACCATGAAAATCGGTTGATTCGTTTGAGAGATATCGTTGACGAAAGAAATCACGAAAAAGTATATTTTAAAAATAATTTGAACACTTTCGGTGAAATAAATTTTTGACAAGGTTTTTTGTGAAGCTAAAAGAATGCGTCGAGTGCCGTAAATGACATAAAAATCGGTTGATTCGTGAAATATTCAATTTTGAAAAAAAAAAGTTTTTTTCGTTCTCCAAAATTCATTACCAAACGTAAAACGTCGTAATAAACGGAAT
This sequence comes from Parnassius apollo, assembly GCA_907164705.1. Lineage (NCBI taxonomy): Eukaryota > Metazoa > Arthropoda > Insecta > Lepidoptera > Papilionidae > Parnassius > Parnassius apollo. The sequence goes on from CAJQZP010000008.1 coordinate 9,264,686, forward strand.
TTGGAGGGCTTTGATATTTAAATTAGCGAGAAGTTCCGGGGACGGCCTGTAGCGTCAACTTTTTTTTTTAAATTAAGGACAATTTTTTCCAAACCAGTGGGGTTTGGAAAAAACCTCTGTCCTAGGAAGATTCAGCAGCGTGTTATAAAGTACGTTTTACATCACTGAGCTACGATAAAAATATTTGCAATTCCACTGACGTCTAGATATTTCTGAACTGGAATATAAACAAATCAATCCCTCTTAGTTTAACTTTTTAGTATCACTAGTGTAATTTTAGTAGTGAATAGATTTAAAGGATTTAGTTGATTAAATATATAAATTAATTACTTGCTCAAGATTACGATATTAGTTTACTCGAGAGATTTACACAGCATGAATATTTATTGTTTTTGGCTGTTTGTCTAATTGTTGGATTAGTTCAAGCTTGTTTATAAATTAAGTTGTTATGATAATCCGGTTGTATAAGCGTATAACATATAAGTAAGATTTTTATTAAATCTAACTGTATTTTTTTAATATTGACTTTTCATGTCTCACATCATCTGCTGGTTTTGTTTTAAAATGGTCTAAAAAGAAGTTAGGTTAAAATAGAAGTTTATACATAAATTGAAATTAAGAAAAATATATAATTGACACAATGAAAATAAATATTGAAGAGTGATCGCTTAAATTTGAAAACGCTAGTATGCAGTCAGTCAATGTCTGTAAAAGGACTGCTGGATCGAATTAAATAGACACACGACTTATCTTGGCTTTACCGGTGTAGGACCACACTCTCACAGAATACCATAATAAAAAAGGAGAGTTTAGAGAACCGGATAACCTTTTTACTGGAAATAAGACATTCCATAGTCCTCATGCCTCATTGATGGTCCTCATTGGTGACAACACATTTGCATTTTGGTTCTTAATCAAGGATGAATATAAATATCTACGGGCCACAGTATCCACTTACTCACACCTTCAGGATTGTGTACTCGTTTATCACCCTTATTTTGTAAAAAATAAAACAATTCTATTTCTATATTTTCTAATAATAGCGCTATTTTTATTATGTGCGAGCTATGCAGTTCTCGAGAAAGATACAAAGCATCACCACGACCTAAAAGGTCTATTGTTATTGCTATTATATACTCGTATATAGTTCACTGATAAGTCATATGCATTTAATGAATAGAATTAGTTGCTTAACTGTCAGCCATATCGCTTCTTCTGGGCGGAGTTCATAGTTTCCCAGATGAGTGTTACGTTTGCGCATTAAGGGTCGGTAATCAGTTAGGATGTGCAAAGGCGTTTCCTCCGTAAGGGAACAGAACCGACACATCCTTGAGTTGCTTAGTCCCAGGAAGGACATATGCTTTTTAAGACAACAGTCCAGTCCAGTTAGGGCTCTTGCCAAAATTCGCAATTTATTTTTACTTAATCCCAGGGCTTCTGAAGCGAATTTACGATCGAAATACCGGATTAAGATTTTAGAATGTTTAAAGCCTGGTGTGTCAGACCAGATCTTAAGAGATTTATTGTGATAAAGAGTGTCAAGGGTCAATCGTGGTCAATCAAACAAATCAATCAATGTGGTTTATCAAATCTGATGTAGTGATGGGGGCGATCCTGTACGTGTTCACAGACTCCGGAAAGTCTGCAGTCTGTGGACACGTACAGGATCGCCCCCTACATCAGATTTGATAGACCACAAATCCTCGCTAAACAACACCGATTCCTTCCAAGGATGATTCGCGGGTCTATTGAAATCAAAAAACATCCTAATTTCAATAGAGAAGATGGCTGGGTGCTACCATCTGCTTGGGATCCTATAATAAATAAAATTAAATCCCAACCCAAGCATACTGAACAAACTTCAAATTGAATGAAATTTGAAATCTGCCGCGTTTATATAATTTATAATTGTTCATTGAAAATTCAGGCTTCTATTTTTATTCACAACGAAGTCATATAAAATGGCCTGAATTGCTTCGAGAGGAGGATGGTACCGCTGTGCCGCTTTTTTGCTCGACTTGGTGGGGGCAATATCGTGCCCCCAGAATACGCGATAACTAATAAATTTATTATGAGAAGTTTTACGCATTTTCAAGGTTAAGAATGCTTAGCATTAAAAGTTCGTCTATTTACCTGACAGCCAAGAAGTGGTTATGTTTTCTACAACCACCTACCTTCCTACTTATTAAACTACATACCTACTATAAACTTAATAATGAAAATTGTAATTACTCTTATAATTTATATATAATAAATTTAAATAAATATTAATTTGCTTTTTAATTTATTATATACAGGATAATCTTCTTTCTTTATAATATAATAATAGACCCAGGAGATATAGAGAACTTTGCACTCGGCACCCTTATCTTTCCTCCGATGATATATGTAATTATACAAGGATAAAAAAATAAACCTAAAAAAGGTTGACTACCCCGATAAAATCGTTAAAGGTCAATGTACTTTTTTCCGCTTGCCCTACAAACATACTATATTATTTTTATCTATTTATACGTTAATGACTTACACGGATGTTTTTATACCTTATACCATTTTTTTTCTAATATGATGATACTCGTATATTGCTGCCTGGGAAAAAATAGCCGCAAATTAGGAGTGTTATCTGTTAAAAATGCGAGATATCCGAGACAAAGTGAGAGAGAGAGTTAGCGGGCAACGACACTTCTTAGATGAGGATGGCGAATGCCAGCTGTGTTAATATTTAATTTATGGATGTCGGAGGAAAACCACGAACTGATGTTTATCCATGACAAATCACTAACAAACTGCAATAAAATAGCAATTCACTTAACATCTACAATGAGAATAGTTTATTAAACACAAATATAATAGAGTCCACCGTAATAACAGATTAACAGAAATAATAGTACGGTTTACTTATTTAATATTTAAATTACTCACAGTATTTGCTTCACCTCAAGCGCGGACAAGAGAATGCCCGTTCCAATGATTTTTCGGTAAAGTTGCACAATGCCGCTATTCCCGCGCAGTCACAAAGAAGCGCGGACTAACGGCGTTGCGCAAGCCCTCAGATTTTAATCAGTTGAACTATTTTTAATCTAAGTAGAAGTATAAAGAGTTAATTGTATGAGTTCATAGTAAGCCTGTAGTAACTAATAATTAAAGATAGAATTTCCTACGATTAGAACACAATGATTGCTAATTATTAAACAATTAATCAGTTGAAACCCGAATGCCATAATAATAGGATAGTCAAAACAACCACATTTAAAATATTTCTAATTGAGCTTTTAAAACAATGTATTTACTATTTCACTAGTAGCTATTTTACAAAGAATAATTAAATTACATATATTACCAGGTAATAATGGATTAAAACGTTAGTTAGGATTTCATTTGAAGACTGAAGTGCGTGCGGCATACCAATTAAATATTTTACATTACTTTTTTATATTATAAGCGTAACAAACGCGCATATTGTCAAACTGATGGTAAGTGGACGTTATTGCCCAAAGCCATCTACATCTATCATCGATTTAGATTCATATCTATATGTATTGTTACTAACCTGTGAACTAAAATGGAAGGTCTCGTTACCAATAAAATGGGCTACCGTTTCTCTACACTTCCTTTACGAAACTCGCCATTATTCTGCAGTTTCACGATAGTATTCTAGAAAATTCATTTTCGTAACCCGATCGTGCTGATCCATTCATGCAGCAGCTATGTTAGCTAGCATATCTGCAGCCTAACACTAGCATGTAAAAAATATAGAGTTTGATAACTTAACGTTAAAAGTAGTCTAAACCTTACAAAAAAAGGATAATTTTATTTCACTTCATCATCTTTATTTTGGCTTTTTAGATTTTAATCGTCGATAAAAAAATGCTTTGGAAAAATGACCGTGCTTGGTGCGTGGTATTCCTTAGGGGGAGGCCTATGTTCAGCATTGGACTTGTGAATGGCTGTAATGATGAATTAATGTTTAGTAAATAATTCATTAATTAATTCACGAATTTTGGACGCTGCTGGTGATGACAGTTGTTTTTTGAAGATTCTTTTCGTGTGTATTTGAGTGGGACCCCGGATGGTTTGAAAACTTAATTGGACCCAGTAGTTGGTGCTGCTGCCGAAATCCAGAATTCACGCGTGCGGAGCTGGGACGGATCGCTATTATTACATATTTTTATGTGAAATATACCTTAATTAGCTCCAAATTTATTTCTTGATGAATTCATATTACAATTTAATGTTAAATATATATTTTCAAAGCAAACTAAGTAGTGATTGTAGCACTTAAATAACATTTCTTCACTTGTTTTTATATGTTGCTTAAGGGACGGACGATTTGATCGAAATAAAACATGTTTTATGGCACTAAAAATAGCGCTTTCCTCAAGAATAGCAAATGAAGTAATCTTCACTGGCAATAAAGGCAGCGCCTGCCAACTAATATTAACAAGATACTTGAAAGTCAACAAAGAGCTTTCCAAAGTTCGTGCTTGTTGTTAAATCTTTTTTTATGGTATCCTATATCAAAAGTAACCTTAATAGGATTGAATAAAATTATTTATACGGATTTTATTGCGTTTAATTAACTTATTTTTAATTCCCGACGTTTCGGGTCCTTTACAGCACCCATGGTCACGAGGGCCTGAGATGTTTGATATCTCAAAGTCATAGTTGGCTACCTATTAAATATTAAAAACTCTAGGTAGCCGAGGTAAGTTATTGCGTGTGTTCATATGCGTACTGCAGCAACCACTTAATTAATATCAGGTGGATTGTAAGTTTATTTGTCAATTCAAAATTATAAATAACATTGTATATTATAAAGCAGTTAAAAGTCTCTTATGAAGCTCCAGTGTAAACAGGTACTCTGACCTCATAATTACTCTCTTACTTATTTCTGCAAGCAACATTACAATTATTCCTCTGTTCCGCTTCAAAATATATGAGGAGTTAGTGATTTTGTGGGGCATTCCATCTAAGTCCTCATATTATGAAACAACGCTTGTTGGTTGGAAAATGACTTGTGTGTGGTACGTAATGTCAGGTACTCTGTTAGTTTTTTCCCACACTATTCTTTAAATATAAATAAAAACTAGGAAATCTGAAAAAGAACAAAAAAAAACTGACGTAGCTCAGCGAATCAGTATGCTGAAGTGGCAATAAGATACAGCTCGAAGAATCGATAACGTTACGAATAAATAGATTAATATAAAACAGCATATTTTACTTCTATTCAATGCTTCTTTTGAAAGCAATAAATTTAGCCGATGTGACCGAACCGACCAGTGTACTATAACTTGATAATATCATGGAAATCCAAAACTGTCTCTCTCCCCGCAATTGTCACACGAATAAGTACTAAAGCGGGGAAAATTTTATGACAAGCAAATTACTTCTGACCTGGATGGTTTCCTGACGGGAATTTGTTTATTTTTTGATATTATAAAATAAAACCGTCTTTTTATTTCTCCTCAATATGACCTTAAAAACAATAAGCCTTTCCTTTTCATTTTGGAAACCTGGAAGGTACCTACACGTTTAAATATTTGGCGATTTAGTGTAATATTTATGATTTTTAACAAGGCAATTACCATAATTCACATTTTTGTCTTTACACAGCACTTGTTATCATACTAATCATCATCATCATAACAGCAGTTTACAAGTCCACTAATAAATATAGAGCCACCTGTACCCGTCGAATTTTGATTATTTGTAAAATTTTGTAGAGTCAGTTGTTCAAAAAGTTAAAAAGTTCTACAATGTCGCCTTTTGTAAAATTAAAAACATGAAGTGTTTTATAGAACACAGATGACATTTCCTAAATAATTTACTATTTTATACGTGGTAGAGCTACGCTGCAGCTATATTATGGTCGTAGCACGAATAGGTCGGCTCGACCGGAGAAGGACCACGCTCTCACAGAATATCAGCGTAAAATACAAGCATACTTCTGTGTGTGGTGAGTGTAGAGATCCGGAGACCCTTTTTTACTGGAAACGACGCGTTCCATCTTAGTCCTCGGGGATGACAACACAATCTGCGTTTTGATTCTTAATCGAGGATAAATGCAGATATCTATGGGCAGCGTTCATTTACCATCAGGTGAACTGTGTGCTTGTTTGTCACACTTATTCTATAAAAAATTAGATATTGTTTAATTTTTCATCATCATGAAAACCCTATGACTTCCGTTCCGGTCATCCTATTTACGCTAGACAAGAAATTTCCAGACCAGTGATGGGAAGAGCAATTCCACCTATAACGGGAAAAGCTCATGCCCAACTGTGGACTTTTGTTGGTTGATGAGACAGAAAAGCGTAGTAAGTAATTCTTAAACATGAAACATGGACTGTTGTTCAAACTACTTAAGTCACTGATTTACAGAATACCACCGTAACACTCAAATCGTAACCGTACCGACTTCAAGGAGGTAAATTGGCAGACGCGCAGCAAATGGCCTTAACAGAGTGTGGTTCAAGTCATAGTATGTAAGTAATTTACTTTATTACACACTTTTTGGATCTTTAGAGAATAATTGATGAAATTATTATTAAATTAATATTTATTAAAAAATATTTTAATGTAATTTCTAAATATTCTTTTCTTTCAAAAAAAAAAAAACGTTACTTCCAAAATAAGTTTTGTATTCTATAACGTGCGGGCGATTTGCATACATATATTGCACGAGGGTTGTTTAGAAACTGAACAGTTATTTATAGGCCATAAAAATACATGTTCCAAACGGGAATCAATAAAATAAACGGGAATTAAAAGAAAAAAAATTAAATTGATGAAATTATTATTTATTCCCAAATTTTCTGAACATTATAATTAAGAGTTAATGATTTTTTTTCTCTTAAATGTTACCCCCAAAGTACATTTTTCTTCTGCATCATGTATTGCACGTATATTGCACAAGGGCACACACAGTTGTTGCAACACTGAACAGTTATTTGTAGAGCATACAAATACTTGTTCCGTGAAGCATTCTAACCGGAAAAATCGTGGTTTTGAATCCACGGCTAGAATACTGTTGTGAACCGCTCCAAAAACAAGCTGTTCTTTTCGCAAAGTTTGCTGGAAGATATCACTTTCAAGAATTTTTCGACGGCCTGTACTACATATACTTGAAATAGTATATACTCTATTCTTATTCTGTATTACATTGTACAATGAAAAAATATTTGAAACTTAGTCTTAATAGCGTTACAAGTATGAAAAAAAAAACAAATTAACATTGCATAAACGAGTGGTAGATTCACCCTAGAAAGTACTAGGTTGTTCAAAGCACGACCCTGAGAATTAATTGCCTTCCTGCATCTCCTACCAGGTCATCGCTCCGTTTAGTGGGGAGACCGATAATTCATTCTCATACATAGTGGCAAGTCAGCAGAAGACCCTACTACCAGAATAAAAACTGCATCATATGTACTGTATTATAATGATAATTTAAAACTCAATTTAAGAAAATAACAAAAATTTATTTGAAAATTAAAGACTTGAAGAAAATTTTCTAGTTATAATAAAAACAAACGAAAAAATAAATCAATCACTACTTATACTTGAACCATACCCAAGTGCAATAGAGGAAGACCGTAAACTGTCGGGCGCCACCGGAAATTATGCGGGCCAAGGGGGCATGAATCAACAGTTATTAGGTTTCAGTGCATTCAGAAGTAAACAAGATCAGAAGAAGACAAATACGAGTGAAAATAACAATATTGGAAATTATATGCACTGCAAAGCGAATATTTTGTTTTTAAATTGGGACTCGTATTCTATTTCATCTATTTTTTTTTTTTGGTTTAGGAAGACAAACGAGCACACAGTCCACTTGATGGTAAGTGGATTTAGTGGTCCGTGGATATCTACATCTACACTGTGAGATCGTGGTTCTTCCCATAATATAACTACAGAATGGCTCTACCACGTAAGCAATTAATTTGAAAGTCACTCTTTATTTAGGATTATTGTGCGTCACTGCCGTCATGCAATCATAATGCGAGCCTTGTAGCCAATGAAAGACAGCTTTTGATGTTATGTTCTTGTATTTATTCCATAGTGGAAAAGCTGAAAATATTTATAAATTATAATTTTAAAAATACCCTCCTACGGAAAGAATAAACCTACGCACCCACTTGCGTTCTTATTTTGATACTTAGCCTGACAAAAATTATTCCACTATGTATTAACAATGTTTCATGAAAATTAATTACATACAAATAATAAAATACACATGGGCCCCATTAATGTACACGAGTACTATTAATAATTATACGTATTGGAAATTCGGTCCATAATAATATTTAACTGAAACTTTTTTTCTGCCGAAATAAAGATTTGCTTATGAAAATAAACACTTATTTTTCTGAAGAAATTAAATTTATTTCGTAATTCTTGATATTTAATTTAAATACATTTTATTATTTTTATTATAAATTGCAAAATAACGTATCTATGAAACCATAAACATGACATTTGATTCATACCCTCGCTCACTGCGTAATTTCCGTTGGCGCCCGACAGCTTACGATCTTCCGGCACTGCCCAGTCGTTAAGCCCATGTTGTAAGTAACTGATCTATATTAAAAAACGAAAATTATAAAAATAAAACGGCTAGTGTTGGACCAAAATATATTATATTTTAATACGTAATTTAAAAACATAGTCGGTAGAATATATTTTAAAAATACCTAATAACATAACACCATTTATACTTAATTGTAAATGAATGCCGTGGCCCTTAGACATCCACGAATAAAAATCATTCATTTTCTAATAAAAATCAAAATTCAGTTGCGTTGCTTGCAGTAAAAAAGGTATCTGGTTCTATTATCTCGCCATAAGAAATACAACAGAATCGAGCTGCAATTTACGCTGGTATTCAGTGAGATTATGGTCCGTCCCCGGTCAAGTCGACCCTTTTGTTGTAAAACCATAATATTATAGCTACAGCATAGCTATCACACGCTATTTTATATATAATATATAAGCTAATATCCCTCTTAATCCTTTGAACCGCAACCACAATTACCACTCGCCCTGCCTTACCCTTGCTGTTCCCGCAATTTGGTCCATTGAATTCAGAGCGTAAGGTTTGATTTGTTGTCTAATGCTTCATAAACTGTTTTTCACATAATATATTATTAAGATTCAAACAAATAAGCAAGTTTGTTAAGAATTTTAGCTTTATGATATAATAAGACACAATTTATTTATCAATCAAAAGAAGTAAAAAATAGTAAAATAGTGATATACACGCTGTAAACACTAGGACCAAACACAAGCTAGTGGACCACTTTCTCAACTCCACAGAGTCAGTTATTCATTTTTTGGGCAACGTATACGCTTTTACAACAAAGTCCCAAAAATATACAAAGTCTCTCTTTTACTAAGCTTAAATATTAAATTAAACAAAAACTATAAAGAAGGTTATAATAAAATAAATCAATACATGGTTGATAATAGCCCCTGGGAATGAGGTGGTCGTTTCCGCGCTGTTTCTAAAATAAATTTTGTAAATATTATGTGACCATTGACATTGTAAGATTTTATTTAAAATAAAGTTCCGCTGGGTTTCTTGCTGGTTCTTCCTAGGGCAGAGTTTTTTTTCCGAACCAGTGGTAAAGTAAAAAAATAATTTCGATAAGAATTACACGTAATCTATATTTAATAAAAAAATATTATATTCTATCAATTTCTATTCTAATTATTAAGCTGAAGTAATAGACGGCTATACAGCTTAAAACTTGCTTTGGAAGGAACAAGTTCAGCAGAGGACTTGTGAGGGGCTGAAATGAAATGATAAAACATATGGATATGTATGTAGATTTGTTTGTTCATCTATCTGTTCACCCTTAACTATCAGTTCAGTATTCAGATATTATTATAGTATCCTATACCTTTAAACGAGCAATTCTTGTATATATATGATGGTCGCTTTTTTATACGATAAGGGTGAAAAAACGAGCACACAGTCCACCTGGTGGTAAGTAGATGCTGTTGTCCAGATACGTCTACATTAATCTTCGATTAAGAATCAAAACGCAGATGCGTTGTCACCTATGACGACTAAGATGGAATGCCTCGTTTCCAGTGAAAAAGGGTCTCATGATCTATACACTCACCATACGAAACACAGCAGTATTAGGCTGCTATTTTACGCTAATATTTTGTGAGATGCCTTAATACTGCCATGTTAATTAGATGATTATATATTAGCAAACTGGTTTCGAGCTCCGTTGGCAAAGTTATTAAATTATTAATAGCAGTTATATCTGCTGATTTACCATGCGCCCTGCGCATGAATGAGTGGTGAATGAAATTTTCGTAAATCAGAAAATCTGCATGTCGGAAAATTTTTAAAAAATCTATGCCTTAGACCCGGAAATGAGAGCACGCCTGCCTGTGCCCAAGAATGGAACGTATGTGGGTTGTAACTTTACATTATAGCAATCAAATCGAAATCAAGCGCAAACATGGTGTAAGTTCGAAGGATATGCAGAGAAGCACGCATTATGCAAGCAAACGTTGTTTGTGTTTTAGTATACTTGAAACATGTTGCAATTTAATTGCAATGTTTGTAACAAATGTTGATTAAATTAAGAGTATTCTGTGTTCTCTGCTGCGACTATATCATTCAGAAATGACTTACAAACTAATTGTTTTCTAACACATATTAGAAATAAATTGCTTATTATAAAGTGTCTTCCAATTCAACAATATTATTTGTAATTAGATAATATTTGTACTTAGTTTTGTCATTTTTATGGGTAATTGCTTACCGGTTATTAATTTTTAAAGTTGTAAAAACAATTTTCATTCTTCAACGGCCGTAATAAATCAAGAGTGGACATAGACCTTTTCAAGAACTTGCAGCTGTTAAAACCCAAGTATATGCGTGAGCCTTTGCTCATTGATTTACTATGCAAATGTTTGGTAGCTTAATTGTACCATCGTCCATTTTGGCCAAATTTCAAGAATCCTGAGGGACCTAGAAAGGAATACTGAGATTAAGATTTGCTTAACGTTTAAATTAATTTTAAACGGAAATTGTAAACCAATAGTACGTAATAACCTAATAAATATTTAGTCGTTATAATTATGCATGTTTGAAACTAATTTTTTATTTTAAAAGTAGGCGAAAAACATAATTCACTTGTAATGTAGTTACCAGTACATTACTGGTGGCGTAAGAGAATCAACTACCTCACAATATCCCGTGAGTGTCATAAAAGGTGGCAGAAGCATCTAACTGATATCAATTCAACAGTTATAAAAAACTTGAATTGCTAAAGCGTTTGCGAAGCTTGGCAACTATGGCAAATATTCTCCTTATCAGATGGGGTTCAGCAGCGGGCTTGTAAAAGATAGGAATGAATAAATGAATGAATAAAAATACTTAATAATATTATTTTTTTAAATCTCTAACTGTTCCAACCCATATGGCCACAGCGCTTTATTACAAGTATGTAAGACTTTAAAGGAATGTTCTTTGGGTAGTTTGTGCCAAGTGTTCAAAAGATGTTTAGCAGGATTTCAATTTCTGTACGCGGCTCAATGCTCTTTATAACGTGGCCCGAAGTTACCATCAGGTGGACTGTGTGCTCATTTGTCGCCTTTCCAAAAAAAGTCTCTTGTGATGCTCCAGATTCTCTTGCTTATTTCTGCAAACAACAGTACAACCCTTACTGGTTTACATAATGATTTCTTATATTTACGCGAACACTATACATTTATTAAAACTACTTTTACGGATTTTATCGCGTTTAATTTAAATTATTTTTAATTTCCGACATTTCGGGTACTTTCCAGCACCCAAGGTCACGGGGGACTGAGATAACTGACCCGATATCATTGTTAAACCCGGAGTACCTTCAGCTTTTTTAATTATTGTTTATGGTCCGATCTATGCAAAATGAACTGACTGTATCTTAAAGTCTTGCAGTGGTATGCTTGTGTTTAGTTTTAATTTTATTGATTATAGGGTCCCAAGCAGGTGGTAATACCCAGCCTCCCTCTCTATTGAAATTAGGATGTTTTTATATGATTATGCCTATTAATGCCTATTAATATTAATATAAAAACACAGATAAAATTAACTTTTTTCCCCTCGACATGGACCCCCCAAACTATTGAAAAATGAACATATTATGAAATAATTTAAAATTTGCAGTAAAGTTTACACATTACTGATCGATCTGCCAGTAAATATTTGTCGGTAATATTTTAAAATTCTATAGCGACAATCATTACTCTGTGCGACTGTTTAACCATAAACGTTTGAGTGTTTGACATTGACGAAGAATAATAACATGCAAATTATTGAGACTGTCAGTGTGATGGTCAACAATTATTTGTTTTGAATTTTCTAATACATGTTATTTAGTATAGAGTTTAGCTTTATGCACTCCTTATGCATATAAACCTTAACAAAAAAATGCCACACTTTTCCGGGCGCACAATACGAATATGTTAAACTTTAACTTCATATCTTTTACAGTTCCTGAACGAATAGGAGACCTTAAATCTAAAAGAAGAAGAAAAGGTCTCAATAGGATGTTTAGTAGGACAAAAGGACAAAAAATCAGATAAGGATTCCGTTTTTTCTTTTGATGTAAATTTCACAGTACGCGAGCAAACCAGGTCCGATCCCCGCCGGCACCAATGAAATTGTTAATTGCAATTTTAAGTGCTCATTTACCACGTGCTCGGCGGTAAAGGAAAACATCGTGAGGAAACCTGAATGCCTGAGAAATAAGAAAAAAAATCGAAGACATGTGAAGATCGCCAACACGCATTGGGGCAGCGCGGCGGACACTTCCTTGCCCTAAAAACCCTCTCAGAAATGAAGGGAGGCCTGTGCCCAGTAGTGGGACATATAGAGGCTGTAACTTTTTACGGAACCATAAAAAGAAAAGTTTTAACAACAAACGCGAACTTTAATAAGCTCTTTGTAGACTTTCAAGCATCTTGCTAATATTAATTGGCAGGCGCTGCCTTTATTTGCCGTGAAGTTTACTTCATTTGCTATTCTTGTGGGAAGCGCTGTTACTAATGGTAAAATTAGTTTATTTCGATCAAAGTCCGTCCTTTAGGTAACATCTGCATACACGTCAAGAAATGTTATTTAAGTGCTACCATCATAATACATACTACTTAGTTTGCTTGCAAAATATATACCTACTTTACATCAAATTGTAATATGAACTCTATAAAAAAATTTGGCTTTAATTAAGGAATATTTTACATTAAAATATGCTATATTTATTTTGATAAAAAACCTAAACATTAATTATGATATCACAGTCTCGGTCCCCGCGATGTAGTGCCTATAAAGCTGGCTGCGTTGCCTCGCTCAATGGCTATACATAGCCTTTCAGCGAGAAAAAAACAGCTCTCTTATTACCAGCGGCGTGGAAAATTCGCGAATTAATTAATGAAGTAGTACCTACAGAACTGATTACCCACAGAATATTCATTCATTATTACAGCCCTTCACAAGTCCACTGCTGAACATAGACCTTCCCAAGGAATGCCACAAAGCACGGTAGTTTTTCCAGTCTTTTTCGTATTGACGACTAAAATCTAAAAAACCCAAAATCAAGATGAAGTGAAATAAAATTATTCTTTTATTCTGTAAAGTGTTTGATTCCTTGGGTGATTAAGTTAACAAACTCTATATTTTTACATGGTAGTGCTTAAGTTAACAAATTCTATATTTTTTACATGATAGTGCTGCGGATATGCTATCAAACATAGCTGCAGAACGAATGGATCAGCTCAACCTGGATAACGAAATTGCTCTTCTAGAATAACAGCGTGTAACAACAGAATAATGACATCGGTGCGGTTATGGATTGGAGGGTATTTAATCGTCTAAATGTAAAATAATAAAATTCACGCGTAAACGCTGTTCACTAAATGAATATTATAATTTATCTAACACGCCCAAAAGGGTAAGTGGAACTCGTGACTTAGGATTATTATTAGACGCCAGACTTGACTTTCATAATCATGTTACTACTGTATGTAAAATGCCAGTAAAATGCTTGGCTTCGTTATTCGCACTTCTTCACAGTTCGACGGATTAGGGGTAGCTTTGGTACTTTACAATGCATATGTTCATGGTAAGCTCGAATACGGTGTCATTGTATGGAATCCCTATGAGGAGAAATATATTTTGATGACAAAAAGAATGCGGCGCAAATTTGCATGATGGTTACATAAGCAGAAATACAGTTATTAGCCCTATCTATTACCGTTCTTATTTGTTACTGGAATGGTGGGTTTGGACACTGTTAAACTTAGGCGGATTATGCAGTTGATAACATACTACCTAGCAAACAGATATAGATAGAATAGATAAGACGAATATATTAAGCAGATTGGGGTTGTTGGCTCCGAAAAGGCTGGGCTGTGTGATGGCCGCCCTGCTCTGGATGCGGTCAAGCGGAAGCTGGCACTGGCGAGCCCGAGCCCAGAGATGGGAACAGTATTCCATATGCGGCTGAACCTGCGCCTTGTAAAGTTGCAAGCGGTGTGCCGGCATGAAATATTGTCCCGCTCTGCTGAGCATGCCAAGCTTTTTTGAGGCCAATTTGGCCTTCTCTTCCAAGTGACCACGAAACTAAAATAAATGGTATTTAAAAATCATAAATTTTAAAAATAAAGATTTTTCTCGATTTTAAATATCAATAACTTATTCAAAAAGCTAATGTTATTTCTTTAATTAATTTGATTTAACCAATTATATAAAATATAGCTATTAAGATAAAAATACCATCTAAATTGCTTGCAAATATGAACAATGTGTAATTGCTATAGACTTTCTTTCAATAACGATATGTAATTGTACACGTACTTTTCTTATTACCAACAACAAGTAACAAGATTGTGCGTATCCACTACTTAACATATCTTTTACAAGTATCTGCCGTTCTTGATAAGTTTATGTATTTATTATCTAATTATTAACTTGTTATTTCTCATGATAGGTGAATTGTATTCATTTTGAGAAATAAATGTCTTAAACCGTAAATTCAAATTACGCCACATTATTAGATATTGTCTAAGCGAAGCCGGGGCGGGTCTCTAGTGATACATATCAAAGCAATGGAAACTGCACAAGAGATTTTGCAATACATAATCAAACTTGGCACTAACGAGAAGTTGTTTGGCAACTCTTTAGTGATTACAATCTGTGAAGCATGCACAACAGATAAGCTGGCGTAACACCAAAACTTTTCTACGATAAAATCGAAAATTATATTTATCGTTCAATTTACGACATAGTGAATTATCAAGCTTTTTTGCATGCAACTAATAAAGAACACGTATATTTATTTAATCTTAATGTAACTTTATAAACAGTATAGGATCAATAGGCTGGACTTAATACTAGAACCACTCTCTGCCAGTCAAACTTGGACAGTGATAACATAAAAAATAAATCAAAAGTAAACATATTATATACACACATCTAAATAATAGGCCCTTACACATGAAATTGGCATTTTGTACGGGAGGAATATAAAGTCATTTTTTTATAAAATATATTTAAATAATCAAAGTATGTATGCACCGTTAATATCTATGCACTTTTGCCATCTCATAGGCAGTTCATTGATCCCTTTACTAAAAAAACCATGGGGGCAAGAATCAATAAACTCTTTGAAGGTGGTTTGGACTGCCGCATCGGATTTGATTTTTATCCTTGTATGAAGTTGTCCAAATTCACGAAAAAATGGTAATCTGTTGGAGCAAGGTCCGGGGAGTACGGTGGATGTCGCTGACATTTCAATTGTAGCTCATCTAACTTAGTGGTTATTTGTTGTGCAGTGTGTGGTCTTGCGTTGTCGTAAAGCAGCAGTGGCCTAGAGTGATTGTACAATCTCGGTTGTTTAGCAGCTAGTTCTTCCTTCATAGTTTGCAGTTGCAGACAATAGATATCTGTCGTTATCGTTAGGCTAGATTTTAGAAAGCTGTAGTGAACGACACCGGCACTAGTGCACCAAACTCTCACAAGTTAATTTTTCTGAGTCAATTTTCGTTTAGGGCAGGATTTGGCTGCTTCTCCAGGATTCATCCATTCCTACAAGCGCTTCCGATTATTGTACAATATACTCTTTTTATCACAAGTAATGATTCAATTTAAAATTCCTTCATTTTTGTGTCGGTTGAGAAAAGTAACACAGCAGTCGACGCGTGTTTGCAAGTTCGATACACTCAATTCATGAGGTACCCATCGTTCAAGTTTTTTTTATTTTCCCGATTTGCTTCAAGTGGATTGATACAGTTTTATCACTTACCCCCAAAGCCTGCAGTTATCTCTGAAGTGCTTTGTGATGGATTCGCTTCCACAATAGCCTTTAATTCTTCATTTTCTAAAGGTCAAAATTTTCAGAACGAAAGGGTTGAAACCAAAAACGTACCGTGCTTTCTCTTGCGAAACCAGCGCCGTACACATCATTAATCCTTCGAGCTGTTTCTGCAGCACTGGTGCCACGGTAGAACTAGTACTCGTAAATATACCGATATTTCATGTTTTCCATTGTGCGGTAATAAGCGATGCCAAAGAAAAAATTATGGGAAAAACAAATGAATGACTTTTTTAGCTGGTACACTTGTGTTTTTAAAACACAAGTGTACCAGCTAAATGAATTTATAAATTTGAATTTGGAATTCATAACCAAAGAGGAGATATTTCAGATCAAAGTGGTCAGTACGACAAAACGCTAATTTCATATTATGTAAGGACCAATATATACATATGAGATGATATATATATCTATATATATATATATAGATATATATCTATAGATATATAATGATATTCATATCATATTATTAAATATATAACTGTGGCCTATATATAATTTTTCATGGTATGGGTGTTTGTCATTGTACAATTTACATATATCAGCTGCCTCCACGATACAGGAGAAAGTCTTAGTTTAAAGTTTAAAAAAAAGTACAATTGATTAGTATAAGCAAACCGTATCGTGGCAGTGACTTTGAATCCATCACCCCATTTCCTATCATAGGTGTCGTACGAGGTAAGTAGGGCAATTCCAGAAAAACGGTTAAACAAATATTATTAAGCCAGATGTAAAATACTTCACCGGCGACGGGTAGTAGTGTCAAAGACACGAGATGTCTGATGCTGCGATGGCCAACCCACCTGCTAAGCGTGGTGATTAAGGTAAATCCTTCCTACAACAGGAGAAAAATAAGTCGAACAGTGGACTTTTGTGAACTGATGATTACGAACAAGACAAATGTGAGGAAAACGCTAACATACTACCAGTTAGTACTTGACTGCGTCCATGGAATTAAATTACAGCCCTTCAAAGACTAGATTTCTGGATTTTGACTATTTTTGTTAATGAATTTTGGCTCAGGATCGTGCTTTACAGCATTCGTCGTAGAAGGCCTATTTTCAGCTGTATACTTGTAAGGGGTTGTTATGATGATGATGATGATGGAAGACTGGCATTTTATTTTGGATTTTCAAAATATTTTTTTAAATTGCCAGTGAAATTAGGGTATGTTGGAGCTCACAAATTCGTTTGTCACAAAAGACCCTAAATAAAATAAAGGGAAAACATATTTTACACTTCATTACATTTAACTCTAAGACCTCACGTTTTACTCTAATTCTTAAGCATCAATTTAACTCTGACTAGGACAAAATCTTGTGCCGGTTGTAAGATATTGAATGCTTACGCAATGGTAACTCGATGATATCTCTAAGTCTCTCGAAATAACTGAACAAAAGCAATTTATAGCTGTGTTGTGACAATTCAGCCACTACAGGTTCTGGTTAACGATCTAAATCCATTGAATCTCGACTCAATAAATACATTTAGTATTTAGGTAATAATACTTAAATTTTATTAGTACCACGCATTGTAGAGTATTTAAATATAGATATATATATACATACATACATATATATATATATATCTCACAATATATATATATATATATATATATATAATATATCAAAATCTCACACACCATAACCTTGATCTCAATCAACTTAATTTGCATTTCTCATCTTCGTCTTGCATTAACGATAAAGCAAAACATAATACTTTAGATTCTCTTTCAAAAGCTCCCACTCCGGACACCCCTGCTTTTAATTTTAGCCAATTTAACAGTTGTGATGTTAAGAGAGCCATAATGTCCATCCATTCAAATTCGATTGGTAGTGACTGCGTTAGTCGGAAAATGGTCATCCCTCTCATTGATCTCCTTTTACCTATAATCACGTCTATCCTGAATAAATCACTGAATTCTGCTTTTTTACCTTCAGCTTGGAAAGACGCATTTGTAGTTCCTCTTCCGAAAAAGTCAAATCCCTCTAGTTTTTCCGATTATAGACCTATCTCTATTTTGCCTTTCTTTTCCAAAGTTCTAGAACGTCTTGTGCACAATCAATTAAGCACCTATCTTTTAAAACACAATCTTTTAAATCCCTTGCAATCCGGTTTCCGCCCTGGCCATAGTACGACTACTGCACTTTTACAAATCACTGATGATATTCGGTTTGGTATGGAGAAACAAAAGCTTACTATTCTCACGTTGCTTGATTTTAGTAACGCATTTAATACTGTAGATTTTAATATCTTGTTAAGCATCCTACGCTCTCTCAACATATCTTCAACTGTAGTTGACTGGTTTCGAAGTTACTTGTTTGGTCGCCGACAGCGAATTCAGGTGCAAGAGGTTTTTTCCACCTGGATTACTACAGCTGCTGGTGTACCACAAGGTGGCGTGTTGTCTCCTCTCCTTTTTGCAATTTTCATTAACTCTATAAGTCATAATTTGTCCTCTTCCTACCACTTGTATGCTGATGATCTCCAAATCTATACTCAGTCCTCTCTTGAAGATCTATCTAAAGCAGTTGACACTATGAACGCTGATCTGACTTGTATTTCGAATTGGAGTAAATGTTATGGTTTAACGATTAATCCTAAGAAAACTCAGGTCATTGTCATCGGTAGTTCTAGATTAATTGGTAAAATTGACTGGTCTTCCCTACCCCCTATTATACTAGACTGCACTCTAATCCCTTACAGTAACAAGGTTAAAAACCTGGGGTTGTATCTTGACTCCTGTATGTCTTGGACCTCACAGGTTAATGAGGTCAGTAGAAAAATGGTTGCTGCGTTAAGCTCTTTACGTAGATTACGTAATTTCCTTACCACAGCAACTAAAGTTACGCTCGCCCAGTCTCTTCTTCTGCCTATCCTTGACTATGCTGATATTTGCTATCTTGACATTACCGAGGAGCAGCTTAATAAGCTTGAGCGCATTCAAAATGTATGCATTAGATTTATATTTGGGCTTCGCAAATATGATCATATCTCCGAATTTCGCAAACAGCTCAAATGGCTCCCGATCCGCCTTCGCAGGAATACTCACATTCTCTCCGCGTTGTATAGTGTGCTGTTTAATCCTTCTACTCCTCTTTATTTAAAAAACCGTTTCCAGTATCTTTCTCTTACCCATAATCGGTTCCTTCGATCCTCCGTCAATCTTTCTCTCTCTACACCTTTGCACTCTTCTTCCTTTTTCAAGAAATCCTTCACCGTAACCGCTGTGCGATTGTGGAACTCCTTACCTCTCCATATTCGTCGTGCTAAATCTCTTCACTCTTTCAAAATTCTTGTTAAATCGTATTATTTAGAACGCTATTAGTTAAATTACTTTACCTTTCTCTTACTCTTTTCATTTAATCTATTATATGATATTTTATATATAACTTTCACTTACTTTTATTTGTATGTATTGTTGTATTTTTTTTTATTATTTTGTATGCCCCCCCTCTATTTGTAACTTTTGTTTGCATCATTACTCTACGCAAAGGTTGTCTGGAAGAAATCACTTTCAGTGATAAGACCGCCTATTGTACATACTTTAATTAGTTGTAACTATATTGATGTTTCTGTATTGTGGTGTACAAAAAAGGATAAATAAATAAATATATATATATACCAACGACTGTTAACTTTCATACTACCGTAATGGTAGTATGAAAGTGAATGGTCGTTTATACGTGGTAGGGCCATGCTGCAGCTATGTTATGGTTGTAGCATGGATGGGTCGGCTTGACTGGAAAAAAATCACGCTTACAGAATACCAGTCTAAAAAGTACATCAAAGCTGTTGTGTTTCTTTTGGTGAGTTTACTGAAAACGAGGTATTCCATCTTAGTCCTCAGGGGTGGCAACGCATCTGTAATTTGATACTTAATCGAGTATAGATGTCTATGAGCCATAGAATCCACTTATTATCAGGTTAACTGTGTACTTTTTTTTCACCCTTGTTCTATAAAATGGTCACAATTCTAAAGCTGATAGAACTCCGAAAAGATTACTACAAAATAAGGTCCAGAGCCACCTGTGAAGGTCGTCACTCCGGGTATTTTCGCTAAACAATACATTGTCCAGTACGAGGCCGCTACTCGGGAATATTTCTTCCCCATCAGTTGTCACTTTTTCTAACTACATAACTGGCTCTTTACCTCCTCATCTTACTTATATACAAGGATATGCCAGTTTGTCTTTGTTCTTCTGAGGATAACCTCGTTAATAAAAAAAAATGTCTCTCTGTCTGTTAGTCCGGGATAATCTTTGTAATAGCTAACCGATTGTAATGTATCTTTCAACACTATATAATATGGGAATTAATTTATAATATTTTATTCAAAAAACTTAAGGTTTTAAAAAAAGAAAAATATAATACTAATTGCCCGTGTGTAGTGTCGGTGAAATTATTCACTACCTCATACTGTCCCGTGGGTACCGTAACAGGCGACAAAATGAAATTGAAAAAGGAGGCAGCTGTATTTTCCTGATAAAAAACAAAACAAGCGTGGTAACTATGGTAAAATCTCTATGAGTAAATCGATGAGGGAAGCTTGGGTTCAGCAGTGGACTTTTGATAGGCTCTAATCAAATGAAATGAATGGTTTATAAATAAAATCTAATGTCAATTCCAAATTAGAAATTTAAAAAACTTAAGGTAATTATAGTAATTTTCCCCCTGTAGCAACCATAATTCCTAATACTTTCTGCAAACTCATAATTTTTATATTTGCAAAGATAGATGAAGACTTAAATTTCATTTGTTACTACAATTTTATAAGAAAAAATATATCCAAACTACAAATTATACAAATTTTTAATGATAAGTTTTACGTATAGAAATTTTATTGCTTTGTATTTCGTCAACCTAACCTTTTACATAAATTTTCGTAAGTGTAAAGTATGTAGTATCTCGTTCATGCAACAAAGACTGTTCAACACGAATTCATTTAATTAAGTGTTCATCGTCGAATATCTCTGTTAGAAATTAATATTAACGCGACCTGATTCAATTCGACCTTTAGAGACTAGTAAAGGCTGCTGTAATTTACCTGAAAGCTTTGATACAACCTCTTTAATTTATTATAATGGGCACAATCTTTGTTGTAATTTGACGTCAATTTAACATCTGTTCTTAGTCACATTGAAAAGGCATATCAAATATCCGATTCAAAATTAATTTGCCTCATTCTCGGTGACAATAAGTTTGTTGGTTATCACGAGGCATTCAATGACTTAATTAAATCAGGTTCGAGTGATTTTTATCACGTATTAGAGCCACGTTCCAGCTATATTATGGTTGTAGCACGAACGGCTTAGCTCATCCGGGGCAGGACCACGCTCTCGTTCTAAGCGTAGGGAACTGATGATCATATTCAATGGTAATGAGACATTCTATCTTAGTCCTCAGGCACTTCTGTGTGACAACGCATTTGTAGGATCGAAGCACCCACTTACCATCAGATGGACTATGTGATAATTTGTCACATCTAATACCAAAAAAAAAATTAAATCGCATGTCGTCACACACCATCATTAACAAAAAATCCATTTAGGATGGATATTACTAATAAAAGAAATAAGAGTTTAATAGCATTTTTATCAAAATGGACGGTATGCTTTAAAAATGTGAGTTTACAAGCGATTGTATTTAATTTACATAATACCCTTTTTCTTGACTTTGTATCCTATATCATTATTATGAATGTGCTATTTTATAGAGAAATTTTTGCAGAATTGCAGGGATATTGAACTAATAAACTTGAAATAATACCGAATCTCCCGATATTGGAGTCTGTATGTAGCACAACCGCGTTGTTGTTTTTTGTGTTATGAGGAATGAAATTAGTTTTATGCTTCCAAGTTCAAAAAAAAAACTCTAACGCTACTGGTTAGAGTTTCTGAAATTGTAGGACACTTATGCTGCCTAAAAGCCTATTTGGGTAGGTACCTACCCTTGACGAGCATCTATTTCTGCTGCCAAACAACAGTTATAATAAAAATATAGACCAGCAAATTTACAGGCTGTGAATCATACAATTTTTGTTCTTAATACAACAAATATATGTTTTTTTTTACATGACCTGCCCCTGTAAGGGCCAGTGTCACTACAAGCTCGAAGAAACGAATGTCAATAGAGAAAAAGGGTCCTTAATTTGTAACCTCGTATGGGAGAGCGCAGTGTATAAAAGCCACCACATGACGCCGTAATTATGTGAGAAAGCATCTAGAGAACTTATGAAACATTATGAAGAAGGGTTGTACTCAGCAGTTGACTTATGAGAATATTTTAGGCTATTGCTATATGTTTTGTCAACATGATCGAACATTGACATACTAGTGATAAAATTGATAAATATTATTAATACAACCACAAAATAAAGCATTACTCATATTAAGATCATCATCATTTTGATTTTTAATCGAGGAATGTATTTGTTAATAAGCCACAGCATCCACTTAACATCAGGTGAACTTTATGCTCGTTTGTCATCTTATTCCTAAAAAACAGTTGCTTTATTTTTGTTCTAGATAAAAATCGGTTGAAATGATAGTGCAAAAATTAAACTTGGTGTTTGCTTTCTTTGCTTTGTCAATAAACTACCGACAACTTGGCGCGCCTGATGAAAAATAACTATACAACACAAAGACCTCCTCAGACATCCTACGCATACAAACAGCTCATTCAGCGAGCTTTGTGCTGTAGAGTGAAGGAAAAATACAAAATTTAATAATTTATATGTACGTGGTAGAGCCAGTTATATTAGCACGAATGGGTCGGCTCGACCGGGGAAGGACAACGGTATCACAGAATACCAGCGTCAAATAGTGGCTTAATGCTGCCGTGTTTCGTATGGTGAGTGTAGAGAACCGGAGACCCTATTTACTGGAAACGAGGCATTCCATATTAGTCCTCAGGGGTTACAACGCATCTGCGTTTTAATTATTAACGAGGATAAATTTAAATGTCTATGGGCCACAGCAACCACTTACAATCAGGTGGACTGAGTGCTCGTTTGTCATTCTATCTTATAAAAAATATATATTTCCTTTTCGCTCTCCTACGAGTTATTTTGAAAAACATTTTGTAGCAAATTTGATATAATTCGGCGTATAACGAAATAAAAAATACTAACAAAGGCTTATTCTATCGGGACACGAAAATTAAGGTTTTTGTTGCCCAGAATAATTTTTGATATAGATCACATTCTTGGCAAGTTGGCAACCGCGGTTTTTGTATTATTTGGGAATATATTGCTGCATGTTGCTGCTGCTGATATCCTGGTTTCCTTTCCCTGTCGCCTTTTCCGACACTCACAGGACGATCTAGGGTAGTAAAATTCTTACACTGCACTACTTTGTAGTTTGTCTCAATTACCTGTACTTAATATTATCTACAATTTCTTCATCAAACTTTTGTTCTTTTCAAAAAATCTTTTTAAAATTTAAATAAGTAAATTTAATGTTATTTGTTTGCGAAAGTAGTTTTTGTCTATTCTATATATAACTAAATACTAATAGATATAATATGTTTTAATATATAATATGTTTTAGTATAGGCTCAGTGGACGAACGCACTATTGAAATACATAAAAATCAACATTTTGAAATGTCTTTGCAAGAAAATATATTTGAAACAGTACAACGAAGTTAATTTTTTAAATAAATTATATTTGTACATAAATTGTGGTCGCAGCAGGAATAGGTCGGCTCGATGTAGTGTATGTAGTAATGGGTAGGACCACGCTCTTACAGAATACCGGCGTCGAATAGCAGCTTAATGCTCCTGTGTTTCGTATAGTGGTTGTAGAGAACCGGAGATTCTTTTTACTGAAAACTAGATATTCCATCTTAGTTCTCACGGGTGACAACGCATCTGCATTTTGATTCTTAATCGAGGATAAATGTAGATATTAAACTATAGGGTCCTCGAGTATTCGAGTACATTAAAAACAAAAAAATCGACACTCATCCAATTTTCTTTCCTTTAAATTTTTACACGCTAAATAGCACGCCTAATATTAGGAGCAGTAAAAAATAATTGAGGCCAGAAACCGAGAACGATCAGTGTGCATACATAATCTTGCCTTTTCAGCCAAGAAACAGTAACGAGTAAGTGTAATCCAAGAAAATCATAAGAAAAGCATAATTATATTTTTTTTTAATTTATGATAGTTTTGTAGTTATCTTAATAATATAAACGCGTTCTCATGCGATTTGTGTCTATTTAATGTCTATTTTTTATTTCGTTAAGGCAGAAAAACAGATAAAATCCTATTTAGAGTACTAAATAAATCAGCTGCTCTATATGAAGGTAAGAAAAAAGCCATTAAATATCGAATGTCTATCGTCGTGTTCGATTAGAGGCGATGAAAGCGACGACAGTGAGCAAATTCGTAACTGTCAGGAAAATTTTAATGACAATGTGGTAATACGGGAGACGTTGATTTAGTAATTTGATTGCGCTGACTGTATTCCCATTTAGAACAAAAGCCGAAAACGGACCATAAGGTTCCTATTATTACTTATGATTAATGTGGCAGTGATGAATGCATTTTTTATAGGAGAAGTGGCAAACGGGCATACGGCTCACCTGATGTGAAGTGACTACCGCCACCCATGAACAACTGCAACACCAGGGTAATTGCAGGTGCGTTGCCAGCCTTCTAAAAAAGTCTTATCGGTCCGGAAAAATCGTTGGTGGTAAACTATTCCACAGAGAGTCCGTCCGTCCAGAAGTCGGGTATTCTAGACGTAACGCTAATACTCGCCAGCGCCACGGCGCCATCTGCGCGGGTCTCCGTCGACGCCTGCTCGCCCTGGGCGGGCGGTGGTACCGGCGCGGGCACGATAGGCGCTGCAGGAAACTGGCGCAGGTCCGGGTTGTAGATACATATTTTACCGACACTAATTCACAAACGGTTCTTCAGGGGCTATTTTTATGGGTACTGTATTTAATTAATTAATTAATTTACTTAAGTCCATTAAGGTGTACAATGAAGGTTGCAATAAATGAAGACACGTGTCGAGTAAACGGTGATATATTTGCGACTCCGCGTGGCGGACGCAGCCGCAACCCTATATCGATTATACACATACACATGCATTATATATATATACATAGATATAGCTGTTAAATAAGTATGGACATGATGTAGGTCACCGGACACGCAATCTAGAGAGCTAGTATATTATAGATACCTATATTGTGTCCCTACAGCCGAGATCCAAAACGAGTTAGTATCGCAGAATTTCTATCATGTGCCTGGTGCAGAAAATCCTGACAATTGTTTGTCGCGTGGACTTATTCCAGTGCAAATTGTAGATCACCCGATTTGGTTTCAAGGACCTTCCTAGATTCAGTTAGAACCCCTGCAATGACCCATAGTTGATTTTGACCTTTCTTTGTTATCTTAACCCCTGGAAGAGAACAGGCACTCTATGGTTGCAAGTGCTTCCAGTGAGGTTTCTCCACTCATTATTTTAGCAAGTCATTGCTCTTTCTGGTGGAAATTATTGCGTAACGTAATTTAGGTTTGCCAATTTGTAAGGTTTTTACCCGTCATTATATCACTGCAGACGATTACGACTACGCAGAATTATTAATATTTCATGAACTTTAACGTTTACAATTTGCCGAGGAGATTGCAAGGTTTGTAGTTGCACTTTTCAACGCCTAAAACCATTTTAAAGAACTTTGTAGATATTATTCGATTAAGACCACAAATTGAATTGTCACGTTGACCCTAAACTATTCATGTCTATTTTGCGTCAGAACTACTGGATTCTTTCCGCTAACAACTTAATTCGCAATCGTGAGCATAAATGTGTTTCTTTTTTTCGAGTTAGTCCTAGGCCGTCCCATTGCATTCCCGGCAATGACGGATCATAGGTCCTGTCGTGTAACACAGTCCGCAAAGTCCTTTATGCACGCTGGTTCAGATTTCGCTATCCCGTTTAAGGTTACGATTGCTCGTGGACTTAGTATAATATCCACGAAGGCGTATGTTTGTATTTCCGTATGTTTGACTCTTGCTATACACATAGAGCTCGCCGATGATCTAAGCACGGCTAGCTTTATAGTTGCATTTAAAAGATTTCTTTCTCACCGCGGCATTATAGGTAGAGTGTACTTGGATAACGGTACATACTATATAGGAGCAAAACATATTTTATCACATATACAAAGGTTTTTAACTTCTAAATCTGGGGGCATGGCAGTGCCCCAGCCAAGTCGAGCAAAACAGCGGCACGTCCGTACCATACTTTCCTCGAAGCAGTTCAGACAATTTTCGACCCCTCTATAACTTCGTTCTGGATAAAACTAGAAGCCTGAATTTAACCAAGCACGCATTGTATAAATATGGTATATTTCAAATTTCATTCAATTTGAACCAGTACTTTAAGAATTATAACTAGTCAAAATTTCTTAATTTTGTCACTCACTGACTGACTGAAAGATCATCAAAACTCTAAGGCACTTCCAACAGATATAGAGGCTTCAAGTTTAGAAAATAATTAGTGTTTAGTGTATAAATCAAAAAAAAACTAAACTTTTTTTCAAATTCGGTCTAGTTTTCCAGATACACCAACTGCATAAATAACTTTGTAATCCCATATAAATATATAGTGTTACAAAGTTAAATGTGTTCATCTTAACTCTATAAATTTTAAAATTCAGTTCACAATGGAGTTAGAGGCAAATAATTCCTTAGCTTTTCTAGATGTGTTAGTAATTTGGAATCCTGATAGCACCTTGAGCCATACTGTGTATAGAAAAAAGACCCATACAGATATTTAAATGGTGATTCTCACCACCATCCTTCACAGTTAGCTACCGTGGATAAATCTTTGTCTATCAGAAACGAGGGATCTGTGACAGTAAAAACCTGACTGCCGAGCTCCAACACGTCAAGCAAGTTTTGCATGACAACAAGCTTCGGGTCCCGCGCCTGCATCACAGTGAACGAGTGAAGCCGGTCACAGTCGAGCGTGTACCTGCTGTACTGCCATACTTCAGAGGAGTCAAGATTGGCTACATCTTGAAGCGCGCTTCCTTTAAAACATTCTTCAACCCGCCGAAGAAGATTAGTCAGTTCTTACCATCAGTCAAGTGTCACATTCCTCTACAAGATGCAGTAGTGTACAAGCTTGCTTGTCAATGTGGTCTCTCTTATATAGGACAAACAAGAATACCAATTAGAACCCGCGTAAAAGAACATATAACTGATGTGAAGCATCAACGTTCCGGGAAGTCTGCAGATTGTGATCATATCCTAGACGGCCCCAACCATTACATCCGATTTGATTTGATAGACCACAAATCCTCGCGAAAGAACACCGATTCCTTCCAAGGATGATTCGCGGGGCTATTGAA
The DNA here is from genome assembly GCA_907164705.1 of Parnassius apollo. Classification (NCBI taxonomy): domain Eukaryota; kingdom Metazoa; phylum Arthropoda; class Insecta; order Lepidoptera; family Papilionidae; genus Parnassius; species Parnassius apollo. Next base: position 9,292,435 of record CAJQZP010000008.1, read on the forward strand.
ATAAAAAAAAACATCCTAATTTTAATAGAGACGGTGGCTGGGTGGCTACCATCTGCTTGGGATCCTATAATAAATAAAACTAAATCCCAACCTAAGTTTACAACTGCAAGACTTCAAGATACCAAAAGTTCGTACTGTGTAGATCGGAACAAAAGTAAAATTTTAATCTATGGTAACCGCGGTTAACTATGGCATCTGGACGTTGAACATCTCAGTCCCCCCGTGACCATGGGTGCTGTAAAGTTCTTGAAACATCGGGTATTTAAAAACTAAATATACGCGATTAACTTCGTAAAAACTAGTATTACTAAAAGGATTGTAAAGAGGCTGTAATAGATGGGAATGAAACATTTTTGAATCTTTTTACTAATAAGTACATTGTAACAAAATGCATCTTATATGTACAACAATGTTAAGTGCGCTATAAATATTATAGAATCAATTTTATTTCTGAAGCTGAAACATATTGCAATATGTTTCCTTGCTACGGAGATTTCCGTTTCATAATATTTGTTTCTAGTTTATTACTTAAATACCCCATTGGTTAAGAAAACGCACTCAAGTGGCGCAATATTTTTGTGTTTACGACGTTATTCTAAGTATCTGGTGTTACTTTAAATCAAAATGAGTATTTTTCAGATATTTGTAACACGCTGCATGTTTCATCATCAGCACTACGCTTGCTTGCAGTGCGAGACTGCTACTTCAGAAATTTTGTCCCTTTTCGGTTATCGGATTTTCAAGCTATATCGCTGGCTAAACAATTTTTAAATTTTTAGTGTGTGTGTTTTTTTTTATCGAACCATAGTCAATATCTTCACGGTCAAGAAGATGCTGCAGTCCATCTCCTGTTTTGGTTTTTCTCTGTTGTTTCTTACAGCATCACGATGATATAAGGTACGAGTAGTAGATTTTCTTAGATCGCAAATACACGTCCGTTGTGTATAGTTTAAGTAGTTCTTTCTATCCTTTTACTATATTTTAAGCGAATACTTATTTCAGTAATTAAATCAATTACGGATTTTAATTAAAGTTCAATATATTTACTCCTTTTTAATACGAGTTTTTAATAGAATAAGGGTAACAAATGAGCACACAGTCCACGTGATGGTAAGTGGATGCTGTAGCCCATAGACATATACATCTATCCTTGATTAATAATTAAAATGCAGCCGCGTTGTCTCCCCAGAGAACTAAAATTGAATGGTTCGTTTCCACTATAAGGGTTTCTGGTTATCCTTACTAACCATACTAAACAGAGAAGCGTTAAGTTGCTATTTTCACTGGTGTTCTGTGAGTGTGTGGACCTCCTTCCCAGGTAAAGCCGACCTATTCGTGCTACAACTATACTACTAATATAACTGCAGCATGGCCTTGAGCGTCCTCATACAGCCAGCAGTGAAGGACCACGTCTCAGATCCGTAAGTCATCACTGGCAACACGCACTGGTTGTACACTTTAGTTTTCAGAGATTGAGACCTGACGAGAAGATGTGTCGTAATTTCCCGAACGCTGCGCAGCCGAGTTGAATCCGTCGATTGACCTCTCGGTCGAAGTTGGACCTAGTCGGACTATTTGTCCCAGGTAAACATACTCGTCAACAACTTCGAACATAGTCTTCCCAACAACTACCGGCATAGGTGTGACATGTACATTCTTTCAAATTTTAAACGTCATTTGTTATCGCTTTATCTGTGGTCATTGATCCGCGCCATTATTGTCATTTACTTCTGTTGTTTTAACCTCGGTATTGTTTTACGGACAGATTTTTTTACATCTTGGATAATTGTGAGAGACATCACAACTACACAACAAAGACAACTAGGCCTGCGATTGCTGTATGTTAATTGTAACATATGCATTGATACCCTTCGCCGCCATCTCGTTTTTGAGCTTGATACCAGAGTAATTTCCAAGATCTGTGAAAGGAATTCTTCAGTAATAGTACGTATTTACATACCTACTTATTTTATTATACTAACATAATACATAATCATAATACTATTCTAATCAATCATACATCATAATACAACCCTAATTCTTATTTTAGATCACTGAAGAAGACTACGTGTGTGATGCCTGTCAGCTATTGGCAATACAGCATGTCAACTCCGGGTTACCTAATGAATCTGGTGCCTCATCTTCCCGTAGCCACAAGAATGTTTGCATACTTTATGGAAGTTCTCTGAGGAATCGTAAACGTGACCATATAGTGAAAGAGAATCCGTCTTAGTTGCAACATCCAATACATGTAGAGCTTGAATAATAATTACCTTTTTTATTTTGTACTTGTTTTCGTTTTGTCTTGGTATCAATATTATAGTGAACTTATCACTGCAATTTTATATTGTTTTGTAAAAATGATTCTATTTGCTCGGGTTTAATAATAATGAGCCAAAACAATTATATTAAGACAAGATTGTATGGTTGTTTTAGGCAACTTCAACAGACCATGTTTGTCATCCCTGTTGGCTGAGACTCAAGAGAGTTGCAACACATAATACGACGAATCGAAGGACAATTGGGTGATGTGCTCATGTTAAGACGCTTGTGTGGTACCTTGGGTGGGCCAGGCATCAGCCGACAATATCGCCAGCGCTAGCATCACTCCTTGATGTTGTCCTTGTAGTCGTAAGAGAGGATGATGAATAAAAACTAATTATGTCTAGCCTACTTATTTCATTAAAGTACTCCTCCCGTAACCTACCATTACTTGATTTTCAATACATATGCAACTTTAGTATTGAAGACTGAAAGACATTAGGTATTTATCTAGCGACTAACTCTCTTCAGCTAGAATTGAAGTGGTCAAACTACAAAAAAGCCTTGAAATCTTTCAGGAAAGACTTCACGTGTGATAATAATTACACCATCTTTCTCTTTTATACTACACTGTGCAAGCTAGTGCAATATATGTAGGTGTAGTTCTTATTATTAGTATTCTTGAATTATGGGTCATAATCTGTCTTCGAAACGGTCAACTTCACGAGACGGTTTGATAAGACGGCCCTTTTTGACATCGAAATCTAGGAGAATGATGCACAGGCATAGGGTGCGATTTGAGAGACGTTCTTTTATTGAGTACTAAAATTATTTTAGAGAAATCTAAATAAATGGAAACGAGATCGCTAATTAGCCTCTTCACTTATCGCTAGCTACACTTTAGGGCTACGTCGCAGTCGGATAAAGCGTCCAAGCAAGGTTTTTCGTTAAAAATCAAAACGTACAATAAATTGCCTTTAGAAATAACAAGACTTCCATTAAATGCGTTTCAACAAGTGACAAAAATATACTTTTTGAATCACTCTTTCTATAATATAGAAGAATATATGAAATGTTCATTTTCTGACTTGCTTGCTTGCTTGATATGTAAAAAAATGTAAATGTAGATGTATTTTAATCTGTAATTTTAATAATCTAATGTAATTATACATCATTTGAATTGATTGTAATTTTGACATACCAAAAATACGAAATGGCCAATAATTAAAAAAAGTAAAAGGTATTTGTTGATACAGCCTTAAAATATTGTTGACGTTATTATAAAAAATCGTGGCTATTTAGATATTATTTTTAAACGTGATGGCGATAACAGCATAAAAACAAACCAATCTAACTATAGTTTATTTTGGAACATGAAAAGAGAGATTTACGGGAACAATATATATTAAAGATAACTAATATTTTTTATTTCTGTCATTATGCGTATTTTAGAGCAGTCATGGTCACGGGGAAGACTAAGATATCTGAAAGCTTCTTGTCGCAGTAATCCCAGGCTACCCAAACAACCCAATTAAAATCAAATGTGGTCGCTGTAAAACGTTAGAAATAAAAAAACAGTTATTGTCTATGTCTTTCAAAGTTTTTGTGCTGCTTCCGACTTATTAATAAATTTTTATAGAAACAAATGAACTTATGGTACACCTGATTGTTTGTGGATGTGTGGTCAATAGATAAATACCCATGCATTGTCGTTGTTGTCCCTAATAACCAAGAATGCAGCCATGGTACCTATAAAAAGTATGTATATATATATATATATATATATATATACATATATATATATATATATATATATAAATGAAGAAGAAGAATGAATAAAAATGAAGTGATTTGATTTTTCCAGAAGTCTTAACTTTAGTATTTTAGAGGAATTATTTTGAGTTTAAAAGATTTGATTTGGAAAAAAAATTAAATTAAATTGTCTATGTTTTTTCGGCACTAAAACTGTGTCTTCTTGAACATTTGTGTTTTATTGTGTGATTAACCTTATAATCAAATAATTTCAAATTTATTATGTAAGTAATAAAACAAATAAGTGTAAATAAGAAAAATGTTTCATAAAAATTACCAAATACAATTTATACACTACAAAATATAACTCGGTCAAATTAGACCCATGTATACCGTTTACGTGGTTAAAAATAGGAATACTATTTAAGGGTTATAGATTCATAAGTTGTATTGGTCCAGAAAAATCGCCGGTGGTTCATAATATGTGAAGTATTCCACTATCCCGTATCGTTCCGAGGGTGTCGTAATAGGTGACAGAGGGAAAATGAAACTCGCTTGCCACCTTGGTAACTATGGCAAATTCCCCCTTGAGTCAATCTATGAGGAAAATCTATGTTCAGCTGTCGACTTTTATAGGCTGTTATAGATGGATGGATAGAATAGGTGATGGAAATATTATATTCGTCAGAAATGGAGGTTACCTCACAATTTTAAAATCAGCACTGAAAATTGCAAATTAACAATTTCATAGGTGTCGGCGCGGATCGATGCCAAGTTGCTTGCGCACTGTGAAATTTACGGCGTTAGCCTTCAGCTGCTAAATTCTCTATTTTTCCTATTTTACATTAATTACAATAATTAAATTTAAAATTATTTTAAAGTGATAGTGCCATGCTGTAGCTACATTATTAATATAGTTGTAGCAGAAACGGGTCGGCTCGATCGGGTAATGACTACGCTCTCACAGAATACCAGCGTTAAATAGTAGTTTAACACTGTTGTGTTTCGTATGGTGAGTGTAAAAAAACCGTAGAACTTTTTTACTGAAGTTTTTTAAGTATGTATATTAGTCTAGTTTACTATAAGTATTATTAAACGTCTTAAAAAGATTTGTTGCTAATATCTATTTGTTAACAAATAATAATAACGTGACAGTGGGATTGTAGTCAAGCAGTGGCTAAATTAACGAGACCATCTGCTAGCTCAAGGTGACGTCAAAATCTCCCACGAACTTCGCCATGTGACGTGTACTCATTTTAATATTTTTAAGTTAACGATATTAATTGTCACTGGCAAAGGTACAATTGCACAATTGACAAACGAGTCAGTTACAAAAAAATAAATAAAAAAGATTTGGAACGTAGAAATTCTGTATGTCTTCAAGGACAGTATAAATAAAAATCTAGAGACTACATATTTCATTATAATAATAGTTTTATTCGACCTGAAAGATAACTCCGACGCATATTTTCGTCATTGGAGGGATTGTCTTTGCTGTAAAAAAACCGTCATTAAATATATTTATTATATTGCTTTGTAATACACTAAATAAAGACTTTGTCTTTATAAAGCCGTAATTTTCTGCAAATAATCTGCTCACATCGTTACGATATCGCCATTGAAAAAACCCTAAAACATGAAGTTTTCGACGCGAAACACTTATGCCCACTTAATCACCATTACAGGATGTCAGATGCCACGCTTGGCAATCGCGTTAGCAACCGCAGTTTATTTTCATTCGACTAATTTCAGGAAGATGCTCGCCCATCTTATGCTTCATTTCCCGTGATACGGGGTAGGCTATTCTTAATCTGCCACGGTCAAAATTATACATATATATTTATTAATTTATTATACACGGTAATTTAATTAAGCAAGATAAAATCCGGAAAACTAGTTTCGTTCAGTGTGTAGTGTTCGCGTGAATAAAAGATAAGAAATCATTATCCAAACGCTTACTCCCGAATGAAAACAAAAGGTAACACCCTTAAATTTATGTTTAAATATAAAGTTTTCTTTCACTACAAGTACCACAGAAAATAATGTTTTAATAATTTGTTTTAGTTTTGAGGTCTTAATTCTGACTTTCAATAAATATAAACATTATATATCCGACTGTGTTTGCCAAATCTTTTCAGACAAAAATAAAAATTTCCAGACATACAGCGACTGCCATTCAGAAACTTTATGGGGCTGTTCAGAAGCTTTCCTAAAATATATACGTGCTTATGACTGTCTAAGGCATTTTATTTCTACGACAGTCATAAATATCTTATACGCGTAAGCAGAATTAAGCTGTAAATTTTTACATTTAAATCTAAAGAAAAAACATTTATACTGATAGAATTAGAAAAGCGAATTAAGACGTTTTACAATATTTTTCTTTTTTAATTATTTATCAATTTATTTAATTATTTATCAAACATGTATTTACCTAAAACTATACATAATTCATAATTGTGATTGACTTCGATTGGTGAAGCATCATCTTCATTTTTGTAATTTGGATAATATTATAATAAATTGAATATACGAGGTATTTCTATAACCAAGTTTTAAAAAAAAATAAACAATAAATGCAAAAAAATTGTTATTTTAATATAAATGAATACCTGGTTGATAATAAGCCCCGGGAATGAGGCGATCGCGTCTAAGCTGTTTCGTGAATAGGTTTTGTACGACATAAGTACAAATTATTGTATGATATATTTTGGAAAATAAAATTCCGCTGGGTATCTTGCTGGTTCTACCCAGAGCAGGGGCTTTTTCCGAACGAGTGGTAAAATTAAGAAATCACTTATTTACTAATAGTCTGTATTGAATAAAAATGTTCTTTTCTAGTAGTATCAAAGATGTTTCATTATGTCACTTCCCCAATGTCACCAATTATCTTATATTCAAACTCCTCCACCAAATAAATTTTCCAAAAATGAAATTGCCTTGGCAATGACTCTTTTGAAGGACCTGGAGGCGGAATTATACTTCTTTTCAAGAGCGCTGGTGTTTAAAACCCGAGACGTTGATGCGTCAGCCTAGGCCCGGTAGCACTTCTGCTTATAGCGTGATGCTATTTTACAGGGGCGACCAAATTATGACTGGGATCTGCCATCTGGGAGAACACAGAGGATGGAATAAAAAGTTCCATACCCTGAAGTACCACGTCAGCGACAGAATCAGCAAAAACGCTAGGATAGTCCGGCGAGAAGCAAATCCGCCTCCAAGGATAGGATGCAAAAAAGACCACATTCCATCCCAATCAGCCGACCTATAGTGCCAAACACGGCGGTAGCCTGCAGAATGCAACTGCGATGTTACTGTAACTGGCAACACACTCTGGACAAGACAATGGTCCGACGAGCCTAAAGGGGCATCGATGGAAACCTGATAACCGTTCGGATTAAAGGTCAGCTGAAGCTTCAACAGGGAAGGTGTATGATCTTCCACATCTGGGTACAGCGTAGGCGCAGTAAACAGTTGTGTCAGACCATATACCAAGGCAAATTCGTAAACACTCCCCGCATGATTGGTTAAACGTGAAACGAGCCATTCGGTGTGGTGGGCGTTAAAATCACCACGGATCACGATCTCTGCGGATGGGATCTGCTATAGCACGGAATCTGTAGCCATTTGGACGTGGTCGATGAGTCGGCCTGTTTTGGTATTACTGCTATGGAACCTATAGAGGCACCCGTAGACGAAGGGATGGATGTCGCTGTCTACGCGTAGCCAAAAGATGGACAAGTCCGTACCTTTAGGACTGCCGAGGCATCGAAAACAGATGTCCTCTCTAACGTATACGCAAACTCCAGCCCGACGCACAAAGAAATGTTCTAATTTGTACCCCGGGTAGGAGAGATATGAAATATCGGCTGAAGAGGACACCTGACTCTCGTTTAAAAAGGGCAAGGCGGGCTTCGCCGTCTCCAGATTAAGACAGAAGTCTCCAGATTGGACAAGGTTAAGGTTGGAATGAAGTCCCCTAAAGTTGCAAAAATTCACGGATAGCATGACAGGGGTCGCCTTGGTGTTGTTGCTTTGCTTGATTCGAGCAGTTTTTGTCGCAAGCGGAATGCCCCCCCCCCCCCCCCACCACAATCACCAAAATAAGCGGGGCTGACTGAGCACCCATGCTCAGGAAGAGTAAGATAATTTGGTCGTGGATGCCCAGCGTGGGATTCTCTGTCACCAGGGGTGCTGGTACCCTCCTGGGGTAGTTCTTTCCTCAATGCCGCTTCCATGTTAGGGGGAGGGAAATTGGGCCCTCGGCCACCTGCACTCACCAATCGAAACGCAGAGGTAACTCTCTACTTCACGCTGGAATTCTGTGAGGTCGTCCCATCAATGCGACAGCAAAAGCTGCCACGTGGTTCTACCACTGTCAAAACTAACTTTTTTTACTTTAACTATTAACTAAAAACCATCCACTGTCGCATACGAGTACAACAAACATTTGTGTATTTACATATTATTAGATCTTACATATGAAATTGGCGTTTTGTACGGGAGGAATATAAAATCATTTTTTTTTAAATATATTTAATTAATCAAAGTATGCTCCGTTGTAATCTATGCATTTTTGCCATCTCGTAGGTAGTTCATTGATCCCTATACTAAAAAAGAGGAAGGCGGTTAGGGCTGCCGCATCGGAGTTGAATTTTTTCTTCATAAGAAGTTGTCCAAATTCCGTAAAAAATGGTAATCTGATTCATGATTCACTCCATTCATGAGGTAACCATCTTTCAAGTTTTTTTTTTTACTTTCCGATTTGCGTCTGTGTGATTAGTACAATCTTATTACTTACCCCAAAGCCTGCAGCTATCTCTAAAGTGCTGTGTGATGGATCCGCTTCCACAATAGCCTTTAATTTTTCATTTTCCACTTTGGGTCCGACCGTTTACGGGGTTGGTTCTGAAGGTCGAAATTTCCAGAACGAAAACGTTGAAACCAAAACGTACCGTGCTTTCTTTTGCGACACCAGCGCCGTACACATCATTAATCCTTCGAGCTGTTTCTGCAGCACTGGTGCCACGGTAGAACTCGCACTCGTAAATATACCGATATTTCATGTTTTCCATTGTGCGGTAATAAGCGACTCCAAAGAAAAAATAATGAGGGAAAAACAAATGAATGACTGTTTTCAAAACTCAAATGTACCAGCTAAATGAATATGTTATATATCCTGATAAAGCGGTTAGGCGAAACCAGCCGGTTTTTAAAGTTAATATATTAATAATATAAAATCAATATTGCGAAACAAATACTAATATAAGTATATCCAAATTACAAAAATGAAGATGATGCTTCACCAATCGAAGTCAATCACAAGTATGAATTATGTATAGTTTTAGGTAAATACTTTTTTTGATAAATAATTAAATAAATTGATAAATAATTATTAAATAATTAAAAAGAAAAATATTGTAACACGTCTTAATTCGCTTTTCTAATTCTATCTGTATAAATGTATTTTTCTTTAGATTTAAATGTAAAAATTTACATCTTAATTCTGCTTACGCGTATAAGATATTTATGACTGTCGTAGAAATAAAATGCCTTAGCCAGTCATAAGCACATATATATTTTAGGAAAGCTTCTGCACAGCTCCGTAAAGTTACTGCATGGCAGTTGCTGTATGTCTGGAAATTGTTATTTTTGTCTGAAAGGATTTGACAAACACAGTGGGATATATAATGTTTATATTTATTGAAAGTCAGAATTAAGACCTCAAAACTAAAACAAGTTATTAAAACATTATTTTCTGTGTTATATCCATTGTCTTGTCCAGAGTGTGTTGCCAGTTACATTAACTGCATTCTGCAGGCTGCTGCCGTGTTTGGCACTATAGGTCGGCTGATTGGGATGGAATGCGGCCTTTTTTGCATCCTACCCTTGGAGACGGCTTTGCTTCTCGCCGGACTATCCTAGCGTTTTTGCTGATTCTGTCGCTGATGTGGTACTACAGGGTATAGAACTTTTTATTCCATCCTCTGTGGTGTCCATCGGAGGCAAATCCCAGTGATAAGTTGGTCGCCCCTGTAAAATAGCTTCACGCTATAAGCAGAAGTGCTACCGGGCCTAGGCTGATGCATCAACGTCTCGGGTTGTAAACACCAGCGCTCTTGAAAAGAAGTATAATTCCGCCTCCAGGTCCTTCAAAAGAGTCATTTCCAAGGCAATTTCATTTTTGTAAATTTTATTTGGTAGAGGAGTTTGAATATAAGATAATTGGTGACATTGGGGAAGTGACATAATGAATCTCTGATACTACTAGAAAAGAACATTTTTATTCAATACAGACTATTAGTAAATAAGTGATTTCTTAATTTTATCACTCGTAAAAAGCCCCTGCTCTGGGTAGAACCAGCAAGATACCCAGCGGAATTTTATTTTCCAAAATATATCATACAATAATTTGTACTTATGTCGTACAAAACCTATTCACGAAACAGCTTAGACGCGATCGCCTCATTCCCGGGGCTTATTATCAACCAGGTATTCATTTATATTAAAATAACAATTTTTTTGCATTTGTTGTTTATAATTTTTTTAAACTTGGTTATAGAAATACCTCGTATATTTTTCGGGACTTTGTTGTTTTAATTACTGACCCTGAGTTTGTATATGGGGTGTTGTTGACATGACTATGCGTCCGCGTTTTGTCGAAATCTTTACACACACTAAAATATCATGAGGATCATGTGGATATTGACGTTCGTATGCGCATACGTCTTTTTGACATGTCAAATCTGCCCCAACATGAAACAATATTGCTGTTTTGTTTACTATACGCCTATACGGCCTAAAAATTATTATTTCAGACTATCTAGCTTACAACAAGTGATATTTTGTAATTTATTCAAGAAGTTATTAATATAAATTGAGGTTACGTATTTCTTATAAAAGAATTCAATGGCATTAAAAACAAAAAATCGCATTTTGGTTTGAGACCCGCGATTTAAAAAAAAAGCTATTGCTGTCCGTTCGTCTCGTCAAAACTCGAAAATTGTTTTAATTTACAATAAGAGCCGATAGATGGCGTTGTTGTCGAAATCCTGAAATCACTCTTGCGAAACCGGGTTGGATGTAATATATTATGTGTAAATTTTACATTAGAATCTTAAATATCGAATTCTAGCGACCCTTTACTTTTAATTAAATTCCACTAACAACAATGTTCTCTTATATGCTCCCCGATTTTTAAAAAACGGCTGAACTCATTTTCAATGTGACATGAAGCGTTTTCATCCATAAAGGTAGAAAAGTAGGCGATGAATTTTTAAATTTCATCCAAATCTCAACAGTAATGGAACCTCACGGTAGCTTTGGATATTGCACGAATGAGCCGGCTTGAACCGGAGAATTACCACTATCTCACAGAATACCAGCGTCTAGCAGAAGCTTCGCTTCTGCGTTTCGTTTGGTTAGTTCAGGTGGCTAGAGTTCTAAGCCCTCACTTGCTAATTTGTCCTTTCCGGGGTACAATTCAAAAAACTTCTTTCTCAGAAGTTTGCGTATATGTCAGAGAGGCAGTTGCAAGTCTTGAATGTACGGACCTGTCCATCTTTTGTCTGCGCATAGACAGCGACGATCATCCGCGGGTCTGTGGTTAATTCTATAGGTCCCATAGCGAAAATGCCGAAACAAACTCACCGACTACGTCCAAATGGCTACAGATTCCCTGTTACAACAGATCTCATCTACAGAGTACGTATTACTTGGCAATTTTAACCCTCACCACGCCAAATGGCTCAGTTCACGTTTAACCGATCATGCGGGGAGTGTTTACGAATTTGCTCTGGCATATGATCTGATACAATTGATTACTTTACCTTCGTGGATTTCAGATGTCACCCGGACGGATATTAGGTTTCCATCGAAGCCCCGCTCGGCTTTTCGGATCATTGTCTGATCCGGAGTGTGGTACTAATTTCGCTCCCTTCGAGGTTGCGGTCTGCACGCTGGTGCCGTTTTTGATATTACAGGTCACCAGAATGGAATAAAATGCGGAGTTTTTTTGCGTCCTACCCGTGGGGGCGAGTTTACTTCTCACCGGTCCCAGTACTGGTGCTGAATCTGTCACTGATGTGGTGCTACAGGGAATGAACCTATTTATTCCATTATCTGTAGTACCTATCGGAGGCAGATCTCAACCTTGGTTTGATCGTTCTTGAAAAATTGCATTACGCAGAGTTATCAGGTCTGAGCTGACAATTCGACGGCTAGGGATGTAAACACCAGCCCCCTTAAAAGAAGTATGACTTCACCTCTAGGTCCTTTAAAAGGGGTATTGCCAAAGTAAAATATAAGTAAATTGGAATAATTGGCGAGAAATCATTTCGCCTTCAATGTTCACCCAAAATTCAGGTAATGAAGAAAAAAACTTCTGCAAATTGCAGAATATTAATTTATTAATGAAATACAATTATATACTACTTCAGCAATAGCTTCCAATACTGAATCAGAATCTTTACACGCGTCACCTGTAGTAGTTCCGTAGATTTTTTTTCTAAGTTAAAACTCTAGCATCTTTGAACTTGATTAAAAATGAATTATAATCAAATGATATTTTTCTCAAGATGGATTCGGCAGCGTAGATGGCTAAACTGTTTCTAAGTTTATTTTTAATTATAGCTACTTGGTAGGAAGTTCTTTCCACAACTACATTGAAAATTGACAACGACAAAGCTATTACCAATTGTTGGTTGCGTGCGTTAGTTCTATCACCGACTTCATTTTTGAATCTGTAAACTTCAACGCAGAACTCCTCAGTTTGTTGCGTGTGCCAGATAATTATTAGTATTAGTTAACCTGAACCAACTTCGGAGCCACTGATCTATCGACGTGCGCAGTATTAGGTTTTTCCAGCATACAGTTTTGGTAATAAAATCTCTTAACTTCCTGCAAACCCAGTTTTTTCCCTCTTAATATCCCCCTAAAATATTATTCCTCCTATTGCCACTACTAAGTCTAAAAATTGCCAAATTTGGGGGGATTCTTCTCAATCTGGCATCTGTGGGTCCGTCCGTAGAACTCGGACGATGCGCATGAAACGAGCAAGGCATCGATATCAAAGCAACAAATATCTGTGTGCTTATTTCCATTGCAGTATACGTCACGAGGTCGCGCTAGCTGTGTATGTGTTAACATAAAATAAATACATATACATAATATTTTACATAAATATTGTAGATTTAAAACTAGGAATACTATTGGTTGCGCGGAAAACGATTCGCGTTTTTTTTTATTTTTGACGGTAGGAACTTGTCGAATCATTATTCCCTTCCGAAACAATATCATTCGTACCCTCCTATCGACACATCGGGGTGGTGGGGTGGGAGGGGAAAGAAGACGATTCTAGAACATCGCGTAATCATCGGACCCGAGGATATATAAGACACGCGCGACCGACGCGCGCTCTCTTCTCCCGCCGCAGTCGTCTTTGAACCAACGCTTCTCTCCTGACGCACCACTGGGGCCCCAGAAGTGTCTGTCCAGAGGAGGTTCCGGAAGTCGCCGCTATAGTGATCGACAGGAAGAAGAAACCCCGGTGAGTCAATACTCCTTAATTATACCTGCTTGCTAATAATTTAACCCGCTCCAATCTGTGTTTTTTTTCTTAGTCAAGCAGGATTCCTTTCATCGATTCGACAAGTAATAGTTTAGTTTAGGGAAGAGCGAGTGCATTGTACCGCATGCTATAGTAGTCGCCTTATGTAAGCGTAGAAGCAATCGCATATACAGTCCACTTTAGTTAATATCTCGCGTAATAGGTTTGAGGTTTGACCGGGGGAACTAGATTTTCGGCAGCCTTAAACACGTGGCTCCACCATTTTATGGTCACTTCGGCAGGATCTGGATTGGTGTTTAGTGGTTATCCAACCATTTTCTGGTCGAATTATTAAATTAATTGTTTAGATAACGCACTCTAACTTATGGAATAGACTTAAATAGTGTTCCTTTAAATTAAAATTTTGATTTGTTACTCGCAAACAGAATTATTCATTTAATAGCGCTCGTATTTGGTTAAATTTAAAGCTTATTAAATAATTGAAACGGCGTGATAGCAACCGTTTGATACGCTTACCCCACAATTTTATAAAATTATTAGGTTTAGCAAACGACGCGTAGCCTTGACTGCATCGGGCGCTCGATCTGATTACGTAATACAGCACGCCGAGTATTCATCCTACGTCGTTTATGCGTGTGAGATTAATTGTGATTAATATAACTTTATTATAATAATTTAAAATGGCAGTTAGTGGAAGTGAAATCAAAATTAAAACGCTTTATGCCAAGAGGGACATACTCTTTTCGCGTGTGCAAAATATAAGTGATTATATAAAGAACATTCATATAGAGGCAGTACGGGAGGCCTTTTTTAAATGAAATCGAAACGATAGATAATTTGCGGACAGATTACGAAAGAATATTAGACCAAAATAATCATTCGGAACTACAAACCGACCCGAAATACATAGTGAACTACCAACCGCTGCTGGCATTCGAAGATATGTTGTGTCGCGTAAAAAGAACTGCAAAATTGCTACAATCTCAAGGTGAAGCGAAGCCTGAAATGCAGGTACGCCCTCGTGACTCAATTAGGTTACCGCCAATAGATATTCCGGTATTCAATGGTGATATTAAGACGTGGCCCTTCTTCTTCAGTAGTTTTCAAAACAATATACACAACAACCCATCGTTATCGGACGCTGAAAAATTATATTACTTAATTAGCAAACTTAGTGGCAGAGCACAGTCGATCTGCTCGGGTTTTACACCTACAGCAAACAATTACGTATTAATATTTGAAACGCTTAAAACTAAATATGAAGATAGGAGAATGTTAGCTTCCGAATATTTGAACCAGATATTCGATCTTAAACCTATATCATCCGCGAACATCAACGGCTTAGAGCAGTTTCTCGATAAATTTGTGGCATCGGTGGCTGCACTTAAGAATTTGAAGTTTGATGACCTTATGGACGTGGTGTTTCTCCATATAGCATTAAAGAAATTAGACTCCGACACCGTGCGTGCGTTTGAAATGGAGCATCGTAGCTCGGAGATGCCTTCCTTTCATTCATTAGCATCGTTCGTGCGAGATCAAATAAAGGTGATGCAGTGCTCACCGAACGTTAAACAGGAGATTAAAAGGTGCGCCGACCGTAGACAGACTCAACCATCTAAAATAGCAGGGTCGTTAACTTACGTAACCGCTACGCCGACATCGCTCCAGCATACTTGTATAGTATGTAAAGATAAACACGGTAATTTATATAACTGTGCGACTTTTCGTAAATATTCACCAAGCGAACGTTATAAGTTAGTAAAGACAAACAACCTATGTTTGAACTGCTTAAGCGATAAGCATTTAGTTGCAAAATGCAATTCGAGTTCCGTATGTAGCAAGTGCGCCAGGAAACATCACACGCTATTACATTTTGAAAATAGCAACATAGCGGCGTCAAGTAAGGCGAATAAGGAATTCACCCCTACTAAGGTCAACGATTCTAGCGGTCGACCTGGTGATGTCGCTCTGTGCTCATTGGCAAATATGGGAGCACAACCTCCTTCAACCGTGTTACTGGGTACGGCGCGTATTTTGGTTAGGGATTCGCGTGGAAACAAACAAAGCGTCCGTGCACTGCTGGACAGCGGAGCCCAAAATAGCTTTATAACACGACAATGTTGTCAGCGCTTAGGCTTAGTAATAAATAGGTCACTTTCATGTCCTGTAGTTAAAGGCATCGGAGGTACTAGTAAAGCGACACAGGGATATATAAATTTAAAATTTTATTCTAGGATAGATCGTAACGTTAACTTTGATATAAATGCACTAGTAGTAGATAGGGTCACTGAACGGTTGCCAACCGTTTCGGTTGACACCTCGGCAATGATTGAATTTAAAAATTTGACTCTAGCAGACGACACTTACGCCGTTCCTGGAAACATAGACATGCTCATTGGGGCATCGCTTTTCCCTCATCTTTTGTTAAACAATAAGGTCAGGGCAACTCCTCGCATACCGCGCCTTACGCACTGGAAACCGTATTGGGCTATGTGATCCTTGGCTCCGCCCCCATCCTAGATAGTATTTCGGCAGCCTCTTATTGTGGTATGGCTGTCGAACCGCTCGAGTCGTTAGTCCGCAAATTTTGGGAGATGGAGGAGGTGAACGTCCCACCCATAGCTAGTCCAGATGACAGGATATGCGAGGAAATTTACGTCCGCACGACCGTTCGTGATCGCGACGGTAGATATAGTGTAGCGCTACCCTTTAAGGGAGATGTTTTATCTCTCGGCGATTCGCGTCAAATGGCGGAAAAACGTTTCTACAGCTTGGAGCGTAGGATGCTCGCTTCGCCCCAGTTAAAGGAAGCTTACGACGGCGTCATTAACGAATATATAAGAGAAGGTTACATATCACTTGTGGCTTCGAAATTAGATAACTACGAAGACACACCGTGTCGTGAAGCGACAATTAAAAACTAAATAACCTAACCTAACTACAACAAAACAACCAAAAATAAAATAAATTATTTAAAAATTTGAAAAGATTTACAGTTTCTTTTATAAAAAAAGGTATGAAGGTGATGATGGGCTGTAATGATGATAGTGATTTACAATATTATTAAAAAAAAAATAACAAAAATAAAGATACTGCAACGAAGTATGCACAGGCTATGCCTATGATAGGTGCACAGCGCCTGCTCTAGGTACACGCAGAATCTGGAGAAAGCACATGCAGCGTCTGGAGAAGGTACACGCAGCGCTTGGAGTAGGCACACGCAACGCCCGGAGCAGATACACGCAGCACCCGGAGTAGACACGCAGCGTCTGGAGTAGGTACACGTGGCGCTTGAAGTAGGCAAACACAACGTCCGGAGTAGACACACACAGCGTCCGGAGTAGACACGCAGCGTCTGGAGTAGGAACACGCAGCGCTTGAGACAAGCACGCTCAGCGGCCGAAGATAGCGCGGGCACTAATAGGTGGAGGCGTAGGCGTGGCTAGGCGACGACTTCAGGAGAAGGCTTGCAAGATCCCGAGGCAGTGCGGATAAAGCCTTTAAGAGGTGCTTCTCGTATCAAAGCTGAAGTGCGGACCTCTATCGGCCGATTCTTCGGCTTTTATACTTTTTGACGGATCTGGGATAAGAACGAGAAATTATTTGAAATTATTTAAATTAAAAGCAAATTTTTGTAAATGGCCAAGAAGAAAAGAGTATTTTTGAAGTAAAAACATCAGGCCGGTAACAATATTTGAATAAAAATTGCCACGACAACCAGATAAACAACGATGTCAAAACATGTCAAATTTTGGTTTTAAGCTCGTAATACAGAAACGGCAAGATTTAAGTGAAAAATGAGATATTATTTATATAGGAAAAAAGGTAGCGCAAGAGCGCGCACGAAACCCGAAATTGTAGAGTTACGGAGAACTAAATAAAAGATCGAAAAAGGTAGACTCCATTGACACTGATTTAAAAAGTGCTGATAACGTGAAAATACGAAGTGAAAATGATTTGTTATTGTGTTCTTATGAATTAAAAATATTACAGGATCCTATGGAAATAAAGGTGATGCAAAATATCCAGTTTTGAGGTGAATGTAGAAAATCAAAAACAGAATGGAAAAATAAAAATAAAATAGTGTAAAATGATATGTAAGTATGTATGTAAGCATAACACTACATTTTCCCCCCCGACCCTGGAAAATTTTTGACTCAGCAAAAATTTTGAGATGTACATTCCAAAATAAACCATAAAAACACAGCTTTGCAGTAACAGACATCACCAGGCAATATCAGATATACTATCTCTTACATTCATCATCTGCATTCAGGTAAGGGTGGAGTTCACATTCAATGACTACCACTCTAAAAGTGTGTTTTCGAAAGGACATTCAGGCTTATTTAAGGAGTTGTCATCCGCTCCTGCGTGGAAAAAAAATTCGAAAGGACATCCAGGCTTATTTAAGGAGTTGTCATTCGCTCCTGAGTGAAGATAAAGTTAAAGAAATTAATCTTAAGCAAGCTTTAGTCGCTATGACTTAAGTAAAGATTAAGAACGGCCAGAGCGGTAGGGCTCAAAGCCAGAGATCAGCAACATCACTAACGAGATGTGTCTGAAATAAAAATAAAAAGTGAAGATTAACCAACGAAAGTTCGAGGTCCTAAAGCAAGATGTGTTGAAGAACACTGGATCATCAAACAAAATAATAAGGTGAGAATGATGGTGATATTTATACATATATACAAATTAACAGTTAATAAAAAAAAATTATGATTTTACATCTTTGATGTGCCACTTGCCTCTAACTCCATTAGGGTCTTCAAGCACATAGACTAGTGGTGACAGTTTAGCTATCACTTTGCACTTGATGAACTTAGGGGCAAGTTTAGCATTAAAGTATGCGCCGGCATTGCTTAAAACATGGTTTTTACGCCAAACAGTGTCTCCCACATTAAATTCTTTAAAAGACCGGCGAAGATCATAGCGAGCGCTATTTTTAGCGTGAGCTATGTGAAGTTTAGTTTGAACTTTGTGAAAAATAGATGAGAGGAGACCAGCATTAGACGCGTAAATATCCCGAGGCATAAATATCAATTCCTCGAGGTTATGAGTTGGAGTATAGAAGGAACCACAAGGTATTGTTTCCCTACCAAAGACTAAAAAGTTTGGAGTAAAGCCAGTAGCTACATTTGTAGCGCTGTTCATTGCGTACTGAATCTTAGCAAGATGGTTGTCCCAGGATCTATGATCGTCTCCTACTAGAGATGCTAGAGCTGTAATAATTGTACTATTAAACTTCTCCGTAGGATTAACCTGAGGACAATATAAAGCTGTGTGAAAAATACAAGGAACGTTATAAGAATTTAAGAATGAGTGGAATTCTCGCGACTGAAATTGAACCGCGTTGTCCATTATAATAGTTTGAGGAATGCCATGAACTAGAAAAACTGAATTTTCCAAAACATTAATAATATTAGCTGAAGTAGCACGTTTAAGGGGGAAAAATCATAGTATATTTAGTAAAATTGCAGTTAATTACTAGAATATATTGGTTTCGTCTTCGAGTCATAGGTAATGGACCCATAAGATCTAAGGATATAGTTTGAAAAGGTCTGGAGCAAAGTTTGGGTTTACCCATAAGACCATAGGGAGAATGATTAGGGTGTTTGTAGGTTAAGCAGGTTTCACAAGACGAGATTAATTTGGCAATGTCCTTAAACATACCAGGCCAATAGTATTTTAAAGATATTTTCTTGAATGTCTTGAAGATACCAAGATGGAGTTCTGAAGGGGAACCATGGTTAACTTCAATAAGTGTATGCCTATCTCGAGGTAGTGGAACTTCTTTCCAAATAAAGTCATCGTTTAGACGATCGGGAGAATGGATGCAGCGGTAAAGTTTGTTATCCCTGATAGTGTAGTTGGGATATGCGTCTGGGTTGTTGGAGCATCCGAGAAAAATCTTGTTGTAGTGCTCAAGTTCACGATTAGGTGGTTCTTCAATCGTAATAGGATGTACGCCTTGAGGTGAAGTTTCTCGTGTATCAGGACGTTCTTGATTCTTATGTCTTGATAATAAATCTGGAACAACGTTATCCTTTCCTTTTTTATGTTTCAGGACAAAGTTAAAGCATGATAAGCGTAAAGTCCAGCGAGCAAGTCTTCCTGATGGATTCGATAAGTTCTGAAACCATTTAAGTGCAGCATGGTCAGTATATATTGTAAATTCTTTACCATTGTCTAGGTAACATCGCCAATGTTCTAACGCAGTTATTACAGCCAATGTTTCTCTTTCAGTAGTTGAGTAGTTCTGTTGATTTTTGTTTAGTGCTTTACTCATGTAAGCAATCACGACTTCTTTGTCATCTTGATGTTGAGTAAGCATTGCTCCTATGCCATAATTTGATGCATCACAATGTACAGAGAAGGGTAGTTTGAAGTTAGGGCAAGCAAGGACAGGAGCAGTTACCAAAGCTTCTTTAAGTTTCTGGAAAGCAGCTGCAGCTTGTGAATTCCATAAAAATTTAGGAGCGTTCTTCCCGGAACAGGTTAGTTGGTTGAGTGGAGAGGCAATGGTGCTAAAGTTTGGAATGAATCTTCTGAACCAGCTGCAGGTGCCTATGAATCTTCGTACTTCTTTTCTGCAAGTAGGTACAGGATATTCTAAAATAGCTTTTATTTTATCTGGATCAGCACGTAGACCATACTCGTCCACTAGAAAACCAAGGTATTTCAGTTCTTTCTTGAAGAATTGACTCTTCTCAAAGTTAATAGTCAGATTAGCATATGAAAGTTTTTCATGAACTTTCATGAGAAGCGATATGTGTTCATCAAAAGTCTCGCTAATAATAACGATGTCATCCAGATAGCAAAATACCTTGTTCTCAAATTCAGGAGTAAAAGCATATCCATTAATCTTTGTAGAGTTGCAGGTGAGTTAGAGAGACCAAAAGGCATTACCTTGAATCTAAACATGCCTCTTCCAGGTACATAAAATGCAGTTTTATCTTTATCAGCAGGATTCAAGGGAATCTCCCAAAATGCTTTCGCAATGTCGATGCTTGATAAGAATTTGGCATTCTTCAGGTTGTCCAAAATTTCGCTTATTAGTGGCAGACTATAAGCATCACGACGTGTAACTGAGTTAAGCTTCCTGCTGTCTACGCAGAAACGCCATTCACCATTCTTCTTCGGAGTGATGAGAACTGGAGATAGCCAAGGACTTTCGCATTGTTCAATGACGTTCCATCCCAGCATCTTGTCAACTTCATTAATTAACGCCTTTTGTTTTTCAGGAGACAGTCTGTAACATCTTTGTTTGATTGGAAGAGAATTACCAGTATCAATCTTGTGGGTGATTAAGTGTGTGCTTCCCAGGATACCTTTTTCTTCAAAAGAAATTGTCTTGAAGCGTTGGATGATGTCGTTAGCGATGTCCTTTTGGTTAGGAGTTAAATGCTCATAAGGAAAAACTTTAATATCTTTAATTTCGATAGCAGAGCATTTAGATTCTGTAAAGTTAAGAGAAGATAAAACACTAGGTAACAGATTAAATTTTCTCCAAAAGTCAATACCTAGTATTAGCGAAGGAAATATTTCCGGAAAAACATAAGCTTTAATCAAATGAGTTTGATTATTGAAATGAACAGGTAAGTCAAAATAACCCAAGGAATTAACTTTTTTGATTATTAGCAGTAGAGACACTAATAAGATCTGACTTGAAAAGTTTACAGCCCAGTTTAAGAATTTCCAAATGAGAATTATTACCCAGAATAGTTACTGAGCTGCCAGAATCTAGTAAACCAGATAAAGTTAAGTCATAAATTTTGACATTAACGAATGGACGATTAAGATCTTGTTCTTTGGAGTAGAGTGTAGAAGAGATTTTGTAACAAGAAAAGAAGTTTTGAATTGTTTTAATCCAACTAGCCCAATCGTCATTATCAAAGTTTAAGTTACTTTTCAAGTCAGCAGTTAGTTTTTTGAACTAGTATGTGGTTTGGGAGAACAAGTAGGGCAATCTGCAGTTTTAAAACCTTTAAGACCACATTTGAAACAAATCACGAATCGTGGTTGAGTACAAGTGTTCAAAGTATGACCTTGTTTACGACAGCGAACACAAAAAGAGCTTTCTTGAGTAGCTTTAGTTTGAGAGAGACTATTAACTTGTCTAGAAGGGTATTTGTAGGATGAAGTGAATTTATTCATAAAGGGAGGAGAAGGTTGTGAGTTATTAGAAGAATTTGAAGAGCCAACTGAACTTGAAGTGGAATGCTTGTAGTTGAATTCAGAAATAAGAGGACTTTGTTGTACATTTGGTTCTTTAAATTGTTTGTCTCTGTCAAGGAACTTTTCATAGTTTTGGCAAGTAGCCAGAAGAGAGTCGATAGAGTCAATGTCTTTTAGAGCTACGAAGACTGAATAACATGGGCGAATATTCCTCAAAATAATCTCCAATTGTTCTGTTTCAGAAAGTTTCTTCGAAAGACGAGTGAACATTCCAGACATGATGGAAATATAGATGACGATAGGTTCATCACGGCCTTGAGTTCGGTTCCTAATCGCTTCTAGAAGTTTATAATCATAATCAAAACCACCAAAGTCTTTGATTAATAAAGATGAAAGTTCGTTCCAAGTTAAGTTTGGATTCTGATTATATTTAAATCTGAACCAATGAAGAGCATTGTCGGTGAAAATTTCAAATGCTTGAGAGATCAACAAGTCTTTGGATAAGCCGCGAGCTAAGCAGTATTCTTCAAGTTTTTGAAGAAAGGATCTTGGACAGCTTTTACCATTGAACGTGTGTCTTTTCAGATCTTTGAAGACGTTAGTTGGAGAAAAAGATTGAGGTAGTGGTGAAGGATACGGGGTATGGATCGTAACAGATGTTTGAGAAACAAGAGGAGGTTCCATGACAATCGGGTCAACAGGAGGGTCAAGTGATGGAGAGTCATTTTCAGTTGGAGGTGGAGTCAAGGATTCGAATTGTTTAGTAATAGCGTCAAATTTCATCTTCAAAGTATCGAAAATAGCTTTAAAGTCTGGATATAAGTCAGTATCTATTCGCTCCAATCTGTAAAAAACATGATTAATAAAAGTTTCTATTAATCGTAAGTATTTGGTTTCACCTTGTAAAAATTTTCCAATTTTACAGTCCAGGTAAGTCAAAGTAGAACCAATTTGAGACAAGTCATCCTCGATCGGAATTGGAGAAGTCAGAATATCTTCAGGGTGAGAATTCTCAACTAAACGCAAAACCTGTTTTTTTAGAAGCAAAACAGTATTAGCTGGTTCCTCACATCTAATCTTCACTTCGTATTCGAGTTCGGCCTTGTTAAGGAATTCGTACTTAATAACCCGTTTCATTGTTATAATTAAGTGTTAAGTTTAAGAAATAAAAATTTAATAAAAAATTGTACCTCTAGAATAAAAATATTAAAGTGATGAATGTAAGTGAAGTGTTATATGTAGGTCTAAATGTAATCCAGATAAGTTGAAAAACTAGATGAAGTTTTGTTTTAGAATTTGGAAGATAGTACCTCTTTAAGTTCTCTAGAATAAAAATATTAAGGTGATGAATGTAAGTGTTATATGTAGGTCTAAATATAATCCAGATAAGTTGAAAAACTAGATGAAGTTTTGTTTTAGAATTTGGAAGATATGATAAGGATGAGTAAATAAAGAGTTAAGAATGAAAGAGAAAGCAATTCAATCAAAAGGAAATGGATAAGGCGTAGCTAAGGTGAAGAAAAGAAGAACTTTTACGTCGGGCGCCAAATTGTCGTGAAGCGACAATTAAAAACTAAATAACCTAACCTAACTACAACAAAACAACCAAAAATAAAATAAATTATTTAAAAATTTGAAAAGATTTACAGTTTCTTTTATAAAAAAAGGTATGAAGGTGATGATGGGCTGTAATGATGATAGTGATTTACAATATTATTAAAAAAAAAATAACAAAAATAAAGATACTGCAACGAAGTATGCACAGGCTATGCCTATGATAGGTGCACAGCGCCTGCTCTAGGTACACGCAGAATCTGGAGAAAGCACATGCAGCGTCTGGAGAAGGTACACGCAGCGCTTGGAGTAGGCACACGCAACGCCCGGAGCAGATACACGCAGCACCCGGAGTAGACACGCAGCGTCTGGAGTAGGTACACGTGGCGCTTGAAGTAGGCAAACACAACGTCCGGAGTAGACACACACAGCGTCCGGAGTAGACACGCAGCGTCTGGAGTAGGAACACGCAGCGCTTGAGACAAGCACGCTCAGCGGCCGAAGATAGCGCGGGCACTAATAGGTGGAGGCGTAGGCGTGGCTAGGCGACGACTTCAGGAGAAGGCTTGCAAGATCCCGAGGCAGTGCGGATAAAGCCTTTAAGAGGTGCTTCTCGTATCAAAGCTGAAGTCCGGACCTCTATCGGCCGATTCTTCGGCTTTTATACTTTTTGACGGATCTGGGATAAGAACGAGAAATTATTTGAAATTATTTAAATTAAAAGCAAATTTTTGTAAATGGCCAAGAAGAAAAGAGTATTTTTGAAGTAAAAACATCAGGCCGGTAACAATATTTGAATAAAAATTGCCACGACAACCAGATAAACAACGATGTCAAAACATGTCAAATTTTGGTTTTAAGCTCGTAATACAGAAACGGCAAGATTTAAGTGAAAAATGAGATATTATTTATATAGGAAAAAAAGGTAGCGCAAGAGCGCGCACGAAACCCGAAATTGTAGAGTTACGGAGAACTAAATAAAAGATCGAAAAAGGTAGACTCCATTGACACTGATTTAAAAAGTGCTGATAACGTGAAAATACGAAGTGAAAATGATTTGTTATTGTGTTCTTATGAATTAAAAATATTACAGGATCCTATGGAAATAAAGGTGATGCAAAATATCCAGTTTTGAGGTGAATGTAGAAAATCAAAAACAGAATGAAAAAATAAAAATAAAATAGTGTAAAATGATATGTAAGTATGTATGTAAGCATAACACTACAACCGTCGTATTTTATACCACACCACGGAGTCATTAGAGAGGACAAACTTACATCTAAATTACGTGTAGTGCTCGACGCTAGTGCTAAAACTAGCACTCACCTGTCGCTTAACGATATCCTCTATAGTGGGCAAAATTTACAGGGCAGTTTATTTGATATTATAGTCAATTTTCGTTTGTTTAGTATAGCACTATCCGCCGATATTCGCCAAATGTTTCTTTGCATAGGGGTCCGTGAATGCGACCGTAGATTCCAGCGCATTTTATATCGTTTCAACCCAAAGGAACCTCTAATGGTGTTTGAATTTAACCGCGTTTGTTTTGGTTTAAAGTCGAGCCCATTTCATGCGTTACGCACGGTGAGACAGCTCGCTCACGATGAAGGTCCCTCTTATCCTAAAGCTAAGAGGGCAATTGAGAGCGGATTATATATGGATGATTTTGTGTATTCGGTCGATAGCGTGGAGGAGGCCACCCTAACCACCGCCGAGGTTATAAGGCTCATGAAATCGGGTCAATTCGATCTTGTGAAGTGGACTAGTAATTCGCGTCCGGTTTTAGATACAATCCCACTATCACACCGTCTTTCGGCGATAAAGGAATTCGACGATTCCGATACACACAAGGTGCTCGGTCTGTGTTGGTCACCAGAGTCCGACGTGTTTAGCCTTAAGGTAAATCCGCCCGTAGAGAAATGCACAAAGCGCACAATACTGTCATGCGTTGCTAGATTATGGGACGTCATGGGTTTCGTAGCTCCGGTGGTATTATACGCTAAGCTTTTGATTAAACAACTTTGGTTATTTGAATGCGATTGGGATGACTCGCCGCCTGACAGCATTGTTCGATTGTGGCAGCGCTTTAGAGAGGAACTTCCTTTACTAAGAGAAATTAAAATACCGCGTCATATAAATGTCGATAGA
The DNA here is from genome assembly GCA_907164705.1 of Parnassius apollo. Classification (NCBI taxonomy): domain Eukaryota; kingdom Metazoa; phylum Arthropoda; class Insecta; order Lepidoptera; family Papilionidae; genus Parnassius; species Parnassius apollo. The sequence continues at coordinate 9,317,894 of CAJQZP010000008.1, forward strand.
AATAGCAGCATAACGGTTGTTGGATTTGCAGACGCCAGCGAGAAGGCTTACGGGGGCGTTGTATATTTCCATGTCCAGAATAATGGTAGAAATTCGATTAGCCTCATTAGTTCTAAGTCGAGAGTCTCCCCCCGTAAGGTTGTCTCTCTGGCGCGCTTAGAGCTTTGCGCAATATTAGTACTCACCAAGCTTATTACCACAGTTATCGGCGCATGTAGGGATAGAGTTCACATAGAAAGAATATTTGCCTTTTCCGACTCCACCGTCGCCTTATGTTGGGTTCATTCTTCACCCCACCGTTGGGATACGTTTGTCGCGAACCGAGTGGCCAAGATCCAAGACGAGTTAGAAACGCGGAACTTTTATCACGTGTCCGGTAAGGAAAACCCTGCCGATTGTCTATCCCGGGGACTCACCCCGATGCAAATAATGGACCACCCGCTTTGGTTCCATGGACCTTCTTGGGTTCACTTGGATCCCTCACAATGGCCAATAACCGATTTCGAACCTTCGTCAGTGTCACAACCGCCGGAAGAGAAGAGACACGCTCTAGTGGCGAACGTTTCGAGCGAGGTTTCTCCAATCATTGCTCTGGCGAACCGCTTGTCCTCTTGGTCGAAATTATTGCGTAGCGTAATTTACGTTTGTCGATTCGCGAAGCTTTTACCGCGACGTCCGTATGTCTTAGCATCCGATTACAACTATGCCGAGTCGCTAGTATTACGTGAACTTCAACGTGCGCACTTCTCTGAAGAAATTACAAGATTACAATCGAATAGAGCTTGTAGTCGCGCCTTTCAACGCCTTAAGCCATTTTTACAGGATGGGATTGTAAGGGTAGGTGGACGCTTGTCCAACTCGCAGTTGAGTTTCGACCAACGGCACCCTATAGTTTTACCGCGTAAAGACCATATCATGAACTTATTAGTCGATTATCATCATAAATTGAACTCGCACGCTGGCCCCGATTTATTGATGTCGATCTTGCGTCAGAATTATTGGATTCTTTCTGCACGTAGTTTAATACGCAATCGGGTGCACAGATGTATAGCTTGCTTTCGGGCACGCCCCAAGCCGTCATTTCCGGAAATGGCGGAACTTAGATCTTGTAGAGTGATACAATCGGTAAAGCCCTTCACGCACACCGGGTCTGATTTTGCTGGTCCGTTTAAGGTCACGCTCACTCGCGGGCGTGGTATAAGATCCACAAAGGCTTACGTCTGCATTTTCGTATGTCTAACTACTCGAGCAGTGCATATAGAACTCGTTGGTGATCTAAGCACAGCAGGCTTTATGGGTGCATTTAAAAGATTTCTATCGCGCAGAGGCCCTGTAAGTAAATTATATTCGGATAACGGTACGAACTACGTCGGTGCAAAACGTATTCTATCGGAACTACACGAGCTCTTAGCTAGCAAGTATTATAATTCGGAGTTCGCTCACATTCTAGCCGAGAACCGCATTGAGTGGTCTCTGAACGTCCCAGCCGCGAGTCATTTTGGGGGCAATTGGGAGACTAATATTAAAAGTCTAAAGAGCCACTTATACCGAGTAATAGGAGATCAAATTTTGTCCTTCGAAGAGCTAAGTACGGTGCTCGCTCAAATTGAATGCGTAATGAATAGCCGCCCACTTTGTCGGACGTTATCTAGTGACCCCTCGGAACCGCTGGCTCTAACTCCAGCACATTTTTTGACTTTAACGCCTCTAAGGTATCTGCCCGCCGCGGATATGGATGAGAACAGACTTAACATTTCCACACGCCACAAATTATTAGATCGGTTAGTGCAATCGTTTTGGAAACGATGGAGGATGGAATACTTGCATACTTTGCAGTCTCGGCAAAAATGGAACACAGCGACTGAGCCTTTAGCTGTAGGAACCGTAGTTGTGCTCACTAAGGAGAATACGCCGCCTCTCCACTGGCCGTTAGGAATCGTCGAGGAGGTCTTTCCCGGTTCCGACGGAGTAATTAGGATAGCTCGCGTTAAGACCACGGTTGGGTCTTACCTACGTCCTGTTATCCGTTTGTGCCCCTTGCCTCTTCCATAATTTAAATTAGCTTTTTAGACTGAAATTGTAGTTTAATTTAGGTAATCTTAGCGTTAGTTAGTTATTTGTTAGTCGATCTTAGCTCTAGTTGTTTAGTTATTTTTTTTTTGAAGGAAATCCTTCAAGGGTGGGGGAGATGGTTGCGCGGAAAACGATTCGCGTTTTTTTTATTTTTGACGGTAGGAACTTGTCGAATCATTATTCCCTTCCGAAACAATATCATTCGTACCCTCCTATCGACACATCGGGGTGGTGGGGTGGGAGGGGAAAGAAGACGATTCTAGAACATCGCGTAATCATCGGACCCGAGGATATATAAGACACGCGCGACCGACGCGCGCTCTCTTCTCCCGCCGCAGTCGTCGTTGAACCAACGCTTCTCTCCTGACGCACCACTGGGGCCCCAGAAGTGTCTGTCCAGAGGAGGTTCCGGAAGTCGCCGCTATAGTGATCGACAGGAAGAAGAAACCCCGGTGAGTCAATACTCCTTAATTATACCTGCTTGCTAATAATTTAACCCGCTCCAATCTGTGTTTTTTTTCTTAGTCAAGCAGGATTCCTTTCATCGATTCGACAAGTAATAGTTTAGTTTAGGGAAGAGCGAGTGCATTGTACCGCATGCTATAGTAGTCGCCTTATGTAAGCGTAGAAGCAATCGCATATACAGTCCACTTTAGTTAATATCTCGCGTAATAGGTTTGAGGTTTGACCGGGGAACTAGATTTTCGGCAGCCTTAAACACGTGGCTCCACCAACTATTTAAAACTAAAAAGTAAATATTCAAAATTGTTCATAAGTGTAATAAAATAATAATATTTTAGTAATTCAAGAGAATAGCCTACAGACTTGTTATCAGGAAGATACTGCTGCCCATCACATGCTTTAATTTCCTTCAGTCGCCTCTCATGACATACACGGGACGATATATGTGGTAGTGGATACTTTTACACCGTACCGAAAAGTGCATACCTCTGTCACTCTTGATACCTGCCTGACATAATTACCTGCGATCACGCGAAACCTCAAGGAAATTTTAAATTATCGACACTAGCAACTCGCCGAGTTATTCGTGGACGAGTACGACGCGTTAACATATTTTTCTGTATTCATTCAACATAGATCTTTTAAATATGGATGACGTGCATTTCGTTGTCACAACTTTGTCTTCTTTATATTAGACCACACAATACAAATATTAATTTGGTGGGTGCCCCCCCCCCCCCCATATGGTGCGACGACCTGGTAAGACATGCAGGGAGTCGATGGATGCAGAAGACTCAGGTTCGTGGTATGTGGCATTCCTTGGGGGAAGCCTATGTTAAGCAGTGGAAACGAAGGGCTGTTAAGACGAAAAATTTACTTAAAACGGGTTTTCCTTGATAAAAATTTGTAGATTCGTTACTCCAATCCATCAAAGTAGATAGATATTTGTTTATTTTTATTATTAATGCAAAATTATATACTCGCCGAGCACATACGAGTTGGCACGAGTACGAGCATGTAAACGCTAATATGGATACTCACGCGCAGCGTTAATTAGGCTGCATGCGTGATTTATCCAATTAATAATAATCTTTCAGGCTATTAAAAGGTCGGCAAGTAGTCAACATTAAAGAAATGCAACTACTGCACATTATTTATTCTGTGTTGCGTTTGTTATGAAAGCTTAACTGAACTTAAATTATAGATACAGTAATTATATCAAAATGATTAGGCCAGTCGATGGTAAAATTTACTAGCTGTACGTACCCTTCTGGTTAAAAGTCCCTCTGGGTAATAAGTGTACACTGCCTTCCTTATAACTGTGAGGCAACACACCTCATTTCTCAGAGGTAATTACGCATCGGTAGCTTTCTTTGTTTGAAGTTGACAGTTGTCCTTGAGTAACAATAGACATTTTCCGTAAGTGGACTATAAGTTCGTTTTTTACTACAATTCAATAAAAAAAATCTTGTATCATAACTAATTAGTAATGGTCATTCAGTTATTGAAATGAGTGTATTTTTAATAATTTATTTGATTATTGTTAAATTGAAATTAGGTTTAGTAAGTAATTCAAATATTGAAATTGGTGGCCAAACATTCGAATATTGATTATTCGCAATCGCAAATTTATATCTGAATATTTTAAAAGGACGGGAAGCAGCATCTTCTTAATAAATAAGGTACTATAATACTGCGGTAATCTACCCGCCAGTCAAGCGTAGCAACTATAAAAATCTATATATGAAAGAGGTCTATGTAAAGGAATTATAAAATGAATGTATATGCAAATCTCAGACACACGACATAGAACAGAAAACGTAAATAAAAAATTTTAAAGATATCGAATTAATTTTATCTTATTTATTTCCCGTTTTATTTATAGGATATTCCTACTCACATGTAAATGAACAAAAGTTAAAGACAAAACACTTCTTCGTAGTTTTTAAAGATAAAGCACCACTAAATTCATTGGAATAATATCATTTATGCTGATTTGTTGGAAGCGGTTCAATTTCTTGGAGTGAAAATTGATTTTCATTACAGCAAATTGCAGGATTTTCACTAATAAAACAGAAAATTATGAAGAGCCAAATCAAATTTAATGAAACATATTTATTACTTTAAAATTAATTTTTTGAAATGTTGTTAATAAATGCCCGGTACTAATTTAATCATTAAACCATCTTAACTCTGTAAATTCTAACTCTGCAGTATGAACTTATGGTATCTTGAAGTCTTGCAGTTGTATGCTTGGGTTGGGATTTAATTTTATTTATTATAGGATCCCAAGCAGATGGTAGCACCCAGCCATCTTCTCTATTGAAATTAGGATGTTGATGTTTGTTGTTGATGGTCAACCATGGATGACCATCTTAACTCTATAAATTCTAAAATTCAGTTCACAATGGAGTTAGAGGCAAACAATTCCTTAGCTTTTCTAGATGTGTTAAGTAATTCAGAATCCTTATAACACCTTGAGCCATACTGTGTATAGAAAAAAGACCCATACAGATAGATATTTAAACGGTGGTTCTCACCACCATCCTTCACAGTTAGCTACCGTGGGTAAATCTTTGTTTCAGAGAGCACGAGGGATCTGTGACAGTAAACACCTGGCTGCCGAGCTCCACCATGTCAAGCAAGTTTTGCATGACAACAAGCTTCGGGTCCCGCGCCTACGTCACAGTGAACGAGTGAAGCCGGCCACAGTCGAGCGTGTACCTGCTGTACTGCCATATGTTAGAGGAGTCACTGTCAATATTGGCTACATCTTGAAGCGCGCTTCCATCAAAACATACTTCAAGCCGCTGAAGAAGATTGGTCAGTTTTTACCATCATCCAAGTGTAATGTTCCTCTGCAAGATGCAGGAGTGTACAAGCTTGATTGTGAATGTGGTCTCTCCTACATAGGACAAACTAAAAGATCAATTAAAACTCGCGTTAAAGAACATATAGCTGATGTGAATAATCGACGCTCCGGGAAGTCTGCAGTCTGTGAACACCTACAGGATCGCCCCGTCACTACATCAGATTTGATAGACCACAAATAGTCGCTAAAGAACACCGATTCCTTCCAAGGATGATTCGTGAGGCTATTGAAATCAAACAACATCCTAATTTCAATAGAGAAGATGGCTGGGTGCTACCATCTGCTTGGGATTCTATAATAAATAAAATTAAATCCCAACCCGAAGCATACAACTTCAAGACTTCAAGATACCATAAGTTCATACTGTGTAGATCGGAACAAAAGTTAAATTTTAATCTATGGTAACCGCGGTTAACTATGACATCTGGACGTTGAACATCATCAGTCCCGCCCGTGACCATAAGTGCTGTAAAGTGTTCGAAACGTCGGGTATTTAAAAAGTTAAATATACGCGATAAATTCCGTAAAAACTAGTATTATTTCAACGCATTTTATTATGTAATTTTTATTTCTTCAAGACCGAATTTCGGTCACGGCGGCCAGTCTCAACAGAGACTAACCATCTGCGCGGGACCGAGTGTATGCTCACGCACTGGTGCACTCATTTTCCTTACTCTCATACTCGTAGTACAGCGGAACGGTAATAAGACACAAGCGAGAGATATCAGATGCAGGACTAAAGGCTTTACGTGCTTTTCGAGACACGGGAGCGAAACACTACCAACTTCCTAACTCCAGACTGTTTCTTGAAGAAAAAAAACGGATTATGGCCCAAACCGGGATTCGAACCTGGGGCCTCATGATAAGCAACCGCGTTTAGATACATGATGATGAAATACAATACGAGACCATCGAGGCAGTAGGTTATTTGTTACAATGTAATGGAATTTTGGATTTATCTGAAATTTTGCAGACATATAAAGAAGTGGTGACGATACAAAAATTTTATGACTATATATAGTATTCTCACTAGGATCATCATAGCTCATCATATTATTGTAGTATATTAGCCTGACCTGTATGTAGCTGTGTATTTATGTTTGAATACCTAAACGAATTTTATATTTCAGTTTTCACACAATTCCAGACATCCGAATAATCTGAAATTTTGCAGAAATATTAATCAAAGGTAAAAAAAAAAAAAAAAAAAAAAAATATATATATATATATATATATATATATTAATTTCAACATCACACCTTAATATGAAGAATGACTAAGGTTTAGGGTATTTTAATTTTTTAATATTTTAGTATTTCAGTACATTGCCTTGCTTGGCAGTTGAAGGCAATTAATGGGGGAAGCCTGTTTTCAACTGTGTTTAAGGATGGATTATACGGTAGCTTAAATTAAATTATGAAATAGAAATAATTACACGTTAATGATCAACTGCCGTGTAGTGGCGGTTGAGAATTTTCACTACCCCAAGTATAAGTAACTCTCTCTCACCTCCTCTGACACTATATTATTAGTATTTTTAGTTTTATATCTACAATATTTATGTAAAATATTATGTATATGTATTTATAAATTTATTTTATGTTAACACACACACAGCGCAGCACATACTAGCGCGACCTCGTGAATATATATATATATATATATATGTATATATATATATGTATATATATATGTACAATGTATTACCTATGATTCCAAATGCACATTAATATAATATAAATCTGTCACGACAATCTCTACTCCGTACTACTGTTTGACCACAGATTATATATTATAGGTTTGACATTTTCAGATGACGCAAACAGTGATTGTTTTACCGTATGTATTTTTCATACACTTATGCCAAACCTCACACTCCATGCGCGCTTTATGCATAAAAGGGATCCAAAGATTTTTCTTTACATATTAATATATTTAAAGTTAAATTTAGGTTCATGAAGTATGTTAAAATTTATATCATTATTGTTTTATAAGTTTGTCACTGTCATACACTGGAGAGATTTCTTAACCAAGATAGAAGTGTATTGTTATTTTCGTTAAGCAAATTAGTCCATTTCATTGTGCATTTCAAAAAAGTTTCTTATTATCGGACTTTCCATTGGCTTCACTCCAACACAAAACAATGGACCCTAATGGAATTTTTCTTTCTAAGATAACTCTTCAACTTAATTTTAATAAAACTACGGAACAAGTTAAATTAAAAAAAAGTATATTTTGGTTTATATTATAAATATTACACATTTGAACGTGAAGCTTGTATTAGTTGTATTGGTTGGGCTGAAAAGTTCGTATCGTCTCTATGAGATGGCGTCACTAGAATAAAATCCTTATCATTTTTAGGTAGTACAAACCTTCAAAATAAACGTGTATAAATTTGACAGCTGTCTGATTATTAGTTTGTGAGATACAGCATTTTGAGTGAAGCAACTTTTGTTATTTTGAAAAAAATGGATAAAAAGGAATTTCGTGTTTTAATGAAACACTATTTTTTGATGAAAAAAAGTGCTGCTGATACCAAAAAGTGGCTTGATGAGTGTTATCCGGACTCTGCGCCGGGCGAAGCAACCATTCGTAAGTGGTTTGCCAAATTCCGTACAGGCCATATGAGCACCGAAGACGATGAACGCAGTGGACGTCCAAAAAGAGGCTGTTACGGACGAAAACATAAAAAAAATCCACAAAATGATTTTGGAAGATCGTAAATTGAGGTTGATTTGTATAGCTGGCACTCTAAAGATATCAAAGGAACGTGTTGGACATATCGTTCATGAATATTTGGGTATGCGAAAGCTATGTGCAAAGTGGGTGCCGCGCGAGCTCACAATCGACCAAAAACAAGAACGTGTCGATGCTTCAGAGCAATGTTTGGAGCTGTTCAACCGCAATAGAAGTGAATTTTTGCATCGATATGTGACAATCGATGAAACATGGATCCACCACTCCGGAGTCCAGTCGGCAGTCATCTGAATGGACTGCACGCGATGAACCGAATCCAAAGCGTGGAAAAACTCAACAGTCTGCCGGTAATTTTCATCGACTAATTTGAAGCTGAGAAGAAAGTGTTGTTTCATCAAGACAATGCGCCATGTCACAAATCGATGAAAACGATGGCAAAATTGCATGAATTGGGCTTCGAATTGCTTCCGCATCCACCGTATTCTCCAGATTTGGCCCCCAGCGACTTTTTCCTGTTCTCAGATCTCAAGAGAATGCTCGTTGGAAAGAAATTTAAAGCCGATGAGAAAGTAATCGCCGAAACAGAGGCCTATTTTGAGGCTAAACACAAATCGTACTACAAAAATGGTATTGAAAAGTTGGAAGATCGCTATAATCGGTGTATCGCCCTCGATGGCAACTATGTTGAATATTAAAATCGAATTTTGCCAAACAAATGTGTTTTTCTATAAAACGATTCGAACTTTTCAGCCCAACTGTTATGTACGTTTGTATGTCTTAGCTGGCAGTGCCACGTTGAATCCATTATGGTTGCAATCATCGATCGGATCGACCCAACCGTGGAATAACCTTGCCCTCACAAAATACCTTAATACTGCTCATAAAGATATTAATAGTTACTTTGCAACTATCCACTCAATTAAATAAAATGATGCGTCTTACCTAGTTTGAAGAGCACCCCCGCGCTCCCTCAATTGCGTGCACTAATCCCGTCACCACTAATCCCAACACCCCTACTCCCAACATCAATATTCTAGGAAAGAAACACCATCGACGATAATACAACACGTGTTTCGCCTCTACACGAGGCATCTTCAGGTGATGTAGACTCCACGGCGGCCGACCGCTAAGACTCTAAGCGGTCAGCCGCTCTATACACACAAAAATCTAACACACAACACATATTATAATCTTAACTACTTTAGTCTACTCTAATATTTCTGTTTTTATCTATTTTAATAACATTATCAAACTGAGCATAAACTATACAGTGAATTGTTTGTATTAGTGAAGATTCAAATCATACCTCTTATCTAACACTTCCATGCTTTATGAGATTCCAATGAGCACGTTTTTGGTTTAAACAAACATCAAGTTGACCAAAAAGAGAATGCAGCCAATTATTTACGGGTGCTACTACTGTAGTCGATATCAAGTTAGTTGAATATTGATTTAATATTTGCCTTTATGTGGAGTAATGTATGTGGGCATCGCCTGTCCCAGGAACTTAAAACTCGATAGGTCCATCATCAGCAAGAGACGATATTGGTTTATAGTAAATCCACGATCCATTTTCAATGCTTGTTTGTGTAGACGGTAGTGCAAATAAATCTAATTCCGACTTAACGCACTCACAAAAATGATTATGAAGGAAAGACATAGGTATTTAATTTGAAAATATATTTTCGATATTTTTTAGTTTTAGATCAAGTTTTTTCGTAGCTTTCACTTTAGCAGTTAATGTTGGAATGAACTAGGCCAATAGTTTTGTTTTAGTATATACCCAGATCCTGTCATGTTAAATTGATCATATTTGTCATCAGCCTTTCGTTTTCAATTCGTACTAACTTGCTTTAGAAGATGTTTTATTGAGACTCTACGGCGGCTTTAGTGCGCCGTAGTGTCTACATCACCTGAAGATGTCTCGTGTAGAGGCGAAACACGTGTCGTATTAACGTCGATGGTGTGTCCTTCCTAGAATAGTGGTGTTGGGAGTAGTGGTGCTGGGATCAGTGGTGACGGGATTAGTGCACGCAATTGAGGGAGGCCGGGAGGTACTCTTCAAACTAGGTAAGACACATCTTTTTATTTTATTGAGCGGATGGTTGCAAAGTAACCATTAATATCTTTTTTATAATGGATTTCCGAAAAGTAACGCCTAATTCCATTAATTATCTTAATGCTGCTCTGTTTAGTATGGTGAGTGTAGAGAACCGAAGACGCTTTTATTTGAACCGATGCATTTCATATAAGTCCCCAGGGGTAACAATGCATCTACTTTTTTTTACTCAATTGAGGGTAGATACAGATGTTTAAGGGCCACAGCATCCACTTATCGGGTGGGTTGTGTGCTTGTTTGTCATCGTTTTCCGATCTCTTAAAATCACAAACGTCTTAAGCGTTAAACGGTTGCTCTCTGTCTTCTCTTACCTTTCATCCCACTCTGCGTTCAATCTCTCATTCGATTGCGTTAGTAAATTGCATTATTTACTTCGACATAAATGAATGTAATGCAATTTTCAATTCGGTTTCCATTCAACTATTTGAAACTTTAAAGATTTAATTAAAACCGATGATAATATGCTATCAATTTAATGCTTAACCAGGTACACTACTGTGTAGTATATATAAAGTTATAATTATCTCTTTATCACATAATACAATGAATTATATCTATTTAAATATTTTCGTTCTCAAATAATTTCGTATCTACTTATTCTGGCTATAAGTTTTGTTACAAATGAAAATGCATCTTTTTTATGAAGTAATGTAATATTACTGAAACTTATATATACATATTTATTAAAATCTCAGCAAAAAATAAAAACAATATTCTATTCAAAATGACCACCTTTGGCTTTTATACAGGCTTTTAATCTGTATGGCAATGAATCTAAGGATTTACGCACTGTTTCCATGGGAAATTTCGCAACTGCTTGCTCCAGAGATTTTATAAGAGACTTAATGTCGCCGTGTCGTTTAGAGCAAGCCATGTTCTCTAAAACTGACCATAATTTGTAGTCTAAAGGGTTGAGTTTTGGGCTAGCTGAGGGTCAGTCTTCAACTCTTATAAAGTCTGGAACGTTGGTTTCAAGCCAGGCTTGGGCAGTTCGTGCCTTGTGACCACTGACCAGATGCAGAGTCCTAGAAAGTCCACGATACATTTTTAAAAGGTGTATTGCTGAGAGGTTTCACAACACGATCCAAGACTGTCTCTTGATTCACTTTGGCTGAAGTTTTCACTCCTTTTTCACAAAAATGTAGCTTTGTGACGCCTTGATAAGACACGCCCCACCAAACTATCACTGACTAAGGATGATGACCACGTTGTACCTTTCCGAACACTTGAGCAGCTTCTTTAGAAATATGAGCGTACACTTCATCATTTTCCTTAATGTAGTGCTCTTCAATCGTGAAAAATTTTTCATCGGTAAAGAGGATATTTTGTGTCCTTCACCTGCGTATCGCGACAGAAGGCATTTTGATCGATCTGTTCTCTTTAATTGTATAGATTAACTTAGGGAATATTCTGTATATTGACGATAAGCACCAAGGTCTTGTTTGCTATAAAAAGATTTAAAGCGAATTTTCATTTCTCGCGATAACATTTATTGCTTGCTAATGGAATTTCGACGAATTCTGTCTTTAACAGCATTAACAGCCTTTGTAGTTCTAACAGCACGCGGCCTCCCTGATCTCTTATGGTTTTCGTTAAGGATGTGGTGTTGTATCTATTGATAGTACGATATACGAACATACGCCTGAAACCAACCTTTTAGAGTGCCTGGAATATGACCGACGGCTCTATACCCACTCCACCGCAATCCCATTTTCTTTAACACCATATTCTATATTGTATCTTGATAATGAACACGAAAAAATATATAAAATGGCGCGAAATCGAAAGAACATTTAAAAATAATGAACTCGTTCCAAATTCAAAATAATTAAAAAGTCGAAAAAAAAAGAAACGTTTCTATGTAACAGTATTTGTGGCCAGACTAGTTAATAATTTTTAAATAAATAAATTGTAATCTTTATGTACTGTAAACGAAAAACTTAATTATCCCAAGTATATTTAGATATCATCATAGTCACCAAAAGCCCGTGGAAGTCCACAACCATGTATCATGAGTCTATCTAATGGTAGGAAAAAATAGCATAAACGATTATTCAAGTTAAATCGTGTCGCGACTGGGCCGGGTTCCACCCGGGGCAGGTCCATCGTGCGCCAGCTGGGCCTGTCATTCATGCTACACCAGGCTGTTTGGGTGTATTTTTTTGCACGGCTGTGTCTGCAATAGGTGTTTTTGTCAACTAGTGATTTCATTATTTGATAGACGTTATGCTTGAGTTGATGCTATTTTCACAACTTGAATTGACAGCTATCGCAATTGCCATTGATGACAAAGTATTGGAAACACGAAGCGAAACTACTAGAAGAAGATGGGGTGTTCATCCAACCTGGAGAAATGGAGAAACAGAAGGAGAATTCGCTTGCCGTGCGCTGGCCGGGCCTGTTATTCATGCTACACCGGGCTGTTTGCGTTTATTGTTTGCACGGCCGTGTCTGCAATAGGTATTTTGTGTCAACTAATGATTCAATCAGTCGATAAACGTGATGCTTAAGGAAATATGCAATTTTCACAACTTGAACCTCGAATCATCCTTTGCTAGTTAAACTTACATACGTTTGACACTTCTGCCGTAGCCAATTACGTATGTTACGTTTGTTGTACTTACATATATACATAAAAAAGAACATATTACGTGCATACATACAGGTCATACGTATAAAATTATGGTAGAATCAATTGATATCCCTTCACTAAATATGATGTCGTTATTATGTAATAGGAAATACGATGTGACGATACTTTATATTTTTGCCTGATTCCACGTTCGTATCTAGTCAGTGATTGAATGACCAATTTGTGTACTAAATAAATGCTAGGTAGTAAGTAGGTCTCCTTTTCTGTCTGTTTTTCGTCCATTTGTGATGGTATCACTATTCTTACTTATTTCTGCCTCCAAATTGCTCTGGTGTTTTCGGTCGGAATAAAGGTCCAGTATAGGGCTATAAGGCATTCCATCTTAGTCGACAGAGATAATAACGTATTGGTGGTCCTCTTTGTTTGAAGTTGGTTACAGTTGTCCACGGACTGCAGTAGTTTTTTACCATCAGGTATACCGTAAGTTCTATTGTCACTTCAATTTTATTTAAAAAAATATATCTGTACACTTACTATAGTAATGAGCGTATACATATTGAAGGGGCGCCTTGTTTAAGATTAGGTGGACTCTGGTAGCACAAGGAACAAGCATTTAATTAAATAATAAACATTAAACAAAGAACAACAAACATAAACTTCCTGTAACATATGGCCCATTCCAACTTAGGCTTAAAGTTTATCCACAAAAGTTGCGATTAGTTGCTAAGCCTTTATTAACTAAGCAGATATTTTCTACACATAGTTTCATAACGTTCCGTCTACATACATTTACAAATAATATTACCATTTCACCCATTTAATTCTATTACAGCCTATAAAATTCTACTGCTGAACATAGGCCCTCTCCATAGTTGCCTTTTTTACATAATTGAAATCAAGCTCCTGCACCAATCATGTTGAGTTTTAAATTTTGTTAATTGAAAAATGCCAGCAACACAATACCAAAGCAAGACGTTAAAAACAGAAACAACAACATATTTTTATTTTATTGGAGAGGGAGCATACGGCTCACCTGATTGTAAGTGATTACCGCCCATGAACAATTGCAACACCGTGGGTATTATCCTTAATGTCTATTTCATTAAAATTAATTATATTTAAATAAGCTGTTCAGCTGTTTTTGTAGTGGCCTTGAACCAATAATAGCTATTTACGCTAGCACTTCAAATACATCTTAGAATTTGCATAACAAAACAACTACGCTTAACACTACGGTTTGCAACCGCAGTTTTTATTTTTATTTTGACTTCTTATCAGGAACATGCTGCTGTCCATTTCCTGGTTCTCTTAATCTATGTCGCCTCGTACGATACCCACTGGACGATATGGGGTAGTGGATATGCTTACATCCCACTACACGGTAGATATTACAATCCCTTTATACACGGGTATTATTTGTTGTGAATAGCGTTCATTGTTGGACGTATGAGGATGCTTAAAGTCGCTTGTATTAAATCGTCTGCAAAGGAATCAGATAAACTGCTCGACTCAGTTAAACGAATCAACTGTTCTAGGGTACAGTGGCATAGCGTTGAGCTGCGCCGCTGAGGATCGCGGGTTTAAATTCTGCACGGAATAAATATTTGTGTGAACGTTGACCGTTGCGGTAGATTTCTTGCCATGCTTGGCAAGCGAGTTGGCAACAGCAGTTTTTTTGCATACCTTAAGCGCAAAAACGTAGGTATGTTCTATTAGCGCCTAAAAATCAAAAATCCAACATTTTGTGGCTTGAAATCGTATCTAACAATTTAATAGAACATATTAAATGATATAAAAACACACATTGGTAGAAAGATAAATGATTGTTGAACTTACTATTTTTAAGCTATTGCATAGCTTCTATCGCGGGCCTTGAGCGTGGGGACCGAATCCAGAAATTTATTCCGCCGTAACGAAAAAACCTCACGCTCCCCGTGTACATCAACAGTACATACAAGTGACAGTTAAACATGATATCGTTTTGTCTCATTATTAATTTTGTCTGTACGGAAACAGAATAGTAAAATAAAAAGTCATTAAAAAGTTACAAGCTATCAACGATTCGTTTTTATTGCCAATTTTAACACAACTTTGGACGTAAATTAGTAATAAAAGCAGTGTAAAATTTCCAAGAAAAAGTAGGTACCGACACAGCTCAATTATCGAAGAATTCAATAAATTTTATTTGTAATTGATTTATGCAGTGGTTTTTTTCATAAAACCCCTTCTTCCAAAGGCCTTTTCGTATTTTTTACGCGCGCGTGTTTATATGAATTATCGTGCATCTCACTGAATAATGTTTCCCCCGGTGCGGTGCGGGAGGACGACACTTACACACACATGCATGCGCGGTGACGCGCGCTTATTCTAGTTTTATTCGACTCAGTCAGCTGCGGCCTGTGACGTTCGTATGACTATAGCTATACCTGCGCTCTAAATTACTACGCTACATTGAACCTTGCTTGAACTTTGGATTTCGATACTACTCTGTTTGGCATAGAAATTGATATTATTGAAAGAGATGACGCGTTTTGGACGGCAGACAAAATTTTAAAATTAGATAGCTTTTATCAGAAATGTGTTTTGCCGGAGCTGATAGATCCCCGTTACCCTCGCAAACTACAATATAGAGATCGAATTTAAATCAAATTGATATAAGCACAGACAAAAATAGCGGAATATAAATAAAATTTTGAAAAAAAAAACGATCTCAAAATTTTATTAATGTTCCGCTAATTTTATCTGTTCTTACCTATGTCAATTTGATTTACATTCGATTATAATTATATTCTCAGACGTGCAGGTTTCCTCAATATGTTTTCCTTCACCGCCGAGCACGTGGTAAATCAGCACAATTGCAATTAACAATTTCATTGGTGCCGGCTGGGATCGAACTCGGGTCTGCATGTCTGAGAAATTAAAAATTATATATTTCGAAGACATGTGAAGTTCGTCAACACGCATTGAGGCAGCGTGACGGACATTTCCTTGCCTTAAAACCCTCTCAGAAATTAGAGGAGGCCTGTGCCCAGCAGTGGGACGTATATAGGCTGTAACTTTACTTTTTTTTTTACTTTTATAAATATATTTTTATACCGACGAAAATTTTAAAGAAAAATAAAAAATAAGCAACCGACAACCTCCTAGGTCCCTAGGTGACTTGCGAGATGTCAGTGTAACAAAACAAAACGGCCCAGAAAAACAGACTTTCCAACTGATAGCTAAATCAGCACGCAACAATTTCATTGGTGCCAGTGGGGATCGAACCCGGGTTGCTCCCGTACTGTGATACTTATAACGAGCGCTAACCATGTGAGCAACCACGGCTCTCAACGACATCGTTCCGTTCGTAGAAAAAAAATGTGAAAATGACATTTCGCCATTTTTGTTTGTGTACTGGTTAGGAACTCGATCAAAAATTTGATAATGTTTCTGTTTTTATACGTTATTTCTAAAAAAAATGTGAAAATGACTATTCGCCATTTTTTCTTGTGTACTGGTTAGGAACTCGATCAAAAATTTGATAATTTCTCCGTTTTTATACGTTATTTCTAATGTTATTTTACATCAAATTAATTGTGAAGATATTTTCTTTTGGAAATATGTATCACTACGACGATTCAAAAACGTTTACATATAATAATTCACCTCGAATAATTCACTATACGCGATTATCGTTTAGTGATTATATGTTGTTTAAAAAGTATTCTTATCAGTTTTATGTGTTAAATGTATGCTAAATAAAAAAGAATGCTTCAGTATTGATAGCAATTTATTAACGAAATATCTATTGAGATGTATCTAGAAATTATTAATACTATTAAAATAATAAATAAATAAAAATAAGTATACATTTATCTATATTGAGTACTAGTTGTTCCCCGCGATCTCGCCCGCGTGGAATATGGATTTCATGGGTTTTAATTTTTTTGCGCGGAACCCTAATTCTTTTTCTAATACAAAAGTAGTTCAAGTTATTCCTTATATCATCAGCTATCTGCCAGTGAAAGTCCCGTCAAAATAGATCCAGCTGTTTCGGAGATTAGCTAGAACAAACAGACAGACAGACAGACCGACAGGCAGATAAAAATTTTAAAAATTGTGTTTTTGTTACTAGTACTTTCATATGCATTTAATAAAAAGCTGTTGTTTTAACATTACAAACAGACACTTCAATTTCATTTATTTGTAGATATAGATATAAGATATTATTCATATTGGTGTCATTTTAAAGGGAATATCATGTACTATTATAATAATAAAATAATTGTCTCCATTAAATATTATACTTTTCTTGTAAAACTCGAAATAAAAAATAAATACGATTTATTTTTATATCCCCATATGCTTTATTTTCATCCTTTATTTTTTATTTGACCAATTTTCTTTTAAATATAGGAAAGTAAAGTAAAGTAAAGTTACAGCCTATATACGTCCCACTGCTGGGCTCAGGCCTCCCCTCATTTCTGAGAGGGTTTAGGGCAAGGAAGTGTCCGCCGCGCTGCCCAAATGCATGTTGACGAACTTCACATGTCTTCGAAATATTTTTTTTCTTATTCCTCAGACATGCAGGTTTCCTCACGATGTTTTCCTTCACCGCCGAGCACGTGGTAAATCAGCACTTAAAATTGCAAATAACAATTTCATTGGTGCCGGCGGGGATCGAACCCGGGTTACTCGCGTTCTGTTATATTTACAGCGAGCGTTAACCACTGAGGTACCACGGCTCTTTTAACAAAATTAAATTCTGAATTCGTTGAGCTTTTTGAGAATATTTTTATTTGAATGTTAGGTAGGTACCTATATTAGTTTTTCAGTAGTAATCGTTTTTGTTGCGACAGTCTCGCGCGGTCGTAAAAAAAGTTACTGCGCGGACAGGTGGGACGAGAATCACTTGCGCGGCGTTGACGGTTCGGTGGATAGGTACCTACCTACTGTTATTACCTAAATAACCATAACCTACTATACAACAAAATTTAACAAACTGTCGCTGCGTCGTGGACACTAAAATGTAAACTGCCTACCTACCTGCCTAAGTACGTCGGTACTAAGGAAACAGTCTTGACGGGTCACTTGTCTTTATAAAAACATGTGTTTACATCTAGTGATATTGTGTGTATATAAAAAAAAGTAAGAAGACAGGTAAGTATTTTTTGAAAACAATTTAGAGGTAGGCAGAACTAATTACAATTATTATCTAAATATTATAAATGCGAAAGTTTGGATGGATAGATGTATGTTACTCAATCACGCCAGAACAGCTGAAGGGATCTGGATGATATTTAGCTCAGAGATAGGTTATACCTAGTCTGGAATAACACATTTGATACCGTTTATTCAGGTATTTCGTTCCTGTGGGATAATTTTCGAGTTCACGCGTTTGAAGCCGCTGGCAACAGCTAGTATGGATATAAACTGCGATGACTGTTCCAATTCATACTTCGGCGTCGTGAACTCTTGAGTGATCGCTGCATGACCACCCGGGGGAAAACTAAACATAATAAAATAAGCAATCTATATTAGGTATCTATAGAGCCATAGAGGTATAGTATAAAGCGATAACGCAGCGCCTAATAATTTAGTACGAGTGGCACGATGCCAGGTGAGACAACGTGCTTTTTGGCCGCGCCCACCAATGAGTCGAGCCCGCGACTTGTGCCATCTACGCAATTCCTTTGTATAGTGCGACGTTGCCACTCTTATTAGCTATTCCGCTTTGTAATATTTTATTTATAGGTGATATTTTGTTTATGTAGGTATTCGATAGATTCCTATAGTCTGTTTTTTTCGCAGGAGACAAAAATAACAGATATTTATTAGATTCGTTTAGCACGAATAATACAGTTTTTATGATTCTGGTTCAGAATTTCGTATATTGTTCAAAATAATGAAATAAATCCACAGAATCTGCAGTTACGAAAAAAAGCAATATCATTTTAATCTCCGGCGAAAAAAAAAGATATATATCATGATTAATTTACCAACTAGTTATTCGTTTTTTTTTCTTCTATCGATTAATTGCTACTTTAATATAAAAAAGTGGTTTTAGTGGTTTGTGGTGTCGAGTATACACGATAACATTTGAAAAATATCAACTGTTCAACTCAATCTATTTTTTAATCTCTTTATCTATCATGTGGGAACCATTTCAATGTAAATAGCTGTTTAATTTTTATTTATTTTTTTTGGATATATTGCGTTTACTAAATACAGCTAAATTTTGACTTCTGTGGGCTCGGCTGCCGTCGTGGGTAGGTTACTGTATCGTTTATTTACAGCAGCTCGTGATTAAAAATATCAATCGCTGTAGAAATACAAAATATTCAAAAACCCAAATCTGATACGTACTTGACCAAGGTAAGATATTAATATTATTTTTATAATCACAGATTTTCATTACAATATATAGTTTTGATAAAAGTACGTAAGATTTATATATAATATACTTATACGTTTTGGACTTTATGGAGTGACCTGAAGATATAATTTGGTGAATGCTAAATTAAAATACAGCTTATGACTAGATGAAAAACTTTTTGTAAACGAATTATAGTTGATAAAAAAATTATTATATATATTATTATATAACGAGTCAGATATACAAGACTGGTTTTTACGACAATGCCTGAGTATAAATACCTCACAATTAAAGTAGTGTTAAAGTTGATTTCTTGTAATTTTAGGATAATTCTGTCAAAAGTTTATTCAACTAACAATTATAAAAAAAATTGAATCTTAATTATAATGAAAAAGTCAATTTAAAAAAAATATTTTCTATTGTTGACTGAGAATTTTTCTTACATTTTTTCACGATCATATGAACATTATGAGTCGTGCACTTTTGGGTTTTCCAAAATTTTTTTGACTTATGTCATAAAACTATCGGAAAATTATAAGTAATAGAAATAAGGTTACTTTTTAAACTTGTGTTTATATAAATACTTTAAAAATGTATGTATAACATGAGCGCTTAAAGGCATTTTTTACTTTTTTTTTACCAAAGGTTTCACATTGTTTATTTCTAGTCGATCTCCTGAGTTGTTTTCCTCTGTCACATCTTATGACATCCACGGTGTGATAAGGGGTAGTGGATATTTATACACCGCCTCTACACCTACCCTCACTGGGAATCTCTTATGAACTCCATCCATAAGCTTAAAAAAAAGAAGGAAAGATATAAGTTATACAGTCCAATGTATCAAAAGTAAGCTGAAGTGACAATGTGTCGGCCATATGTCTCGAAGAATTGACAACATACATTGAAAAGCTTTCTTATGACGGTAGGTAAAAAATTAAACATAAGAATGATTTCAAAAAAAAATTATATCTTATATCGAATAAAATAATCTTTCTAATTATATTCACGCTAAATACTTTATCATGGTCTAATACACTTTTAGGAATAAGAGGCGTTCTGCGCTTAATTTTAGAACAATTGAAGAATTATAATGAACCTTTTGCCTATTTCGTGGGAAGATTGTTTGATTATTCACTAAGCATACGGCGTCACTGATTTAAAATGCTCGCTGGTTTGTAAAATGCCGTAGGGAAATAATAGTGTGTCGAAGTCCGTTTATAAAATTGCGCAAATCGTGAATTGTCGGGCCTTTTATGGTTTAGTCGATACGTTATTTCGCATCTCACTGTATCTAATTTATATTATAAATAGTTATAGTTATCGATTGAATCATGGAATAGCTAAGTATCATAAAATGTCGAGGCATATCACTGCCCAATTTTTCAATCAGATCATTATATTTTAATTATTTTTATAAACGCTAGACAACTTTTTTTTTAAATTTTAATGAATATTAACAATGATACAGACATTACTAATATTCCCCTTAACCACTCGTGGTAAGCTTAAATTGCTTGTGTTACGAGTGGTTCACGCCAGTAGTCGAATGGTGAATTCGAACCCACGACCTTTTTGAGTTCTCGGTCCGCGCCCTACCATTCGGCTACTGTCGCTTAAAACTTATGTAAATGAATGTGTCTGCAATACCTAAATTATATTATTATAACTTCGATAGAAACTCTCTGGTTTATTCGCACTCATATTTGCCTATAACAGAAAATATTCTATGTCGCAGTTAGGATTGTAAGTATTGAGAATCCTAATTACTGAAATTTTAATTATGTTACAAAGTTTTATGCGCAATTGCTTAATAATTGTGCATTCTATACTCAGATTAATTCTCAACTTAATATTTTGATGACAAAGTTTTCTTAAAAACAATAAAAACAACTGAAGTGGTATAAGAGAGCGCGAGAGTAATAAATAATGCTAGAAAAAGTCATTAAGTTTCGATTTCAGTATCTTAGTCACGCCTAAGATAAGAGAAGCAGCTAAGGGATGAATGGAATAATATGATGGTTTAGACCATTTGATTAATATGGGAAAATACTATATTTAGCAGTGGACTTAATTAGGTCTGGATATTAGTCTCAAGACCTAATGATGATAAAGGAATGTTATTTCTAAATTATAAAAAATAATGAGCTAAGATACGCGTGTAAATTAAAATGATCCCACGATTGTGTGTACTATCCCAGCAACTCATACTTACTACATACACCCAATACCATTAGAAAAGCATACTACGTGCGGTATGTTTTTAGTCTGTGCTATAGCTCGGACACACCTTTTTATATTTCACAAGAATATTAGCAAATTTACGTTCACATCTTTAATATCACGGGCTCCCGCAATATGATGTCGAATTCTATTACTTATTTAATTTTTAATAAAATTGATGTAACAAAAAAGCTCAAAATTGATCTAATGTAAGTGGCCATTTCAGCCGATGGACACCTGTAACCAACCAAACAAAAAAACATAATATGAACGATAATAAACCGCTTAAAAGCGTAGCGTCGGTGCTTTCCGTCAGCTATATGTTATAGCTGACTGGAAGCACCGACGCTACGGGAGGTCTGTATGTGAACTTTTGCACGATCGTCACCACCATTACATCAGGATATCATTTCACAGATAAAAAGTTAATATATGGTTAAATAATAAAATTGAATCCAAGGCCAAGCAAACCACTGCAAGACTACAAGGTATCCCATTTTGTGTAAATCACATCAAAAACTAATATCTAAAACCTAAATGTAGCTCAGCCCCCTAAGGAATTTCACTCGTATACATCCAGATCTGCAACTATTATTTTATGAAATTTATGAAACATGATTCAAACCTGTAGCCTGCAGCTCAACTCCCACCTCAACTGCAGCTCAACTTTCCCCGCTGGGTTTCTTGCTGGTTCTTCCCAGGACACAGGTTTTTTTTTTGCGAACCAGTGGTAAGTAAAAAAAGTAATTTTCAATAAGTATTATGTATAATCCATATTGAATGAAAAAGTTTCTGTTGCTATTTCAGTTTCAACATTTAAATGCACTTGCTCTATACAGATCAGTAAAAATTACATTTTCAATTTAGCGACTTCAGTATCTAAATTATTATTCTTTCTACTGAATAAACTAGTTAATTTTTGGCGTAACTCGCTTCCCTTGGGTTCCACATAAATCCGCTAAGCGGTGGAGGATTGAGCCACGCTCGAACATCACACCACCGCATGAAAACAATGGCGCGAACTCGATGGACAACGCCCCGCCTTCGTCAGTGCGCGAGCCCGACTCCCGATCATTCCGCCTACACCTGGCATAGGAACAAGACGCTTACCTTTTACGCGAAGTTAATTTCACTCTGTCAAATTATTTGCCAGTAAAAGTTGTTTTTACATTGAATAACATAACTTCATTCGGAGTCACGTAATTCTTTATCCTATCCTATATTAGTATTCCGATATTTATTATATAAACGTACGAGTACTTGAATACTACGATTAGGTTTGGTGGTAAGGCATTACATTTACACTTCACGCCGAACCACCATACTATCCAACCCATACATTCTATTGTGATTTTAAAAAACATTTCCATGTTTCTGCATTGGCTTTAATCCAATATTAACGAAAGTACTGGATTCATTTTAAGATTCCTAACCATTTCCTAAAGAAAAAATTTTGTACCCCTTCTTATGCATATTGTGTGCTTGTAGGGTGGGATTGATGGGATTTAAAAGAAGAAAGAAATAAAGAGATATTTATTAAGCCATTTCTTAACAAATTTGCACTGGATACTCAAAACAAGCATAATGTATAGGTAATCCTATAACGACTTAATTATACATTTATAATGAAAAACAAATCTTTTTGACAAAATAATATAAAAAAATTATATATATGCCTATAAGGTACAAAATAAATATAAAAAAGCGAATAGCTAACCTTAAAAACTTAGATTATAAGAAATGACCCAAATAGGACACTTAGGAAATGTTGTGTCATTCTAGCTCTGATTATCAGTAGAAATATTAAGTTAATAAAGTTATTTTTTCGGCATAATTAACAAACAAATAAATGAAAAAAAAAAAACAATCGTTGTTTACTTTCATACTGCCAATGTGCACCTATGTTTGTTTACATTCACAATGTCAATGCAAATCATATACATGACACACATTATACATCATCTACATGCAAAACACATGATGTTCTCTGGTAAAATAGTTGCAGAGAGCAACTAGTGTATAATCACTACGTTTAAGCACAGTTTTTTTTTAAAGAAGCGGGGTAAAATGAGAATGTGACACATCTAATGGTAAGTGTTCACCGCCGTCCATGAACAATTGCAACACTAAGGAAATTGCAGGTACGTTACTGGCCTTTTTAAAGGAATAAGCTCGTTTCTTAAAAGTCTCTGACTCGTATCGGTTCGGAAAAATCACCGGTGGTAAACAATTCCATAAAGAAGTCGTGCGAGGAAGAAAATTTCTGGTAAATCACACAGTAGTAGTATTGCATCTCCAATCATCCGGATGACGTGGATGGTAACGTAATTTAGTCGCGGTGTGCGTTGGTCAAATTTGGCGACTGAAATTCTTCAGAGCACTCCTCGAGGTAAATGCGATAGAAAATTCAAAGAGATACTACATCTTTTTAGTGCCAGGGAATCTAGCCGATCAAAGAGAACTCGGCCGTCAAAGATCCGATCCGCTCTGCACTAAATGCGCAAAATAAGAAACAGTAGAGATTGTTGCCAAAGAATTATAAATTGTTGCCAACAAAATTACTGGCTAACTGAATAAACTGTGAATTTTGTGTCTTTGAATGTTCCTTTTTAATAGTCTGTGGAATGTATGTCAAGATAAGTGTTTTGAAAATATTTTTATGTTAACTGTGTTCTTTACTAATAATGATGTACATTTGAAAGTGAAATACAGCTTAATATACAAACTTTAACATATAATGAATTATAGTCAAATTTCGACCCTTTAGCCTGATCCACTAGTATTATTAATAATGAATTTCTGGTAATTTTTTATTCTTATCATTTTAAGAAAATACGAATTTCTACGTGAAGATGTTTTACATACTTAACATGGACGAACATTCTGATTCCAGACCTGTAACATTTTTTTGTAAGAAATGCAAATACTTGCCATCAAATCTGTACTATAACATATAATGTTTCTTTGTTTGTTCCTTAAATTTTACTGTACCATTCAAACTTTTACGAGTTGCTATGTGCGCGCCCTCAATTAATTCTGAAAAAAAAAATTACAACGCATGCCAACCAGCCACTTTTATGTAATGTCAGCTGGTCTTAGCTTTTTCACCCGTTTTAAGTAATCTTACGGCTATGTGGATGTCATCAACTCGAAGTCATTTGTTTATTTTTTCGAAGGCAAAGCGAGCAGAATACTACGACTGCAGCACGAATGGGTCCGCCATAAAGTTTAAATTTAAGAAAAATGCACACAATGTAAATTAAACGCTTATTTTCCTCATCTCTGTTTAAAAGTTCACCTAAAAAAGCAAAAGCAAAAGTAGTAGAAAAAACAAGAAAATTGATTATAAATAACTTTGAAAGACATTAATTTTGACTGCATTATTGAAAATCAAATATTAATTAATCTAAACAACGACAGCTTATTGTAACAAGCTTAACTTAACGACTGCACAAGCTCAGCTGAGCCAGCCGCCGCCACCGATGCCTACAGCTGAGGACGTTAACACCGAGACCTGTGTCGACGAAAGCACTAAACACACGGCCGCCGCACGCATAGAACCGAGCGACCCAATATTAGTGCAGCTTAATAAAAGCGTAAAGGCTGATGTATTCGCAATGAATTTACAGAATACATGTAGTGAAGGACATGCAAAGTCTATGTCAGAAATTGTTCGCGAAATCAATTGGAGATAAGAATTAAGTAGTGATGAGTGGATAAAGGTTCAAAATAAAAGGTTGAGAAATCGTTTCTCTGGATACAGAGGGAAGGCTATTTCAGAGCCTGGCGACAATTTCGGTGCGGCAGAGATTAAGGTCCCGGTATACATTTATAATGTGGCGAAGGGAGTGTCTGTGAGTGATATAACCGATTGCGTAAAGAAAAAGAGTAATCTTAAAATCAACGTAGAAAAGATGAAAATGAAGATAACAAAAGATTACGAGTCGCACAAAATATTTGTATCTAAACATAAATTGAATGCATTTATGTGAGAAACCTTTTGGCCGGAAGAAGTAGTCTATAGGCGTTTTATTGACTTCAAATATCGTGAAAAAGGAAGTGCCTTCAAGGCCGGGGTGAAAAATCAACTTTGAAAATAAGTTACACCAAATTAGTCAGTTTTAACTGTAAGAACGTAGTTCGATCAGTGGAGTGTGTGACCTCGCTTTTCTGGGATCCATCGACGGTGACTTCGCTTTCGCGGGCACATCAGCTATCAATACTGCGGAAGGTGTGTTACGCGGGCGACCATACGCAGGTGTGGCCCTTCTCTAGAGAAAAGCTGTGTTTCCTTATGTAACCATAGCGAAGTGTAGAAGTGTCAGGCTTGCGGCGATTAAAATCGAGCTGAGTGATCGTTGTTTTACAGTCTTTTCAGTGTATATGCCGATAGATAAAAAAGGAAATCTAGTGGAATCCACGGAATGTCTTAGTGAGATAGCGGCTATTATTGAAAGTCATAATGTGGAAACTGTGTTTACGTTAGGGGACACAACGCGCGCCCTGGGGAGTCTTTTGACACAGAATTATTGTCATTTTACTCTGAACAGTTATGGACGTGTGTAGACAGGGATTTATTGCCATCGTATACCTATACTTTTATGAGCGAAGCGCATGGTAGTTTAAGGTGGCTAGACCATGTTGTGGTCACGACCGCGGCGAGGCCCACTGTACTTTCTGCATATGTTATTTACGACACGTACTGGTCCGACCACTTTCCTGTAATGATGGAGTGTAATTTCAATATTTTAACACTAAAATTAGCTCAGTAGAATAATTGTATTAATAAAATCATATGGGGAGAGCGTGATAATGAACAAATTGATAAATATTATAATGAATGTAACTCCAGGTTAAAATTAATAGATTTGCCAACAGAATTTTCGAATTGTTGCGATAATATGTGTAGTAACTGTGGCGGCGCTGTCATCGCGCCACAAGCGAAACACATCGAAGCCTAAAGCATGCTATCAACATTCCGAATCATAAACAGCATATATAGAACATCTTCGAACTATCACACGGAGTGTGAGCCGCTCCCCGAGCAGAAAACCTTGCCCGGCGGGAGATCTCCCCTTTTCCTTCCACGGCCACAGTGGTGACCCCGACGTGATCTGAACACGCAACCAACAACCTTTGGAAGCTACAACTTCAAGCCTTCGGAATTATCCTCAATAACTCCTACCATTCACTACTGAGAATCGTCTTCTGAAGTCTTCAGTTCCTGCAAGCCAGTCCAACTTGTCTTCGTCTCGACTCACCGCAGATTTATAAGGCAGACTTTTGGCACTTGCTCCGGCACATCGTTCTCCCGGCATTACTTACCAGTGCGTAATACGGCATGCATTACACATCGGATTTTTTTTCGCACCGGTGTCACTTGCCCTTACGCACACAGCATGCATTCCCCACTGGCATTAAAGGACACACCGGCAATCGGACTGCACTATCGACCTCCGATCCGAGCAGGGGGGTGATGTGGCGGCGCTGTCATCGCGCCGCAAGCGAAACACACCGAAGCCTAAATCACGCTATCAACATTCTGGATCATAAACAGCATTATAGAATATCTTCGAACTATCACACGGAGTGTGAGCCGCAGCCCGGGCAGAACACCTTGCCCGGCGGGAGATCTCCCCTTTTCCTTCCACGGACACGTAACTATGAACACAAAATAACGCTTGACAGATTGTATGAACATATTGTGTGTATACTTTCGGAGGCCGCTATCTGTAGTTATAGTGTTAGGACGGTAGGTAAATACTTACCTGGTTGGAAAAAACACGTTCGCGAGGCACATGGGAGGGCTCGACGTTGTTTTCAAAGGTAGTCACTACATGGCAGACCCGGCTCTGGTCACGCATATAATGAAATGTGTGAATCAAGACGCATTTTTAAAGCTAAATTAAAATGGTGTCAAAATAATCAGACACAAATAAAAATGGAAATAATATCTGGACACCACAAAAGAAAGAACTACGATCAGTTCTTGATATTGCTAATGTGTTCAGAGAATACTTTAGAATGGAATCACCACTGGGACGGGCAGAGCCGCTGTGTCTGATGCTGTGGCAGGTAGTCCGAGGCGTAATGTATTTTTTACCGCCAAAGATGTAGCTAAAGTCATTAAGTGACCACCTCAGCATCTAACACCTAAAGCATGCTAGAGTTCATTTGCCAAGGGTTTTGTCTTTGTTGTTTAATTTGTGTATTGGGCATTCATATCTCCCTGACAAATTGATGCGAACTATTGTTATTCCTATTCCAAAAAACATGGTATACCCAGAGTGCTAACGTTCCTGGATAAGCACATCTCGCTCAATGATGCTCAATTTGGTTTTAGACTAGGTTTTTCCACCGAGAGTGCTATCCTGTGTCTCCAGCAGACTGTCTAGTATTTCACAGCAAGGAAGACATCTGTATTTGTTTGCTACCTGGACCTATCAAAGGCGTTTGACTTAGTAGCTTACCAACGCCTGTGGGATAAGATGAGATCTGAGACTAGCCTGCCCGAAGAAGTTATATTGCTCTTTCAGCACTGGTATAGCAACCAAAAGAACAATGATGAAAGAATGACAGATGAGCTGGCTCGCTCTCAGAAAAATATAGATTAGAATGCGGCGTGAGGCAAGGTGGTCTAAGTTTTCCTACACTCTTTAACTTATACATGAATAGGCTCCTTGATGAGCTCAGCAGTACCGGTATCGGTTGCCACATAGACGGAGTTTGTGTTAATTACATAAGTTATGCAGATGATATGGTGCTGCTGAGTCCATCAAGTGCAGCCTTAAAGAAAATGTTAACTATATGCGAATCTTATGCTGTGGCCGAGGGGATCAAATATAATGCTGTTAAGAGCGAATTAATGATGTTCAATCCGGATCACAAGCGATACTCTAATGTGCCACTTTTTAAGCTCTGTGGATCCCCATTGAAAAAAGTTGAGACCTATAAGTACCTGGGCCACTGGATCACAGATGACCTGAAAAACAACCAGGATATTGAGAGGGAGTGGAGGTCGCTGTCTGTCCGCTGTAATATGTTGGCTCGCAGATTTGCTAAATGAACTGACGAAGTAAAGATTACGCTTTTTAAGGCTTCTGTCAGTCATTTTATACGTGCAGTATGTGGATTAACTTCACGCAGAGGACATACAATGACCTTCGCATACAATACAATAACGTGTTCCGGGTACTGATGGGGCTGCCGCGTTTCTGTAGCACTTCTGCTATGTTTGCGGAGGCTCACGTAGATGGTTTCACCGCCATAATGCGTAAACATTACACTTCACACCTTAGGCGCATTCGCGACAGCCCCAACAATATCTTGTGTGCTTTGGCAGACCGTTGGGACTCGCCGATGCTTGCTCGATGGATACGGCTGCATGCAGTCAAGTAGTCATCTTGTGGGCAGCGCCTGGTACCATATTTGTTTGTGAGGTTTTTCTGTTTGTCTGTGTTTTATGTTATATGTGTTATGTTCTATTGTCAATTACTAACTTTAGTTATAAGCTCTAAAAATTGTTACTAACCTATATGGATCATGATGTCCGAAATAAACGTTTATTTATTTACTATTATTATTAAACTAGTTGTACTGAAAGAGATTGAATAATTTTTTTAATCTAGTTTCAATCTTAAATTTTTATAACTATGCCTCTATAAATAAGCAGTAACAACAAATACGAAGAAACGGATAAATTTTGTGTTTTAAATTATACGTTTTAAATTTTTTCTAGTATTATTCACAACAAACTGTAAATGATTACCAACTCTAAACAATCGATATCCATTTTTTTAAGAATCGAATATTGTACGTACCCATTTCTTGTCTGGCATGTTTGGTGTAATAAATCTGACAGCTGTCAAAATGTATTTCTTAGATTTGGTTGACTATAGTGACCTTTCACCGAACCCTTTGTTGTTCATTTTGCGGTCATACTGGATTTTCACCTTTCAGACGTTTTCTGGCCCGATTGTCTAACGTGCTCATAAATTTCATTCACTTTATTCTGCAAGTCACTTGCAAAATCGGTTATACTGCGTGGGGCATCAAGTGGTATACCGGTGATCACGTCCGCAGGCAGCCGTAATTTTCTTCCAAAGTTTGTCAAAGCCGGTGTCACCGATGTACTTTCGTGAACAGCGCTTCGATATGACAACAAAAAGGTTGTACGTACTTGTCCCAATCTCGTTGCCGATTTTTCACTACTTTTTATTTAATAGAAGCGGGTGCAAACGTGCATGCGGCTCACCTGATGTTAAGTGACTACCGCCGCCCATGATCAACCGCAACACCAGGGGAATTGCAAGTGCGTTGCCGGCCCTTTAGAAAGGAATAAGCTCTTTTTTTGGAGGTACACAGGTCATATCGGTACGGAAAAATTGCCTGTGACAACCTATTCCACAGAGAGGTTGTACGCGGAAGAAAACTCCTTTTGAAACGTACTGTGGTGGACTGCCAAGCATCCAGATGGTGTGGATGGTATCGGGACGTTTGCCGCGTAGTGCGTTCACGAAATTTGGCAGCTGGATTATCCGAACAATTTCTCAGAGCACTCCCCTTGGTATATGCGAAAGAAAATGCAAAGAGATGCAACATCTCTTCGCAGCGCCTGTGAATCGAGCCGATCGGAAAGCACTCGGTCGTCGACGATTTGAGCCGCTCTGCGCTGGATGCCGTCAGCTGGAAGGAGCTGGTACTGAGGAGCTCCAGCCCAGGGATAGGAACAGTATTACATGTGCGGCCAAAACTGCGCCTTGTAAAGTTGCAGGCGGTGTGCCGGCATGAATTACTGTCCCGCTCTGCTGAGCACGCTAAGCTTTTAAGAGGCCAATTTGGCCTTCTCTTTCAAGTGACCACGAAACTGCACGTCACTCAATATGTCGACGCCGAGGATTCTGATACTGGCTGAAGCAACAAGGGGAGTGCCTTGAAACTGAGGAGATACGACAAAGGGGTTCTTTTTAGCGTTTAACGCGCAAACTTGTGTCTTCTGAGGGTTAAACTGGACTAGATTTAGTCACCTCCAATCCGAGACTCAAATTGAGCAGCAAAGACTCGACTTCAAACACATGTTTGTCCCGGTACTTGGAGAGGTTTTCCCGAGAAATATTAGCACGGCCGGTGTACAGAGCATCACCAGTGCTGTCATCTGCATAGCAATTAATGTTAAGGGTTTGCAACATATCATTGATATTTTAAAGCTTCCCCCCTCTCTATATAAATAAATATATATGATATTAAATATACAATATATAACTTATTTAACCCTTTTCAATAAAATTATATATATGTGACCAGGATTAATAAAATATGTTTTGATCTTTCTAAATGATCTTTCAAAAGGTTTAATAATAGGCCGTTTGTAATATTTTTGGCGTGATCGTCTTAGTTGGGACCCTAATTTATGTTGTGTTAGTTTAGTAACTTAGTTCTTTTAGGCGTCTTTTAGAAGAATGAATATTCACTAGAGCAAATGAAAGCTGTTGGTAGAACCTTATAAGCTAAGTGAACCCCGTTCATGAAGACAGGGTTCGAGAAAGGTTAAGAAAATAAAACATCCCTATTCCACTTGTATCAGGTTTACATTATTAATTTATTATTATTTATCCCTTCCCACTTGGAAAAGGCTCAGAATATATTTATACAAAATAACCGATACAAGGGCTTCGCTCTCCTACATTTATTTAAAAAAATGTAGGGGAGGAGACACACGCCGTGCGCGGTGAGCGCCAACCATTTTGATGCACTCCCCCCCCGAAGGGAACGTTAATTCGGGAACTGGACCGTAGTCCACAGAAAAATAACTAGCGACCCAGTAAAAGAGGCTTGGCCCCTTGTTAATGCGTAAGCACAATCATCGACCGAAGTCGCGCATGTCAATGCGTGTAAACGCCATACAGAATACGAACGAATCCAGCCACAGTGAATGTACGTCACATGGTTTAGGCAAATACACACACTGGCCGTAAACCCTCCGTGAGCGCCACCACCTGCCAGACTGCCGCTCCTGCAGACGTGATGTAAGTGTATGGCATCACCACCAATTGCATGATCAGCACGGCTACCAGCCGCAGAGCGTGCCGTGAGTCTACCGCTCACCTCAAGGGAATGGGGTCCCACGTTGTGCGGCTTTCGGCCGCAGCCTTGAGAGTCTCCTCAGATCCTCCTGCCAACTACCACCCGCATGAGGTCGACACATATGCTCCACCAACCAATACAACGGCAGATATACCCAAAAGGCAGTTATAAGTTGTTAGTAATAATTTGCCATCAGAAAGGGTTTGTGTCACTGACGTTGAGTAAATGCATTTTCGATCATGTTTGTCTCACCCACCAACAAGTTGCCTTCAATCATTCAAAGGTGGGAAAGTTACAGAGATATATTATTATGTTGTTATATAAAACATATCATGGAGGGCAGACAGTCTGCAGCCCCGTAATGAAGGGACCCGACTTGGGCAAAGCTACTTAGGTGTGAGTCAAACCAAAACGCAGAGAGCGCCATTGAGAATAGCGTCCCACCAAACAACCATCGCAGAGACGCAATGCTGCAGAACGCAACAAGCATCAATACGACTATCGTCCGGCTTACACCATCCCAAAGTCCCCCCGTACATCCCAGCAGACATCACCACCCGCATACCTCCATCGACCAGAACCACAAGAGAGCGTCGAATCAGGCGCAGCACACCCGCAGATCCATCACAAGACGCAATACTGCAAGTAGCAGTAAGCATCAATGCAACTATCATACGGATGGCGCCCCCCTCACAACACACCCACATGATCCCTATCGACTTTGGTAACAAAGTTTGTATTTATTTATTTATTTATTTATTCTTTTTTTGTACACCATAATACAGAAACATCAATAAAGTTAAAACTAATTAAAGTATGTACAATAGGCGGTCTTATCACTCTGAAAGTGATTTCTTCCAGATAACCTTTGCGTAGCATACAAAATAATAATAAAAAAATATAATAATACATACAAATAAAAATAAGTGAAAGTTATATATAAAGTATCATATAATAGATTAAATAAAAAGAGTACGAAAAAGTAAAGTAATTTATCTAATAGCGTTCTAAATAATACGATTTAACAAGACTTTTGAAAGAGTGAAGAGATTTAGCACGACGAATATGGAGAGGTATGGAGTTCTAGAATCGCACAGCGGTTACAGTGAAGGATTTTTTGTAAAAAGAAGAAGAGTGCAAAGGTGTAGAGAGAGAAAGATTGACGGAGGATCGAAGGAACCGATTATGGGTAAGAGAAAGATACTGGAAACGGTTTTTTAAATAAAGAGGAGTAGAAGGATTAAACAACACACTATACAACGCGGAGAGAATGTGAGTAATCCTGCGAAGGCGGATCGGGAGCCATTTGAGCTATTTGCGAAATTCGGAGATATGATCATATTTGCGAAGCCCAAATATAAATCTAATGCATAAATTTTGAATACGCTCAAGCTTAATAAGCTACTCCCCGGTAATGTTAAGATAGCAAATATCAGCATAGTCAAGGATAGGCAGAAGTAGAGATTGGGCGAGCGTAACTTTAGTTGCTGTAGGAAGGAAATTACGTAATCTACGTAAAGAGCTTAACGCAGAAAACATTTTTTCTACTGACGAACCTGTGAGGTCCAAGACATACAGGAGTCAAGATACAACCCCAGGTTTTTAACCTTGTTACTGTAAGGGATTAGAGTGCAGTCTAGTATAATAGGGGGTAGGGAAGACAAGTCAATTTTACCAATTAATCGAGAACTACCGATGAAAATGACCTGAGTTTTCTTAGGATTAATCGTTAAACCATAACATTTATTCCAATTCGAAATACAAGTCAGATCAGCGTTAATAGTGTCAACTGCTTTAGATAGATCTTCAAGAGAGGACTGAGTATGGATTTGGAGATCATCAGCATACAAGTGGTAGGAAGAGGATAAATTATGACTTATATAGTTAATGAAAATTGCAAAAAGGAGAGGAGACAACATGCCACCTTGTGGTACACCAGCAGCTGTAGTAGTCCAGGTGGAAAAAACCACTTGCACCTAAATTCGCTGTCGGCGACCAAACAAGTAACTTCGAAACCAGTCAACTACAGTTGGAGATATGTTGAGAGAGCATAGGGTGCTTAACAAGATATCAAAATCTACAGTATTAAATGCGTTCAACCAACGTGAGAATGGTAAGCTTTTGTTTCTCCATACCATACCGAATATCATCATTGATTTGTAAAAGTGCAGTAGTCGTACTTATGGCCAGGACGGAAACCGGATTGCAGGGATTTAAAAGATTGTATTTTAAAAGATAGGTGCTTAATTGATTGTGCACAAGACGTTCTAGAACTTTGGAAAAGAAAGTCAAAATAGAGATAGGTCTATAATCAAAAAAAAACTACAGGGATTTGTCTTTTTCGGAAGAGGAACTACAAATGCGTCTTTCCAAGCTGAAGGGAAAAAAGCAGAATTCAGTTAATTATTCAGGATAGACGTGATTATAGGTAAAAGGAGATCAATGAGAGGGATGACCATTTTCCGACTAATGAAGTCACTACCAATCGAATTTGAATGGATGGACATTATGGCTCTCTTAACATCACAACTGTTAAATTGGCTAAAATTAAAAGCAGAGGTGTCCGGAGTGGGAGCTTTTGAAAGAGAATTCAAAGTATTGTGTTTTGCTTTATCGTTAATGCAAGACGAAGATGAGAAATGCAAATTAAGTTGATTGAGATCAATGTTATGGTGTGTGAGATTTTGTCGTAATTTGCTAACTCCTAAGGACTTAAGAAATGAATCAGTACAAGATGCAGACCCTAGCAGGGTCCGGATCTTGTACTGATTCATGGGTATGGTGTCGTTGTGCTTTTCTACACAGATTGTTGCAACGATTCCGTACTAATCTATACTTCTCTCTATTCAAATCGCTAGGAAGTGACTTGTATTTAGCTTTGGCACAATTTTTAATGTGGATGATTTTTTTTATATCATCGGTCAACCAAGGAGAGGGAGGATGCTTTACACGCACTGGACGAACAGGAGCATGAACGTCGTAAAGCTGAATTAACAGAGAGTTGAACAAAGCAACCTGTTCGTCAACAGTAGACGCATTGACGACTACACTCCAATCAATCTTTACAGCGTCATTTAAAAGCTGCCCCAAATCCAAGTCACTAAAGTTACGCTGAAGTAGTATCCTTGACTTAGCTTCAGGGGGACAGATTTTGTATGACAAGTATAAAAGGTCGTGATAGGAAAAAGAATCAGCAGCATGTTGCCCAAATTTAAGAACATGATCAGGTAAAGACACAAACATTATGTCGAGAAGAGAAGGGGCACAATTCGGGAAAAAGTGTGTGGCAGAAGTAGGAAGAAGTTTTAAATTTGCTGCTTGTTAGATTTAAGTTTTATTGATCTAGCGTTGTTTTTTAAAAGACAAGTATTAAAATCACCCATAATAATACTGTGACAATAGATATTCTCACATTCGACGCTGAAAATAAGTATCTAGCAGTCAACAACAATAAAGAAAAAAATTTTCGAAGATATACTGGAACAAAATATCTTTACCTAATAAATAAACTTCGAAATTCTCTGAATACCTGATGCTTTAATTTAGTACCTTGTTAACTTACGTAGTCCCTACAATTAGAATGTTCAATATTTGATATCGAATTTTATTTTACAAATTGGAAACAAACTAAACACGGATCAGTAGGAATAATTCACGAGATCTGAGTTGAGTAAACTGAAAGTAATAATTGCTAATATTTTGACTAAAGGAAGCAAAACTTTTCTTTTCTTTATTTTAGCAAAATTACTGAAATAAGAACACCTACAGTCTCTGTTTCTGTGTAAATTATTTCATAACAGCTTAGTAAAGGCCACTGCTGAAATAGGCATAGCCACGCGGGTTAGCAACCGCAGGTTTTTTTTCAATTTTCGAGTTGTTGTTAGAAAGATGCTGCTGCCCATTTCCTATTTCAGTACCCTCTGCCGCCTCTTACGACACTCACGGGACGATGTGGGGTAGTGTGGATATTCTTACACTACTTGTTCAACTACATAATTATTAATTAATCAAACTTGCATTTGTAATTCTACTACGAGTATGTGAAATTTGGTTTTAATTTTTATGGACCGTCAGAAGTTAGCATTTGCAGAAGAAGGTATAACCCATAAAATACGTTCTATAAATCAGCCAACACCTATTCTACAAATTTAAATATATATTAAGTATTGCATTTGATTCCTGTTTAAGCGAATTATAATGATATATTAATAATTATATATTTCTTTCTCTCTCTCTCTCTCTCTCTCTCTCTCTCTCCGTGTCAGTGATCATCCTCACCACGTCCGTCACTCAGAAGAATTCTTCTGAAACACTATGCATTCGTAGACATAAAAATCACCTTTTCTTTCACTTGGACATTATTACAGGTATATACTAAGACTAGATGTTTAGCGTTCATTTTTTTTAAATAAAAAAAATTCTGTAATCTATTTGGTAACTGTCGTATTATAAACTTTTTATTGTGGCAAATAAAGATTTTAAATATTGCAATGGACTCTAAAACTAGAAGTTTTAAGCTCAGTTGCGCTAAGAAATATCAAGCATATAATAAACAAATCTTCATTTTTATTTTTTTATTCTAGCCTGAAATTCAGTAAATTACCTATAATAAAGAGATAATAAGAAAGCCGTGGTCACTCACAAACGAAGGCGGTCGCGATGTATATATCACAATACGCGAGAACGCAGGTTTCTATCACCGCCGGTACCAACGGCGTGTTCACTTTGTTTCAGAGAGCACGAGGGATCTGTGACAGTAAACACCTGGCTGCAGAGCTCCACCATGTCAAGCAAGTTTTGCATGACAACAAGCTTCGAGTCCCGCGCCTACGTCACAGTGAACGAGTAAAGCCGGCCACAGTCGAGCGTGTACCTGCTGTACTGCCATATGTTAGAGGAGTCACTGACAAGATTGGCTACATCATGAAGCGCGCTTCCATCAAAACATACTTCAAGCCGCTGAAGAAGATTGGTCAGTTTTTACCATCGGTCAAGTGTAATGTCCCTCTGCAAGATGCAGGAGTGTACAAGCTTGATTGTGAATGTGGTCTCTCCTACATAGGACAAACTAAAAGATCAATAAAAACTCGCGTTAAAGAACATATAGCTGATGTGAAGAATCGACGCTCCGGGAAGTCTGCAGTCTGTGAACACGTACAAGATCGCCCCCGTCACTACATCAGATTTGATAGACCGCAGATCCTCGCTAAAGAACACCGATTCCTTCCAAGGATGATTCGCGAGGCTATTGGAATCAAAAAACATCCTAATTTCAATAGAGAAGATGGCTGGGTGCTACCATCTGCTTGGGATCCTATAATAAATAAAATTAAATCCCAACCCAAGCAAACAACTGCAAGACTTCAAGATACCATAAATTCATACTGCATAGATCGGAACAAAAGTTAAATTTTAATCTATGGTAACCGCGGTTAACTATGACATACGGACGTTAAACATCTCAGTCCTGCCCGTGACCATGAGTGCTGTAAAGCGTTCGAAACGTCGGGTATTTAAAAAGTTAAAATATACGCGATAAATTCCGTAAAAAATAGTATTATTTCAATATGTAGTATTCGCGTAAATATAAGAAATCATTATGACTGCACAGCCCTTAACAATCGACCATCCACACCATATTCTGGCAGCAGTTCCCACATTTTCTTCCTTATAACCTTTTCAAATGCTTTCTCCAGATCCATAAAAGCACAGAAAATCTTCTAGTTAACACTCAAAAGCTTCTCCATAATCATGCGGAGAGAAAACATTTGATCCGTGCATCCTCTTCCAGGTCTAAATCCGCATTGTGCCTCCCATAAAAATCTTTCCGATTTCTCTTGCAACTGGTCAAGCTGACTGCCCTATAGCACCCGCAGTCAAAATGTTAACCTTTACCTTTATATAAAAGCACAATGACCGCGGATCGCCAATTATCCGGGACACCTCCCGTCCGCCAGCACAAATTGCACAGCAGATGAAAGCTGTCCCAGACGCGAGGCCCACCGTACTTGACCATTTCAGCAGTAACTCTGTCTAGTCCCACAGCCTTACCACATTTCAAACTTCGAATCGCACGTTCAATCTCTTTCATGCTGATGACCTCAATGTCATCGAGGTCCGTGTCTGGCGTGCCAGTCACGGCGTCGCCCCCGGATCCTTCACTAAGCTCATGACACACATATATTTCTCTATAAAATTCACTCCATCGCTGCATGACGTCCGATTTTTCTGAGAGGACGTCATTGGTTCTCGAAAGCACTTTGTTCATTCTTAAGGCTGTCGCACCACTCCGGGTCCTTCCAACCTCTTTCCAGAAGAGTTTGGAGTTTTCCTTAAAGTTGTGCAACAACCTTTCGTCCGCTTATATTCTGCACATTTCACGTACTTCCTCAATCAGTGTTTTTTCGCATGAACTTTCTGCAGCTTATATCTTTCTTTCATCTTCTCTCTCATAGCCTATCGTTACTAGAGGCCAAGTAGTCTAACCATGCTTCTTTCTTCTTTTTTTACAGCTTCTCTCACTTCATAATTCCACCATGCATCTCTTCTTTTACTACTACCTCTTTTTGTCGTTCCACATACCGCCAATTACCATTCCATCCCTAAGGTTATGCCATGTTCTTTCCACACATTCTTTCCTGCCTTCGATGGTGTCAAGCTTTTCTGCTACCCTCGTGTGATATTTGTTCTTATTATCCGCTTCCTGAAGCTTCCAGCTTCGGATGCGACAGACCGACTGTGGTTCTGTTACTGCCGTCCGGTAGCCGCCAACCCGCGAACAAACCCCTAAATCTAGTAATTACTAGATAGTGATCCCGTTCCCAGTTCAGCACCCCTGAACACTCGTGTATCCATCACCTGTTTTCGCAGTCGGTCATCCACCAGGAACAAATCAATCATACTTCTCTCATTCTTTCTTTCTCTAGTGTACATATGGATTTTCCTGTGATTAAACATAGTGTTTGTCACATGAAGACCCTTTTCCTTGCATACAGCCAGTATAAGCTTGCCAGCATCATTAACCCTTTTATCGCCAAACTTTCCAAGCACCGACTCGTATCCTGGTCGAGCGATACCTACCCATCCATTCAAATTACCACATACAACAGTTCTTTCGTTTCCCTTAACCAAATCTAGGACTTCTCTTACATTCTCCCAAAACTCCACCAGCTCAGCCCTGGACGACGAAGCTACCGACGCATAAACAGCCAAAAGGAATAACTTCGTCAGTCCCAGTTTAAAGCGAACCCAGAGAAGTCTTGAGTTCACAACATTATATTCAGTCATAAGATCGACCAACCGGGATGACAGCAGCACCCCCACTCCGTACCATATAGCTAACGTCCCGCCAGGGAGCTCTTCAGTACCACTACCTTTCCGTTTGGTCTCCGACATACACACGACATCTAATTCTCTTTCTTTCATTATTTCGATCAACTCATTCGTCATATCTCTCATGCCCCTTCTAACGATCCACGTGCCAACTCTACACTCCGTCGTCCACCTTCCGCCGTGTCGGGCTGTGTGTGACGGGTGGCGGTCCCCATCACCGCTTTGCGCGCTGCATTCTACACCAACGGGGACGAGCTAGTGTGCGTCGCCTTGGGGGGACGCCCTAACCCTCGTTTGCATGGGTGCACACGCAGCTGTGTAGAATTGCAGCACTGAAAAGAGCTGGCAGGGGTCGCGACGAGCACGCTTCTACAATGACCCCCTTGGCCATCCCTGCAACTTTCCGCTTATTTAAAATGTTTTGCATTTGAAATTAGCGGAAAGTTGCAGGGATGGCCCGTAGGTCCTACCGTATGTTTGTTTCAATTACGTGATGTTTTTATTACTTTTAAATACAGATTAAAATAATTTATATTTCTTCGTATTTCGCGGCAATATGATAAGTAATAAATGAGTAAGTGATAAATGATCTCTAAAATTAGAATTTCCGGTGCTTCTAAAATGCTGCTTACGTTACTAACTCACTTACTACTATAATAACTTACGTTTAACTGTAATATTTCGCTTTATTATGTGTTACCAGCATAGCTATTCCTTAACTCAATGACTTTTAACAATTGATAATTACAAAACTTATTAACAACTTCTTACTTTTCTTACTTATTAAGAATCTTCGGAACATCAAAGTCGGTTCTGGTTTTAAGGAATATATGTATATTTTGTGAAATGCTGATATATTTGCACTGTTTTATGCTATGATGCACTCAGTGCCGCAACCGAATTACTTACATTAACATTTTATACGCAGATGCCTTGAAAATATACTAGAGTTACAAAGCGGGCGACTTCGTACAAACAAGAATCCATGTAAATTGCTATTCAAAGAATAAAAAACTCATTAGATAACGTTTATCTCATCTCATTAAATAGCATTTATCTCATCTCATTGGACGTTTACCTAACTTTTAGATATTTATCTCATTAGATAAAGTTTAGAACTAATTCAATTTAACGCGAAACTTTCACCGCACGTTGCCTTTCCTGGTGTATTCAACTTTGCTTTACTGTTTCCGACTTCATGTCATATTGTGATTCTTATTCACTCTACAAATAGGCTCATGCCTGCTCATTGACATACACACATATCTGCATACAAAATAGTCTAACAATTAACTACTTATCTATCTGAAACTACTTCGTCATGTGCCGATCTACTAGAATACTTTACTTACAATCATCCTCTTCTCGTATATTTCCCCAGGGCATTTCGCATATCCTAACCGTTACATTTTACTTAAAAATTAACAAGATTAAAAAAAATCTTTATCTTATGTTATAACAAAGTTTGAGAACCACATAATTATAATTTTTTTATCAGGGATAGGATCGGATCGCACGAAACAAAAAAGGGAATCGTTTGGAATATTTATGTTTCTTTTAATTAATAGATCATATTTATATATGTTTGAAGCGGTAAAGAGAGGGTAAATTCCTTTCATGAACTTTGTTTTCTAAGTAGTAGAAGTGGTTTTAAATTTCAGTTCGGTCCTACCCCTTGATGGGTAATTCTTCAACATTCATATAAAAAAGTGTGTCTTGTTTTGGCAAACGTTAAAAGCAGAAACGGTTGAGTTTACAAAAGCAAAAGACTCTCAAAGCTAAACTATGTTTATATATTAAAGATTTACGTCATGTTCCAGATATCTAACGTATACGAATATCAAGAAAATAACGTGTTTTCCAGACTTTTCAAACTAGTCGAAAATATATCCGTTATCACCCCAATGCACATGATCAAAAACAAAATAATTTAACAACAATTGAACATTAGAAAGCACATCGGACAAGAAATATAAAGATAGAAACGGGTATGATACTAATTATCTCGATAAAAAAATCATGAAGGCGATACTAAATCGCTATTTGAACGTGTACCATGCAAAGATTCCATAATGTAATCGGATAAAACTTATGTCATATTAGAAAAGGCTTATCATTTTTAAGGTCATGTTGAGAACACATTTTAAAACTTCGTTTTAATTTTTATCATAAGAAAGAAATAACCTCAATCGAATTGTGCAAGCGCTTGCTCCCCGGCCTGTGCTCACCGTAATCATTTTTGAGGTGTTTACTAAAAAAATTCCCTGCTATTTGCCAGAGTTGAAATTTGGAACAAAAAAAGGACATCTTTTAAAATATAGTCTTTGATTAAATATTGGAAAATTGACTAACTACTGCATTTTGATTCGTGATTGAGCATTGATGTAGATGTCTGTGCGCCGTAGCAACCACTTAACATCAGGTAGACTGTGTGCTCGTTTGTCACCCTTATCCTATAAAAAAGTTAAATTCGACTTCACTTCACATAATGAAAAACTTAATGCATTAAAATAGTATAAGTCGTCGGTATAAGTTATTAAAATATTTTATTTTTGTGTCAAGAACATGAATGGATCGGCAAAATTGGAATTAGTAAATTAAGTTCAAGTTCCGCTGCAATTTGTTGAGCCGACATTGTTAGCACTGAATCGTACTTCGTCGTGAGCTCCGTAATCGATATATGACTTTTCAATTTATGTATTCGAAGTCTCTCCTAAGGAATGTATCTTTTTTACCGTGTTATATTTTAAATTTATAATCGGAAAAATTAAAAAATAATAAAAAAAATTAAAAAGACTGTAAATATGTGCTAGTTTTTTCGTGAGTTTCAAACCCTGCATTTGGATCCTTGGTACTAAAATCACAAAGGAGGCAATTTTAAGCTATTGCATAGCTTCCATCGCGGGCCTTGAGCGCGGGGACCGAATCCAGAAATTCCGTAACGAAAAAAACCTCACGCTCCCCACTCCGACGGGCACGGAGGTGTGGCGTTGAAAGCCGTGCATCGTCTAACGTCGTTTCAGTTCGGCAGACTTCGGCACTCAGCAGACTTCGGCACAGTGTTTGTGTGCGTGCGACTAGACCTATGCGTATACACTAGCTGCTAACTCAGTGATAAAAATTCCTGAAAAACCTACACGTATTGTAAGATATTAAAAATATTTTAAACAATATTAACTTCTCATTTATTCAATAAGAGAAAAAAAAATTGTTTTCTTATCGGTCACCACGCTCAAAAAGTGTAACTTGATTTAATATCTAGGACTTAACTGCATAAATAAAGTAAATAAATAATTATAATTACATAAGTTGATAAAAATGCTATGCAATAGCTTTACCGCGGCAGTCACTGAGTGCCACACGTATTTTTTTTTTTATTAAATCCGCCTCTTATTTATTACTAGTCCGCCTATTATATAGTAAGTAGAGCCACGCTGCAGCTATATTATAACTACAGAGTCAGCTTGACTGGCGAAGGACTACGCTCTCACGGAAGAACAGGAAAAGATAACAGCTTTAATGCTGCCGTATTTTAAGTGACAAGTGTCGCGTAATATGGATACTTTTTATTGAAAATAAGGCAAACATTTCTCCTCAGCGTTGAAAATGCATCTTTATTTTAGTTTTTAATATAGGGTAGATGTAGATGATCATTGGTCTCACCACTTTCACTTTCCATCCAGTGATCTGTGTACTCGTATGTCACCATTATTCTATCAAAAAAAGTATTTGAAATCTTGCTACTTACTTGGTACAAGACCTACGATTAAGACTTTTCTAAATAAGTAGTTGAACAAAGCGTTTGAAGCAAAGGGCCGATACCATGCCAATAACACTGTTCCTTGTTATCGGTCTGTGAAATATGAGTTTAGTTCTTAGATTAGTTTTTAGGGTTCCATAGTAAAAAAATAAGGCAGTCTTAGAGTTTCGTCACGTCCGTCCGTCCATCTGCGGTTTTACGCAGAGACGCTCGGTGCTACAAACCTGTAATTTGGCATAGTTATAGATATTAATCACGCCTACAAAGTCGTGAAACATCGTGTGAGCTATCAATTCTTAGTTCTTTCATAAATATTGGGAGTATGGAATAACACTTTTTCGATTCAGGGGTCCTTTTGCGAAATATTTAGCTTTAAAGTGATATTTTTCATTAGAGTAATGTGTCATCCCATATTAACTAAACTACTATTTTCGGAAACATGAATGGTAGCATATAATAAAATTAAAAGAAAAACTGTCACCATTAGTAGGCTTAAAAAGTTAAAGAGTAGTAGTCATCGACTTATAAAATGCACTTAGGTTAGTTAAAATTTCCTTACGATTCCATAGAAAATGACCTAAATCTTAATATTGTTATTGTTAATTGTAAGAAATATTTTTTTGAAGAAAACGACTTACACAGTACCACTACAGTTTTACGCATTCCTTTGCGCGGTAGACAGATAGAATCTATCGCCAAGAGGCCGAACCTGGTATACCACTTTCGCAAAATTTTTAGTTAGAAGTTATTATAGGCCTACAGTTGCATTCATGGTACTCTTGACATACGCGGGCGACCATCAGGATAGTTTAGGGCAGTGTTGGTATAGAGAAAGGTTTGTTACGGTCATGTATAATATTAGAGTTGCACTTCCGAAATCTAATAGATGGATAGAAAACTGTGACCATGTTTAATGATTAGATGCAGATAGTATTACTTTTATAATCTAAAATATTTTTAATTTTTTTGAGGCGCGCTGTCTTAACAAAAGCCTATTCACTCTTGCCTTGAAGACACACCCATTTTAATCGGGTAGAAAGACAGATTTTGGCAACTTACTCCACTCCTTTGCTGTGCGCATAATGAACAATGAAGCAAACCATAAATTCGACCCAGCAAGCCATTCGATCGAAACAAATGGAATGAGCTGGCACTGGTGAGCCCTGGCCCATATGAGGCCGAACCACCTTGTAAAGTTGCAGACGACTTCTTTGAAATTTATTAAACACAATATCTGGATTAAAAAATCTTTAAGATTGAAGATATTAAGAGAGTCATTTTTCACTTGTAGCTTAAGTACGTCGTTAATAGTATATAAGTGTGAGTAATATTGATTCAAAAGCTTTTTGTTATATAAATATAAAAATGGGATAATATATACACGCACAGGTCATTAGTTAGTTAAAGTTTACTTAAATACTAAAATAAAATATTTTCTTACCAAATTTTCTTGCTAAATGAGCCTTAAAAAAAAAAGATATACATAACATAAGATTACTTAAATACTAAAATAAAATATTTTCTTATCAAATTTTCTTGCTAAAATGTTGAGGTTAATAACTGGGTCCAATTTTTACGCCTGTTGCAGTACCGGGATTATTATCATAAGTCATTTGGAGATAACATATTCAAATTTGAATTTTTCATCACATACTGTGCTAAAAATACCAAAGTAGCAGATTATGGTACTTAAAAAAATTTCCCAAATCTTTTTTAACATGTGCTTGCAGCACTAATTCTTACACAGAACACAGCCAGTAGCAGCTGAGTATTTATAGAATAACAAACGAGCACAGAGTCCAGTCCTGATAGTAAGTAGATGCTATGATCCCTAGACATCTACATTTATCCTCGATTAAGAATCATAATGCAGATGCATTGTCACCCTTGAGAAATAATATGGAATGTCTCGTTACTAGTGAAGAGGGTGTTACTGCCCCAGTTACCCTGACAAAAGACTATTGAACTAGGGCCCATCAGTAGTCCAACTAGACGAGTAACAAAGGGGAGGATTCAACTGACATATGGATAACAATTCCAAAAACGGCTGACAAAGAAGCAAGCAGCACTTAACGATTGGCGGAGGTAGGGTTAACCACAGGGCATCTGTCAGGTGAAAGGTGATGTGAATGTAAGTGGTGTGCAGTAATGTGTTCAATGTGTAACCTGACATCAACGCTGATCCTGGACAGCAGATTCCAAGGCGTTGCTTGTCTCCAGTAGTAGGATCCATCCAAGGGGACGTTCACCAATGGAAAACTTCCACTTCTATT
Source organism: Parnassius apollo (assembly GCA_907164705.1). NCBI lineage: Eukaryota > Metazoa > Arthropoda > Insecta > Lepidoptera > Papilionidae > Parnassius > Parnassius apollo. The sequence continues at coordinate 9,362,736 of CAJQZP010000008.1, forward strand.
TTCACTATATTAATTTATCAACTTTATTGTCCATTTAATTGACTTCAATTCAACCAAATCAACGTTATTCGACATTAAAACAAGTGACACGCTGCACAACTTAAGGACGGTTGATCAAAGTTCAAAGTCCCAGGTTCACTTAGCACAACTACTAACTCGTCTATGCAATTAAAGGCATAAAAGTTCCTTTAATCACTACAAATACCAAGTAGACCTCTTGTCACGTAACACGTTCAAAACAGACAACTAAATTCGAGGCGGTCTAGACTATACTCAAATATTCAATAGTAAATTCAAAATGGCGGACACAATTAACACAGATTTAGGCCTTTAATCAAAACACCGGCCGCCCGCAACCGTATGCCAGTCACAAACAATACTTAACTTACGGCTACAAAACAATTATATTTATAACACACATAATTATAACACAAAGAGGCTTCCAACGTATAATCGACCCGGGCTTCGCGCAAATAAACTCAATAAATAAGCCTGGTCATCACGGTTACGTACAAATATAACACAAGGAGCCCGCCCTTTCGACGCAAATTTATATCAAACTCGCGACCCCTAACTTGACCCGGGAGATTATGTAACTACCGACGTTTAACTGGCGCGGGCACAGCGCCCAAAAGCTTCCTGCCGACTACTTCGATTGCTCTGCGCGTACGACGCAGCTAGCCTCCCCCTCCCGCGCTACGCTAACCGTTTCCTCACCCCGCTCGAGGCAATCGGGCGTAAACAGAGGGTCTTGTAATAAGGTACTAGCAAAAGTAAGTGTAGCAAATAAATCATTTTGATTCATACTCAACTCAACTTTACAAGCATTATCTCAAATATCCAAGACTCTATACTGATAAATTTTTGCGTTTGCAAGACTTTGTTGTAGGCATAGACTTAACAAAATGTTTTTGCCTTTTTTATTTCAATACATTAAAATACTAAAATTTTCTTTTAGATTTTTATGCAACGCCATGACGATTTATACCTTGAAGTGACGACGAAAGAATATCAACTACCCCATACCATTCCATAGGTGTCTTAAGCGGCGACAGAGGGAAACAAACCAGTAGATATGAAGCAGCATCTTCCTAATAATAACTTAGGCCGTAACGGTTACGATAGCAACGTTTTTTGATAGAAGCTCATTCAAGTTCAAGTAGATGATTTATAACAATGAGACCTAAAACATGAACATCCATTAAACAAAAACACAAACTGAAACCACAACATCAGGGGAATCAAATATTTGTGTATAATTATTGATTAGCTCAAATATATTCAGTAACAAGAATTTATCGTTACATGTGAACGGTTCCGTCACTGCAGGCCGTTTTTTTATCCTTCCACATGAAGGGTGAGAAATCGCATCCAGTCCCAGGCGGCCTCTCTATTTCCGCTACGGTGGCGATTATGGTAACTGCTGGACAGGGGGTGCTAATAACCTCAGATGGATGTTCGGTTGCAACCTCAGAATACTCGACCTTGCAACATCCATAACAAGCACACTGAACTTGACAGAAAGATACTGCAGCTGGAAGAAGAGATTCACAAGTTGCGCTGGCATATTATAGAACTATGTATCTTAGGGCCTAGGAGAGAAGGGGACACGCTAATCCTCGAATCCTAACAAAACAAATGTCAAAATGTGAAAGTAACAGATAAAAATAATTTCGTTCCTTATTTTTGTTTATTACGCTTTCTTATCAGTAAGCAAACGTTTTTGTATTTTTATGCCAAGCTCTTTAGCGAGGATTTGTGGTCTATCAAATCTGATGTAGTGACGGGGCGATCCTGTACGTGTTCACAGACTGCAGACTTCCCGGAACCTTGATTCTTCACATCAGCTATATATTCTTTAATGCGGGTTTTAATTGATCTTTTAGTTTTTCCTATGTAGGAGAGACCACATTCACAATTTTCTCATCATGTAATAATCGTGTAATTTGGTTGCTAAAAGGAAATATTATAACAATTTGCCTCACAATAAATACCAAGAAAGGCAGTACCGGGGCGTACTAAGTTCTTGTATTTATATTTTAAACGACAATCTTATGCACTTGTCAGATTCCCAGCGCCAGTTCCCTTATTTTATCTCGCACATGTTGTATTACATAATAAGGTCTATTATTCTTAATTATTAAGACAAAGAGATTTATACCCTACAGCCTAGTATGATAGAAATAGATTTTTTTATTCAATATAGATTATAAATAAAACTTATAGAAAATTGCTTTTTTATTTTCCACTAGTTTGGAAAAAACCTATGTCCTAGGAGTAACCAGCAAGCAACCCAGAGGGACTTTTTTTTAAAGGAACAGCTTACAAACATGTATGTTACAATTCACAACACATACTCGTAACAAATTAGAAATAGCTTGGTAGAGATCAGCCTTCCTAGGGCTTATTATCATCCACAAATTCCTAAATATTTTAGTAACCCTTTTTATACAAACTTAGTTTAATGAAGTTTTTGAGCTTTATGCATGTCAAATTTTGTATATTTTCTGGGATTTTGTTGTAAAAGCGTTTACATCCCCCCTAGAATGAATTACTGACTCGGTAGAGCCGAGCAACTGGTACTACTAGCTTGTGTGTTTTCCTAGTATTTACAGAAATTGTATTAACTTATTTTTGTAAAAATAATTTGAGTTTTGTGTACGTAAATATATTGAGAGGCTAAAGGTAATATATTAATTTTCTTAATTTTTTGTCTGAGCGACTCTTTAAGTTTTAAAAGCCCTCTTACATTGCGGCATTACGCAAATTTAGGTATTTTACGCACCAAACTGGCGGCGAACTACGCGATCAATACTATGATATTGTGAGTATAGCGACTAAACGGCCTTGATATTCTATTACACAAGTTTTCTTAGATGAAGTTCAGTGGATGAAAAATGTTTCGTGTGTAATTTTTATGTTATCTAATTAATTTGTTATAATCTATTTTGATATATTTTTTATTATTTAAGAACTTTGTTGTTGAAATAAGTACAAATAACGTAAATAAAATAAAAAATTATAACCCATGTTGGTTATATATACTAACGGTAACATAGTGGTATAAATAAATAAGTAGTACGGTAGCAACCTCTTTTAATAAATAAAACAACCAAATGTAACTAATTTTTTTAATCTGTACTTACAGCCAATAACCATATTTTATTATAAAATATTTGCCGCAACGGCATTGATCGAGCTCATCTCAAATCGATAATTTCAAGTAGTACACACTTTTTATAATACGCTTGTAACTTTTTATAATACGCTTCTAACTATTTTAACGTTTAGTGACGCATTGATACTTGTATTTGTTTTTCCTCATTCCTACTGGTAAGAAAGCTCAGCTACAATCAAAATAACTATAATGAGTTAACTATCTTGTTTAATAATAATGTGCGAACTTTATACTAATTGAAAACTACTGTACGAAAGTAAATACTTCCAACAACCAAAAACTGGGGTCGTAGTTGACGATAAAAATAGCAGCGCCTAAACGGCAATCGACGTACACTACGATAGTATCGAAACGACGGAGCGTGCGAAATCAAAAGACGCAGGTCATTACATCGACAAGCGCTCGCGCGATAGTGAACGTAGATAGCCAGTGCAGTGAAATATATGGTACTTTTATTTCGTTAATTAAAATTAGCAGTAACGATTTAAAACTTAAAAATCATAGTATGGTTTACGCAAATGTTGATGACTATTTTAGCATATTATGTGGCATATTTTACGTAAAAGTGATGAAAACCTCGAAGATATTGGGGCTTGTATCGAAGTTTTTTCGGTTGTTGATTGAAAGTGAAAGGAACATAATGAAAATGTATTCTATTATTCACTCTATCATCTCTATCATTCTATATTCACAATATATATATTTGTGAGATAAAAATATTTTTTTCGATGGTCGATATTTAATAAAATCTACAAATTAGAACTCCCAAATCATGTCTCTCAGATTTTTGGTCTAAAGATGCATCAGAAGAATGATTATTACTAAATAAATAATAAGTTAGAGATGAACGAGATTGGTTGTTTGACATTGTACGGAACAGTTATACAAAAATATGTTGGTAATAAAACGATAAATTATAAGCATAATTAAATGGATTTTATTTCTGTTGTTCTTCGGATAATTATAAAAACATTTTTTTAAAACAGAAAAACTAAAGTTAATGCTTTTACTATAGCAAAAACTAAACGTTTTAACTTTTCAATTAAAAGTTTGGCTTAGACGCTTGTATTTTAAGCCATGCCTTTATTTCATTCAGGATCTTCGTATTATGGAGTTTTCTTTTCACAATATGCTGATGCGTCACCTTTTGAAGTTTTTGAGAAATTTTGACGTAAACTCAACGAACGGACAGTCGATGAGGACAGGCACTCAAGTTCATAAGACGCCTTAGCAATAAAAATAACTTGAGGTTTATGTATATCTGCACCTGTTTCGTCATTTGATCTAACAGTTCACGTGCGCAGACACACATATGCATACACAAAATCGCATAACTTTTACGTATCAAAATCCTTTTCAAGCCATTATTTAAACGATAAAACAGAACATTCATTTATTTGGAGTTAAAGTTGCTAGCATAGCATATCCAAATATAAATAAATCATCAAATTGTGTTTTTATTTTGTTTTTGTCAACAAGGTGTTAATTTTGATTATTAAGACCATTTAATTATTATGCATGTAGAGCCATGAATATGATACGTGACTGGAATGTGAGGCATTTTTTCGCATTTTATGCAAAGTAGTTGTTACTTAAATATTATTGCTGCAGCATGGATCGCCTCGGCCGGGAAAGGATCACGCTCTCCATAGACTGCTTAATATTTGTCATAATAGCCACGCCTGGCAGACGGATTGACAACAATAGTTTTTTTTATTGTTTAGTTGTCATTAGCAATACATTGCTGCCTATCTCCTATAATGATTAAAACGGTATTTATTAACATATAATAGTAATATACTTAGTCGGGCCATAAGTTCTTTCAAAAACTTCTTATAAAATTAATGATACTCTTTTTGATAATTATATAGAAATTATATATGAAATAAACGGTAATTTAATTAAGAATACAATTTTATTTAAATTATTCAAAATGCCCTCCCCTATTTTGAATACATGCCCTTGATCGAAGTGGCCAATCATTAATAGCACGCAACATTCTCATAATTATTTCTGCCGCTGCTTTAGCCAAAGATACTCGGAGAGAATCCAAATTCTGGTGAGGTTTAGCGCAGACATTCTCCTCCAAATTTTTCCAATAATCTAGTGGACTTAAATCTGGACTAGAAGAGGGTCAGTATTTATGTCCGATAAAGTCAATTCCATGGGCGATCAACCAGTTTTGCGTGCTTTACGAACAGGATTTCGTTCGATTCGCGCCTTCACTACATTGATGATCGCGGGTGTCCTAAATGAACAAGTTCGGCCGGTCCTTTTACAATCTTCGAAGCTTGAATCTTCAGTAAATCGTTTGATACTGCGATTAACAAATCGTAGGGTTATTTTTATTTTTGTAGAATATTGAAAATTTCGTTACCCCACCGATGCAACGCGATAACCGCTACTCTATGTTGTTTCTTTGACCACTCCATATTTGAAAATGAATAAATATTAATGCCTATTTTATTTTCAGCAAGTGAAAACGTTATATTTTTAAAATTGGTGGAGTTCCTCTAACCAGTATTCAAAAATTTTAAATAATAAGGTTTTGACAAAGCTTATAACCCGACTAAGTACATACATAAATATAAATACATACACTCGAAAAACATACCCTTCCTTTCAGGTTCGGGTGAAAACAATAAAACAGTAACAAAGGGGTAAGAACCACGTTCTCACAGAGTACCAGCATAAAATGCAGCTCAACGCTGCCGTGTTTCGTATGGTGAGTGTAGAGAACCGGAGACCCCTTTACTACTACTAGAAAAGAGGCATTTTACAGGTAAAGACTCAGAAGTCCTGGTTCCATGTTTATCTGGGACTTAAGTATCCCATGTTAATTTGGGACTTATAACAAAAAAGAATAAAATATTTACTGTCCTGTCGTATATGTGCCCTCATCGTGTGTGCCAAATCGATCTGAAAAATCGATTAGTTTACTTTAAGTAATCGATTTTTCGATTAATCGTTTTTTAGATCGACGTGCCTAGCGATCACTCTCAAAACGGCTCTTAACAGCTATGCACAGTTTATGCTGTCGAGCAATATTTATATTATAGTAAAAACAATTAAAAAGAAAACGTACGCCACATAATATACTGTATAAAAACAGAAACCAGTGCAGTGAATTTCACAATCGGTATTACATACGGCAAAACGAAAAAGATTTTTACGAATATTTGTCATTGTCAACAGAAACGTTTGATTTTTTTTTCATCTGTAATCTAGTATACATACGGAAATCAATAATGGCAGGCCCGCGAGCCGAGCACGTCGTGGTACCCCTCCCTTGCATCTGCCCCTTAGTCGCAAGAGTGCGATTAGGACATTCAGTACACAAATTATAAAGTTGTAATTCAGTACTGAATAGTATGTTTGATCAGACTATCGTCCGATCTATACGATGCGTCGATAATCGCACAAAGAAAACTAGACAATTCGGTCTCATCACATGATCGCAAGACCTTCTTTAGGACCTTCCGCAGATATGAGTATGTTTACGGCTCGCGTACACCTAATCTGTCATCAGCCGAATATTGCTCGGGCGACGATGGTCGAACTCGGACGATCGAATCAAACACTTGTGGAACAAAGAGAGCGCGTACACCAAAACGATTGCAACGTCCGATGACGTACGAAAAAATCCGTCCTTACCATCAGGTAGACTGTATACTCGTTTGTCACCGATCAAAATCGATCATCATATTTACCACGCTCGGTAAATATGACGATCGATATGTCAGTTGACAATTAAGTTTAAGTTGACATCAAGAAGATGCCGTCGCCCATCCCTTGTTTTATTTCCCTCTGTCATCTCGTACGGTATTCACGGGATGATATAGAATTAGACTTTCATAACCCGCGACGACGTGGCAAAACCTTTCAACTACTAACGTATTTCATTTAATCCGGTATTTCCTTTTCAACTTTTATAAAAGATTTAATAGTTTCAGTTAATCTTATTCACTTTATATCACAATCTACTTACGAATAATTTTCGGGAAAAAACCCTAATATAATCGCCTTTAACAACCACAAGTCGTAACAGGATCCCTTTACCGGACACGCCATAATAGAGTGCCAAATACAACAAATAAACAATTATACATAAACAGAAATTCTGATTCAAATATAGTTGACCAGCGACCATCCACGGCTTCGTCTGGGTACAATGTATTAATATGGAGTTATTAAAATTTAAAATATACAAATACCCATTATATTATTAATTTTTTTCAATTTTTAATACTCTAATTTGTCGGACAAAATATAATCAAATCACTCCTGGAATTGATCTCTATGATCTCTCTCCGAGTTTAATTAGAATCGGTTCCACCATTGCGAAGATAAGCCCGAACAGACACACACACAAAGCTTTAAAAATCGTGGTTCATGTCATGCAAATAACCTTTTCATCTCAATATAAGTTAGTTGGTTCGATATCTTAGATAGACACTTCAATTTTATTTATATGTAGTTTGTAAAAATTGTCGCTCCCAGTTTCATTTAAAAACGTAACGATGTAGTCGAAGACTCTTCCATTAGTTACAAGTACAACTAATTGCTCTTTAATATGAGAGCACTATGCGCCTATGATTTTGGTTACCTATGTGTCAATCTGAATTTTCGTTGAACTGCAATAACAATTCAGTTTGTGAAAAAATTTCCTGCTATATCACACCAAGAGGAATAATTTAGAGGAGTAATATTTGTAATATTAGGAATAACAATAAGTACTCACAAATTATTATTACTATTACATGGCTAATAATTGTACTTGGACAGTGAATAATACTTATATGTTGACGGCTCCGTGGCGCAGTGACTTAGCAATGAGTAACAGCGCTAAGGATTGCGAGTCCAAATCCTGCACGGAACTAGTATTTGTAAGGGTTTCAAATAATTGTTCGGGTCTGGATGTTTGTCCTTGTGAAATTTATATATGTAAACTTCCACACGATGCAGAAGAAAATCCTAATATGGAGGTAAACAAAGAAAAGAATACAAAAAATTATTTATTATATTCACACGAACAATACACATTGAATAAAACCACTTTTACGGATTTTTTCGCGTTCAATCAAGTTTAACTGTATTAACGGGTCTCTATGGAAAATACCAAAAATATCAAATTAAAATTATTTTTAGCATGGCTGTAGGTAGATTAACGTTAATTTTCCTGAATGAAACTGTTCTTATAATTCCTTAGTCCTCCACAGTCTAAATCAGGTGAACAATGTTTGTTTTTGTTTTTTATAAACAAAGTAAAATAATAAATACATAATAACTTCTTAACAATTCCAAATAATAATATCTCAAAACAAAAATCATAATAGCGTTACAGCTTGTTAAAGTCCATTGCCGAAAATAGGCCCTTCCATAAATTTTTCCATGAGGGCCAAACCATGTGGTGGGGGCTATCCATTTGCCGTAGCAGCCCCGTTCGGTAAAAAACGGCAGTATTTTTATTTTATCTATTACTATAAAGATGCTGCTGCCCATCTCCTTATTTATTTCCCTTTAGGACACACACGGGATGGTGTGGGATGATAATATATATTTTTACGTATTTTATCGCTTTTAATTTACATGATTTTAATTCCCGACTTAAGGGAAAGTATCCGAAAAGTCTTTTACAACCACCTATCTATGGGTAATTATAAAAGAGAACGCAAAAATTTATTTGATATATTGAAGAGTATAAGATATGATGCGGTAATTATAATATAATTTTAAATACAATGCGGGATGCCTGTAGAAAATACCTCATGAAAATAACAGCAAAAGAAAGCAAAACACTTACCGAATCTCCAAATTCCTCGGCTTGCTGAATATTTGAGATACTCCACTAACCCGGTTTCAAAAACTCCTTAAGCAATCGAGCAGAAAGCAATATATGCAGTGAGGCGTGAAGAACGACCGCTCATCACGATGTCTTCATAGATGGTCCATAGATTAACTTATTATTTTATGCGTGACGTGTTCATAAAATAATTCCAAGTCAACCCGGAAAGCGAATGACACACGTTCACAAAGCAATTTACAGACATTATAATTTTATTAAACTTTATTAATTATAGACCAAACAATGGCGGATGCCTATTTTCAGTAGTATACTTTGCCTGCAATGACAACGGCAATAAAAATTCTTTTAAGGTTTTCTAAATTGATCATAGTATACTATTAAGGAACTGCTGAAAACAGTCGAAAAAACTTATTAAGAATAGTGGTTTGATACTTTGCTTAATTTTGTAAAAAAGAACTTTTGACAAAATTAAAAGACGACTTTAGAGAGATAAAAATAAAGGAAGAATAAAATAATTTCCATATGATAGGTTCTGTAATCCGTGCTAAGACCGTAGTGTTTAGAAAAAATTATTCTTTGGAATGTTTTCTATATGCAATACACTCGTACCGACGTCAGAAAAAGATATAAGTATTTATTACGCTGATTTATTTCTAATTTAAAGTTTAATTCTTAACCATTTTGAGTGGATTAAAAATATAATAAATTCAAAGTAAGAATCAGAATACCCTCTAAATAGTTACATAAAAAAATTAATCCCCAATATATTTAGTCTTAGAGGCATAACATTTTCTCCAAATTTTCATAAAACCATCCCCGAAGTACAATGTTTTTCATTGTATCTATTTAGTATTGATGGAGATTTCACGTAACACTACTTTTGAAGTCAGCTAAAATAAAAATAACTCAGGTAGTTCAATCAAACATTCCGTATATAAAGATGTGTTACAGCAATAAAGTATATTATAAAGAAACTTGAGCTAAAATCACTCCCTTTAATGAATTCTTTTTTATCTTCAACGATATCGAGTTTTCAAAATTCCTTTGAAGCGATATACTCAAAAGTTGAGCAGGGAGTAATGTTAAAATGCACATAAATACTTAAATATGCTTGTGTCATATTTGTGTGCTATTATTTGCATGCATGATAATTTTTTTTAAGTTAGCACAGAATATATCGACGCGCAATCGTTTCTGTAAAAAATGTTTGCTAGAAATTACCGCATACCAAAAACGACCTTATCGTACATAAAAAGATGGTATAATATGTCATGGATTGATTTTAAGTGGTTTAAGCATGCACGAACTCTTCTATAGTATCACAGTTGATGTCCCGCCCGCAGACGCCCACCACCCGGGGGGTACCCCCCCCGCTCCCCGGGATCTAAAAAATGATCCAAAATATTTCCTTAATTTAACAGCTGAAAAGTGAGAGTTTATCTTTTAAAACTTGAAAAGAAGATTATACAAGCAGTGTTTGTTGCAAGTGAGATCATATCGATCTAAGATGTAGTCCTTCACTCTTGGCCGTATGAGAAAGCTGGTCGCTCAGTGTGCTATGGAGAAGGATATGCTTGAAGTTTCAATACGTGATAGATTAAGAATTTGGATGAATTGGAACCAGTGTAACCAACACAGCTCAACAGATTAATAAGCTGTATGCTGTAGCATTGTCGGCTATTACATAAGTGAACAAAAGTGTAGGGCGACCCCTCGATAGAATGACAACCTAGTAAGAGATGGAGGAAGTCGATGGATGCATGTGGCTTGATTTAAACTTTAAACTGCTATCTTAATGTAAATATATTTTCTCAAAACCGGTTGGAGCAACAAAATCGCGATTCTGTTTTTACTGGTGACGAGCAATTCCATCTGACTCCCCAGTGACGATAACGCATTTGCACTTTAATACTTAACAGTAGAATAGAATCGTTTTTATTCCATATAGATTACAAAATGTAATTGTTATTGAAAGTATTTTTTTAATTTTATCACTGGTTAGAAAAAAGCCTCTGCTGGGATAACCTAGCAAGAAATCCAGCGGAGCTTTTAAACAAAAAGGAAATTATACAATATAAAAGGTTGTAAAAACTAGTTACAAAATATATTTTAGATTCAGCTTGAAAGCGAGCACCTCACTCCCAGAGGTAATTATTAACCATGTATTCATTTTTATTATAATAACTGGTTGAGCGGCGGGCCTAGGGGTTCCCGAGTTCGATTCCCAGGTCGAGCCTTGACCCTATTGTGCGAGATGTTACTAGGTGGACTGTATACGCGGATGGCTTCTTATGCCTCAACAAGATGGCGGACGTGGCACGCGACAACCTTGGACAATGCACTCGCTCTTCCAAATCTATTGCTTCGCCAAGGTTAGGAGGGAGTTCTACTTGAGCCGATAAGGAGAAACAAAAAAATGGGGCGGGTTAGCTAACAAACAAATGGCTCAAATAGGAGCAAAACTACGTGAAACACACTAACTGGGGTGTGATTCTGATGCTGCGGACTACGCTTCTGTTGCGGTGAAGCGTGAAAGAGGAGCTGGCGCGACGTGAGGTGGTTTCTTCTGGGGCGCCCCAGAGATGCGATCCAGGCTAGCGGTGCGAAGCCAGAGGACACTCAAGGGCAGCGCGCGAACCTTTATTGGCTCGGCTTTCTCACCAATTCATCTCGGTGGGGCGCGCGTTTTATTGGTCGAAAGAATCGCGTCACCTTTTAGACCCCCCCTCTTCAGTGTGTACCTACGGAAGGGATATGAGGTTATAGGAAAGACAAAAATTGGCAGCAATATACCCTCGAACAAATTAAAAATACACAAATCATTTCCGCGTAACCAATAACCCTCTTTATACAAATTTTTGGTTAATAATCTTGAAAATTTAATACATTTTTTGGGACAAAAATAGATGCTAGGAAAAAAACGATGAAAAAAGAAGATTTACCCCCCGAATAGAATATATAGTTGTAGTAGCAATATATTGCCACAATAATGAATTACTGACTTTTTGCTGTAACTTGTACTTGTTCCGAGTACTTACAGAATTTACATCACTATTTTTAATAAAACTATTTCCGTTATTGTATAAATACATCAAATTTTCATAAAAAAATTGCGACGCTATAAAGTTTATTTATTTATTCCTTGAAATATTTCTCTGAGCGATTCTTTAGGACCTAGGTTATAAGACACTGTGGCTCTTTTTTAGAGTTCCGTAGTCAACTATGAACCCTTATAGTTTCGCCATGTCTATCTGTCCGTCTGTCCGTCCTCGCTTAATCTCTGTGACCGTTAGCACTAGAAAGCTGAAATTTGGTACCAATATGTGTATCAATCATGCCGACAAAGTGATAAAATAAAAATTGGAAAAAAATGTTTTATTAGGGTAGCCCCCTACCCTATATGTAAAGTGGGATGTGATTTTTTTTTAATTTCAACCCTAACGTGTGATATATTGTTGAAAAGGTATTTAAAAATGAATAGGGGTTTACAAAAAATCATTTTTTGATAATGTCAATAATTTCGGAAATAATCGCTCCAAAAGTAAAAAAACAATGTGTCCCCCACCCTCTAACTTTTGAACTATAACTTTAGAAAATATGAAAAAAATCTCAAAAGTAGAACTTTATAAGGCCTTTCTAGGAAAATCATTTTGAACTTGGATGGAAACAACAGTACCCACTACCGGGAGCAGTTGTAGGAGCGCGAACATAATGGATACCCACCTTTGAACTCATAAGTGGGAACACTTATTGTGACGGACGGGAAACTACGGAACCCTACACTGAGCGTGGCCCGACACGCTCTTGGCCGGTTTTTCAAAATAGAGACAGGTGGCTGGAATCTACCTCCGAGCGATCTACCCCAGACAACGATATCACTTGCTACTTTAGCGCGTGGTGATGGCTGAAAATCCTATCATGTGGTGGTAGGCCTCGCAAGGGGCTATCTGGCTTGCTACCTTCCCGTTATACCAACCACTGCGTTCCGTTTGCGAGCGCGAGAACCAGTGGCTTTAGGGAGAGAAGGGCCATCACTTACGCCGCTCAAGACTAGCCTGAACTTCTGAGCGAAGTTATACCAGATAACTCCTTCTGGAGGGTAGAGGGATACGAGGCACGAAATGGAATATTTTATTCCGTTCTCCAACATCCCGTTCGGTCACAAGGCTCGGCCCTTGTACAACGCGGACTGTGCTCATGCTAAGGCCCGCAAAGAGTCCGCCTGCCAAGCCTGGGTTTTAGCTCTGAAGGTTTGTGAGAAGAAGAGAGTTTTCAATTCTGATACCAAGTACTGCAAACCGGTTCTACGCTGACCACGATTGGACCATGCCAGTCTGGTCAGACTTGATTCCTACCATAATGGTAGTAAGCGATTTTGGTCCCCGTTGAAGGCTTTCGAATTCAACTTCTGCCGTCGCTCATTACCATCTATGCGAAATACCTATTAAAACACTGGCTCACTCCGCGACTCAGAAAGAAAAGGAGATGAATTTGATTCCATACAAGCTTGGGTCCGGTGTGAATAAAGTATAAATATGTCTTATTTTGAAGATTTAAACATTTGCTACTTATGTCAATAAGTCATATTTTTTTCATTTTATGTTTTATGATTTGTAGGTTATGTAGTAAAATCACTCGTTCTTGTGATAAGTTGTTCGAATAAACTGAAAAGGACACAAAATAATGCAGTTTTCTTTAGTTATTATAAAAGAAAGTTAAATAAAACTTAACTTATTTAAATTGTTAAATTATTTTCTGTAATTAAATATAAAATGTCGTCTAGAAAAGCAGCTGGAGGCTGTATATTATTTGTTCTATTATTATAACCCAAGTACCACATTATTGTTATTATTAAGGCGCATTAACCTACTGTCCTGTAATCAAAAAAAGCCAATGTTCAACGTGAAACGTAAACGTTTAAATAAATCCACGAAAGTAAAAACACGAAATCTATCTAAAAACACTGGCACTATGCCAAATGCGCACGAAAAGTTGAATCTAGAAGTTATTAAGTTAAATATCCTTTTGAACAGGCAATGATCAATGAACATACAACCTATTCGTGTCAGATAACATTCAGATATTTTTTAGTTTAATAACATAAACCATTTATTTGTTTTTTTTTAATATATTTCTTTTCTTAAATATTAATCTCTACAGATTTGCCTCAATGTTTCATTATTATGTTTTTTTGATAATTAAGGCTATTTAGTAGTAAAATAGCCTTCATTATCTATTTCCATAGACAATATACAAAAAAATATTTAAAAACATGGTGGGTTTCGCGTGAAATTGACCACCGACGGATTATTGGTCCTGTTTTATAGTTTAAATAATGGTTTGAATTGGATTTTGATACGTAAAAGTGGTTCGATTTTGTGTATTAAGTATCTACGCATGTGAACTATTAGAGAAAACGACGGAACAAGCACTTAGGCTATGAGTGTTTCGATGTTGATATAAACTTTAAGTTATTTTGGTCATCCACCGTACTCACCAGACCTTGCGCCTAAGAATTCTAATTTTTTCAGAATTTGGAAACTTTTTGCGGAAAAAAAAACTTAATACCCGAGAAGCAGTTCAAAATAATCTGAATAGTTTGTTACTTCCCGTCCAGCTGATTTCTTGAAGAAGAGCATCTACAAACTGCCACTGCGTTGGCAAAGATGCGTCAATTGCATAGGTGATTATTTTGATTTAAAGAAATAAAAAAATATGTTAACTTCTTTAATAAAAACGGCAATTTCATAGTATAGACCTAACATAACACTATACGGGTTTTAGTTATTGCGAGTCCGACATAACCTGTCCTTTCCCCACGAGGCGGATACGCGTTTTCACCATAGAAGAAAAGGATGTCTGACTGTTCCGAATCCGATGGACTGTTTTTTTTTTCAAAAAAAGAAATACCATGACAGAAACAGCGCCTGCTGTCTTTCGAAATATATAAAATATACAGATATTTTTATCAAACCTTTACTTTGCTGTCGTTTATGTTGAAATATTAATATAATATTCTTATTAACGTTTTAGGTGACTGGGTGGTTCAGTGTAAGATAAGTCCCAGGTTTTTACATGAAATAATTAATATTTTAACTAGAAATGTCTTACCGTCTACATCAGCGGTTAAGTTATCGTTGAAGACAGGCCAATCCTGTGAAGCTTAATACACAGCAATATTGCTGCGTCATTTCTCCACTGAAGTGAATTTTTGTACATAATATATTCTAAAAATTCACTTCAGTGAAACAATGAAGCAGCAACACTGTAACTTACTAAATATAATAAATAACTTAAACTAAATATTGTACGTGTTATTAAATAATGTATATGGAACTGTGTAAATACCTATTGATAAATTGATATCTATGAATTCATATTTGACCGTCCATTGTGGTAGTAAGCGAGACTGCTAATCATGTGGTCCTTGGTCGTGGTTTGAATTCCTGATCAGATAAAACTGTTAATGGATTTTTCCTTTAAAAATCCTTATTAACATCCTGGAATCAGAATGTTGACGGCGTTTTTGTGGAGACTTGACTGTCGGCGGATTGCCACTCTCTTGTTTCAAATAAAGGTTTAGAATAGATTTGGTAACGTGATAAAGGCACGATATTAAGTATGAAGTATCTCCGCGTGTGACGTATTAGTGGGAACAATGAGCTTCTATAGTGATGAGAACCCAAAGATAATATTGTGTGTTTAAGAGCCTTATGATACTATAGTCACCGACTGTCCGCTGGCTCAAGCTGCTAATCGCCGAGCGTGTCATGAGTCTACCGCTCACCTCAAGGGAATGGGGTCCCACGTTGTGCGGCTTTCGGCCGCAGTCTAGAGAGTCTCCTCAGATCCTCCCTCCAGCTACCACCCGCATGAGGTCGACACATATGCTTCACCAACAAATACAAAGGCAGATAAATAGTCAAAAAGCAGTTATAAGATAAGAGTAATAATTCACCATCAGAAAGGGTTTGTGTCACTGACGTTTAGTAAATGCATTTTCGATCATGTTTGTCTCACCCACCAACAAGTTGCCTTCAATCATTCAAAGGTGGGAAAGTTAAAGAGATATATTATTATGTTGTTATATAAAACAACATAGAGGTCAGACAGTCCGCAGCCCAGTAATGGAGGGACCCGACTTGGGCGAAACTACTTAGGTGTGAGTCAAAACAAGACGTAGAGAGCGTCATGGAGAATAGCGTCCCACGAAACAACCATCGCAGAAACGCAATACTGCAGAACGCAACAAGCATCAATACGACTATCGTCAGCTTACACCATCCCAAGGTCCCCCATACATCCCAGCAGACATCACCACTCGTATACCTCCATCGACCAGAACCACAAGAATGCGTCGAATAAGGCACAGCACACCCGCAGATCCATCACAAAACTCAATACTGCAAGTAGCAGTAAGCATCAATGCAACTATCATGCGGATGGCGCTCCCTCACAACACACCCACATGATTCATATCGACTTGATAACAAAATTTGTATTGTTGTTAACTAAAAAATAACACCAACGTATCATAGTAGCACGCTACTAAGACGCTAGTGAACAAAAATCCACGTATCGTAGGCTGCACTAAGACAAGTAATTGAGTATGCATGTTACACTTAAAAGTGCTACCAAACACACTCATCCCAATCCGAAAGATAGACGAGGCATCGCTATGCGCTATGACGCCGCCCACAAACGATATGAGTGTGCGATTTCCACGGGAAAGCCGTATTGCTACAACAAAATCGATTAAGAAGAACGGACAATGACCTCAAATTAGATGTGATAACAATATTTAAATATTGATATTATTCACACTACAAGGTCAGCACGTATGTTAATATTTGCCTTTAATGCTTAAAAGTCACCTGTTTAAGCATTCATAGACAGGCAAATATTCACTTGTGGATATATAATATCATTACAGCCTTTCACAAGTATACTTATGAACATAAGCCCTCCCCCAAGTAATGGTTGTGGCATATATGCATGCTAGCATGATATTCTTTCAATAAAAAAGTCTTTAAGAGGCAAAGACTCAAAATAACACACACACACACACACACACACACACACACACACACACACACACACACACACACACACACACACACATACACACGCACGCACGCACGCACGCGCGCACGCACGCACGCACGCACGCGCGCACGCACGCACGCACGCACGCACGCACGCACGCACGCACGCACGCGCGCACGCACTCACGCACGCACGCACGCACGCACGCACGCACGCACGCACGCACGCACGCACGCGCACGCACGCACGCACGACACGCACGCACGCACGCACGCACGCACGCACGCACGCACGCATACCGCACGCACGCACGCACGCACGCACGCACGCTAAAAAAAAAAATAGAGAATTGTTTGCAGAACCGCGGGGATATAGAAACAAATAAACTTGAAATACTACCGAATCTACCGAAATTGGAGTCTGTAGGAAGCACAATCGCGTTGTTGTTTTTGTTTTATTAAGAATAAAATTGGCTTAATGCTTCCAAGTTCGAGATACGTGAATAAATACCAGATGTGATATTTAGATTAAACTATTATTAAATCTTTTGTTGAATGGATTTGTTTTTAAATAAGGTTTTATATCGTTTAGCCTAAAATGGTGAGGATAATTTTAAGAATTCCCCAATAAAATTGGTGGTTTATTATAAAGGGAAATTGCTATAACATTAGAGGTGTAGTATTTCTTAATAATTTTGAAATATTACGACAATAAGGAACCTATAAATTTCATGCCTGTATTAAACCAATGTTGTTGAGTTTGTTTCCACACACCACTCTGTTTAAGAAGGAAACTTTGTTCCAAAGTTGAGATGATTTTTTTTAATTTTAACATAATATTTTATGCTCGTTTGTACGCCAGAATCAACTAAACTAGCTCAAGTCAAGCCTATAAATACTCAAATTGTTCAATATCTATTCTTTAAATAGTTTCATATAGTGAAATAAAGTTTCAGCCTACATAATACACGTCCCATTTTTAGGATCAGA
This sequence comes from Parnassius apollo, assembly GCA_907164705.1. Lineage (NCBI taxonomy): Eukaryota > Metazoa > Arthropoda > Insecta > Lepidoptera > Papilionidae > Parnassius > Parnassius apollo. The sequence goes on from CAJQZP010000008.1 coordinate 9,380,755, forward strand.
CCACCTCTCATTCATGAATGGGTTTTAGCGCAAAAAAATCTCTGCCGCGCTGCCTCAAATCGTGGTAGTGGACTTAACGTCATCGAAATTTAAGATAAAAAGGTTACCGCACTGTGGCACACACAATGACTTACATCAACATCGAGTACATGATAAAACAGCACTTAAATTGCATAAAAACTTAAGTGCCGAAACGGGGGGCTAACCCTCTACAAAAAAAAACATATAAATGAAATAAATTTATACGGTTCAGCCTAATATGATATAACAATAATTAAATTAAGTCTAATTTTAATCAAATGAATGCATATTAAGGATATGTAAATTGCAATTTCTACCTCGTAATTTATTCGAACGTGTTCCTCACAAATCCCTAGCGACCAAAAATAACCGTGGCGATATTCCGTCAAATTCCAAGAAGTCAAATTTGACCGCACACTCACCCACAGCACTTCAAAAAATTAAAACTCATATTTAGAGACTACTTTTTTATGAAGAAGTTTGGCATTATAGAATTTATACAAAATTTTCTATCCTATGGTCTAAACAAAAGTCAGTTACTCTATGTATTTTTATTTTTATTCTACTGTCGATTTACGACATTTGCCGACCATCTGAAAATGGCGCAATTTTACGGTAGATTAAAATAAAAATTAGAAGAGACCACAGAAGTAATAAAAAAAATAAAAGTGAAAAAAAAAAAAAAAAAACAAAATAAATAAGGGGCCCGAAAAAAACAAAAAGAAAAAAAAAGTTATAGATTTCAACTCCGCGTTTAAATAAAACTAATCTACTGCACCTGCGACAAGAAAAATGTAGCTGACCCAAACATAACTCTTACAAACGTTAAAAATTAAGTCGTTTCGTATAAGTTATTTCTTTGTAAGGGTCACCAACGAGTACACAATTCACGTGATCGTGCATGCTGTGACCAATATTATACTTACACCTACCTTCGATTATGAATGAAAAGATACCGCCATATCTTATTATCCTTAATTTCATATACCCTTAATTTTTAAATTTATGTTCCTCAGGATAAAGATGAAATTAAAGGTATCCGGCGCTTATTCAGCTGATACTCCTATTATTTGCAAGATTGATTCTTCCACGGTCAACCTAAAATTTACGCTCTTCTGCGTGGCTTCACCAAATAAACGTTTGTTAGGAATAATTAAAATAAATATTATAATGATTTGATTTTATTTATCGTCTAACCTCTATCAGTGTCTTACCGAAGTACCTCAGAATCTTAAAACATTATTTTATAACCAGTGCCTGCTATTGATTCATTGCTCGTTCTATGACAAAATCCAGAGGTACAATGCTCAGGGTATTTTTGTTTGAAAAAACATCTAACGCTACTCATTAGAGGTTCTGAAATGGTAGGACACCTTTTGCTGCCTAGAAACCTGTTCGGTTAAATACCTACCCCTTACGAGTATCTATTTCTGCTGCCAAACAACAGTTATTATGAAAATATTGACCAGTAAATTTACAGTCTGCGAATTATACCATTTTAGTTCTTAGTATAACGAATCTGTATATACAAAAATATTTAAGTAAATATTTTTGTCTGGCCTGACATTGGAAGGGCCAGTGGTTTCTTCGAGCTTGTAGTGACCTTCAACCTAACCTAAACGACTATCAATAGGGTAAAAGGTACTTGATTTATAATCTCCTATGGACGAGCGCAGTGTGTGAAAACTACCACATGATACAGCTACTACTTACGTGATATAAAGCATGAAAGAGATTTAAATTTACTTATGAAGAATGTATGTATGCGGTCAACAGTGAACCACTGATTTTAGGTTAACGCATTAATTATCCAGGATCCGATCGACACTTGATATTAAGTTTGTCAACATGATCAAACATTGACACATGAATATTAAAATTGATAAACATTAATTAATACAACAACGAATTAAAGTATTATATATATTAATGTCACTATGATTTTGATTCATCGAGGAATGTAGTTGTTAATTGGCCACAGCATCCACTTAACATCAGGTGAACTTATGCTCGTTTGTTGCCTTAATCCTACAAAAAAGTTACTTTATTTTTTCTCTTAAGAAGAAAAAAATCGGTTGGAATAATAGTGCATAAATGAAACTTGATGTTTTCTTCCTTTGTCAATAAACTACTAACAAATGCGTCGCGCCTGATGAAAAATAATTATACAACACAAAGACCTCCTCAGACATCCTTCACATACAAAAAGCTCTTTCAGCGAGCTTTGTGCTGTAGTGTGAATGAAAAATTCGAAATATTCTGGGCACATTTCCTTTTTGCTCACCTACGAGTTATTTTGAAAAAATATTGTAGCTACTTTAACATATACGGCATATGACGAAATAAGAAAATTGACAAATGCTTAATTATGTTGCGACACACGTAAGATAAAGTTTCTGTTGCCAGAATAATTCGTTAATTCATATTTGTTTAGTTGCCATTCTTGGTAAGTTGGCAACCGCAGTTTCATATTATTTTGTTATTTAGTAAGACGTTACTGCCTGCTGCTGATCTCCTGGTTTCATTTCTCTGTAGCTTTTTTCGACACCCACAGGACGATCTAGAGCTGTTAAAATTCTTACACTGCCACTACTCGGTCGTTTGTCTAAATTACCCATATTTTCTAAACTTTTGTAAACAATTTTTTAGTACAACGTTCTATAATCGATTTTCGGCATTCATTCAGCATATTTAGTTAAGTAACTTAAAATTAATCGTTTGAGAAAATATTATTTGTTTGTTTTAGTATTTCAACTAAAAAGTAATATATTTCAGTATAGACTCATTAGTTACAAGAACTTATAAAATACATAAAATTAACATTTTTAAATATGTGGTACAATAAAATAGGAGTTCGCATGCGAATATTTGAAACACTATAACGCATTTTTTTATAACAATGATAAATTATGGTTGTATTACGAATGGTTCGGCTCAACCGGTGTAGGACCACGCTCTTACAGGTTTGAATTTCTGCATTTTGATTCTTACTCGAGGATAAATTTTGATGCTTAACCTCTAGGGTCCTCGAGTACTCGAGTGAGGGCATTAAAGACAAAAAAATGTACACTCATCTAATTTTCAATCATCATTTAAATTTTTACGCGCTTATTTGCAGGTCAAATAGCAGGAACATATCCGTAAAAAACTTGAGGTCTGTAAAAACCAATCAGTGATCAGTGTACCCACATAATGTTATCTTTTTAGCCAGGACACAGCAATGGGTAAGTGTATTCCAAGAAAATCATATGTAAAACGTAATAATACATTTTTAGTTTATGACAGTTTTTTAGATAAAGAACCTTAACAATATGAACGGATCTTATTTTTGACAATAATTGCAATAAAATGTTTTAAAGAGCCATGTAAGTTTTTGTCTTCATCAGAGTCATTAGGTCTCGGTTACAATACATTTTTAGGTTCTCATGCGATTACTGTAAACTCGTATTTCTTGTCTTCATTATATTTCGTTCAGACACGATAACAGATAAAAACATCGCTACAGTTCTAAATAGATCAGCTGCTCTATATGAAGTTAAAGAAGAAATGCCATTAAATATCGAGTATCAACAGTTATTTTCAAGTAGATGTGATTAAAGCGACAACAGGAAATACATTCGTAAGTATCGGGAAAATTTTAATGATTATGTGGTAATACGAGAGATTTTGATTTAGTGTCGATTCGATTGCTGAACCGATTGCTGACAGTGTGTCTATCTAAAGTAAGTAAGTAAGAGCCAAAAGTGGACCATTAGATTCATATTTTTACTTATGCTTGATGTGGAAGTGATTAATGGGTGGTTAAATTATCGCATCAAAGCTCTAAAAATTGGAACGCTCTCGATTAAAGTAGGTCCACTGAAATATTTTACATTAAATGAATGATGATGAATAAATCGATGAATACTCATGTAGTGTACTGATATCAAAAAAAAAACGAAAAACATGGATTAGATGTAGTTGCTGCCTTATTTTTAACTTGAAACACTCAAAAAGCAGACCAAATCACAGTCATCACTAAAAAGCAAAATTACTTCAGATTTCAAGGCCTTTCTAAAAAATCTAAGACGAAACAAATGTTCCAAATGTGCCATATATGTTTGATTATACCGACGAACTACTGTCTAAATTTTCATACAGAGCGTACCCGCATGAGGACAATGCCCTAATGTAGTTGAGAATATTCTAGAGACCATATTCACAATCAAGCTTGTACACTCCTGCATTTTGTAGAGGAATACAATATAAATATTCTACAAGCCGCCGAAGAAGAACAGTTAGTTATTACCATCCGTCAAGTGTCATATCCTCTACAAGAAGACGCAGGAGTGAATAAGCTTGATTGTCAATGAAGTCTCTCATAATATATAATGCATAAATAATGCATAAACACTCACGCCTGTCACCCAGAGATGTAGGCAGAGACCACGGTCTTCCATTTGACACGATCCTGACATACCTTTTTCGCCTCCTTTACATCCATATATTATCCACGCATACATGCTCGTCGGTTAAGGGTACTTTTAACGTGGCCCATTTGCAAAATATCGCCAATTTGGTCGATAAACTATTTGGTCATAATATATAGGGCAAATAAAAAGAACCCGCGTAAAAGAACATATAGCTGGTGTAAAGCTCACCGTTCCGGGTAATCTGCAGTTTGTGGTCATATCCTAGACAGCCCCAAAAAAGCATAAATCCTTGCGAAATAAAATATATTCCTTCCAAGGATGATGCCTCTCGTGGCTATTGAAATTAAAATTATCCAAATTTTAATAGAGAAGGAGGTTAGGTACAACCACCTGCTAATTTGGTTTTAATTTTATTAATTACAGGGTCCCACCCAGTAATTAATAAAATTAAAACTAAACCCAATCATACCACAGCAAGACTTCAAGACACAGTATATTCATTCTTCGTCGATCGGACCATAAATTAATAATTAAAAAGTTAACACTGACATTGGGACTTCAGTCACCTCAGTTCCCCGTTACCATAGGTTTTGAAAAGCACCCGAAACATCGGGAATTAAAAATAAAATAAACTAAATGCGATAAAAATCCATGAAAGCAGTTTTAATCAATCCTTTTTCTTACTTAAAGTCAGCTATAACGTTTTATTGTCTACGACCCTAAATAAAAATGCCTTTTTTCTAAATGTATATTATGAAGATTCAAAATATACTTTTGGCAAACGCTGCAACATTAGCCATAAGACTTTTAGGTTACTTGATAAATGACTTGAAATCACGACTTCTCACAATTGAATTAATTAAATATAATTCTCAAGTATCCAAATCACCATATTTTCTCGATTATGACCGCTCTTTGTAATTTACTGATCACTTAACTAATTGCTCGCTTGCAAACTTTTATTTTAATGTATATGTTTTGCCTTGACAGAGGCTGGCTTACAAAGACGTTGAAGGCAAAATTTTCACTTGGATATCAGGAGCAAAATTAACAGCGCAAGAATATCCGTATTTTGGTGTGGTTATATCTCACTGGTATTATGGTAATTTTTATAAAGCTATTCGTTGACTGGGTTCATCGAAAATCGTACACGCGAATGTCCAATAAAATCCCTTACTATGATCTACTTCACAGAGAACCACATAAAATCTTTTGCCCTCACAGCCATGCGACTCTATAACCACATCCCTCTCGAAATTAAAAAAAAACCTTCCAACAATTTTTTTTACAAATCAATTCCATAAGCATTTGAAAAAATTGTGGTAATTTTGATCCAAAACAGCTCTTATTTTCAAATATATTTCATATTTGTTATGATATAGTTACATTTATTTTTAATAGGCGGATGGCTATTTTCCATTGAGAGTAGTCACCGTGACCAAATTTGGAGGACTTAAGGGGAATATTACAATTGTAAATAACGTAACTGTGTGGCTTAGAAACAATAGAAGTAGAATTTATGACCTGTTTAAAAGTAATTTAAAAAAAGAACATATTTTTGAAAACATTATTTTGAGATTTCTCAAAACCTACCCCTCCAAATCGGTTGAAAGAGTGTATTGAAACAATAATACTAGATAACTTTCAAATATAATGGCGTTCCATTCTATTTGAATGCCGCAAGTTCGTTCAACACACACACACACACTCACACACACACACACGCGGCCACACACACACACACACGCGCGCGCACACACACACACACACACACACACACACACACACACACACACACACACACACACAAATAGTGACGTACGACATAGTGACGAATAGGAATAGTCAGAATAGCTTCTTAACTCAAAACGTCGTCATCTCATGGAACCTCGATTTTAAAAAACGGGGGTGAAACCAGTAACTTCCAGATTTTTTGAAAATCATATATTTTCATAGCGGGAAGTCAAATAGCCGGTTAACAAGTTAAATAGACCAAAGTAAAGACACACATAAAAAATACAGTCGAATTGAGAACCTCCTCCTTTGTTTTGAAGTTGGTTGAAAAATCATTCTATTCTATTGGTTGGGCGGCGGGCCTAAGGGATCTCGAGTTCGATTCCCAGGTTGAACCTTGACCCTATTGTGCGAGATGTTATAGGTACTAGGTGGACTGTATACGCGATGGCTTCTTATGCCTCAACAACATGGCGGATGTGGCACGCGGCACTTTTGGACAATGCACTCGCTCTTCCAAATCTATTGCTCGCCAAGGTTAAGTAGGGAATTCTACTTGAGCACATTAGGAGAAACAAAATGGGGCGGGTTAACTAATAAACAAAATGCTCAAGTAGGAATAAAATTACGGGAAACACACTTACCGGGGTGTGATTCTGATGCGGCAGACGACGCTTCCGTTGCGGTGATGCGACGTGAGGTGGGTTCATCAGGGGCGCGCGAGAGATGCGATCCAGGCCAGTGGTGCAATGGAAGAGAGCGGTGCGCGACGGTATCTCACACTATGTGAGGCGGTTACTTCTGGAGCGCGACTGCTCCAGGTGATGCGGTTCAGACTAGCGACGCATGGCAAGAGACCGATCGAGGGCAGCGCGCGAGCCTATATTGCCTCAGCTTTCCCACCAATGCACCTCAGTCGGGCGCGCGTCTCATTGGTCCTCCCCCCTTTCCCCTTTCAGTGTGTACGGAAGAGATATTAGGTCAAAGGATGGGTAAACGCTTGGAAATATACCCTCGAATAAAATTAAAATACACGAATCGTTTCCGCGTAACCATCCCCTCGGCTTCATGAGTCCCCTTCAAAATAACTAACGCTAAGATTAAACCTAATTTTCGACTACAATTTCTAATCTAGAAAGCTAATTCAAACTATTGAATGGGCAAAGGGCACAAACGGACAACAGGGCGCATGTAAGACCCAGTCGTGGTCCTAACGCGAGCTACCATAATTACCCCGTCGGAACCGGGAAAAACTTCTTCGACGATCCCTATTGGCCAATGGATACGCGGCGTATTCATCTTTGTGAGCACAACGACAGTTAAATGTTCAGTTGTTGTGTTCCATTTTTGCCGAGATTGCAACGTATGCAAGTATTCCATCTTCCATCGTTTCCAAAACGACTGCACCAACCGATCCAATAATTTATGACATGCGGAAATACTAAGCTTATACTCGTCCATGTCTATGGCGGGCAGATATTTCAAAGGCGTTAAATTCAAAAAATGTGCTGGAGTTAGAGCCAGTGGCTTCGAGGAGTCACTTGACAACGTACGACAAAGGGGGCGCCTATTCATGACGCACTAAATTTTAGCGAGCATAGTACTTAACTCTTTGAAGGACAAAATTTGATCTCCTATTACTCGGTATAAATGACTCTTTAGACTCTTAATATTAGTCTCCCAATTTCCCCCAAAATGGCTCGCGGCCGGTACGTTCCGAGACCACTCGATGCCGTTCTCGGCTAGGATGTGAGCGAACTCCGAATTATAATATTTACTGGTTAAAAGCTCATGTAGTTCTGATAAAATACGTTTAGCGCCGACGTAGTTTGTATCGTTATACGAATACAATTTACTTACAGGGCCGCGGCGGGAAAGAAATATTTTAAATGCAGCCCGCTGTGCTTAAATCACCAACGAGTTCTATATGCACAGCCCGAGTAGTCAGACATACGAAAATGCAAACGTAAGCCTTTGTGGATCTTATACTACGCCCGCGAGTGAGCGTGACCTTAAACGGACCAGCAAAGTCAGACCCGGTGTGCATAAAGGGATTTACGGATTGTGTTACTCGACAAGACTTAAGGTCCGCGATTTCCGGAAATGACGGCTTAAGACGTACTCAAAAGCAAGCCATATATCTGTGCACCCGATTGCGGATTAAACTACGTGCTGAAAGAATCCAATAATTCTGACGCAAGATTGACATCAGCATGTCGGGGCCAGCGTGAGAATTCAATTTATGGTGGTAATCTACTAATAAATTCATGATATGGTCCTTACGCGGCAAAACTATAGGGTGCCGTTGGTCGAAACTCAACTGCGAGTTAGACAAGCGCCTACCTAACCTGACGATTTCATCTTGTAAAAATGGCTTAAGACGTTGAAAAGCACGACTACAAGTTCTATTCGATTGTAATCTTGTAATTTCATCGGAAAAATGCGCACGTTGAAGTTCACGCAATACTAGCAACTCTGCATAGCTGTAATCGAACGCTACGATATACAAACGTCGCGGTAAAAGCTTCGTAAATAGACAAACGTAAATCACGCTAAGCAATAATTTCGACCAAGAGGACAAACGGTTCGCCAAAGCAATGATTGGAGAAACCTCGCTCGAAACTTTCGCAACCAGAGCGTGCCACTTCTCTTCCGGTGGTTGGGACACTAACGAAGGGTCGAAATCCGTTATTGGCCACTACGTGAGTTCCAACTAAAACCAAGAAGGTCCGTGGAACCAAAGCGGATGGTCCATTATTTGCATCGGGGTGAGTCCACGGGATAGAAAATCGGTAGGGTTTTCCGTACCGGACACGTGATAAAAGTTCCGCGATCCTAACTCGTCTTGGATCTTGGTCACTCGGTTCGCGACAAACGTATCCCAACGGTGAGGCGATGAATGAAGCCAACATAAAGCGACGGTTGAGTCAGAAAAGGCAAATATTCTTTCTATGTGAACTCCGTTACTACATGCACTTGTAACTGCGGTGATAAGCTTGGCAAGGAATAATATCGCGCAAAGCTCTAAGCGCACCAGAGAGACAACCTTACGGGGGGAGACTCTTGACTTAGAGTTAATGAGGCTGATCGAATTTCTACCATTATTCTGGACGTGAAAATATACAACGCCCCCATAAGCCTCCTCGCTAGCGTCTGCAAACCCAACGACAGTGATGACTCTATGTCTATCGACGTTTATATGACGTGGTATTTTAATTTCGCTTAGTAAAGGAAGTTCCTCTCTAAAACGTAGCCACGAACGAACAATGCTATCAGGCGGCGGGTCATCCCAATCGCATTCACATAACCAAAGTTGTTTAATCAAAAGCTTAGCGTATAGCACCACCGGAGCTACGAAACCCATGACATCCCATAATCTAGCAACGCACGACAGCATTGTGCGCTTTGTGCACGTTTCTGCTGGCGGGTTTACCTTAAGGCTAAACACGTCGAACTCCGGTGACCAACACAAACCGAGCACCTTGTGCGTATCAGAATCGTCGAATTCCTTTATCTCCGAAAGGCGGTGTGATAGTGGGATTGTATCTAAAACCGTACGCGAATTACTAGTCCACTTGACGAGATCGAATTGACCCGATTTGATGAGCTTTATAACCTCGGCGGTGGTTAGGATGGCCTCCTTCACGCTATCGACCGAGTACACAAAATCATCCATATATACCCCACTCTCAATTGCCCTCTTAGCTTTAGGATAAGAGGGACCTTCATCAGAGGCGAGCTGTTTCACCGTACATAGCGCGTGAAATGGGCTCGACTTTCAACCAAAGCAAACGTGATTAAATTCAAACACCATTAGAGGTTCCTTTGGGTCAAAGCGATATAAAATGCGTTGAAATCGACGGTCTCATTCACGAACCCCTATGCAAAGAAACATTTGGTGAGTATCGGCGGATAGTGCTATACTGAACAAACGAAAATTTGCTATTATATTAAATAAATTGCCCTGTAAATTTTGCCCACTATAGAGGATATCGTTAAGAGAAAGGTGAGTGCTAGTTCTAGCACTAGCATCGAGCACTACACGTAACTTGGACGTAAGTTTGTCTTCCCTAATGACACCGTGATGTGGTATGAAATACGACGGCGCGTCTTCGTAGTTATCTAATTTTGGAGCCACAAGTGATATGTAAACCTTTCTTATATATTCATAATGACACCGTCATAAGCTTCTTTTAATATGGGCGAAGCGAGCATCCTGCGCTCCAAACAATAGAAACGTTTTTCCGCCATTTGACGCGAGTCGCCGAGAGACAAAACACCTCCTTTAAAGGGTAGTGCTACATTATATCGACCATCGCGATCACGAACGGTCCTGCGGACGTAAATTTCCTCGCATAATCTATCATCTGGGCTAACTATAGGTGGAACGTTCACCTCCTCCATCTCCTAAAATTTGTGAACTAACAACTCGAGCGGTTCGACAGCCATACAATAATAAGAGGTTGCCGAAATATTATCCATGATAGGGGCGGATAGGTGTGCGAGGGGTTGCCCCTGACCTTATTGTGTAACATAAGATGAGGGAAAAGCGATGCTCCAATGAGCATGTCTAATCTCCGGGGACAGCGTAAGTATCGTCTGCCAGAGTCAAATTCTCAAAATTAATCATTGCCGAGGTGTCGACCGAAACGTTTGGCAGACGCTCGGTGACTTTATCTACTACTAATGCATTTATATATTAAAGTTAATATTACGATCTAGCCGAGAATAAAATTTTAAATTTACAGAGCTCTGGGTAATTTTATAAGTACCTCCAATGCCTTTGACTACGGGACATGAAGGTATCTTATTTATTAACAATCGTAAACGCTGGCAACATTTTCGCGTTATAAAGCTACTCTGTGATCCGCTGTCTAGCAACGTACTGACACTTTATTCGTTTCCACGCGAATCCCTAACTACGATACGGGCTGTACCCAGCAACACGGTGGAAGGAGACTGCGTTCCCGTATTCGACAGTGAGTATAGGGCGACGTCACCCGGTCGACCGTTAGAATCGTCGACTTTAGTGTGTGTAGTTTTTCCTTGTCCGATTTACTCGACGCGAATATGTTGCCACTTTCGAAATTTAATAACGTGTGATGTCTGCTGGCTTTTTCGATAATTATTATGATGTTATGATATAGGCTTAAAACAACCGTTGACAGTGGATATTTATCCAAAGCAGCCGATAGGCAAACGTTATCAACCAGTTGTTTATCCGACTACAGACGAAAAAGGATGGTTATGTTTTTACTGTGTGTGCGGCTTGGGCTATGTTGAATCGTTTTTTGCTATGGTGCTTAAAAACGTAGGATGCATTTTATTATAGAGGGCGCTACTATCAAAGAATATTTTTTTTCGCTAAACTCGTAAAGTACTTGACCAACTTTGAGAATTCTTTCACCACTAGATTGTTATGTATAATTTTAGATATCTAATATAGGATGAATTTTATTATAGAGGGCGCTACTTTTAATGAATACGTTTTTTGGCTAATCTCAAAAATTACTAAACCGATTTTGAACATTCTTTCACCATTACATTGGTAATGAGGGCGTTAGTTGTGTGATAAAATTATAATATTACAATAATTAATTTTGAGATTAATATTTTCTAAATTAATAAAACGAAATACCTACCTAAGATGTTGAAATCCAATTATTATTTTTACAATTCAAGAATCGTATTTACACACTTTACTTACACAGATTGATTATTATAGATATAGAGGTAATAAATCTAAAGTAAAAGAGCTCCGCTTAAACGAAAAAACTATTCATTAAAATAAAACTAAAAGTTGATTAAAACTACTTTTACGGATTTTATCGCGTTTTATTTATATTAATTTTAATACCCGATGTTTCTGGTGCTTTCCAGCACCCATGGTCACGGGAGACTGAGGTGACTGACGTCCCGATGTCAAAGTTAACCCGGAGTACCTTCAGCTTTTTAATTATTGTCTTTGGTCCGATCTACGCAGAATGAACTAAATGTATTTTGAAGTCCTGCAGTGGTATGCTTGGGTTTAGTTTTAATTTTATTAATTATAGGATCCCAAGCAGGTGGTAGTACCCAGCCTCCTTCTCTATTGAAATTAGGATGTTTTTTAACTTCAATAGACTCACGTATCATCCTTGGTAGTAATTGATGTTCTTTCGCGAGGTGAATACGATTTGAGCGAGGATTATGTAAACCAGTACGGACTGGAAATAGCAAATAAAATACGCCGATTAGACCAAGCACGCAAGATACATAACAGCTTTGAATTTCTTGAAGAGATGCAGAGCTCGTAATCTCATTCCTACATGTGTCAAGATATCTACTAAAAAAGACATTCGAGGAAGCGCTAAGATCTTAAATCAGGCGAGTAAAAAGTTGGTATTAACGATGATTCAGCAAAAACGTACCGATCTATGTTTCATAAACAAAACCATAGACAATTCGTCCAGTGAATTAAAGACAGTTTTATCGACATTTGATTATAAGAATTGCATGGAAACTTTAGATAAACGCGAAACAACTAAATACAATGAATGCAAAAATAAACATATTGATTAATATCAAAAATTAACAACTAAATCAAATGTCCAACAAGGCGTGGTCTATAACCTGTCAAAACAAACTCTGGACGACACCACATTAAACGTTTTAGGAAGAGGTTTTAATTACGCAATTACACCGCGAAGAATCCCGTATGAAGACATTATCTGTAGTATTGAGGATTGTCTATATAAAAATAATATTGGTAATGAAGATTTAGAGGCCATACTCCAAGACATTTCGCTATGTTACGTCGAAGAACAGCGCCGAAATTAAATCTTCCCAAAAATGAATTTAACGAGTTAAAAACCTTACGCAACAGACCAGAGCTTACGATTCTCCGCGCAGATAAAGGAAATGCTACGGTTGTAATAGATACGTCGGATTACAATTTTAAAATACAACAACTTTTGTCGGATGAAAGTACATACCGTAAGGTCAAAACAGACCCTACAACTAATACGCTTAAAACAACTAGCGATCTAATTAAGAAATACTCCGAGAAATTGAATCTAGACGTCAATTCGATGATACCTTCGTGTGCAAAACCTCCCAAGTTGTATGGGTTACCAAAAATACACAAACCTGACGCTCCATTACGTCCAGTAGTGAGTCAAATCGATTCGCCAACGTACAGATTGGCTCAACACTTAGCCAAAATATTATCACCACTCAGAGGACACACAAGAGCACATACTAGGGATTTATACCATTTTTTCAGTGAGATAAAAGACCTACGTCTTGCTGACAATGAAACCATGGTCAGTTTTGATGTTCAGTCTCTATTTACATGCCTACCTGTTGAAGACTGCATCTCAATTATAACTAGGAAACTAGATGAAAATAACATGCCACCAGAATATGCAGTACTACTAAGACATTGCCTCACATCTGGCTATCTATTGTGGAAGGAAGAGTTTTACAAGCAAGTATATTACAAGCAAGTAGATGGGCTCACCTGTATCTCCCATTGTCGCCAATATATTCATGGAAGACTTTGAGAAGAAAGCTCTCCTTACTGCACCTGTTACCCCAAGGTTCTACAAGCGGTACGTAGACGATACTTTCACAATTTTACCATCAGACCAAGTAACTGCATTTTTAGAACATCCTAATTTCATAAACCTTAAAATTCAATTTACTATGGAGTTAGAGGCAAATAATTCCTTAGCTTTCCTAGATGTGTTAGTCATCCGAAATCCTAAGAACACCATAGGTCATACTGTATATAGAAAAAAACCCATACAAACCAATACTTAAATGTTGAATCCCACCATCATCCTTCACAGTTAGCTACCGTGGGCAAATCTTTGTTTCAGAGAGCACGAGGGATCTGTGACAGCAAACACCTGGCCGCCGAGCTTCAGCACGTCAAGCAGGTTCTCACGACAACAAGCTTCGGCCCGTGCCTCCGTCACAATGACCGAGTGAAGCCGGCCACAGTCGAGCGTGTGCCTGCTATACTACCATATGTCAGAGGTGTCACAGACAAGATTGGCTACATATTGAAGCGAGCTTCTATTAGAACATTCTACAAGCCGCCGAAGAAGATTAGTCAGTTCTTACCATCCGTCAAGTGTCATATTCCTCTACAAGATGCAGGATTATACAAGCTTGATTGTGATTGTGGTCTCTCATATATAGGGCAAACAAAGAGATCAATTAGAACCCGCGTAAAAGATAACATAGCTGACGTGAAGCATCAACGAAGTCTGCAGTTTGCGATCATATTCTAGATGGCCTCAACCATTACATCAGCTTTTATAGACCACAAATCCTCGCGAAAGAACATGGATTCCTACCAAGGATGATACGTGAGGATATTGAAATTAAAAAACATCCCAATTTCAATAGAGAAGGAGGCTGGGTACTACCACCTGCTTGGGATCCCATTATTAATAAAATTAAAACTAAACCCAAGCATACCGCTGCAAGACTTCAAAATACAGTTAGTTCATTCTGCGTAGATCGGACCAAAGACAATAATTAACAAGCTGAAGGTACTCCGGGTTAACTTTGACATCGGGACGTCAGTCACCTCAGTCCCCCGTGACCATGAGTGCTGGAAAGCACCAGAAAAATCGGGTATTAAAATTAATATAAATAAAACGCGATAAAATCCGTAAAAGTAGTTTTAATCAGTGTATAGTGTTCGCATAAATATAAGAAATCATTATGAATACTAAAAGTTGAAAAAAAGTGGTTCAGTGCGAGTCGGACTCGCAGGCCCATGAAGAGTTCTGTAGTAACAAGCATATATTTTAAATCGAGTCAAAATACCACTATTATTATCGCCAGCAACAAATTATTTTGTTTTTCATAATGTTTGTATAAATAATAAAGTTGTTTTTGCGGTTCTTTAAATGTGCTACTTGTATCTAAAAAAGGACTACTCTACATTATAGGGGTTTCTGTGATTTATTCATTACCAAGGAGAAAAAACTTATTGCACAGAATGGGTTTTTATCCATTTCAAGTCATCAAAAGTGGTAGTCAACCGTTAAAAACAAAAAAGTTGAAATCGTTGACAACCTTCACATTTATAGTTATGATAATTAAACAAGCGAATTACTAGCTAATATACCAAGAATTCTTTAGAATATAACAAAACGCTATTGCACAATTTAACTGTTATTCTTATCTGCTCTTAACATAACATTTAAAATGGAATCATGTTATGATAATTCAAGAAGTTAATTTCTAGCTGATTTACCATGAATTCTCTAAAGCATAACAAAACAATACAGCACAAGTTAACTGTTCTTAAAAATAAATTTGAAATAGAATTTCAATGAATAAAGGAAATCATATTTTAAAAAGCGTGCAGAACCTAAAACGCGTCGGAGATTATTCTTTTTATGATATTATGAATCGAATAAAAATCGATATCGTTTCATAGATTTTATGACAGTTAAGTGGCAACATCGAATCCGACAGCTAGGCCCCTGTCACTGTCATGTCACAAGAATTCAATTACGTGTTATCGTGTTATTTTGTTTTGTTGGAAAATGCAATTGTTGATCTCTCAACAATTGGTTCTAACACATCAGGTAAATAGTTGGTACATATTATGATGTGGCATGTCTTTCTCTAAAAAATGCTTTATAACTGAGTTTACTTGGATAATATGTAGTGTTATGCTACTTACATATCATTTTACACTATTTTAAATTAATTTTTTCATTCTGTTTTTGATTTTCTGCATTAGCCTCAAAACTGGATATTTTGCATCACCTTTATTTTCATAGGATCCTGTAACGTTTTTAAACCATAAGAACACAATAACAAATCATTTTCACATCGTATTTTCACGTTATCAGCACTTTTTAAATCGGTGTCAATGGAGTCTACCTTTTTCGGTATTTTATTTAGTTCTCCGTAACTCTGCAATTTCGGGCTTCGTGCGCACTGTTGCGCTACCTTTTTTCCTATATCAATAATATCTCATTTTTCACTTAAATCTTGCCGTTTCTCTATTACGAGCCTAAAACCAAAATTTGACATGTTTTGACATCGTTGTTTATCTGGTTGTCATGGCAATTTTTATTCAAATATCGCTACCGGCCTGATGTTTTTACTTCAAAAATACTCTTTTCTTCTTGGCCATTTACAAAAATTTGCTTTTAATTTAAATAATTTCAAATAATTTCTCGTTCTTATCCCAGATCCGTCAAAAAGTATAAAAGCCGAGGAATCGGCCAATAGAGGTTCTCACTTCAGCTTTGATACGAGAAGCACCTCTTAAAGGCTTTATCCGCACTGCCTCGGGATCTTGCAAGCCTCTGCCTTCTCCTGAAGTCGTCGCCTAGCCACGCCTACGCCTGCACCTATTAGTGCCCGCGCTATCTTCGGCCGCTGAGCGTACTTGTCTCAAGCGCTGCGTGTTCCTACTCCAGACGCTGCGTGTCTCCGGCGCTCCGGGCGCTGTGTGTGTCTACTCCGGGCACTGTGTGTGTCTACTCCGGGCGTTGTGTGTGCTTACTCCGAGCGGTGTGTGTGTGCCTACTCTAAGTGCTGCGTGTACCTGCTCAATACGCTGTGTGTACCTACTCCAGACGCTGCGTGGACCTACTCCAGACGCTGCGTGTCTACTCCAGGCGCTGTGTGTGTCTACTCCGGGTGTTGTGTGTGCTCATTCTGGTCGCTGTGTGTGCCTACTTCAAGCGCTGCGTGTACCTAGATTAGGCGCTGTGCATCTACCACAGGCATAGCCTGTACATACATTGTTTCCGTACTCATTTATCTTTATTAACTTTTATTTTTTTTTAAAATTGTAATTCACTATCATCACTACAGCCCATCATCACCCTCATACCTTTTTTTTTATAAAAGAAAAGCTGTAAATATCGTTACAATTTTTTTAAATAAATTATTTTCTTTTTTGGTTGTTTCGTTGTTAGGTTAGGTTCTATAGTTTTTAATTGTGGCTTTACATTTTATAAAAGAAACTGTAAATATCTTTACAAATTTTAAATAAATTATTTTCTTTTTTGGTTGTTTCGTTGTTAGGTTAGGTTCTTTAGTTTTTAACTGTCGCTTCACGACAAATATCAATATAATAATTGTAGTCGTAGCTTCTTTATTAGGTACAAGTTTCGAGTACAGTGAACGTGTAGTGTGCCAATCGCAAAATGCACCAATAGTTAGTCATGAACATGTATACATCAGCTGTTGCACTGACAAGTCACTTATGAGAATAAGATCACACACATTGTTTGGGTTCGATTCTCCAAGTGAGGAACAATTTGCGCCACGTGAGATAAGTGTTTAACATTTTTGAATTTATTAAGTATGATATTCATATCTGATAATTATACATGTTTTTACACTGATTGTATATCAAATCAAGAACTTTTTTATTTCTTCACATCTGCACAAGCTATATCTGACAAACATACTAGCTTTTATCCATGGTAACCGCTGTTAACTATGATATTTGGACGTTGAACATCTCAGTCCCCCCCGTGACCATGGGTGCTGTAAAGCGCTCGAAAGGTCGAGTATTTATAGTTAAATATACGGGATAAAATCCGTAAAAACTAGTATTATTTCAATACTAGCTTATTTATAAGAATGACCATTTTTATCAACTACCAAGAAATGAGACAGTTGATTTTTCATTGTTTTTGGACTGCTGGTAGTCTGTCAGGCCTTAATTATTAAATAATATAGGGCATTAAGTCCGCCCTTGTGCAGTAACATTTTAACTTGATAAGTATTTTATTTATATTTGAGTTTAAAATAAAGAAATCTATTTTATTTTTATTTTTTTCACTTTGACTTCATTTTTTGTATTTTACATTATTTCAGTTGCCGTTGTCATGCCGTGTGTATCATAATTGCTTGCAATGAACTGATAGAACAGCATCACGTTCAACCGCAGAAAGGGAACCTGAATCATTTAGTCCGTCCTCGTTGCAATCTGAAGTGAGTAATGTATTGCACCCAGAACAACAAAGCTTAGATCATACATCACTCAGTGTACTACTAACTAATTATTTGAAAGCACCACTAATACTAAATCAATGTTTTTAATTGGTTTTAACAATTCCAATGGACTCACTGTTCCATCAGCATTGCGAGTATGTCTCTAATTACTACGTATGTGTGTTAAACATGGTAGAGCCATGCTGCAATTATATTAGAAGTATAGTTGTAGCATGAATGGGTCGGCTCGACCGAGGAAGGACCACGCTCTCACAGAATACCAGCGTGAAATAGTAGCTTAATGCTGCTGTGTTTTGTATGGTGAGTGTAGAGAACCGGAGACCCTTTTTACTGGAAACGAGAAAATGATCTTAGTCCTCACGGATGACAACGCATCTGCATTTTGATTTGTAATCGAGTATAGATGTGGATCTCTAAGGCCCGCAGCAATGTCTCCAGCAGATGGTGAATCTCAGTTAATGACAAGATACGCTAATAAATCCAGAGCCGTGACTATGTGTGGGTAGTAGAGGTGGTGAATGGCATTTTTAAAACAGAATTTAAAATATTTCATTAAAATTACTTTAACAGGGCTTCTACACATTTTATGGTAGACTGTTGTGGCTGCTGCTATAATTAATAAATTCCACACAAAATAGGGGACAGGGATGATGCGGCTCAAATACTTGAAATAGTTCACCAAAATATGAAGACAAATTATGATTTGTCTGAGTATGCTAGGGAAAACAATCTAAATAGAGCTAGGGCAGGCAGACTTCAAAAATATAAATGTAGACTTTAGAATGTTAGGGAATTTTCTGTTTTAACTTACAGCGACTTAATATTAATTGCTTGTGTCACATACCAATTAAAGCAAGCTCACTACTATTATGGTGAGCATATAAGATTTAATGGTTGCTACCGGACAGAACTCTGACAGAATAATCAGAAGAGCAGCATTATGGAAGGAATAAACTTAAGCCCTAGCCGATCTTTACTTAGGGTTAGAATTGCAAGTCATCACCATTAGTCGCAAAATGTGTATTTTATATATATTTTAATTAGTGGCAATGGTCCTGGTAGAAGTGCAATTAAAAAGTACTGTCGACTGTCGAACTGTTGAATGCTGTGCCCATGTTATGACAGTAATATGCTATTTGGGTTGGGCACGGCATCAGACTAATATTTTGCTTCCTGCTCAGTTCCTAAATGATGTATTGATGTTTAAATTAGAGGCAAATAATTCCTTAGATTTCCTAGATGCGTTAGTCATCCAAAATTCTAACAACACCATAGGTCACACTGTCTATAGAAAACAATGAATCTCACCACCATCCTTCACAGTTAGTTACCATGAGCAAATCTTTGTTACAGAGAGCACAAGGGATCTGTGGCAGCAAACATCTGGCCGTCGAGCTTTAGCACGTCAAGCAGGTTCTGCACGTCAACAAGCTTACGTCACAGTGACCGAGTGAAGCCGGCCACAGTCAAACATGTGCAGTACTAGTATTTGTCAGGGGTGTCACAGACAAGATTGGCTACATCTTGAAGCGAGCTGACGTGAAGCATCAATGTTCAGGGAGGTTTGAAGTTTGTGATCATATCCTGGACGGCCCCAACCACATAAACATAAAAAAAGACTTAATAGACCACAAATCCTCTAAAAAGAACATCATTTCCTAACAAGGATGATACATGAGACTATTGAAAAATAAAAATTCTTTTTTCAATAGAAAAGGAGGCTTGGTATTACCACCTGCTTAGGACCCTGTAATTAATGAAATTAAAATTAAACCCAAGCATACCACTGCAAGACTTCAAGACACAGTAAGTTCATTCTGTAGATCGAACCATAAATAAAAATTAAAAATCTGAAGGTACTCCGGGCTAGCACTGACACTGGGACGTCACCTCAGTCCGCCGTAACCATGGGTGCTGGAAAGCACCCGAAACATCTGGAATTAAAAATTAAAGAAATAAAACGCGATAAAATCGATAAAAATAGTTGTTAAAAAACCGCATTTGTGAAAATAAAAACTAATATATCTTCAAAACCCCCACTTTTTTTAAAGCAATTCCTTTGCCATTTCATTGCATATTATCACATCTATATGCTTTTATATGTGGGCACCCATGGCCGAAATGTCTATGAAGAGTGAGCATTCCCCTTTACTGCCGAGTAAATCGTTTTACCAAATAAATCTTAAGTGATTATTGAAATTCTCACTCTAATCTTCTAATTTTATCGTGAGTTACGTAAAGTAAATTTCTAGCCTATATACGTCCCACCAGGTCGTCACTCCATCTAGTGGGGGGTCGCCCTACACTACGCCTACCGGTACGAGGCTGCCACTCGAGAACCTTTCTTTCCCATCGGTTATCGGTTCTTCGAGCTATATGGCCGGCCCATTGCCACTTCAGCTTACTAATCCGTTGGACTATGTCGGTCACTCTGGTTTTACTGCGGATATCCTCATTTCTGAGTCTATCACGCAGAGAAAATCAGAGCATAGCCCTCTCCATAGCTCGCTGAGCGACCTTGAGCGTCCTCATACGGCCAGCAGTGAAGGACCACGTCTCTGATCCGTAAGTCATCACTGGCAACACGCACTGGTTGTACACTTTAGTTTTCAGAGATTGAGGTATACCTGACGAGAAGATGTGTCGTAATTTCCCGAACGCTGCCCAGCCGAGTTGAATCCGTCGATTGACCTCTCGGTCGAAGTTGGACTTACCTAGTCGGACTATTTGTCCCAGGTAAACGTACTCGTCAACAACTTCGAGCATAGTGCTCCCAACAACTACCGGCATAGGTGTGACATGGACATTAAACATGATCTTCGTTTTGTCCATGTTCATCTTAAGACCTATCCGTTGGGAGGCACTATTGAGGTCATTGAGCATAGTGCTTAAGTCGGCAAATCGAAGGTGAGTGATGTACTCGCCATTGATGTTAATACCGTATCCTTTCCAGTCCAGTAGCTTGAAAACGTCTTCCAAAGCAGCGGTGAAGAGTTTCGGGGATATAACGTCACCCTGTCTTACACCTCTCTGCAGTTGGATAGGTTTCGATATGCAGGAAGTCGATGGATGCAGGTGGCTCAGGACCGTGCTTTGTGGCATTACTTGGGGGAGGCCTATGTTCAGCAGTGGACTTGTGAAGGGCTGTAATGATGATGATGATGATGATGATGATACGTCCCACTGCTGGGCTCAGGCCTCCTCTCATTTTTAGGAAGGTTTTAGGGCGAGGAAAGGTCCGCCACGCTACCCAAACGCGTGTTGGCGAACTTTTTCTTATTTCTCGGACGTATGGGTTTCCTCATGATATTTTCCTTTATCGCCAAGCACGTGCTCGTTATTATTGCAATATCATAGGTCTCGGCGGGGATTGAAACCGGGTTGCTCGCGTACTGTGAAAAATACAGCAAGTGCTTAAGCCCTGAGCTAACACGGTTTATTTTATGTTACAACAAACTTTTATTCTTTCATTCACTAGTAACAGGGAGAAATAAATCACATCACTACTGTACTTCATAAGTACGCCGCTGAACATAGGCCTCCCTTAAAGAATACCACAAAACACGGTCCCAGCCTCCGGGATCCATCGACTTCCTGCATGTCTTTCCCGGTCTTTTCTTCATATAGTTGACCGATACGAGGCTGCCACTCGAAAGCCTTTCTTTTTCATCGGTAGTCGTTTCTTTGAGTTATACGGTCAGCCCATTGCCATTTCAATTTACTAATCAACATGAAAAAGTGACAAACGATCAGTGATAAACGATCACACTTCCACTTGATTCACTTGATGGTAAGTGAATGTTCTTACACATAGACACCTACATCTATCATCGATTAAGAATCAATAAATAAAATGTATTATTACACTATTTTGGAGTGCCTCGTTTCCAGTAAAAAGTGATCCCGGTTCTCTACACCCGCCATACGAAACATAGTATCATTAAGTTCCTATCTTACACTAGTATTCTGTGCGAGTGTGGTACTACCTCATTTGAGCCAACCCATTCGTGCTACAACTATAATGTAGCTGCATCGTGACTCTACTACGTAAATAATGTCCGTGTTCCGAGATAGCGTGATTCTTTCCCGCTCTAGTTTGACTCATTTATGCTGTAAACATAATTTAATAGCTACATCAGAGATATCTAGATCTCTCAGAGAAAATAGTGGGTGAAGTTTTTAATGTAACTTATACTACTACTACTATACTTAGACTATTGTGATAATAATAAGTAATTAGTTTGTACAAAAGGAGAAAAAAATTAATTTTAATTGAAGTTAAATTGAACATTCTATAACTAAAAAAAAAAAATAATTTCACACTCTGAAGTCAGGTTCGATTTTTCTACAAAATATGTCTTAGTTGGTTTAATTGTTACTTTTGAAACATTTCTCTTAAATGATTTAAGTGACAAACGAACAATCTTACAGTCCACCTGATCGTAAGGGGTTACTGCAGTCCATGGAAAAATGCAGCCAGCTTCAAACAAGATACGCTAAAGATGCGTTGCACCTCTGAAAACTACTATAGAATTTCTTGCAGCTTATTAATATGCTGTTTTTTAACACCGAAAAGACCATAACATAGCAGTGCAGGCACTGCACATTGGCGGCAGAAATAGGTAAGGGGGTAGTACCAATCCACACGGACTCCTTAGTGGAAAAAAGAGTCATACAAGAGAAAGAACTATCATTTTAAAAATAAATAATATCCGTGTAGTGGCGGAGTAAGAATATCCACCACCCGATTTCATCCTGTGTGTGTCATAAGAGGCGACACATAGAATCAAACCAGGAGATCAATAACAGCTGCTAACGATTACCGAGTTGGTAATCGTTAGTCGCTGTTATTGCCTGTCAAACGTGACAATGAAAGCTAATATATATCCCCTCAGAAAATCTACGACAAGTCCTTTTATTTGCCGTGGACTTGGTTAGGTTGAACGAATGTTTAAAAATAAATATAAAATTTTCCAAAATTATTATATTGTATCAACAAGAATAATATAACCACATAAACAAAAGGAATGAAGCATTTTAATATTATTATAAATACAAAAAAGTGTGTGATATCTTCGCCAGCAAGAAGAGTGGTTGTCATTATTAATGAGCGACTACTTTTAACTTGTTAACTTTCAAGTTTCGCACGGTAAAGGCAGCTTTACCTACTATTGTGTACATGGAACATGGTGAATTCTATAGAATCCACAAACATTTATCTAAAAACAAATTTAGGAATGGCGGATTGCGAGCAATTATCGTAATTGTAAACGTAATTAATAGGGCTTTTATATTAGTTTCGACAGGTATTTCGTAAGGTATACTGCTTACTATATTTTTGAATATGTTTCCTTTCTAATTTGGGGATCTACAGTATAGCGTACAGTATATAATCATAAAGTTTTAAAAATTCCAACATTCATATTTATAATCATAATAATAATCATTACCATCATTTACATTATAACAAAACCTCTAAAAATTTATTACTAGACATAGGTCTCTACCATATATTGCCTAATAGGAAATTGTGATAGTTGCTGCCATCAGAGCAAGTTGCACATGAATTAACTGTTTAAAAACTTTTTCATTATAGTGTTAAAAAATATTATTATATATTATTTGGTTTGGTTTATCTTTTTTTAAATCGCCATGTAATATTAAATCCAGCCAGATTCAAAGCAAATATAACATTTTATATGCTTATACAATAGAGATACTTTTCCCTGATCTATAGTAGAGTACATGGAATTTATAAATTTTGCTTTTCCGCATAAGTAGAGAATTTCTCAATATAATCATTATAGGAATATGTTTTAAATTCCGTAATTACGAACGAACACAAAATATTATTATATTTCTCAAGATAAAATTAGAAGAATAGAGTGAGAATTTCAATAATAAGAACCTTTTGAGTTCAGTGCTTGAAATAGTTTTTTGACGTTGTATCTAAATATTGTTCGTTATCATCACGCCTAATCCATTGGGCTATTTCGGTCGCTCTGGTTCTACTACGAATATCCTCGTTTCAAAATTTATCACGCAGAGAGACCCAGAGCATAGATCTCTCGATAGCTCGCTAAGCGACTTTGAACGACCTTATACGGCCAGCAGTGAAGGACCACGTCTCAGCTCCATATGTCGTCACTGGCAACATGCACTGTTTGTACAATTTCGTTTTTAGGTTTTGAGGTATACCTGACGAGACGATGGAGCGTAATTTTCCGAACGCTGTCCAGCCGAGTTGAATCCATCGATTGACCTCTCGGTCGAAGTTAGATTTACCTATTCGAACGATTTGTAGCAGGTAAAATTACTCGTCAACAACTTAGTAGGAGAGAATTGGGGCTTCTGCGTCCTTGCTCTCGCTTCGCTCGAGCTACATGCCGCTGAAAGCCTCAATTCTCTCCATTAGAGGTCTTAATTTTAAAAATCTAATTCTCAAACCGCTTTTTTATCTTTGCTCCATTTCTAATACCGTTTCATTCGGAATCTTAAATACAAATGGTTCAATAATATAACAACAAAATATGAAGGCTAATCTATTTCGTTCAAAATAGTTAAAAATCGTTATCATTGTTATCAATCATCGTTAAAAATGCAACGTAGTACAAAAAACAGTAAAATATATATATATATATATATATATATATATATATATATATATATATATATATATATATAGTTACTTTAATAACCGCTTTTTTATCTTTGCTCCATTTCTAATACCGTTTAAATACAAATGGTTCAATAATATAACAACAAAATATGAAGGCTAATCTATTTCGTTCAAAATAGTTAAAAATCGTTATCATTGTTATCAATCATCGTTAAAAATGCAACGTAGTACAAAAAACAGTATATATATATATATATATATATATATATATATATATATATATATATATATATATATATATATATATATATAGTTACTTTAATAAGAAGTACTAATCGTTAGCGGTCTGAAACTATATTTTTTCTTCTTCTCGAACACAAAGGTAGTTTAAATTAAAAGATTAAGTGTTTATTTACACATATTTTATTGGAAATAAAACAATCATTTTGTTTTCAAAACACCATTTCTTAATACATAAAACATTTTTTAACGCACATATTTTCTTATGAGTAAAACAGTTATACAGTAAAGTATCTTTACAATAAAGTTTACAAAGAGTATTTAAATTGGGAGCTCCTAAGCAACTTATATCTATGATAGTATTATTTTCATCACAAATATCTTGCACCTATTTAATTATTTCACATCCTTTTAAAAAAATCTTTTTTATCTTTCAAATATGTCTTTATAATTCTGTGAAACTCTCTATAATCAACAAAGCCCTCACTCCATCGATACCCTCTGTGCTTTTCAATCCAGCCAATTTGTTTTTTCTCTTGAAAAGATAGTGAAGTGAATGGGTAAGGAGGTTTAATTAGGAATATATTGGTGTACTCTAAAGTGGCTACAGCATACTCCTTTACGATAAATTTATTTTTGCTATTTTTGAAGCCTTGAAGATCGACGATTATTGTATTGCTATTCATGATATTTTCTTAACGGATGGTTTGTATTCGAGTATACAGTCGTTTAATATCAAGCAAGAAACGGTTGTCTTATCTGGTATTTCTTGGTCTGTTTCGATTTCAACTCTCACATCGATCGAATCTTTTAAAGTTTCGTGTTGTCTTGAAAATTTCAATTACAAATAATGGAGCCACGTCTCTGAACTCCTTTAAACCCATCAATGACTCTGACCGGCGTCCATGATGCGACTGTTGAAATGTCACATACTGATCGTATAACAAAGTAAATTTATCTTCTGAAAAAATGACATTTAGCCCCTCATAAGGATATTATGATGAATTTAAAAAGACTCTTACATCTCGTACGTGACAATTATCAAACTCTGCCATTGATAATTTCGCGTTATGTTTGCGGTTTGTTTGTAAGGAAATGACGGCAAATCGTGGTTTTTCTATTCGCGATGAAGTTTTTGTAGACCAAGTATATTTTGGGTAGCAATGGATACTCATATAAGTCCCAGGAACGGAATGCCAATGGGATAGCTCTATCTTTCTCTAAATGTTTTAATAGGCTGATTCTTTCACGATCTGACTTTTATGTAAGGAACTCGCCAAACAATTTTATTTATTATAATATCTTCTACAACTTCATCTGTATTTAACTGGATCGCATTAAGATTTGTATTGCTTCGTAATAATACTAGCTCATGTTTACAATTAATTATAATTTTTTCATAATCTTCTGCAAATCCTAATATCTTGTTGAATGGTATAGACGCGGAAAACGCTCAACCACTAATATTGCTTGTTCCGCCAGTTGACCAGCCCTAAACTCGAGCGTATTTGGATTCATTTTCATTTAAGGATAGATAAGATTTTATTGTAGTAGTGACACCAGCATTCTTAATTTTATATATTTCTACTCCATTAAGTTCATATTGTATGTCTTGAAAACGAAATAGCACGGGATTATTAATAAAAAGTACGTTTGATACCTTTTCTTTTGTGGTGCTGTTATAAACGTTCAACTTTCCCTCGATACATAAACTACTGAGTGAAGGTAGTACATACAGTTCTTGCTGATTAATAAGAATACGTATTTCGTCATTCTTGTTAAAACTAGTTACATATGGTTTGTGTGAATGATACTCCAAACTTTCAATGCTGTTATCCTATGATGTTTGTTGAGATACATTTAAATATTCATTTTATTAAGCTAACTAGTTTAAGAAATTCTTTGTTAGACGTGTAAGCTTCTTTTTTAGCTAAAAAGGTGTGACTTTATGAGATGTTCTTTTAAGACTAGCTTGGATACACGAAGTAGACGGGCTTTTATTGAAATTTATAATTTTTTTTCGGAAATGTAAATACAATTGTACTTCTTCACCTCGTAAATTTATCTCTTTATTCTCAGCGTTCAATAACTTTATAGTGATAGCACTCATGGAACATTGATTAACAGGAAAATAAATCAAGTTTCTAGGTATTTCAATTATTCGATAACCAGGTGGTACATTAGGTGCAAATTCATAAATTATATGGCTTGCTTTCCCGTTGACAAACGAACCACTAACTACATCGCATTCAATCCGCATGATGGTTATCGATAGAATACTGATAGGATACTTTGATTCAGATTATATTTGCTTTTATTGTTTCCATACCAAAGCCTAAAATTTTACCCAGTGATTCGCTTCTATTAAAGTGCACATCTTCAGAACAAAAAATATTTGTTTTCAATGTATTATTGTTACAAGTTAGTTTTAGTACAGTGTTCTTAATATTATTTTTTAGATAATCACAAATATCTTGAAGCTCGTAAGACCCTTCAGGAATTTCGATCATTTCTTTTTCACCATAATAAAATTTATTGTTTCTTTCATATAAATTGGGAATAGAATTGAAAGTTGAAAAATACAAAAGGCCACACTCGTAGTTCTATTGTCGGTAAATAGTTCATTGATAAAGAGGCTCCTGTCCCAGTTATAGACACAGTGAAAGGCATTTTTATATTAATATGTTTATTTATTTTATACACTATACAAATGCTTTTACCAGTAATTCCTAAAAAAATTTAGACAAAGATGTTTAGTGTAAATTTATCCACATTATGTGCATAATAATACGGATTAGTGATGGGATTAGAATCATTGTATTCCTCAGTGTTGGCCATGATCTGCAATTAACAAAAACGTAAGTATGAAGTCAAAAAAAGGTAATGGCGGCTGAATTTCTAAATAGTAAAAAAATGATTAAACTCACCAATATAGATAATATTTTACGAGCGTTGTAATCAACGTGCAATCGCTATGAGAATAAAACAATAATTAAACAATTAATGGAGGGCGGGAGGCACTCTACAATCCAGGTAAGACACATTATTTTATTTATAATAATTTCATAATAATAATAATTTCATTTATTCGCTTAAACATGGTACATTAGAGGTGACAAATATTGGATATTGTATATAGTCCACATGTTTACCACATCTGGCATGCGAAAATTATTAATTAAACGAAAAGACATAGTCATGTACCTACATTGATTAATTTAAAACAAATGAATATAAATTAAAAACGTTAAAATTACAATCATTATTACAAGGCAAAGAATTTAAATATGCATTATTCATTTAAATCAAATAAAATTAAAATACAATCAACATGTCAATCATTATAAAAAGTAAAAATTAGAATGTCAAAAGAGTACATATACAAAATCTACAGATTACACAAAAAATAGTCTAAAAGAATACATTAATGTCAAGTTCAGGCAGCAAGATTATTCATTTTAAAAATTGTTTTACGTCATAAACGCACTTTAGTAGTAGCCAGCTTTTTAGTTTGGTTTTAAATTTACCAGTTTCTGTCTCTTCTTTAATGTTTACCGGAAGTTTATTATAAATTTTTACACTCATCGCGTAGCAGCCATTATGATAAAATGCAGTTTTAGGTATACGTTCTATAACTAGTCTATTAGAATTTCGATTGCTACGCAAGTATACCTCAGATGCATTTTTGTACATATGTAAATGTTTTTTTACATGAACACTTGCTTCAAATATGTACATACCTGGTAAAGTTAGTATGTTAAGATCCCTAAACAAGGGCTTACAGGAATCATACCATTTGGCCCCAGTTAGGGCTCTCACACACTTTTTTTGAGCTATAAAAGCTCTTTTTGAATAAGAGCTATTACCCCAAATTAATAATCCGTATCTTAATATTGTTGCAACATATCCATGGTATGCAATGAGTGCGGTTTGACTTGACGATGTTCTTCTTAACCTATTTAAAACATATACAAATCTATTAATTTTATTACAAATTTCGTCAATATGAGCCATCCAATTACAATTACTATCTAATTTTATTCCCAGAAATTTCTTCTGTTCGTTTTCTTGCACTTTGTCATTATTATATCTTACGTCAAGATCTAGTTTCTTTCTACTATTACTATAGAATTGTAAATAACAGGTTTTTGCGATATTGACTTTCAAATTATTATTATGTAACCATGAAATGACATCATTTATTGCACATTTTATGTCGTTTTCATAATAATCTTTATTTCCATGATTATTTTTTATGATTAAAGATATGTCATCCGCAAACAAAATGCATGGGAATGGAGTTGAATCCGGTAAATCATTTACATAAATTACAAACAAAAAAGGTCCAAGAACACTTCCCTGAGGAACTCCAGCGTACTTAAGAACTAGTCGCGATCTGAATTTTGTCAAAATATTATTTTTATTAGGGCTTATAACTTCCACACACTGTTTTCTTGATGATAAGTATGACTTTATCCACTGCAATGTCAGTCCTCTTATTCCATACTTTTCTAGCTTACGTAATAAGGTGTCATGGCAAACAAAGTCAAATGCTTTTGACATATCGAAAAATACACTTGTTACATTTACCTTATCATCTATTGCATCGGTGATTCTTTTTAATAGATCAAAACACGCCATCGTGGTTGATGTTGAGGTTTGTGGTCGATTTAGTTAGCGGTTGGTTGCAAATTAATTAATATCTTTGTTATAATGGATTCCCGCAAAGTAATGAATGATTCTATCAATTACATTGATAATTGATTGAATGATTGACACCAAAAATTGCCATGACAACCAGATAAACAACGATGTCAAAACATGTCAAATTTTGGTTTCAGGCTCGTAATAGAGAAACGGCAAGATTTAAGTGAAAAATGAGATACTATTGATATAGAAAAAAAGGTAGCGAAAAAAAAGTCCCTTTTTCTTCATTAAGCTGAGTAGCCCTTGGGTTCCGTTGCGCTTTTTCAAAATTCCCTAACTTCAGCTCACCGATTTCTCTTGTGCATAGTTTTGCGTTAAAGTCCCCCATCAACACCGTATAGTGGGTTTTGGAGGAATACATGGCTCTAGAGATATCCTCATACAATTCCTCCATCTCTTCATCGAAATGTGGCGTAGTTGGTGCGTAAACCTGTATGACCTTCAGCAAATACCGTTTGGTGATTCTAAATATCAGGTACGAGACCCTCGTGGACAAACTTTTAATCTTTTTAACGTTGTTGACGAAAGACTTGTGGACGATAATTCTGACACCTCCATGGGACTGATGGTCGCCTTCCCGATGATAGAACAAGTTGAGGATTACCGTCTCCTCCCCCACTCTTCGGACCTCGGACAATCTTAATAATATGCCAGTGCAACTTATCTACCTCTTCTTCCAGCTCCAGTATCTTCTCATCAGTCCTCAAGATGCATGCGTTACATGTTGCCAAGTCAGGTCGTCGTAGGTGGTAGGAGATTCTTAGCACCCCTTTCCCCGCCGTTAAAATGGTCACCATCGTAGCCAGCATTAGCGGGGCCGCCGGGGACTGAGGGCCGTTTTTTGTGTCGTTGCTCATGGGGCGGATGTTTTCCATAGTTGCCACGCTTGGCGAGCGGGTTGGCAACCGCAGTTTTTTATTTTGTAATTGTTGTTTTCAGGAAGATGCTGCTGTCCCAGAGTATACGTTTATGTAATGTATGTTACCGTCATTTCCACCTGAGTCGCATCCGGACAGCGTTCGTCGCCGGCCGGTATTCGCCGGTCTTCCGCTCCCATCTGGGATGTAATTCAACGCGTCACTTAGTAGTAGGTGTTGTGTGTCGTGTTGGAGCGAACTTGACTTTACGCTGAGATACGTCTCTGTGAAGCTTCGAGATCGCCCCTTATTCCTCTTGGAACGATATAACCTCATCGCTGCATTTAAACTACATACTGGGAAGCGAATTTCTGAGGACCGACGTGCTGCTTTCACGATAACGCACACTTGTCGGTGACATCGGCTCTACGTTGAGATCCGTCTCCGTGGGGCTTTGAAGTTGCTGACTCATCGGCAGACCCCTTCCCACGGGCGCGAGATTCGCCACAAACGCCAAAATGACCTTAATCTACACAAGAGGAAGGAGCTCTTGAGGTCCAGCGTGCTGCTGTTGAGGAGAGCGCACACGTGTCGGTGACATTGGCTCTACGTTGAGATCCGACTCCGTGGGGTACCCTTAGGTAGATCCTTTTCAGGGGCGCAAAATACGTAAAAAGCTAACATAGTCAACAATGCCGTTCCTGAAAACTACGTTTACGTGTAATGTACGGTGTAAGAAGTGATGCTCTTAAATTAATTATTTCATATTTAAGTGACAGAACGCAAAAAAGTTGTCATTAATTGTATGAGTTCTTCCGGGTCGATTGTACAAATGGGCGTGCCTCAGGTCTCAATTCTCGGCCTCCTTCTGTTTCTTGTATATATTCATGACATACCTTACATAGTAGGGGATAACCATGATATAATATTATTTGCTGATGATACTTCAATAATTTTCACATAAAAAACGACAGTTATTAAATTACGACAAAGTAAATAATGCTATAGCTAAGTTAGTCAATTTGTTTAATGTTAATAATTTGCATTTAAATGGCACCAACAATTAAATGTATGTAATTCGTAACGAGTGAGTGAGGGAGTGAGTGAGTCAGTATGTTTACCTGGGACAAATAGTCCGACTAGGTAAGTCCAACTTCGACCGAGAGGTCAATCGACGGATTCAACCCGGCTGGGCAGCGTTCGGGAAATTACGACACATCTTCTCGTCAGGTATACCTCAATCTCTGAAAACTAAAGTGTATAACAAGTGCGTGTTGCCAGTGATGACTTACGGATCTGAGACGTGGTCCTTCACTGCTGGCCGTATGAGGACGCTCAAGGTCGCACAGCGAGCTATGGAGAGGGCTATGCTCGGAGTTGCTCGGTGAGAGACTCAGAAATGAGGATAGCCGCAGTAAAACCAGAGTGACCAACATAGCCCAACGGATTAGTAAGCTGAAGTGGCAATGGGCCGGCTATATAGCTCGAAGAACCGATAACCGATGGGGAAGAAAGGTCCTCGTGTGGCAGCCTCGTACCGGTAGGCGTAGTGTAGGGCAACCCCCCCCACTAGATGGAGTGACGACCTGGTAAGACATGCAGGAAGTCAATGGATGCAGGTGCCTCAGGACTGTGCTTTGTGGTATTACTTGGGAGAGGCCTATGTTCAGTAGTGGACTTGTGAAGGGCTGTAATGATGATGATGATGATGATGAATTCGTAACTCCTAATGTCAAACACGTTAATACTAATGTAATTTTAAGTGGAGAGGAACTAAGTCTTGTTGATACCACCATTTTTCTTGAAATCATACTAGACTCAAAGCTTCATTGGCTACCCCAAATATCAAAACTAGCTAGCAGACTTACCACTTACCACTCTGCACCATATGCTGTAAAAAAGTTTAGAACTCTTACCAGTGTTGAAACAGCTACAACAGCTTACTTTAGTTATTTCCATAGCATTATGTCGTATGGTATTTTGCTATGGGGACACGCGACTTACACTGAAATTATATTTATTTTACAGAAGAGAGCCATTAGAGCAATATATAATTTGAAACCAAAAGAATCACTGAGACAAAAATTTAAGGAAATTAATATATTTATTCTGGCCTCTCAATATATTTATGAAAATGTAATGTACGTGCACAAGAATAAAAGTAGTTTTGCAAAAATAAGTGATATTCATTCTGTAAATACTAGGAACAGACACAAGTTAGTAGTACCAGTTACTCGACTCCACCGAGTCAGTAATTTATTCTTGGGGCGATGTATACGCTTTTACAATAAAATCCCAGAAAATATACAAAATTTGTCATACGCAAAGTTCAAAAATTTTATTAAACTAAGTTTGTATAAAAAGGGTTATTATAATATTAAGGAATTTATGGATGATAATAACCCCTGGGAAGGGTGATCGCTACCAAGCTATTTCTAATTTATCTTGTGTTGCTAATTGTAAACATGATTGTAAGCTATTATTGGAAAAAAATAGTCCCGCTGAGTTTCTTGCTGGTTCTTCCCAGGACAGAGGTTTTTTGCGAATCAGTGGTAAATGAAAAAAGTGAATTTCAATAAGTATTGTTATAATCTACATTGAATAAAAAAAAATCTGTTACTGATGTGGAAATAGGTTGGCCATTATATAAGTGAAAGAAAATGTAGGATATAATGACAACCCTGTAAGATTTGCATGAAGTTAATGAATGCATGTGAATGGAAGGTCCATTCACATGCATTCATTAACGTTTTGCGGTATTCCTTGGATGAAGCATTTATGATGGATGAAGAAAAAGGCTAGGCGAATATTTCAATGTAAAACATTCTATAACTCATAAAATGTTTCATTTTAAAACATTTATGTACATCAAATCCATTAACATAGAAAACGATATCTACGAAGTGTTTATTTAACACTACACAACTGTTAGATTGATATATAAATTTAATAATTTTGAGTATAGTCGTAATTAATTCAGCACAAGTTCCAATATTTGGTTAATTTGTATTTTGTAGGCAAATTTGAACAGTCTCCTATCGACTTGTTGACATTGAATGAAAATTAGTTCTGACTAATGTAACGACTTCTAATTTCTATATTGCATATTGCGAACTAACATCCGCATTAATAATAAATAGAAAGTAGTAAATTATTCAGAATCACTTATGTTTTCTTGAATAGGATAAGTATGATAAACGAGCAAATGGATAATAAGTAGATGTTATGACCATAGACATCGTAACCTATCATTGATTAAGTAATAAAATGCAGATGTGTTGTTACTCCTTAGTACTAAAATGAAATGCCTTGTTAAACGTACAAAGGGTCCCCATTTCTCTGTAATCCCATACAAGGCCAGCAGCATTATTATACCATTTTACGCTGGTGTACTGTGTTGGCGTGGTCTTACCAAGAGTAAAGCCTCTTACAGTCACAGTTCTTTTCCAACGAGACGGGTATGCGTAGGCTAAATGTGTAAGGTCTTTATGCGAAACACTCCAATAAAGTTACTACTACTAGTTGTTGCCGTTGTACGCAGTCAACTAATTTTATTCCCCTTTTTCGCAACCATAAAATGTTGTCGCTTCCAGCATAATACATTTACGAAATTTGTGTCTTTGTTCACAAAAATGGTAATTTATTTGAAAAAGTCAACGATTTTGTAATGAGGATTAGTAGAAACATACATAAATTGTGGGTACAAAAGCAGAGAATACAACTATGATCATAAAATGTATATTGTATGGCAGTAGATGTTTATAAAAAAATTCCTGTTCGTTTCAAAAAGATAAATATAGGAATCATTAAAAGTACATTATTTCAATTTCTTCTAAATAAATGTTATTACTTAATAAATGACTTCTTTAACAGTAAATTTGACTCGAATTTTACTTATTAAGTTGCTGAACTTAACTTATAAACATCTTGTAACTAAAAAAAATAATGAATCAATATTCTTGTTTTGTTTGTGCTGCAAGTATCCTTATAGTATATAATAATTAATGTCTTAATTTTCTATTATATCTTAAAGTAATCTATCTGAAAATATTTGTACGCCGGAAACGGCAGAATATTTTTGATTGAAATTCTTTTGTAACAACTGTAATGTACCGTATTCTCACAAATAAAGAACCTTATCTTATCTTATCTAAAAGAACTGAAATAGATGGCAACAAAGAACCATTGCGTTTTTCTTTTAATTAAGAAAATATTGTATTATGTGTTCATATTATAATATAATGTATTTGAAAACTACAGCACCTGGTATGATAATGATTTAACCTTAGATAATTTTGTTATCACTTTTGAACTTAATTGACTATAGTAAATTTCAATTCTACTTTGCGTGATTTTTCTTTATGCGCAGCTTTTAGGCTTACGTGAGTAACTTTAGTGAGAATTGTCTATACCGTAGCCAACTCACGACACTATTTAAATGAAAATAAGTTTTACCGATTTTATCGCGTATATTAACTTTTTTAAATTTCCGACGTTTCGAGTACCTAGCAGCACACGAAATATGATGTGGTTGACGTCCCAATATGTGTTACGTACGTAAAATTTAGTTTTATTTAAATATGTTGTGTTCACCTAAACATAAGAGATCACCTTGACAATATTATTTATGAGTTTTTTTTTTGTTTTTTTTTTAAAGCCGTTCTTTAATAAAATACCGCAATATAGTTTTATGGTGCTGGTTAAAGCTGAAAAATTGCGACATTAATTTTCTCAATTCGTATGGAGTGTCGTGGTCAAGTTGACTAATAGTATGTCATTATCAGGTGGCTACAAGCCGTGCGGTCCTGCTTGTGCAGAATTGCAGTCAATTTACGGGGAACTTGAAATAAATTATTGGTTGTTGAATTTAACTTTATGTAACGGTGTTTAAGTTACAAATATTTTGCATCCTTTACCTCAACTACTGTTGCCAAACTGTCGGCCAAGTGTATTACCAATAACAACCGACTCCTCTCCATCAATATTAAAAATAAAACCTATGAATCTTGTACGTGGCAGAGCCATGCTGCAGCTGTATAATTGATGCTGCACGAATAGGTCAGCTCGACACGAAAAGATCACGCTGAGAATACCAGCTTAAAATAGCATCACTAATAAAAAGCTGCTATGCTGTTTTTTTACCGGGGACGAGGCATTCCATCTTACTCCCTAGGAATGACAAAAAAGTGAAGAGAATAGAATGGTATAGACATATTTATTCAATTTATATGACAACTTGTAATTCTTATTGAAAGTAATTTTTTACTTTTATCACTGGTCCCGAAAACAACTCTATGCTGGGAAAACCAGCAAGAAACGCAGTGTGATTTAAAAAAAAGATAATTATACAATATGAAAGATTGTAAAAACTATTCACAAAATTTATTTTAGAAACAGTTCGAAAGCGACGACCTCATTCCAGGTGAAATTATTAACCAAATATTCATTTTTACTATAATAACCCTTTTCATATTTAAGTTTTGTTCATTAATCTCGAAAATTAAATATATATTTCTGGAACTTAGTTGTAATAGCGTATATATTGCCGCAAGAATTAATTCCTGACTCTTTGGAGTCGAGTAACCGGTATAACTAACGTGTGCCTTGTTCCTAGTATTTACGGAATTTACATGATTATTTTTAATAAAACTATTTTTGTTATAAAGATATTAATAGTTACTTTGCAACCATCCGCTGAATAAAATCAAATGATGTATCTTACCTAGTTTGAAGAGCATCTCCCGCCCTCCCTCAATTGCGTGCACTAATCCCGTCACCACTAATCCCAGTACCACTACTCCCAACACCACTACTCCCAACACCACTATGCCAGGAATTTAGTTATTTAAAAAATATATCAAATTTTTATAAAAATATTGAGAAGCTATAAATTTAATTTATTTAATTCCTTAAACTTTTCTCTGAGGGATTTCTTAGGACCTAGGTTATAAATTGCTCTTGTGGCTCTATTTTGCAACACAGGTAGGTGGCTAGGATCTACCTCCGAACGGTCCACGCCGAGCAACGACATCCCTGGCTACTTTAGCGTGTGGTGACGGCTGAAGATCCCATCATGCGGTGGTGGGCCTCGCAAGGGACTGTCTGGCTTGCTACTACCCTCGCGTTGTAGTCAGTCGTGAAGCAGCTTACTGCGTTCCGTTTGCGAGCGGAAGAACCAGTGCCTTTGGGTACAGAAGGGTCATCAGTGGCACCGCTCAAGACTTGTCTGGGCTTCTGAACGAAGATATACCAGGTAACTCATTCTGGAGGGTACCGATATCCGAGACACGGTCTTGCCGTTGACTGACCGCAGGTAGTTGGGGGCCCAAGTAGCGCGCCAGCAACGCGCCAAAGACTGCCCTGCGAATTCGTGAAAAATCCCGGAGGCACTTCTTCGCGCGTGTACCTCACGAATATCAGAGGGTTAAACACAAACTTCGGTCTGATCCACCATCACTTTGAGACCAAGAAACTGCACCTATTCTTCTTAACAGGGAAGCAGATAGCAACCCCGTCTCATGTAATGTAACTCAACTACCCTGGTTACACGCTTGAACATAAGTTCAAACAGTGCGCTGGAGTCATGCCTGGGTCTATTGATCGCACAGTGGAGACCAGAAGTCAACCAATCTCTTTGAATACCTGACATGGATGATAGTTAAATCCCAACAACGGTATCCCTCTGCAGAGCTAGTTTCTCTCGGGGATTTTAACGCCCACTACAAAAAGTGGTTGTTCCTATACGAGAAAACCGATCATGCTGTGAGAGAGCCACGCAAACTTGTATTATCGCTAGATCTCACTTAGCTGGTTCAAGTAACCACGCCGGCATCAGAGTAGTACTTCTGGTGACAACAGACCCAGAAAGGCGTTCGATATCAGTCTCAGCTCCTTTGGGTTCATCTGATCATTCTCTGATGAAATTTGTATTGATCATCTCTCCTCCGGATGACCGTCTAGCGGGCACGAGGAGTGTATGACGATACGAGTCAGCGTGGGATGAGATGCGTTACTTTTTTGAATCTTATCCGTGGCGGCATGTGGTTTTCTCTTTGGGTGAAACCTCCTGCTCTGTCGATGTTCGCATAAACATTAGAAATATACTATAAGTTATTTTTTGTATAACTCGCGATGTCGTACCAATAAGAACCTATTATAATGATTTGGTTTT
The DNA here is from genome assembly GCA_907164705.1 of Parnassius apollo. Taxonomy (NCBI): domain Eukaryota; kingdom Metazoa; phylum Arthropoda; class Insecta; order Lepidoptera; family Papilionidae; genus Parnassius; species Parnassius apollo. Next base: position 9,418,507 of record CAJQZP010000008.1, read on the forward strand.
ATTAAACTTTAAATGCCCAATCTTAATTGGGAGGAAATTCCATCGCTAATGGTGAAATACTAGGACATAATTTTTTAATGTAACTATTTAGTCGTCATTCTAGTTGTTACCTTGAACCTATGATACTAAGTCGACTTAAAAGGGTCAAAACAAATATTTAATAAAAACAAAAGCCAATTTCAAAAACAACAAGAAATAATATACTTTACTCATAACAGCTGAAGCCGGTGCTTTAGTTCTTTTAAACACTTAGCAACGACTTCAGAAGCTAAACGTGTAAGTAATTCTATGGCTTCAAGTTAACTATTTGTAATCGCCTTTTACTTTCTATAACAATATATTTTTTTTACTTTTGCTCAAGCTGCGCTCGCAGACATGAGTAGACTGTGCTCGTGCTAAGGCCCGCAAAGAGTTCGTCTACCAGTAGGGCTATTCACAATCGTCTCGAAAAGGGAATTATGGGATGTCTCGGATTGTGGATATGAAAACTGGCAGCAATCACCGAATGGTTAGAGGCACACTGAACCTAAATGTTAAGTTGGAGAGGTCTGGTCTAATGAAGTCAACGCTTCGTCCCTCTCGTGTCTCATCCAGAATCACGAAAATTTTCAGCTCGAGTTACAAAAACGCTGTCAGTACCTAGATGACGACAATACGGTGGACGATATGAATGACAAGCTCGTGGAAACTGTATATGCGGTCAAAGCTAAGTTCTACTAAACCCGCTGCAGAAGAACACAAAAACTCACATCACACTCTTAATCTCATGGATGTTAGACGGGAGATGAAGCTCCAGTCGTCAGCAGATTTGACAAACTATAGGTAACTGAACAGACAGATCTCCAAATGCATGCAGCAGGACTTAAGCAACTTTAATACAGCTCATATTAAAGAAGCAAGTGAGCGGAACCAGGGCTCCAAAGTCTTTGCCAGAGATCTGTCTGCCAGAAAGAGCCAAATGTCAAAGCTGAAGACTAAGTGTGGCGGCATCGTTTCTGGGACGACTGCGATTTTGTGTGAGATTGAGATGTTCTATGGGCAGCTGTACAGATCATCGTCATCATCAGCAAGTTTTATCCGACACTATTCCGATGACATCCCGGACGTCAGTCTGAGCGAGATTAGAATTGTTCTCCAGCACCTTAAAAACGGCAAGTATCCGGGCGAGGATTGAATTACAGCGGAACTTCTACAAGCAGGTGGAAAACCGGTACTTGAAGTCCTTCAGAAGGTCTTTAATTCCGTCCTCCATGGAGGCACTACTCCCGAAGCGTGTCAGAAGTCCGAACAGTACAATCTGCCACTTTGCCCGGCTTATGTAAATTATGAGAAAGCTTTTAATTCCGTCGAAATTTGGGCGGTGCTACAGTCTTTTCAGCGGTGACATGTCATTGACTGTCGGTATACCGAAGTGCTGAAGTGTTTGTATAGTAGGGCTACGATGGCTATCTGAGTACAGAATCGGAGTACGAAACCTATCCAACTGCAGAGAGGTGTAAGACAGGGTGACGTTTTCAAGCTACTAGACTGGAAATGATACGGTTTTAATACCAATGGCGTGTACATCACTCATCTTTGATTTGCCGACGATATAGTCCTTATGGCAGAATCGCTGGAGGACCTAAGCGGTATGCTCAATGACCTTAATAGTGCCTCTCAATAGACAGGTCTTAAGATGAACATGGACAAAACAAAGATCATGTTGAATGTCCATATCACACTTATGCCAGTAGTTATTGAGAGCACTAAGCTCGAAGTTGAGTAGGTGAGAATTTGGGCTTCTGCGTCACTTGCTCTCGCTTCGCTCCTGCTACATATCGCTGAAGACCCCAATTCTCGTCAGTAGAGGTACAAAATTTTTAGTTTATCTAAATTAACGTCTACATACTCACAGTTCTATTCTGCGGGAACAAGTGTACTTCCACTTCCAGTTGAGTTATTGAGCATTATATTCAGAGCCTTTGCGAGATACTGCTGGTATTGCCGCATCTATATGATTGATTTTTAATAATAATACTTGTTTAGCCTAACTTCATTGTGGTTAGTGCTAATAAACGTTTTTTTTTTTGGATAGTTATACCTAATATAGTGTTAGCTCCTATTACTTGCCCGACTACAATTATCATTACCTCATTAGCAAAATCTATCGTATTAATATAAAACATCTATAATTTCTTCTGTTTATGGTCAGGTGTGCGAAGCTAGGCTTATGCTAATGTAATTGATAGAATCAATCGTTACTTTGCGGAAATCCATTATAATAAGGATATTAATTAATTTGCAACCAACCGCTAACTAAATAAAATTATGTGTCTTACCTGGATTGTAGAGCGCCTCCCGCCCTTCATTAATTGTTTCATTATTGTTTTATTCTCATAGCGAGTGTACTTTGATTACAACGCTCGTCAAATATTATCTATATTGGTGAGTTTAATAATTTTTTTTTACTATTTAGAAATTCAGCCGCCATTACCTTTTTTTGACTTCATACTTACGTTTTTGTTAATTGCAGATTATGGCCAACACTGAGGAACACAATGATTCTAATCCCATCACTAATCCGTATTATTATGCACATAATGTGAATAAATTTACACTAAACTGTGGACATCTTTGTCTAAAATTTTTTAGGAATTACTGGTAAAGGCATTTATATAGTGTATAAAATAAATAAACATATTAGTATAAAAATGCCTTTCACTGTGTCTATAACTGGGACAGGAGCCTCTTTATCAACGAACTATTTACCGACAATAGAACTACGAGTGTGGCCTTTTGTATTTTTCAACTTTCAATTCTATTCCCAATTTATATGAAAGAAACAATAAATTTTATTATGGTGAAAAAGAAATGATCGAAATTCCTGAAGGGTCTTATGAGCTTCAAGATATTTGTGATTATCTAAAAATTAATATTAAGAACACTGTACTAAAACTAACTTGTAACAATAATACATTGAAAACAAATATTTTTTGTTCTGAAGATGTGCACTTTAATAGAAGCGAATCACTGGGTAAAATTTTAGGCTTTGGTATGGAAACAATAAAAGCAAATATAATCAGAATCAAGGTATCCTATCACTATTCTATCGATAACCGTCGTGCGGGTTGAATGCGATGTAGTTAGTGGTTCGTTTGTCAACGGGAAAGCAAGCCATATAATTTATGAATTTGCACCTAATGTACCATCTGGTTATCGAATAATTAAAATACCTAGAAACTTGATTTATTTTCCTGTTAATCAAAGTTCCATGAGTGCTATCACTATAAAGTTATTGAACGCTGAGAATAAAGAGATAAATTTACGAGGTGAAGAAATACAACTGTATTTACATTACCGAAAAAAGCTTAAATCATGCTACCAAAGTTCCGAAGTAAAAAAGTATGTATAGAATAGCTCGGAAATACTACTCGGAGCGTTGGCCACTCCCCGGGAAGAACACCTTGCTCGGCGGGAGACTTGCCTTTTACCTTTCACGGCTACAAAAGTGTTAATTGCACGTGCTCAGCGATTAATAAAAACATCGCGAATAAACCTTCCGCAAGATGTTATTAGAAGACGCTGCTGCCTATCTGCTGGGTTGTTTCCCTTTGTCGCCTCTTATGACACCCACGGAATAAAATATAGTAGTGAATAACACTAATACTCTTACTACACAGTAGCAACTGTGAAACAAGGGGCAAATTATCTTGAAATTATTACAATGGATGAGGCCCATGTGCAGCATTGCACTTTTACAAACTAATGAAGAAAAAGAAACGAAACTCTCTGATATACTATTATTATATTATATTATATATATTATATTATAGTATTACTTTTAACATGCTTATAATTCTCTGAATTCCCGTGATTATAAAAACAAATAAATCTGAATTTATTCACATCTGAAAAATACAATCACATCTGGTCAAATATCCACATAAAGCTTTTTCTCAGAATAGTGTTACCAAATATCCGGTATGAAGATACTCGTAACGTGAGCTTAGGTTTTTGATATATGGCAATGGAACAAAAGCGACTATTTTGAGTTAAGTTCGTAATATTTACAACATCGTAGAATACATTTAAAACAGAACACAATAGAAGAAAAAGTAAACAAAGTCAATGGTTAAAAGTTATTAAAAAAACTTGACTGCGTAAAAAGTTTCCTGAAAAGAGAAAACTCGATATCACTTTCACAACTAAAATAAATCTAATGACATCTAACATATTCTTAAAATCTATCAAGTCTTCTTAAACTTCAATAAAACGGTCCAAGGTCCGATAAACTTAAAATTTTATTCTCGTTTAGATCGTAGTATTAAGTTTAATCAAAATTATTAGTAGATAAGGTAACTGAGTGCCTGCCAACCGTTTCGGTCGAGGCTTCCGCATTGACTAATTTCGATAATTTAGCTTTGGCGGATGACACTTACTCCACCCCTGCAGACATTGATATGCTCATCGGTGCATCTGTCTTCCCTCACCTTTTGTTACACAACAAGTTTAGGGGTAACTTCTTGTGTACCGCACCTTACGCATTAGAAACCGTTTTAAGTTACGTTATTATCGGTTCGACTTCCACGGTTCATTATATTTCGAGAACCTCTCATTGTTGCACCGCTGTTGAACCTCGACAATTATTAACTCGCAATTTTTTGGAAAAAATAGGAGGGAAACGTACTTTACCGCCTATACTTTGCTCGGACAAGATTATGCGAGGAGTTAAAAAGTAAGACGTTAGAGTCTATAAAAACGGGAATAGGAATAGAACCTGTAGCAGTTTCATCACAGCCGAAGGTAATGCCGAATAGGTATAGCCCTGGAGCCAGGTTTATAGACACTGTGTAGAAGGTTCAGCTTAGCAGGGTAAAATCACCCCACGACCCGTCAGGTGACATATTCGGTGCACGTGTTCCACGACACGTGACTCGAGTCGAGGTCGTCAGCGGAAGTGCGTGTAGTTCGGTTTGATTTAATTCAATCCCTTCTTCATTTATTATTTGACTTGATGTGGTATCTGAGACTTTTTTGTCAAGCGTATATATTATCCTAGATAGGACCTGTGAATCATTAACCTTCCTCTTTCGATGTATTTCAGGGAATATCGTGGGACCATAACTCGGACTTTCTTCCTCGTCTGATTTTTTGTTTCCTAATAAAGTCGCGGCCACAGTGCATGGAGACGAAGAGTCGCTGCAGCAGAAAGCGTGCCGCTTCTTGGATGCAACGGGTTGGACCTGCTGATGCCAATCTTTTTTGGCGAAGGGAAATAAAATACCTACGAGAAAGGGAAGTCAGGTTGCAAGCAGACCTATCAACTTTATAGAAATAAGTGGGGCTTCGCAAGCAACGGGCCACCAGCACCGTTATTCCAAAATGTTCGTCGCGTAACTTTACCACTTTTAATTCTTAATACTTTTGATTCGCTCTAGATATTACCTACTTACGATTATATAATCGTGTGTGATTTGGATTCAATTTATTTTTAGTAGAATTATAAATTAATATTTAACTTATATTGTTTGCTTAGCTTATTTGCGTTTCATATAAATGTATAGGTTAGTCTTGCCATAGCAGTACGCTGACGCTGTGTGATATTTGAATCATTTTGTCGTTACAACATAAAGCTTTCGTAGTTCTGGAAGTGATTCAGTAGTGTTTGTACGTGTTTCTGGTATCAATCGTTTATATGTAGTTTATATTGCGTAGCGTAATTTACGTTCGCCGATTTGTATGCTCTTATCCAATTCACATTTTAGTTTTAACAAACGACACCCTATAGTTTTACCACGTAAAGATTATTATATTTTGAATTTATTAGTTGATTACCACGATAAATTGAAAAGTCACGCCGGCCCTAAATTGTTAATGTCCATTTTGCGTCAGAATTACTGGATTCTTTCCGCACGTAATTTAATTCACAATTGGACGCACAGATGTATAGCTTGCTTTCAAGTTCGTCCTAGACCGTCATTCCCGGAAATGGCGGACTTTAGGTCTTGCCGTGTAACACAATCTGCAAAGCCTTTTATGCACACCGAGTCAGACTTTGCTGTTTCGTTTAAAGTCAAGCTTACTCGCGGGCGTGGTAAGATCCACAAAGGCGTATGTTTGACCACTTGCACTGTACACATAGAACTTGCCGGTGATTTAAGCACGACTAACTTCATGGGTACATTTAAAAGGTTTCTTTCCCGCCGCGGCCCTAGAAGTAAAGTGTACTCGGATAATGGTATAAACTACGTAGGAGCGAAATGTATTTTATCAGAGTTGCACGAGTTTTTAACGTCTAAATATTATAATTCGTAGTTCCCTCACGCCCTATCTGAGAACCACATCAAATGGTCTCTGAACGTCTTCGCCGCGGGTCATTTTGGGTGGAATTAAGAGACTAAGCGTAATTGGAAATCAAATTTTATTTTTCGAAGAATTAAGCACTGTAATTGCACAAATCGAGTGCGTTATGAACAGCCGTCCCTTAATCGTATTGTTACGTAAGCTTGTAACAACAGGTTTGTGACAATAAAAACTGTCGCATGAATTACCAAAATTAATACTTTAATCGCCAAACACCAATTAAAACTTAAAAACACTAATAATTAATCACACTGATTCACTTTATTTCGCTCCGAAGCTTCGCGTGTCTCGCCAAATTCAATACTGCCCCGATAGCGGCATGCAGCGGGTTTAAATACACTTTTACGCCGAATCATCCAGAATATTCCCGTAGATACGGGCGCTGACACTGTTTTCACTAGAAAGTCTAAGTTCTTCAATTCGATACTAGATGGCGCTGTTGGTTAAAAGATAAGTCATGTCATTTTCTGGAAGCCATCCTTGCTCTCGTCCCCGACACTAGATGGCGCTAGAGCCGGGTACATGACGTCAACTTAGGCGCACAACAGTATGTTGTCGAGTGACCCTCGGAGCCGCTAGCTCTAAACGCAGCACTTTTTTGAATCTATCGCCTTTGAAGTATTTACCCACTACAGATATAGACGATGATAAGCTCCATGTTCTTTCACGTCATGATATATTAGACCGGCTAGTGCAATCATTTTGAAAGCGATGAAGAACGGAATATCTGCATACGTTGCAATCTCTGCAGAAATGGAAAACGACAACTTAAACATTAACCGTCGGAACTATAGTTATTCTCATTAAAGAGAACACGCCGCCTCTTCATTGGCCATTGGCGACCGTCAAAGATGTTTCCAGGATCCGACGGAGAAACGAGGATATCTCGTGTTGTGACCGCAAACGGGTCATATATGCGTCCGTAGTTCTCGAATTGTTTTCTAGGTAAGATTGGTAGTTTAAATTAGGTCTGAGTTTTAGTTTTTCTTTAGCTTTAGTTAGTTTTGAAGGGAACCTTTCAAGCCGGGGGAATGGTTGCGCCAAAACAAACATTTTGTATACTATATTAGCTGGTAGTATTTCCTTCCCCTTCACTTCAGCGTCCTTCCTGCACGGGTACACCAATAGGATGCTAGACATGTGGCACCATTTTGGGTAACCAGTTAGATCCGCTGGCCAAAATGTGAAAGGCCAAGAACACACCACCGGCAGGTTGTCGAGGTGCCACCGCCGCACGGAGTAGTTAAAGAGCAACGCTAGTTGTGGTTGCACATCTGTGGCAGTCGCAAGATAAAACAACCTAATAGTGACGGCTTTTGCATAGTGCAATTTATCGTCGCGCACTACTGTAGCTGCAACATAGCGCCATCAACCTTAGGCGTGAGTAAAAGGCCGCCAGAAGATTAACGCTCAAGTAAGTGCATCTCCTTTCTTTCCTAGCATGAGCTGTTCTCATTTATTTGCCGCTCCTTTGCTACAACAGCTCACGCTCATACCTTTGCTGGCTGATATAGTAAATCGATCAAGCCGTTTTGGAGACTAGGCGGAAAAATCAGACAGACAGGTAGACAAAAATTTAAAAAAATATGTGTATTCGTATAAGTACCGTATACACACTGGTATGCATTTATTAAAAGTTGTTATTTAGACATTACAAATAGACACTTCAATTTGATTTATTTGTAAAGAAGTAAGAAGTAGAGGGTGTGTAAATTTGAAGAGAAATTACAACCAAATTGGAAATTAAGGGTAAAAGATTTTAAATTTCTATTTAGACGAAATTCAAGTTGTTGGTTAACCGAAACACGAAGCAAATCTTAAATCGTAAGCATGCAAACAAAGTCGAATTCTAGCCATATATCCGTTCACAGTGAATAGGTACCGTGTATGGTACAGATTGAAGCACTCATTCACCATTCACTTAATATTGTTTCACAAAAACACAACGTTACCGCGTTTTAAAACAATACCAACGCCATCTATTGGTAGGGATTGGCACTTGAAGATCAATAATATAATAGGTAGCTACTTAAGTATTTGTTTTGGTTGTTTATTTTCATTATTTTTTAACTTTTAAATTAGTATTTTTTGTTCAGGTGTAATTTTGTGCAATTTTTTGTACAAATATTCTTGTCAATTTTGTTTTACGTTTTTATGCAGTAAAAATATATTCTGTTATATTCAAATATTTTTCGATATCACATATGTTATTTACGACCCAAAAACCTTAAAAATGACAACCAAGTCGAACATACATACATCCATCCTTCTATCCATGTTGGTTTCAAACCATAATCAATGCCATTTTCGTAATTAACGTCCCAAAAAACCATAAAACGACACCCATATGACATTTCTACCAGGGCAATCTCATGGAGAAAATCTCTCCCTCCCACACAGTGTACTACCGGATGGCGAGAGCCCTCCGGATAGACGCTATAACCCATACTCCCCCCTCTGTCTCGTCCCGACGGCTCCATTGCCTTCGAAGACGAAGAAAAGGCTGAGTGCTTCGCTGACAGCGTCGCCGCTCAATGCTCTCCTAGCTCACAACCCACTGACCCCTTACACATCCAACTAGTAGAGGGCGAGGTCCGACGCAGGAACTCGCCCCCTACCGCCTCTGACCCTATCACTGTGTCCAAAGATGAGATTTCATCTACCATCAAAGGACTTAAGCCCAAAAAAGCACCGGGTGCGGATGGTATCTCCAACCAAGCCCTCAAACACTTCCCGGAGCAGGTAATCGCCTTACTGGCCATTATCTTTAACGCCTGCTTCGAATTCAGTTACTTTCCCACCTCTTGGAAAGAGGCAACTGTCATTGGCATTCCCAAGCCAGGCAAACCTCACCACCTCCCCTCCAATCACCGTCCCATCAGCCTCCTCAAGGCCATGGGCAAACTTTTCGAACGAGTCATTCTCGTGCGCTTGAGGCGCCATTTGTTTCCCACAGACGGCGACCCTCTTGTCATCCCACAACAATTCGGGTTTCGAGCCAAACACTCGTGCCCCCAACAAGTTCACCGCATAGTGGAATACATCCTCAGCGGTTTTTACCCTCGCCGTCAAAAAATCATCGCGGTCTTCTTTGACATTGCCAAGGCATTCGACAGAGTCTGGCACGAGGGCCTTATCTACAAACTGTACGACTTAGGCCTCCCGAACCGTCTCGTTTGCCTTGTAGCCTCCTATCTGAAGGATCGTACCTTTCGTTTTAGACATGAAGGCACGCTATCCTCTACCCGTCAAATAAAAGCCGGTGTCCCTCAAGGCTCTGTGCTTGCTCCCCTCCTATACATACTATTCACCAACGACATCCCTATCCCGTCGAATGGTGTTAAACTAGCCCTCTTTGCAGATGACACAGCCCTTTACTCTAAAGGCAACTCACTACCACAGATTCAGAATAAGATCCAAAAGTCAGTAAGCGACTTAGTAGCTTGGTTCCAAAAATGGCGTATCGACGTAAACCCGGAGAAAAGCCCCGCCGTTTGCTTCGAATATAAAAGACGTCGTCTCACCACCACTCCGCCAATCAGGATGTTAGGAACCCCAGTCCCGTGGCAAACTAAAGCCAAATACCTAGGCGTCACCCTTGATACAAGGCTTACTTTCGAGCCCCATATCAAGAAGGTTACTCGCGCCGCACGTTTTTAAATGGGTAGGCTCAACAGCATGTTGGGCAGACACAGTAAAATATCCCTCCGCAACAAGCGAACCCTATATAAGGTCTGCATACGACCTGTCATGACCTACGCGGCCCCCATTTTCGCACATGCTAAGCCCAAAGCTATAAATGAACTTCAAATAGTTCAAAATCTATTCTGTCGTAGGGCCACTAACTCGCCCTATTATGTCCGTAATGCCGACCTACATCGAGACTTAGAGCTACCAACAATCCAGCCGTTCCTTAAATCACTCTCTGAGAGATTTTTCAAAGCCTCAGAGTCCCACCCAAATCATCTCATTCGTGAGACAGCTGCCTATGCAGCCCCTATCCACACTCGCTATAGTGTGCGCAGACCGAGAAACTCTCTCTCGGACCCCCCAACAAGCTTTCGGCTGACCTGAACTGCCTCCTGGCGGCTCAGGCCGAGCCTACATAACACATCCCTTAATCTGCCTTAGTTAGGCACTCTTCTAAGCGGCTTTTCGCCGCTTGCGCCCTCCTTTCTGCCAAGGAGGGTCGCGTTCGTATACGGCTTAGAGATCTCTAGTCAGATCGTTAAGCCAATTCCTAAAAGGTTGGGTTTAGTGGGTAAAAGTCACCACATAACCACGCAGCCGGCTGCGTGGTATGCTATGAGCATTCCCAACCTCCCTCCCCCGCTTTCCGGAGGGTTGCCCATATTTGCTTCGGGTGCAAAAAAAAAACATTTCTACCACATCGCACACCCACAGAGGATGATGGTAGGTACTTCCCATCTTCTACGTTGGATTTTAAAATAGTTGTTTTCGTAATCAGCGACTCGATCACCCATAAAAACGATACCCATGTTGATTTTCAGAATTTGTCACCCATTTTCCACCTTTAAGGGGGTTGAATTCTGAAAGAGCCTGAAACACTTGTTAAATCATTTATTGATAGTAATACTCCTGTGAAGTTTCGACTAAAATAGTTTAACTAATATTGTTTCCCCATACAAACTTTCAACTCATTTTCACCCCCATATGTGTCAAATTTTCAAAAAGCCAAAATTTTCAAATACGTAATTATTTATTTCTAATTTTTAACTTAGACTTAAAAAAAGTTTCAGGCTTCTAGCTCTAAAAATGACGGACGTTCGTACAAAGTTTTAACCCCTATTTCACCCCCTTAGGGTGCCTACGTTATTACAACGGATTGTATACCTAATTTCATTCCGCAAGCAGCATTAAGCTGCTATTTCACGCGGGCATTCTGTGATAGCGTGGTCCTTCGCTGGTCGCGCCAACCCATTCATGCTACAACCATAATATAGCTGCAGCGTGGCTCTACCACGTCAAAATTATAAGGATACTGTTGCCCATCTCTTTCAGTTTCCTGCAATCGCCTCTTACGACACATACGGGATATCATAGTACTCATAACCTCAAGAGTTCACTTTGAGAAAAATATATATTTTAATAGCAATAGATTATAAATAAAATCTGATAAAACATTTTACAAATCAGAATAATTAACAGAATCAGGAGTTACTTCCGTTACATGTTAAAATCCGTTATATTAAATGTGGCAAAAATTAATTTGCTTAGATTCGCGTAATAAAATAATGATATGCCTTACCTGGTTTGAAGATTACCTCCCGCGCTCCCTCGATTAAATTGGGTGAGTATATAATTTTATTTTATTAGACGATGGTGTGTCTTTCTGGTGTGGTGGTGTTGAGGGTAGTGATGCTGAGATTAGTGGTGACTGGGATAGTGCAACCAATTGAAGGTGGGCGGAAGGCTTGAAACTAGGTAAGACATATCATTTTATTTTATCGTATTACTTGAATAATATGAATTAATTTCAAACAAATTTAGTTATATTTTTCTTGTTTAATTTCATAAGAGACTCATTTCCAAGTGCAAAAGCTTGATGGACAACTTTAAAATAAAAAAAAATAGCAATTTTATTAGCCAACTTACTTTTTTATACATTATAACAATATGAACATGAAAATCCATACTAATATTATAAATGCGAAAGTGTGTTTGTTTGTTTGTTTGTCCTTTCACGTCGCAACAGAGCATCGGCATGGCATGATTTTTTTGTATGGGGATAGTTCGGTGGCTGTAGACTGACATAGGCTACTTTTTTTCAGCGGAAAAACATCTCATTCCCGTGGGAAAATCGAATATGTTGCAAAATTTAATTCAGCTAGGTAGCGCCACCGTGATTCTACAAGACGGAAGACGGTACGATGGACGAACACAGGTTAGAATATCTGGATTATTATGTCTTTTTATCAAAATTAATAAAAAAATGTATGGATCTGTATTTTTCCACGCAGGACCGGGAAGAGAGCGATAAAAAACATAAAATTCACCAGCTGACATACAGGCGTGATTATAAGTATGGATCAGAAATACTATCACCACCTATCACGCTTTCACCCTTAACTATTACTTAACTGTGATAGAAACAGTTCTTAGTAAGCCTTATTAATAAGCTCTAGGAATATTTATTGAACGGAAATGAATACATTTCTTATATGTGGTTATGAATGAATCGGTATTACGATAAGAAAAATTGTGCAAAATTATAAAAAAAAATATTTTTGAGCGTTCTTATTAACTAACGAATACATAGTTTAAATTGATTCCGTTAGATGTTGTTACTAGGTTTTTAAAACGCGGTAACGAAATGTTTCCTGACTTGTACTTAACTCCCGCCGTTGAGCCGCACGTCAACTTATAGTACATATGGTACCTATACGTTTAAATTGTTTCTATTTCGTAGCTTATTCGACTACGTGGTTTCGATTTCGGTTGTTTGTTATTTGCTTTGTGATTTGGTTAAGGTTAAATGGATTTATATTGGCTTTCATTTTCGGATTTGTATATTTTATTGGATCGGTTTTGTTGAATTGGTTGGTATTTCTTTATACATATTTAGACTCTGGCTTTGATTTTTGATTTTGTTTATTTAGAGTCGTGAACCGTTTCCGTTGTTTTAGGTTGTTTAACAATATTCAAAAGGAATATTAATAATATAGATAGTGTATACGGTACCTATACACTTGCTTCTTTTTTCGTTGGTTATATTTATATTGACTACTGCTTTCGATTTCGGTTTTCTGCGATTTGTTTTGTGAATTAGTTTTGTTGTTTTGATTTTAAAAAATAATTAAAAGGAATGTTATTATTCCTTTTAGATATTTTGGATTTGCTTTAAAAAAATATTTAAAAGGAAATTTAATTTCTTTTAGGTATTTTAACGTTTTTATATAAATAGGTTTTTTGTTACTTCATAATGCCTCGCAAATGTAAGTCCAGCCTTTCAAGAGTATCTTCTCAAAAACAAGCGAAAAGATTAGCTCGATCATTAGAATCTTTAGAAGATGCTGAACTGAGAAGGCAAGAACTAGCAGAGCGTCAGGCTGCTTTTAGAGCATCTGAGACACCTTCTCAACGTCAGCAAAGGCGTCTTGAACAGACAGAGCGTCCGGCTGCTTTAAGAGCTTCAGAAACACCTTCTCAAAGTCAGGAAAGGCGTCTTGAACAGGCAGAGCGTCAAGCTACTTTAAGAGCTTCTGAAACAACTTCTCAAAGTCAGCGAAGGCGTCTTGAACAGGCAGAGCGTCAAGCTACTTTAAGAGCTACTGAAACACCTGCTCAAAGTTAAAAGGCTATTCGAACAAGCGGAACTTCAGGCCGCCTTAAGAGCCGCGGAAACATCTGATGAAACTCAACACAGACTCATTGAGCAAGCTGAACGTCAATCCTATAAGGGCATCTGAAATACCAGAACAGACACAGGCGCGGAGAGATGCAAATGCACAGCTCCAAGCTGAACGTCGACAAAATTTTCAAAGAAACAATTGGTCGGTTTTTAATGACGCAGCATTCAATTATGATTCGTTGATTGATTATAAAAATCACAGGTTAGTTGTTATCGGACTGGAAATGGAAATGGAAAGATGAGACCGCTGGCATGTGCTGTTCCAATGGCAAAGTGTCTCTTCCGTTACTTGGGGAACCAGAAGAACCTTTGAAAACTCTCTTTTTATATGATGGTAATGAGTCACGGCGCTTTTTAAACAGGATCCGGAAATATAACTCATGATTTCAAATGACGTCCTTCGGAGTTGACCGGGAAATAATAACCTACATTTACGGTGCAAGGGCAAATTTATCATAAAATAGGTTCACTTTTTTCAGTTGAAAACGAACAGCATAAATTTTTACAAGTATATTTTATGGGTGACGAAGAAATTGAAGTAGACCGTCACTGCCAATTTATCCAGGGAGTTGATAGACCAGGGAGATAAACGTAACATTTTAGTCAAAACATTTAAAATTGCTTTAGAAAACATACTTGAAGAGGATTATAAAGTCGTCATTCACGCAGATCGGACCCCTTGAGGAGAGTATGAAAGGCGCTACAATGTACCTTTGATAAACGAAATAGCAGCCGTAATTAGTGGTGATCAATTTTCTTCACGAGACATTGTCTTGCGAGCACGTGATGATATGTTGCAACGGGTAGCCGATACACACAAGTTTTATGACGCTCTGCAATACTCATTGATGTATTGCAAAGGACAAGAGGGTTATCATTTTCAAATTCCACTCATTAACCCGGTCACAAAGGAGCCTACTCCAAGCAAAAAAGTATCATGTATGGATTTTTATGCGTATCATATGATGTTGCGAGAAAATGATTTTAACCACTAAGCCCGGTGTGGACAATTATTTCATCAATTTTGGTGGACATGTGTGTGAAGGTTTCAAGTTAACGTCTCCGTTATATATCTTTAAATCAAAAAAGCTGCGCGTTGAGAATTATATACATTTACAAGATGCAGTTTCTAGCGACGCCAATGTAAACCTCAGAGATTTAGGTAAATGGTAATTCTGCCCTCATCATTCGTTAACAGTCCCCGCTACCTACATGAGTACACACAAGACACATTCGCCTATGTACAAACTTACGAAAGACCTGATCTTTATGTTACTTTTACTTGCAATCCCACATGGAAAGAAATAACCGAGGAATTAATGCCGGGGCAAAAAAGTACTAACAGACTCGATTTAGTTGCTAAAGTATTTAGATTAAAAGTACAAAAATTAATATATGTAATTAATAACGGGAAAATTTTCGGAGAGGTGCAGTGTTTCATGTATTCAATTGAATGGCAAAAAAGAGGATTACTGCATGGCCACATTCTAATATGGCTTAAAGAGAAGTTGCGGTCCAGTCAAATCGACGACATAATAAGCGCCGAGATTCCGGATCCTGAGCAAGATAAAGAATTGTATGTTACCATCGTCCGAAATATGATTTACGGTCCATGTGAAGCATCGCCATGTATGAAAGAAGGAAAATGTACAAAGAAGTTCCCTAAACAGCTATTAAAATAAACAGTGCACAATGACAATGGCTACCCTTTATACAGACGCAGAGCTCCCGAAGATGGTGGCAGGAAAGTTACAATCAAATCTCGCTCTGGAGCGTTCGAAACCTTAGATAACAGTTGGATTGTCCCGTATTCGCCCATTCTATGTAAAATGTTTAATGCCAACATTATTGTAGAAGCATGTAGCTCTGTCAAATATATCTGTAAGTACATAAATAAAGGAAGCGACCAAGCAATATTTAATCTCAGGAGTGAAGGTGAGGCAAATCCCGTTAATGAAGTACAGACCTTTCAAGCAGGGCGTTATGTCAGTAGTAACGAGGCAGCGTGGCGTCTCCTTGGCTTCCTTTTACACGAAAGGCACCCAACAGTTACTCACCTTGATGTGCACTTAGAAAACGGAGAGCGTGTTTATTTCACCGAAAGAAATTTTCAAGAAAGAATTGCATCACCGCCAAAAACTACACTATCAGCCTTCTTTCAACTTTGTCAAACCGACCCCTTTGCAAAAATGTTGTTATATTCTGAAGTCCCCGCTATTATATCTGGAACACATCTAGGAAAGAGTGGAAACGCCGTTGCAAATTGGCCCGGTGTACAGTCATCAGATGCCCTTGGTCGTGTGTACGCCATCCATGTAACTAATTTTGAATGTTTCTGTTTACGATTGCTGCTGCACCATATTCGGGGTCCTACAGGATATAAAGACCTTAAAACTGTCGACGGTCGGGAATGCGCAACTTATAGAGAAGCATGTGAAGCTCTGCATCTTTTAGAAAACTATAATAACTGGGATAAAACCATGGAGGAAGCTGTGCAGTGCCAGTCACCAGTCAAAATTAGGAATATTTATCCAACTCTCATATCATCTTGCGGGCTATCTAATACACATGAATTGTGGGACAAATATAAAGAGTACATGGCGGAAGATATTTTGCAAAGGTTACAGCAGACACACGCAAACATGACATTCAGTGAACACATTTATAATGAAGCACTTGGAAAAATTGAAGATAAAGTAATGGCAATGGTAGGCAAAAAATTAAGCGACTTTGGAATAATAAGCCCTCAGCGAACAACCGAAAATGAGCTAAGTGATGAAATTATACGTGAAACAAACTACGATATACTAGCTTTGCAGCAACAAGTAGCCGAATTTGTACCCCGCTTGCTTCCCGAACAAAAACGAGTTTTTGTCAAATTATTAGGACAAATTGAATCTGGAAATGGTGCACTTTTCTTTTTAGATGCCCTTGGGGGAACTGGGAAGACATTTTTGTTAAATTTATTATTAGCGCAAGTACGGAAAGATAAAACATTTCTGTGGCCGTAGCTTCCTTCGGTATAGCCGGCACGCTGCTAAGCGGGGGCCGCACTGCACATTCTGTTTTAAAACTCCCTCTAAATCTATCCCAGGAAGAATCTCCTATCTGCAACTTTATCAAAAATAGTGCACGAGGTATAATGCTACGACAATGCAAACTTTTAGTGTGGGACGAAAGTACAATGGCGCATAAAAAATGCGTTTAAAAACATTTAAATAGGCTGACGAATCAATTTTGCTCAGTTTCCTTTTAATGGCTGCATTTCTGACAAATCTATAAAACTCAGTTTTCTTTCAATTCAAAAAGCTATGGATAGTTCATTTCCCAGTGACCATGCGGGCGAAGCTGCGGGTAACAGCTAGTTCAAAAATATTTTATACAAGAAATACAAATAAGGTCTGTCACCCTTTGAGGACTAATATTAAAATGCCTCGTTATCAGACTCCTTGCTCTGGTTCTCGTCACTAATCTTAAGAAATAATGCTGTAATGTACATTGGTATTCTGTGATCATTTAAAACTTTTTTAGTTTGTAAATAAACAAATTAGTTTTATTTAAACTTTTGGGTTTAAATTTTTATCTGATTTTAAAATAAATCTCACAATTTAAGTTAACTTTATTGTAACTCTATAATACTCGTGATAATTTATAATGAAACTATAAATATATATAAATAAAATATTCTGTATTGTATTATACATTTAGAATTTCGATATGAGTAACAAAATATTTTCTAGGTACTCGAATTCTATTTCTGCTTCCTTCTGGGTAGGTATCACTTATTTATTTCTATGCCACCAAATAGCAGTGCTTGCACTCCTGTATTTTGGTCTGTAGGTGTATATAGAGCCAATATATTTACAGGTATTCCATTTTAGTCCTCAAAGTGACTATGCATCCGTAGCTTTCTTCGTTTGAAGTTCTGCTAACTTGGTGTCTCAAGGTGTCAAAGGACTGCAGAGCAATATGTCATTAGATGAACTGCAAGTTCTTCTCTCACTCCAGTTTTGTAAAACATTTATGTGTGCCTATATTAGGGTTAGGGCTTAAATCAATTTTAGTTTGCTAACTGAATAAGTTAAGTTATTGAATACCTGGTGATCACCAACGAATTTATAGTCATCGTGACTGAGGAAAATTAATTTTAAATCGGATATTTTAAATGCCTCTTCAATGTAAATAATACTCGACGTTAAATTGACGTTAAATTACAACAAAGACTGATACTTCGGTAATAATTGAAAAGGTTCTGAATAAAACTATTATTTATGGATTTTATCGCGTTTAATTCAACTTTAATTTATTTTTATTATCCCGACGTTTCGGGTGCTTTACAGCACCCGTGGTAACGGGGGGGGGACTGAGATGTTTGACGTCCCAATGTCATAGTTAGTCCGGCTACCTTCAGTTTTTGAATATTAGTTTTTGGTCCGATTTACGCAAAATGAACTTATATTATCATTAAGTCTTGCAGTGATATGCTTGGGTTTGAGTTTAATTTTGTTAATTATAGGATCCCAAGCAGATGGCAGCACCCATCCATCTTCTCTATTGAAATTTGGATGTTTTTTAATTTCAATAGCGTCGCGTATCATCCTTGGCAGGAATCGGTGTTCTTTTGCGAGGATTTGTGGTTTATCAAATATAAGTGACTAAAACTAAAAGGTGAGATTCACCATTTAGTTTTAGTCATCCAAAATCATGATAACACTATTGGTCACACTGTGTATAGAAAAAAGACCCATACCAACCGATATCTGAATGGTGAATCTCACCGTCATCCTTCACAGTTAGCTACCGTAGGTAAATCTTTGTTTCAGAGAGCACGAGGGATCTGTGACAGAAAACAGCTGGCCGCCGAGCTTCAGCATGTCAAGCAAGTATTGCAAGACAACAGCTTCGGTTCCCGCGCCTACGTCACAGTGAACGAGTGAAGCCGGCCACAGTCGAGCGCTATTATATTAGAGCGTAAGTGCGATTCTCTTGAAGTTGTCCTACTGATGATACATGTTGCCATGGGGCAACTCGGCGCCATATTGTTTATATCGATTTTTTTTCAATGGCAAGGAATGGGGGATAAGTCGCTCGCGTCCGTAGGCTTTGACCACCTGTTCCTAGGCCCACCCTACACGTGTCCCCCGGGTGGTGCTAAATGAGCGATAAGCCGATAGCACAGACTCGGCTCCACGCCGTGGTAGCGGCGTAAAATATACTACCCCATATTTCGCACCATGACTAACCAAATAAAGGAAATGGCCCCGAGTTCCCGGCGCCCCTTTAATGGGGCAGGGCTGCGAAGAATCTCCGAGAAGAAAACCGGCGACGAGGTTCGCTACCCGTCACGTTCTGTCTCCCGGAGAGGCGAAAAGTGGATTGCAGAGGCCCGTCTGGCTACGTTGAATGTATGTGGGGCAATGAATGATAAAATGGATGAAGTATGCGATATGATTTATGATAGAAGAATAGATGTGTTATGCGTAAATGAGACGAAAAGGAAGGGGAAGGATGTCACTACACATGGCATGTATACCGTATACTGGTCTGGTGTAGACGAGATCGAGCGGGCATGCCATGGAGTAGGATCATCCTTTCAGAAAGAATAAGCCAATGTGTGAAAGAGTATGAATGTGTAAGCCCAAGACTGCTATGGATACGAATGAAAAAGGGCTTAAAGAAGTTGTTCGTGTTAGGGGTCTACGCCCCAGACATGTCTAAGCCCACTTATATCCGAGAGCAGTTTTGGGAAATGGTAAGGATGGTGTTAATGAAGTGTAAGGGAAATGAAAATATTATTATGCTAGGAGATTTTAATGGAAGGGTTGGGGTGAGGAGGCTTGGTTATGAAAAGATATATTGGGAACGTTTGGTGATGAAAGTATAAACGAGAATGGTGAAAGTCTCCTCACCGTATGTATGGAAAAGAATCTTTTTGTAATGAACACTTGCTTTCGCCACAAAAGGATTCATATGTATACTTGGGAAAGAGGTGACGATAGAAGCATGATAGATCCCATAATTGTGGATGAAAGATTGAGGGGCGCAGTGGTGGATACAAGGGTTTACCGGGGTTCTAACGTAGGAACGGATCATTATTTGGTTTTATGCCGAATTGATGGTCTATTCAGGCGTTGGCGTCATCGGTCATCTGTGTATACCACTGCGTTACAGCGTATAAGAACAGAAAGGTTGCAAGATGAAGGTGAGAGAAACAAGTTCAAATGTAGACTGAAAGAAAATATAAGTGGTTTGGATGAATTATGTATGAAGGAGTTAGACTTGGAGAATGTATGGTAAAATGTAAAGAAAGGTTTAGTGCATGCAGCTACCGAAGTATGTGGTGTTAGTAAGAGAAGAATGAAAGGAAAAATAATACGTTATGGTGGGATGATGAGATACGTATGGAAGTTGAAGCAAAGAAGAGAGCATGGCTAGATTTACTAGCAACAAAGGCTGGTAATTCTAGCGGTACGAATTATGATATTGAGAGAAAAAAGGCGGTCTTTAGACATCTTAATAAGAGAGTAAAAGAAGTAGTTGAAAGATAAAAGCAAGAAAGAACGGATAAGAATGATAGAAGAATATCGGATAACTTCCAGGCAAATATTAAAATGTTCTGGAAACTTGTAAGAACTGCCAGGGGACATTCAAAACAGCCTATGATGAATGCTATAAGAGACGAGAATGGCTATATTCTGAATGATGAAGTTTTGAGTTTAAAGAGATGGAAGGAATATTTTGAAAGCGTGTTTATGAGTGAGGAGACAACATGTGTACTAAGTGAAGTAGAAACTCCGAAAGAAGAGGAAAGAGGTAGCGAGATAAGTATAGATGAAATAATGAAAGCAATGAAAAGCATGAAAACGGGTAAGGCGCCCGAATATGATAGAGTTTCACTCGAAATGCTAAGGGCTGGAGAGGAGGTGGTGGCAGGCCTGCTGCACACCTTGTTAAATTTATGCTGGGAACTGAAGCGGGTACCGGTAGACTGGTGCAAAGCCGTGATAGTCCCAGTATATAAAGGAAAAGGGTCGCAGCAGGACTGTAAAAACTACCGTGGCATCAGCCTTCTTAGCATTGTGGGAAAACTGTACGCTGGTCTGATTAAAGGGTCATCTATAATTTGGGATGTGCAAGCGGGATTTAGAAAGGGAATGGGATGTACAGATCAAGTCTTTTCCATGCGCATGATCGCGGAGAATTTTCTGGCCAAAAACCAAAAGGTTTTTTGTGCGTTCATGGACTTGGAAAAGGCCTATGACAGAGTGGATAGGGATTTGCTATGGCAAACACTGAACTCATTTGGGTTGAGCGCTGGCTTGATACAGGCATTGAAGTCTCTTTATAGGGACTCTAGTGCTTGTGTTAGGATCAACGGGGTCTACTCGGACTGGTTTTACATCCATAAAGGTGTCAGACAGGGCTGTGTGGCTTCCCCGTGGCTGTTCAACCTATTTATGGACAGTTGTTTGCAAAATTTGAAAGTTGAAGAATGCGGATTAAGAATGGATGAGTTAACCGTCAAATGCCTTTTGTACGCCGATGATCAAGTCATTCTTGCGTCGTCGGTAGCCGCGTTGCAAATGATGGTTACATTAATGAACAGATCATTAAAAGAAAGGGTATGAAAGTGAACGCAAGTAAGACGAAGGTTATGGTTTTTGAAAGAGAAGAAAGTAAAACGATTTGTGAAATAAGAATAGAAGGGGAGTTGATCGAGCAAGTAGATGAGTTTGTATATTTGGGCTGCGTATTTAGCAAGGATGGGAGATATGATAAGGATATAGAACGACGAGTGAATGCGGGAAATAGAGTAAATGGGGCCTTGCACTCTATTGTGAAGAGTCAAAATGTGTCGAAAAAGGCACGTATGGCAATTCACAGTACTGTGTTGGTCCCTACTTTAACGCATGGTAGTGAAAGTTGGGTGTGGCAGAAGAAGCACGAGAGTAGAATAAACGCAGTAGAAATGCGGTCGTTAAGGAGTATGTTAGGGCTGAATCTGAATGACAGGGTAAGAAATTGTGTAATAAGAGAAGAGTGTGGTTTGCAAGATGATGTTGTGACCAGGATTAAGAAAGGAATGCTTCGGTGGTTTGGTCATGTGGAAAGAATGAATGAGGAAAGAGTGACAAAGAAAATGTATGTTGCAGAAGTGAATGGCAGAGTCGGAAAGGGACGTCCTAGGCGAAAATTTATCGACCAAATTGGCGATTTATTGGAAACGGGCCAAATTAGGAGTACCCTTAACCGACGAGCATGTATGCGTAGGTGTATGGATGTGAAGGAGGCGAGAGAGGTGTGTTAGGATCGTGCCAAATGGAAATCTGTAGTCTCTGCCTACCCCTCTGGGTGACAGGCGTGAGTGTTTATGGTATAGCAAGGAATTGTTATTTTCAAACGCGACAATTATTCTTTTTTTGTAAAAAAAAAATTAAAAAAGGTGCTTTGTTTTTTTACGATAATATTAGTAGTAATAACTTCCAAATTAAGGATTTTCAAACTTTTAATAATTCTTCGAAGTTTCATCGTAAAAAGTCAAAGAAACTTTTTTATTTGTATTTCTTCAAAGTATATAAAAATTGTCCCGTTTTTAAATAACTATTCCTTGCAATTGAAAAAAAAAATCGATTTAAACCATACGACACCGAGTTTCCTCATAGCAACATGCATTTATATCATCAGTAGGACAATTTTAAGAGAATCGCATAAAAATTGAGGTGGACTAATTTTTGGTACTTATGCTCCGATTTCTCCTGTACTATTTGGCATTTTCTCCTTTTAAAGGTTCATGAAATAAATAAATTCAACTTATTCTTATTGCTGAACCTGGACGAACAGGAATATTTTCTCTATTAAAATTTAACGCTTTTTATCAACTTATTTAAAAAAATGAAAACAATGAATGAAGTGACAAAATTGACTTAATTATTAGCTATTGTTGGACTACGACCCCATTTAATGGAAAATAATGATGCCATCCCATATCCTTAAATATACCAGCTTAATTACGGTCTAAATACCCTTTTATGAACGTATCCATCTTTAGGAGGGCATTAAAATGCTTATTTATCTTATATGTATATCGTTATCATCAAATAATAAAATAAAAAATAATCAGAGATATAAAATAAAAAATACTCAGTATAATTATATAATTATGTAATAATCTATATTGAATAAAAATCATTCCATTACATTTCGTCATCAAAATATACAAAAATCAGCCTTCCCCATAGTTACCTACGGGTATGTGGGGATTATCTTCAGCCTTACAATTTAAATTAATCTTAATATTAAGTAATACAACGAAATGACAGAAACTCGCGGTGCACAAACAAACTTGTGGTCCGATGACGGAAAGGAGAAATATTGAAAATTTTAATTTTTAATCTCCTGTCGTAAACAACAAAACACAACGTCTACCCTAATATTTCACCCGCTTCTTATCACTGGTGTCGATAAACATCCGCAACTAAAACTCTGACCGAGACCGAGCCTCCCTTACTACCGATTTGAGTATGCCCCAAGCACTAGCTACACCATTCAATCTACATTTATTACTTTAACGTACCCTTATTTTGACTTGACATCGCGATGTAATTTCATATGCTAATACTGTAATACTAAATAAGGGAGTTAGATATGTTATAAATCATTAGCTGTTCCCCAGCACGTTGCTACCGCAGAAGAAATAATATTATGAAATTATCAGTTTAAAATCGGAAGAGTTTAAAATTTTAATTGGGAAAGATAAATATTAAAAAGTTAAATATCATTCAATTCATTGAAGTTTAGTGATATATAACTTTCAAATAAATTTGTCGAAACGGTATGCACGCTACATACAGTAAATTAATTGTACTATGCCTACAACATTCGTGCAACTGCCAGCAAAGTTTTAGCCCAATCTAATTAACGGTATGGCTGAGCAAAAAATACGGACAAACAAACATTAATTTTTATGTATTAGATTAGAAGATTAACGAAGTCATAAATTTGTATTGATTGGTATTTCTCACAGTAATTTTTAAATAATTTAGGATTTACATGTAACTGATTTACATAAGGCTTTAAGCCCGGACTTTGCAACCTTTTTCTATTTAAAAATCTTAAATCTAAAATTTCAATAATATCAGGTTATCACAATTCCAACGTAGAACATAGAAGTTCACAATGTTTAGAAGGTAGGAAAGCACGTACATAACATGCTGTGATGAATTTTATCAGTATTTAAAGTTCAACGTACCGTTACCGCTACAGCCTATTAAAGTCTACTGCTTTACATAGGCCTGGGGGCCATAGGGTTGGGGGTATTTGCCATCGTTATCACGTTTGGTGTTGGCAACCGAAGTATATTATGTTTAGTCGTTATTAGGCTTATTGGCTGATTTGAACCAATTATGTAAACTATTGATGGGGGAACTGTGAACAAGATTTATAAAATAATCTTCATTTTAAAACTTTCTTATGACTCAGACCTAGACACATTCCATGGACTAAATTTTCTAGTTGGACTCAAACAAACACTTTGATTTATTTATTTTTAATCATATTTATTACATTTTGACGGAATGTGCCTAGAACTTGAGAGAAAAAAGTAACTGTAAACTAGATAAATCCTTAATTTTTTAATTTTGTTATCTAGACAAGCATACGGCAATATTGGAAATCGCAACGACAGTGTGTGTTACACGAAATATTTTGAGCCACTTTAAAAAGTTATTAAATTACTCTTTTTATTTAACATACATAAAAAACAAATATGGAAAGGGTGATAATAGCAGTCACTTAAATCATCGCCAAGCTTCATAGCAGTTGCTTTAATCATAGGATCTACAGGAATGTATAACGTTTTTAGAACTGCTATGGAGCTTGGTCCCCCCAGGTGGCGGAGAAGTTCCGACCGTTGCATTTCAACACTTTGCCAATGACCGTGTCAATGAGGAGTGGTTCCGTGATTCCACGAACACCGTCCCGAAATCCATTTTGAGCGCGTGACATCACTAGATTTATTTCCAGATGACGAGTGATTCTCGCGCTCAAAATGGTTGTCAGTATCTTATATATGGTGGGTAGACACATGATGGGGCGGTATTTGCTTGAGCCTATGGTATCCTGATCTTTAGAAACTAAGTTAGTGATTTTAGTAGAGAGAAGACTTTAGAAGAGAAGAGGCTCGGGAGCAAGTTCTGGTCGAGAGCCTCTTGCAACTGTCTGACGAGCACAGCTTGACACACTACGAACCCCTTCAGTTAGTAATGAAGCAGCCCGTCGAGCCCCGGACTTTTCCAGTTTGGGGCCCTACGGACCGCCTTCGCCACGTCTTCTGGCATTATGGTGACGGGGTCTACAGGCGTAACACTTGCACTCTGGCTTGCCACAGCTTTCATCCAAGGGCTCGCTGTCGCTGTGTTTTACGGGCTCTGACCACAGGCTATCGTAAAGCGACAATTAAAAACAAAAGAACCTAACCTAACAACAACGAAACAATAAAAAAACGAATAATTTATTTAAAATTTTAAAAGATATTTACAGTTTTTTTATATAAAAAAAATATGAAGATGATGATGGGTGACGTGAATTACAATTATTTAAAAAAAAAAATAACAAAGATAAATGAGTACTGAAACGGAGCGCGAAGACCAAGGTGGCACACCGCGCTTGGCAGTGGTGCTCACCGCTCACGGAGTATGCACAGGCTATGCCTGTGGTAGGTGCGCAGCGCCTGATCTCCCTAGGCACACGCAGCGTCTGGACACCCGGAGCAGTAACGCAGCGTGAGGAAGCAGTAGGCACACACAGCGCCCGGAGTAGGCACACGCAGCGCCCGGAGTAGGCACACGCATTGCTTGAAACAAGCACGCACAGCGGCTAAAGATAGCGCGGGCACTAGTAGGTGGAGGCGTAGGCGTGGCTAGACGACGACTTCAGATGAAAGCGGAGGCTTGCAGGATCCCGGGGCAGTGCAGCCCCGGGATAAGCCCTTTAGGAGATGCTTCTAGTATGAAAGCTGAAGCGAGACTGACTTTATTGGCCGATTGTTGGGCTTTTATACTTTTTTAGAGAGCTCCGCGCTCGACGACGGATCTGAGATTAGAACGGGAAATTATTT
This sequence comes from Parnassius apollo, assembly GCA_907164705.1. NCBI lineage: Eukaryota > Metazoa > Arthropoda > Insecta > Lepidoptera > Papilionidae > Parnassius > Parnassius apollo. The sequence goes on from CAJQZP010000008.1 coordinate 9,444,336, forward strand.
AAATTTGTAAATGGCCAAGAAGAAAAGAGTATTTTTGTGGAAGTTTTGAAGTAAAAACATCAGACCGGTAACGAATTTGAATAAAAATTGCCATGACAACCAGATAAACAACGATGTCAAAACAGAAAAAAAAACACAAAAAATGAAGACAAAAACCGGAAAAAAGGGAAAACGACAGACCCCCGAGCACCTTTGAGAAAAAGTGGCACCCCCCGGGGGGCCCAAAAAAAATGTCAAATTTTGGTTTCAGGCTCGTAATAGAGAAACGGCAAGATTTAAGTGAAAAATTAGATATTATTGATATAGGAAAAAAGGTAGCGCAACAGCGCGCACGAAGCCCGAAATTGCAGAGTTACGGAGAACTAAATAAAAGATCGAAAAAGGTAGACTCCATTGACACCGATTTAAAAAGTGCTGATAGCGTGAAAATACGAAGTGAAGATGATTTATTACTGTGTTCTTATGGTTTAAAAAACGTTACAGGATCCTATGAAGGAAATAGGAAATAAAGGTGATGCAAAATATCCAGTTTTGAGGTGAATGCAGAAAATCAAAAACAGAATTGAAAAATTAAATTTAAAATAGTGTAAAATGATATGTAAGTAGCATAACACTACAAGGCCACACCAGGATGCGACAGTGTCGGCCTGGTGTGGTCCTGGGCCCGCTCCACATACCACTAGTTGCTCCAATGATTTTAGGGCCTCATTTGATCACTCTAAAAGAGACGATTCTGGTTAAACCGCCTCGACCTATCGATAAATCGTTGAATTTGCTTCCCCCAAGCAGCTATTTTCTTGCTTCAGATCATCTAATCGCTCCGTTAATTTCTGCGTGATATCCGGCTGGGACAAACTGCTATTTATCCCAGCAAACGCCATTCTAACGGTGAGTACAATCCTTTGTTATATTATTACTGGACCTGAAGCATGTCAATCTGCTGATAAGGACCCTTGCCTTTGCGATACGGAAATCACATTAAATTAAAATATAAAGTTGATGGTCATTTTATTCCTCACCAGTTCCACTGCTGGCTGCTGGCTGAATGGCATTACTTAGTATTTGGACAAGATAAGTACCCACTATATTTTCAACTAATCACGGATAAAATTCCTTTAAAAACTTCACAGTAAGTGGTCCTCTTCAACAAATAAATGGAATTATAGAATCTTTTTTTAGATCCATAAATCTCACGTAATCTTGTACGAGTAAATACGAGCCATTTCCTCACCGGCGCTCATATCACACAAGTTTTCTCACAAAAGGGCTTAAAATCAAAGACCTGAACAATCTTTGCATTGGAAGCCGTGGTGAATTGATGAGCTGTGGTAGCTCAGATGGTTAGCGCTCGTCTCAAAATTCACAGTACGCGAATAACCCGAAGTAAAATTTAAATATATTTTAAAATAATATTAACGGAGTTTTGTGTTTGTATTTCCAGGTATATAATATTCATTAATCACGCATAGCTCGAGCCTTTATCCGTGTTTCAAGGATTAATAGCATCAGGCTTTGTACTGTCAATAAATCTGTGAATCAACCACAGTTGTCCCACTAAGCGGCTTTAGGGCTTTAATTTGCTTCATGTACATTTTTTGCGTGTATCCTCAGTGTAATTTACTGCAAAGTTGTTCTATTTTTGCTAAAAAATTTCGAAGAATTTATTCTTTATTATGTACTACGAAAATATTTTCATTGAATTTATTGTGTAAACTGACGTTGGTCATTGCCTCTGCTTCCTTTGTCCTCCATGCTACTTTTGTCAGTCATATTTCTTACTTTAATTTCATACATTTTAAATAAATTGGATTCGGATTGGTTCTTTATAAATTTGAAACGTTTTCGTTTGTATCGAGCGTTTTTGTTAATAAGATAACTTTCTTACCAAATCTTTGTGCTATCAGATTGCTTTTTTTGTATTACCTACCAAACGAGATTCAAAATTCTATTTTATCCAAGAGCGTAATAGGTTGATGAACTATAGTTACGAATTTAAGAGATCTCAACTTGATTAAATTACGATAAAAAAAAAATTGTATCCACCGTGTAGTGGCATTATAAGAATATATACTACAGCGTATCGTCCGGGAGTCTCGTAAGAAGCGACAGGGGGAAAGTTATTTTTTATAGGATAGGGCGACAAACGAGCACACAGTCCACCTGATGGTAAGTGGTTGCTGTGGCCCATAGACATCTACATATATCCTCGATTACGAATCAAAATGCAGATACGTTGTCACCCGTGAGGACTAAGAGGAATGTCTGGTTTCCAATAAAAAGGGTCTCCGCCGTTTATGATGCTGGCAAGCTTATACTGGCTGTATGCAAGGAAAAGGGTCTTCTTGTGACAAACACTATGTTTAATCACAGGAAATCCATATGTCGAGTGTTCAGGGGTGCTGAACTGGGAACGGATCACTATCTAGTAATTACTAGATTTAGGGGTTTGTTCGCGGGTTGGCGCTACCGGACGGCTCTAACAGAACCACAGTCGGTCTGTCGCATCCGAAGCTGGAAGCTTCAGGAAGTGGATACTAAGGACAAATATCACACGAAGGTAGCCGAAAAGCTTGACGCCATCGATGGCAGAAAAGAATGTGTGGAAAGAACATGGCAGAACCTTAGGGATGGAATGGTAAGTGCAGCGGAAGAAGTATGTGGAACGACAAAAAGAGGTAGTAGTAAAAGAAGAGACGCATTGTGGAATGATGAAGTGAGAGAAGCTGTAAAGAAGAAGAAAAAAGCATTGTTAGACTACTTGGCCTCTAGTAACAATAAGCATATGAGAGAGAAGATGAAAGAAAAAGATATAAGCTGCAGAAAGTTCATGCGAAAATATTGATTGAGGAAGTACGTGAAAGGTATAGAATAGAAGCGGACGAAAGGTTGTCGCACAACCTTAAGGAAAACTCCAAACTCTTCTGGAAAGAAGTTGGAAGGTCCTGGAGTGGTTTGACAGCCTTAAGAATGAACAAATTGCTTTCGAAAACCAATGACGTCCTCTCAGAAAAATCGGACGTCATGCAGCGATGGAGCGAATTTCGTAGAGAAATGTATGCGTGCCATGATCTTAGTGAAGGATCCGGAGGTGACGCCGTGACTGGCACGCCAAACACGGACCTTGATGACACTGAGATCATCAGAATGAAAAAGATTGAACGTGTGATTCGAGGTTTGAAATGTGGTAAGGCTGCGAGACTAGACAGAGTTACTGCTGAAATGGTCAAGTACGGTGGACCTCGCGTCTGGGACAGCTTTCATCTGCTGTGCAATTTGTGCTGGCGGACGGAAGGTGTCCCGGATGACTGGCGATCCGGGGTCATTGTGTCTTTATATAAAGGTAAAGGTTCACATTTTGACTGCGGGTGCTATCGGGCGATCAGCTTGACCAGTTTAGCAAGTAAAGTTTACTCGAAGGTTTTGACACGTAGGATGCAAGAAAAATCGGAAAGATTATTATGGGAGGCACAATGCAGATTTAGACCTGGAAGAGGATGCACGAATCAAATGTTTTCTCTCCGCATGATCACGGAAAAGCTTCTGGCTGTTAACCAGAGGATTTTCTGTACTTTTGTGGATCTGGAGAAAGTATTTGTTAAGGTTATAAGGAAGAAAATGTGGGAACTGTTGCCGGAATATGTTGTGGATGGTCGATTTTTAAGGGCTGTGCAGTCACTTTACTATGACTGTAAAGCCTGTGTGCGGATAGGGCATGACCTGTCACCCATGTTTAGCGTCCAAGCGGGCATAAAACAGGGTTTTGTCATGTCTTCCTGGCTGTTAATACTGTATCTCGACAGCTGTTTACAGAAGCTGAAAAATAGCTGTTTGGGTGTGAAATTGGATGACATAAAAGTAAATTGTCTGCTGTATGCTGATGACGCAGTGCTTACTGCACCATCAGAAGCAGAACTGCAGGCATTTACAGTCACGTGTATGAAAGAGGAATGTGAAATTAAAGGTCTCCGTTTGAATGCTAATAAAACTAAGGTTCTGGTATTTGAAAAGGACGAAGAGAGAACGAAATGTGAAATATGGCTAAATCAGGAATGTCTAGAACAGGTAAATGAAATAGTATACTTGGGGAGTGATTTCAGTCGGGATGGAAGATGTGATTTAGATGTGGACAGGCGTGTCGCTACCCGGAACAAAGTCAATGGTCTCCTGAATGCGTTAGTCAAAAGGCAAGGCGTAGTGAAGAGTGCACGCCTTGCAATACATAACGCAGTGTTGGTATCGACTTTGTTATATGGCAGCGAAACCTGGGTACGCCAAAAGAAGCATAAAAGCAAGTTGAATGCAGTGGAGATGCGATCTCTTCGTAAAATTTGCGGTGTTACCATAGCTGACCGAAAGCGAAACAAAGAGATTCGCAATATGGCAGGATTGAAAAATGACCTTATCACAAAAATTGATAGGGGCGTACTCCGATGGTTTAGGCACGTTGAGCGAATGAGTGAAGACCGAATGGTGAAGAAAATATATAGCGCGAAAGTAAATATTAAAAGATGTCGAGGTAGATCGAGACTAACTTTCGAAGAGCAAATTACTCGAAGAGGGGAAGATCAAGAGTACTCGGATACCTAGACGTGCATGTATGAAGAAGAGAATGAACCTGAAAGATGCGAAAGAGGTACGTAAGGATCGTGACACTTGGCGATCTGTTCTCTCTGGCTACCCCGTTAGGCATTGTGCGTGAAGATAAGTAAGTAAGTAAGTAGGGATTTCATAAAATCCGTATAAATGGTTTTTTTCAACGGCTAGTTGAAGTAGAGGAGGACTAGGATATGATCAATTACTGCAGTCCTAGATGGCCCCAACAATTACATCTGATTTGATAGACCACAAATCCTCGCGAAAGAACACCGATTCCTACCAATGATGATACGTGAGGCTATTGAAATTAAAAAACATCCTAATTTCAATAGAGAAGGATCCTAGGTACTACCACCTGCTTGGGACCCTTTAATCAATAAAATTACTACCAATAAACCCAAGCATACCACTGCAAGACTTTAAGATATAGTCAGTTCATTTTGCATAGATCGGACCATAAACAATAATTAAAAAAGCTGAAGATACTCCGGGTTTAACAACGACATCGGGACGTCAGTCACCTCAGTCCCCCGTAACCATGGGTGCTGGAAAGCACCCGCAACGTTGGGAATTACAAATAAAAATAATTTAAGTTCAAATTAAACGCGATAAAATCCGTAAAAGTAGTTTTAAACAATGTGTAGTGTTCGCGTAAATATAAGAAATCATTTGATCAGTTAGATTAGCAATAACTAATTCCTTTAAAAATCGCGGTTCAGTCTTCTGTAAGGGTATATTTTCTACAATAATGACGGCGACTACAATTCTAACAAAACCTCACCAGATACAAATGTAAAATAAAATTGAAATTTATCAGAATATTATGAGAATAAATCGTCCTATTTCATCTCACAGGTATGAAGAAAAACAGGAAGATCTAACGGATTGTGCTATAGCTATTTTATTTATTTCAGACATAAAAAAATCCAGAATGACGACAGACTGGATGCATCATGCTATAAGCAGGAGTACTACCGAGCCTGGGCTGTCGCATAAACGTCTCAGGATTTAAACACCAGCGCTCAGAAGTATAATACCGCCTTCGGGTCTTTCAAAAGTGCCATAGCCAAGACAAGCGCTGAGCACATCGGCAGAATTGGCGAGAAGCTAGTTCGCCTTCCTCCGGAACCCTTGCATTCTGGTCCCTCACCAAGGCTGTCCAAGGAACCTTCCGTGGGTCATCTCTTCCATCTCTGCACAGAGAGTACGACTTACTGGCCCATGGCACAAAGGAAAAATCCGATCTGTTAGGCTCCCTCTTTGCATCCAACTCGACTTTCGATGACGGGAGGAACACACCTCCGACCATCCCGCATTGTTAATGCTCCATGCCAGAAGTGCGGTTTACACAGCGCTCGGTTCGCAAAGTACTCCTCTTCCTGGACTTCGACGTGTGTGGGTGTGAGTGGCCTGATTTAATCCCTACTACCCATTGTGCTGAACAGGTGTGCTCCAGAGTTGGCACTGGTTTTAACGCGTCTTTTCTGGTACTCCTGCTCCCAGGTCGTAGCACCGAATTCATGGAAGATAGATTTGGTTCACCCGAACCTTCAAAAATGCGACTGCTGAGACGCACGCACATCCTACTCCCTAGGCGTAGTCCCCAAAATAATGGAGGATAGCCTTCGTGCACCCGATCCTTAAAAAAGGTAAACGCTCTGTTCCGTTCGAGTAGAGGCCTATCGCCATCACCTCCTTGTTCTCTAAAACAATAGAATCCATTATTAACAGACATCTTTTGTAGTACCTTGAGGATCACCAGCTGATTAGTGACCGCCAGTACGGTTTCCGCTCGTTTGGTAATCTTCTGAGTTATGTACCCAACTTATAAATAGGTGGAGGCAATAGAGTCCAAGTGCGAGGCGTTGTCTTATTAGTTTGGACATAGTGAAGGCCTTTGATTGGGTCTGGCAAAAAGCGCTTCTTTCGAAGTTTCATTCCTATGGGCTTCGAGAAACTGAACAATTGGATCACCAGTTTCCTCGCTTTAACGATGGTGTTTCACAAGGCTGCGTGCTATCACCAACGCTGTTTCTTTTGTATATCAATTATATGTTACAAACTGGTAACATAGATTGCTATGCAGACGACAGCACTGGTGATGCCTTATACATTAACCGTGCCAATATTTCTCGGGAAAACTTCGCCGAGCACCGGGGCAAACTTGTGTCTAAAGTCGAGTATTAGCTGAACAAATTTTCGGATTGGGGGCGACTAAATCTAGTCCAGTTTAATCCCCACAATACACAAAATTGCTCATTTACCGCTAAAAACCCTTTTGTCGTATCTCCTCAATTTTAAGGCACTCCTTTTGCTGTTTCTGCTAGCATCGGAATCCTCGGCGTCGACATATCGAAAAATGTGCAAGTTTCGTGGTCACTTAGATGGGAAGGCAAAATTGACCTCTGAAAAGCTTGGCGTGCTAAGTAGAGCGAGACAGTATTTCATGCCGGCACATTGCTTGTAAATTTACAAAGCACAAGTTCGGCTCACATGGAATACTATTCTCATTTCTGGGCCGGGACACCTCAGTGCCAGCTCCTTCCACTTGACCGCATCCAGAGCTGAACGGTTCGAATCATCGACGATCGAGTTATTTCTGATCAGCTCGATTTACTAACGCTGCATAGGAATTTGCATCCCTTTGCATTTTCTATCGCATCTACTAAGGGGATGTTCCGAGGAATTGTTCAGATTATTTCCAGCCGCCAAATTTTGCAAACGCACGTCGCGTCAAAGTTCACGATGCCATCCTCACCATTTCGATGCTTGGCGGTCCACCACTGCGCGTTTTAAGAGGAGTCTTTTTCCTTCTACAACTTCTCCGTAGAATTGCTTACCACCGGCTATTTTCTGGATGAATACGATTTCTGGACCTTCAATAAAAGAGCTTACTCATTTCTAAATGGCCGGAAACGCACCTGCCATTCCTTTAGTGTTGCGGTTGTTCATAGACGGTGTTAATCAATTAACATCAGGGGAGCCGTATGCTCATCCCCCCCCTCTATAAAAAAACTGAGAAATAGCATTCCAGTTGTTAGACACGACCAATAACCCATGTGGCAAGACCCACGTCTGCTGGGGGACTTTTACAAGCCAATGAAGGAGAATAAGTAAAATGAGCAATTGATCATCGATGCATATGGCCAGATTGATATACAGTTTACTGTTAGACATAATTTTGTCATAAGTTGTGAGGAATCGTCTTCGATAAAACCTAAGGATTCTATATGGGGAAGACCTGTTATCTTGTGTCTGTAGTAATATATATATATAGGCATAATTGTAACAATTTGCAACTTACAACGGCGCGCGTCTCGAGCGGGGGAACCGGATTGACGGCGGCGCCGGCGGGACAGGGTGTGCGGCCGGCAGCCGCGTCTACGGGTCTAGAACTATCTTGGTGAGCGAGCCGTGTCGTTCAGAGGTCGCGAGTTATGATAACAATTGCCGCGTCGAACACGGCGGCCTCCATGGTGTTGTAATTTGTCGTTAATATATGTGACAACGAGGCTTTGAGTTTTGATTGACTATTTTAACTTCGATTGCTATTAATTGTGTCGACTATTGGCTTGTGTAGCTAATTAGAGTTAAACTAAATTAGTTAAAGTGTACGAAGGAATTTTGCTTTCGTGTGGAGCGCTCAACTTTCGCTGTAGCTGAAGATTTCGTGGGTAGATCGCGCGCGATTATAGTTCGTGCTAAGTGACGCTGAACTTGAGTTCCGATAGCGATGAGCGTCTAGTGAAGCAGTCCACGCACGTGGTGCTGCTATCTGATTGTATCGGTGACGTCAGGTTACATGACACACCTTTCCTACACTACACACACTACCATTTACTTGCCCTGACGCCACCTTGTGGTAGACCCTACACTTCTGGAATTCGGTAAGTTTTGTGTTTGCGTACCTAGCCGTTAATATATATATATATATATATATATATATATATATATATATATATATATATCGTAATATCAGGCAAGCCTTTTGACTTGGTCATACTACCAACTCTCGTTAAATTCTGTATATTATTTTTATACCGCAAAAAATATATAAAGAAAAGCACATTGGCACCTTTAAAAATGTGTACCTTACAGTGGAAATAGACTAATAACTTTACTATATTTACCAGGATATCAGAAAATTTTTTTGCCATGTAGTTGCGGTGTGTATACTTCAGCATGTGTGTATCGTAAGAGGCAACAGAGGGTAATAAAACCGAAGAGATGTTGCAGCATCTTCCAGATAATAAGTGAAAGCATTAAAACAACTGCTGTTTTAACTCGCTTGCCTGGTGTTGAAGTTATGACAAATATCTTTTACTGACAAATATGGGAAAATATATAGGGAAGGAAGACTTACGTTCAGTGACTCACATTTGATAGGATAAAATTATTGAATAGATGAAACTATTTTAAAATCGTACCTACATATAAGTGTTCCAAGATTTTCTCCATACCAAAGCACCAAATGAACGGCATCGTCTTCATCTTGAGTGCTTGAGTTATTTGTGTTTTTTTTAGAAACTTCGTGAATATTGATAGCCTGTGCAACGGATATTGCACTTTTGAGGCGGATGTTTATGTTCCAAACGTTTGTAATTACCACCCTACTCGTATAAACTTATTATTGTATTATGACAACGAAAGGAACGAGAAAAGTGCGTTTTTATCTTGGCCGTGTATCTTTACTTTTATGAGTTATCAAAATAAAGCTTCATTCCATTCGAATTAATGTATAATTATTTTGACACTAAATCACAAATTGACGTTCTAGTTCTAACAAAAATTCTATATTATGTTTTGTCCTGATCTGTTGTGAAATTATTTTTATACTGTGTGCTGCTGTTTTTTGTATGGTAAATGACAAGAGCCAGATAACATTTAACTAGAAATGAGGCATTCCACCTCTGCCGTCAGGGGTATATTTAAATTCTTAATCGAGGATAAATATAATTGTGTAGAGCAGTAACAATTTACCATCACAAGGATTGTGTGTTCCTTACCTAAGCAAAAACTGTAATAAACCTGCCTACAATGAATGGAATGTGTAAATAGAAATAACAAACCCAGAACGCACTTACAAACAATACACTTTCTTTCAAAAGAGTGCTCACAATTAAGGATTTTCGTTAACAAGGATTTTAGGGCGCAACGTCAACAAGTCCTTGACTAATACAATACCTTAGATTTAAAAAATATTGTAGAATTACAACATTTTTTATGCCCTCTTAGGATTGATTCATTTTTTAAATAAACATGTAATTGTAACCGAAGGACTTTATTACATAACGTTGGTAATAAAAATACTGATGACAATAAGAATTTTATTCGGTACTGATATTTACTTTATTAAGGTAATATTTTTATAATATTGGTAACAAATTTCAATCAAAGAGTTTTTTAAGTAAGTTTATTTATTTTTGGGGAAATTATTATTTGTTTATTTATTTAACAGTTTACGTACACACATACTATGTTATGAACATGTTAAAAACAAAATTATGTACAAAGGCACTGCTTATTCCATAAAGAAATTTCTTCCAGCAGGCCTATTGAAGGATAGTTGAAGGAAATAGAGGTAGTCAAAGTGTGCACTTTATTAAAGTATATTTAAATTAAAATAGTCAAGATAAGAGTCTGGAGTATAGATATCTTAGTAGACAAAGGTAGAAAACTTTGAAGGCGTTTTAGAGAATGAAGGGAGTGAAATATTTTCTTGCTTACATCCGTAACATGTGCGCCCCAAGTCAAATTGTAGTCGAAAATAACACCTAGGTTCTTGGCAATATCTGAGTAGGGAATAGTGGCATCATCGATTCGTATAGTTTGGAGAGAGGAGAAATCAAGCGTGTCGCGCACATATCTTTTGTCTATTATCAAGGCTTGGGATTCAGTTGGGTTTAATATGGGACCAAATGATCTCGACCATTTGCTAATCTTATTGCAAATCGTCAGCATAAAGGTGGTAGTTAGCTGATATGACCTTGGTGATACAATTAATAAAATGGCAAATAGCAGAGGAGAGAGGACTCCACCTTGAGGTACACCCGCAGTTATATTATACCATTGGGAGTATATTACACCTGAACGAACACATTGTGACCGATCACGAAAATAGGAGTCAAACCATTGAATAACAGATCTAGACACATTAATCGTCTTAAGGATACTTATAAGGATATCAAAAATATCAGAATTGGACGCACTGCTGAAATCTAGTAAAACCAGAACTGTTAAGTATCCATGGTCCATATTCCAACGGATATCGTCATTAACTTTAAGGAGAGCAGTTGTAGTACTATGACCGGGTCGGAAACCAGATTGATATGGACATATTATTTCTATTGAGAAATGCTGAAAATTGCTTGTGGACAATATGTTTAAGAACTTTAGAAAGAAATAGCAAGATTGAAATATGACGAAAGTGAAAAGGAGATGAAGGATTGGATATCTTAGGGATAGGGATAATGTGTGCTAATTTCCATGACGATGGAAAACAACAAAAAGATAAAGAGAAATTAAAAATGTGTGTAAGAACAGGAAGAAGAAAAGAGAGAATAGGCATTATTATATTGGAAAATATGCCGTCTTTTCCAGTGGCCGTCGATAATATAGCTAAAATTGATCGATTGATATCGTTTTCAGTGACTAAAGCAAAACTAAATGTGACACACTGCATAACTGGGTGCTTCGCCAATTCTAAAATTGACCCAGCTTTACCACACGTAAAGATAGATAAAGGAGGGCAAGAAAAATATAGGTTAAGAATATTTAAGTCTATGTCTCCACTTAAAAGTGTTCGTGACTTACCAACACCAACAGTTTTAAGAAATCTCCAGGCTTTCGCGGGATCTCATTTAGTTAGAAAGTTATAAAAATAACGTCTTTTTGCATCTCTTTACAAACGGTCGCACCGATTACGTAGGATCTTATAATTTTTTAAATTACTCTCCAGTGGAAATCGATCGAATTTTATTTATTTTAAATGTGGTAGAGCCACTATGCAGCTACATCATGGCTGCATCACAAATGGATAAGCTCTACTGGGAAAGAAATACGCTCTCACTAAATAGCTGGTGAGTGTAGAGAACTGAAGACATTTTTACTGGTAATATAAATTATTATTCCTCAGATAATCCATACTACAATATTTTGTTCTTCACAGAGGAAAGAAGTAGATGCTTGTGTGTTACAGCATCAGGTGGAATAAGTGTTCGTCACACTTTTCTATTAAAAATAATAATTTGTGAATACGAAATTACAAAATGTATTTGTAGTATTTGATTATAAACATTCTTCACTTTAATTTACTTATTTATGAAGGCATATTCCTTTACGATTTAGTGGTCTTTCATTTCTAATAAGGTATCGAAAATAAATTATACAAAAAAAGAAAAAGAGAAAATAAAAAAAAACTATATGTAGCCACAGCCCATTATGTTTACATAAAACTCTTTATAGTGATTTTACATGGTAGAAACTCGCTGCAGCTTTACATAGATGCAGCACAAATGGATTGGCTCTGTCAGGATAGGACCACACTTTCACAGAATACGAGTGTGAAATAGCAGAATAATATTGCTCTAAAATTGTTACTGTTATTGTTTGTCTGACTGTTTGTTTGAATGTCAGCAAAAAAATAGCACTGTTAGACATGGGTATTTTTAACTGCAAATACAGTTCTTAACTTCTATTAAACCTGATGCTGATAAAGTAGCTGAAGACAGTAAAACACACGTGGACTCAAATCAACGACCTAACCAAAATGCAAAAGAATAGCGCTACCAAGTCAATCAAAATTTGACTGGTTTTGGATCCAGTACCTTAGACACAATAATCATACAACAATAAGGTTAGCGTTGATAGACATCATTCCATTCTGAACGAATTCTTCGCTTCAAGTATGTTAATTTTGTACATCAAGTTTGCACTGAAGTTGTTCTGTTGTAATTGAACAAACTCGCTAAATAGTCAAAGCTCGTATTTAAGTTTCCTATTAAAATGTAGCATTTATTTGCATTCCTTTGTACAAATAACTATTAGTTGCGCTTGAATTTAAGTAATTCTAGAACAATTTATCAACAGCATGATTTTAAGTCACGTCCTTCGTAATTTAGATGAAAGTTTCTTTAGCTATGATTTCCGGAAGTCCAATTTTATTATTCCTTCACTTTTTAGGTTCCTAAAGTCAGATTCTACATATTAAAGATAAGTGTACAATATATTTGTTATTTTGTACGTTCACTGTATTGAAATTTCAAGTTTCAAACTTTTTCTCGCAAACGGATGATATCTATAATTTAGTTAGACTCGTTACAGCATAAAGAATACTTTAAAATAAGTTTTCACTAAATTTTAAGCAGCTGGTTTTTCACTTTAACCCATTTCGTGACTTCAAGAAACGTGACAATCTACACTACAATCCGTTTTATATATTATCTTACCTAGCAACCCGGCTTTGCACGGGTGATTACTGAATTTTAACAACAACGCCACCTTCCGTGTCCTGTCGTGAACCTAAAGTCTAAACCATCTAGAGACCCACTCAAAGCGCCACCAAAATTTCGTTCCAGCCGTGTGAAAACAGTTCAGTGGCAAACACACCTACACTAAGTTAAAAACCCTGTCCAAACCCAAAGGAAGACACTAATGATATTACCAATATAAATTGTTACATCTTATTATAAATGAAGTTAAAATTACACTATTTTAGTAATATTATCAATCATATTTCTGCAATCTAAAGGTAAACTTACACGCAGAAGGCATACAACGATCTATAAAGTGCAGTATAATAACTGTATCAGGACACTTTTAGGGCTGACTCGCTTCTGTAGTGCATCGGGTATGTTCGTAGAAGCTCAGACGGATGGATTCTATGTGGTTATACGTAAGTAGATAGCATTCCAGATGATGCAATTACGATGTAGCACTAACAGTCTTCTAACTGTTTTAAATTGCTTATACACATGCACATATTTAAAACACTGCATGAAGACAATTCTTCCAGTGATTAATTAATACTTACCGTAGGGACCAAGATTTTATATTTAGTTACAAACTCAGTTTCTGAAATAAAAAGGTATTATTGTATTATTAAGGGATATGAATATGTCATTGATTTTTAAAATATATGTTTTTAATACATTTTGCTTAAAATTCAGCAAATTCATAACCTGGCAACATTGTTGTCGGCAAAGCCTTTTATCATGTATACGTAATGTTACTATGTACAGATGACAGAATAATATCACCAAAATCACTCTCATGGATCGGACTGTCTTTTTTTACATGCATATTATAAATATAATCATAGTTGTGCTTATTAGTAGTTATGTAATTACTAAATGTCTTGACCACTTAAGGTCATAATATTCATATTATATAATGAGGTTATTTGATTATACCGAAATGAAAGATACTGCTTCATCTATCGGAAGGGGCAAAAATATCTGTCGATACAACTAGTTTTTCTTTAATAGAAATACAAGCCTCCTATTCAATAGCCCAAATATAATCAAAAACAGACTACAAGTATTGAAAATGGACAATAGCACTATTTACAAAAAACTCCAGACCGAATTTCGATTATTGGACCAGTCTCAACGGATACTAACCATCTGCGCAGAACACTATAATGGGACTCAAGTGCTTGCGCAAGCAAAGGTGCACTCTCTATTTCCTCACTCTCATGGTCCGATGAGATGTTTAACCGTCAAGAGATCAGAAGCAGGACCTACGGATTTTCGTGTTTTTCGAGGCAAGGGGGGATTAACCCCTTGCCTCGAAAAACACCGCCAACTCCGATATAAATTATTAGTAGCAGCCCGAGGAGGCAGCTATTAAGAATTTATTTACAGGAAAACCCAATAACTGTGTTTTTCTCGTCCCGTGACCTCACAATCAGCAATTGTATTTACGACCACTAGACCAACGAGGATTGAGCAAATAGTAATGATTATTACTTCCATAGAACCTTCTAACTACGAAAATGTGATGTCTAAGTTTTTCCCATCTCAAAAATTTTAATCACGTTGTACACAGCCTTAAGATACTAAATACGTACTATCTTGAGGCACCAGACACCTTTTTCTTCTGAAAGGTTATCTGAGGGGGAAAAACTTTCTTATGCAGCGAAATTACATACTTGAACGAAACGAAATTTTAACGAAAATTTTTCAGTAAAAATAGATTACCCCTGAGAATAATAAGACAATAAGAGGACAGAGGAGGAAGAAGAAATTGGGAACAGTATATACTTACCATAAATAAGAAGAACAATATTTACACCAAAGTAAAGCAAAAAGTAAAGCAAGCAAAACAAATCTCAGTCCCAATTATTTCCACAACTTCGTTTTTGTATGAATTGTAATATGAACTGCTTATCGCTCAAGGCGTGTGTAGTCACTAGTCTTTCGGATATTAATATCATTTCCCGCTGCTTACTAAGCTTTTACGTGATAAAATGATATTATTGCTTTCCATGTTTGTAACACAGCGTATATTATTTTGATATGGACTGGGTGTGAGAAATCCATCAACCGAGTAATTGTAAAAATATCACCGCCAATGAACTAAATGTCTTTTGACTCTTATGCAACATGTTGTCCAAACAAACATAATACTCAGCTTATACTAAATCTATATATCTATAAAATATCATAATACCACAGAATACTATACATTTATACGTGTGAATTGAGGTGTTAGTGATATTTTATTGGCTACACGGGCTCTGCCCACTCCCTCGTTCTATTATCCATATAATTACAGTATTCTATACATAATACAGTATTTGTTTTGACACCTGAATGGTGTCAAAACAAATACTGTATTATGCATACTGAGAAGGAAAACCTCGTTATCTTATCCACCCGTTCCCATCACTCCTGAAAGAAAAAAAATTAATTAAGTTATGAGAGGTTTACATACATCCTATATTATTTACATAAACCACACACACACACACACTATTTTTGAAAATTTTCAATTTTCTTAGCGGGAAATTAAAAAACCCAACGCTAAACTGCTATTGTACAACACGTTCACATTAACTTCACTCATCGCTGTAATGCGAGGCCCCGCCCGCTTCCCCCGCACTCCCTTAGCTCGTCCGGCGATCGTCAGTTTGGTTAGCATCTCTGTTACCGATACGCGCGTCGATATTTTGACTAGTTTTCTGTTGCTATTGTTGTTATTGGATATTTTATTACGTTTTCGTTATTGTTTAAGTTTGGCTTTTTGGACATTTTGTTACGATTTCATTATTGCTTAAGTTTGGACTGTTTTTGTTAATTTTAAACTATTTTTGTTAATACACATTTTTTTTAAATGGGGAAAACTATACACAGTGAAGGAAGAAATCTTGTGTTGAAAGTCCTGCAGTTTTTCGAAAATGAAAAGAAAAATAGACGCTTTTGCATACCTGTAGATCAGGTTGATAAACGAACCTGTGCATCAACTGGAATATCAAGAAGTACTCTTACTCGTATAAAAAGGGAGGCCAAAAAGGCCTGTGCACCACCGTCGGGTTCTTCGCCCGACGCTAGTCCAAGCACTAGTACGGCTCCAAGTACTAGTACGGCCCCAAATACTAGCACCGTTCCAAGCACTGACATTTGTTCCAGTCCAAGTACTACATACAATCCAATGAGGGAAATAAAGTTATCCACACCCCGTAAAAAACGTAAACAATCAGCCAAAAATATTGTCGTGAATGATTTTCATATTTGTGCAATACGCAATATCATCAACAGCTTTTATACTATAAAAAAGGAAGTACCCACTCTTAAAAAATCTTGACAGCTGTTAAGAAATATCTTAATTTTCAAGGTGAAAGAACTTTCCTTAGAACTATTTTAGTAAATCAGTTGGGTATTAAGTTAAAAAAATGTAAAAGTGCGCGTTCGGTGATAATTCAAAAAAGCCGATATAGCCGCATGGAGAGAACGATACCTGTGCCGAATGAAAGAGAACAATGACCTCGGCGCAGGTAAAAAACCAATTATCTACCTGGATGAAACGTGGATCCATTCCCATTATACCGTCAGCAAATGCTGGTAAAACAGCACAGATAGCAGCGTGAATAAAAATTTTAACCCGGGTCAACGGTGGATTCAGGTGCATGCTGGAGGAGAAAACGGATTTATCCCAGATGCAGATTTGTTATACAAATGCAAAAGTACTACTGGCGATTGGCTTAATGAAAAGCTGATACCAAACTTGCCCCCAAATAATATTGTCGTCATTGACAACGCGCCTTACCACTCAACGCAGTCAGTGAAGTCGCCCATAAGTGCAACGTTAAAAGGAGACATACAACTGTGGCTGCGTGACAACAATATTCCATTTGATGAAAAAATGAGAAAAAGAGAACTCTACCATATTATAAAAAAGGCAAAGCCGCCCAAGCAATACATTGTCGATGATTTAATGAAACGACATGGCCATGAAATTGTAAGTTTGCCACCCTACCATTGTGACCTCAACCCCATTGAATATGTCTGGAATTTGGTCAAACAGAGGGTGGCATATAAAAACGTAGACCAACAAGAAAGAAAAATTGAAAATCTCACCAGAAATGCAATAAACTCCATCACGGCACAGTTAACCATGTCGAGAGACTACAACAGGTCAGTTCGTAAATAAATTATAAATCTAAAGTATGTATGTATGTATTTATTTATTTATATTTGTATTGTGATGTTAAATAAAAAAAATATAAGTACTTTTTTGGAGGTACATATTAGTAATTCACTAAATTGATACAAGTATTTTGTGGTAAATTTATAACACTATTTTATTTATTTTCAGGAATACTGGGAAAAAGATGGCCTGGTTGACGACGTACTGCAGCAACTTGTAATCAATCTTGGAGGAGAGGAGCCGTCCGACAGCGAGATCGAAAGTGAAGAAGAAGACAGTTTAGACCATGATATTGTACAAATTATTTATAGTGAAGATGAATTTTGAATAAATATTTATCTATCAACATAAAATAGCTTTAAATTATATTGTATAAAAATACAAGATGCAACATATTGCAAGATTAACAAATAAAACCTATGCTCCAAAATCAAAAATATAGTTTTTATTTAGCTACATGCTTTTTTTTCGCACCGTACCTGACCGACAAAATGACGTCATCAAAGCCATGTGTCAAGTAATGTGACCGCGTTGTATGATTGTGTTATATAAGAGCGTGGTCCTTGCCAGATCGTACCATCCATACGTAATACAGAAAACAAGGCTTTACTGTTTATAAAAATATTAGTTTTCGATTTTCTTATGAAGGGATTAAAAGAATAATCAAATAGATGTGTTTATTTAAGCACTTACATCAAATTAATGGTCAAAATTATGACATGCGTATATATATATAATATAGTATAGTGGTTGCATATATATTAAGGATAGTTTATTAATTTAAATAATTAAATGTGATTTTTGCTGTGCTCTAGTGCTCATCTATTGTAAACCTCAAATTGAATTGTATATATAACTTGATTAGTTTGGAGTACAATAAAGTGTGAATCACAGTATGTATTCCTATGTTCATAAACATCTGCGTAGGATATAGTTAGTTAACGTTGTCCCATTTTATTATTGCATTATATTATTATAGTATGCGCAAACACAGGAGTACGCTCTTCTTCTCATACACCGATGAGACAGTAATCATACACTACCCGAGAGAGATCTTCCGCATCACTAACTGCTTTACGTTATTTCCCAGGCACAGGGGTGAAACACTACCACTATAAATGTCATAATGAAAACATACTTTTGCTGTTGTTTTTAGTTATTGGTAGTAACTACACAAATACGAATTAAAATATTAAAATATAATAAAGACAGTCTAAATCAAATCCTTCCTTAAACGGGAATATATTGTCAGTTAAACACACACAAATTTTTACAAATAAACTTGTAACTATTACTTCTAATTTTCCGATAATTTTATGTCAAACGTCAATAAAAAAAGTTTGAAAAAATCTAGAATTATATGATCGTGAAAAAATGTAGAAAAAAGTCTAAATCAACAATGGCAAATATTTTTTTAACTTTTTCTATGTTATTATTATTGAGATTCAAAATTATTTTTAATATTGTTAATTGAAAAAATCAGAAATCAGAAATCAAATTTATTACTTCTTTAATTTCTAGGTATTTGTACTCAGGCTTGAGGGTATTGACGAATCCGTGGCGCTCAGCGTCAGCGTTGGCGTCCTCAACGATGAGTTATAGCGCTGGAGACGAATCCATTAGTAACAAGTATTTGTATGGCTTACAAGTAACTTTTCATGGTCTGAATGTTTGGCCTTGTGCAATTTATATATTTTTTTTTTTTTTGAATTTATTTAATATAAGAAAAAATACATAAAATCGCAATTTAAACATCACAAAACCCTTACGGGTTTGTCTGGATGTTGAGACACTTTTGAGCAATCTGTTGACATTAGTTTATACGTATTCTTATTTAATAAGATCATCAAATATAGTATTAACAGTATAAAGTATAGGTACATTCTTTACATACAAGTGGACATAAAGGAACCGGTTATAGATAAGCAGCTCGGCACGGCTGGCGGACAGCCGGCTGATGCTACTTGAGTGTGTTATATACATGATGTTTCGATTATCGATATGATATTATGTTAGGTTTGATTTCATTAAAATTAGACAACTTGTTATTAAAGTAAAGAATTAAAGTATTGTTTATATTTATTTTTGTAGTTTTTGTCCGTTATTCCTAATCTGATTTTAGTAGGTATATCATTAACGAGGGTTGGTATTAAATACGCGTTCGTTCGTTTTCCGTAATAATTTCTAACTCTTGGTAATTCTAGTTTTAATTGAGTTACTTTCCGTGTCATTGTTTTATGATTCACTTTTATTTGTATTTCTTTGTTCGTAAATTGTCCAATTAATAGCCACATTTTTATTTTAATATGAACAGGCAATATCTCACAATATTTAAATAAAGCTAATACATCGTCTCCGAAGCATATTGATTTTTTTAATTTTATCAGGTATTATTATTTTTAAAAGCCGAAGTTGTAGGCTGTATATTTTGTCCAAATATGTTTTAAATGTCCTACCATAGCTAGTGATCCCATATGAAATGATTGACTCTGCGAGTGCATTATATAAATTTAGTAATATTTTAAATGGTACTTTGTATTTCAAAATAGCAAATTTGGCCAGCATTGCTCTCAGTTTTTCACATATTGAGTCAATGTGATAACCCCAGTTAAATCTGTTATCGACTACTAGTCCTAAATATTTATAACGGGGAACCTGCTCTAACAATTCACATTTGCACCCGGTCCTATTTGTTTCAATAACATGCAAGCACTGATGACTATGCGCAATTACTTCGATTTTCTTATCAAAATTGCGTAGGTAGTTAGACCGAATATGAATAATTTTAGTTTTACTAGCATTCAGTACTAAACCAACATCATGAGACCATTTACATAAGTTATTGAAGTCAATTTGTAAAAGGTGTTCGGCCTTATCTAGATCTTTATCGACTGCTATAAGACATGTATCGTCCGCGTATTGATAAATGGAACAATGTTTTATTACATTTTCCATATCATTTACGTATGCTAGATAATGCAAGGGTCCGAGCACGGAGCCTTGTGCTGTTCCAGTAGTTACAAATATTTCGTCACTGAAATCATTGCCGATCTTAACCCGGTATTTCCTATCGTTGAGATAATCTTGGCACCATTTTAATAATGGCCCGCGAATACCTGTATTGTCAAGTTTTTTTATAAGAATATCGTGCCTAAGAGTATCAAATGCCTTACTAAAGTCAATGAATAATAATATGACATGTTTTTTATCATTCAGGTTTTGGTTTATTTCGTCCGTGAATTTAGACAGCAATATAGTAGTTGATTTCTTAGATTGAAAGCCGTATTGAGCATTTGATAATATATCGTTTCTAGTATAAAAATTGTGAATTTGCTGAGCCACATATTTTTCGACTACTTTATCTATGACTGACAGTATTGTTATAGGCCTATAGCTATCATACTCACTATGTGATCCCTTTTTATAAATTGGTCTTACGGTGCCAGTTTTCAATTCTTGTGGATATTTTCCTACAGCTATGCTAGTGTTTATCAGCTTAACTACAATATTAGCAATCTTGTCACTCAGCATCTTAACATCAAAACATCGGATTCCATCATTACCAGCCGATTTATTTGCATTTAAACTTTTTATAATAGTTAGTATATCGCGCTTGGCAGGTTTTTTAAATAACATAGATTTGTTTTCAGGAAATATGTATTCCGATTCTGACATAAGTTTTTTGCTGCATCCAGGCAAAATTTTCTTGACGTTTTCACAGAATTCTTTAGCAAAATTGTTGGCAATATTTTTTAAGGTTAGATTGTTTTTCTTGAATGCTTTGGTTACAGCTTCATCTACTGACTTACAGACTCTACCAGTAAGCGTATTTAATATATCCCACATTTTCTTTTTATTCATTTTATTATTATTAATTAAATCATTAAAATATTTGTTTCTAGATTTTTCAATTAATTTTTTGAGTTTTGTTTCGCTGTTTATTAAATTCTAATCTAAGTATATAATTATTCGTATCCTTTTTCCACTGATTAAAAAGTAAATCTCTTTTTCGGCACATGTTGTTAATTTTATTATTTATCCATAATTCTTGGTTTCTCTTGCTATTTAAATTTATTTTTTTGTGTATATTTGGATAGTTCGTAACACATTTTGAATTTATTTTTAATATAATTATAAATCTCTATCGGACATAACATCGTATCGACAACATTCCAATCAATTTCATTTAATTTTTGTTTTAATATATTATAATCAATTAGTTGTTTAACTTTTGCACCATCCCGTATAGTGTTTGCAACTCCGCTTCCTATGCAGGACAACACAACCATACGATGGTCCGCTATTACAGTACCGAGTGCGGCCGAATAAAGGTCTAGCGAGCGCGTTCTTGCAAAAATATGATCAATACAACTCCGCGTAATAATATCTTTTCGGTTTTTGATTCTTGTGTAATCTGTTATTCCACTCGCTAGTCCACATTCGGCCATGCAACTTATATAGTATTCTCGTATGTTATCATGCGACTTTAAGTCGATATTTATATTACCCAGTAAGTATAAATCCGAGCATTTAAAAACGTCCTTACACAACAGTTTTTTCAATTCTTTGATAAATAAGTGTTTGCTTTCTTTGGGTGGTCTATACAATGAACAAATAAGTGCCGTGTATTGATGTGACGTAGATAATTTACCTATTAAAGATTCACAATGGTTTAGTGATATATTATTTAGAATATGAAACTTGTGGGTACTTTTTATATACATAACAATGCCACCACCTCTTCGCTGTTCACGAAGCTTATAGTACTTTTCATAGCCCTGAATATTAAATAATTGAACAAGATTACTGCTTTTGGAAATTCCTACCTCTGTTAATATAATAACGTCGACATCAATTTTAGACGAATGAATTAATTGTAAAACCAGACAAAAATTTTTAACTATCGATCGCAAATTTATGTGGACAATATTTAGTTGTTGTATATTATGTGGTAGATATTTACTAAACTCGTTTATGTTAGTACAGTCAAACAATTCTTGTATTTCCTGTGAAGGAACTGTTGCGTTGTGTATAACTGCTATCGATATTTTTGAGTAGACAACTTATCAATATCACATGAGCTTCTTATGATAACGGGCTTGTCATTATCAAATTTACGAGCCAAAACTTTACCACCCTGGAACCAAATATATTTGTAAGTTTCCTTCAAGGTTTGTTTAGCTTGCCACAGAAGTGTTTTATTAGCTTTAGTTAGTGCACGCCGAAGTAACACTCTTCTCTTGGCTACTTCAGGATTAGGGGCATTTGGAGTTATATCTTCCAAAGCAATTGTTTCCGTTCGTGCAGCGCGGATCCACTGGTCGACCTGCTCCTCTTGTTGTAATACTACCTGGATCACACCTTCTTTGCCGTCCCTGCCTTTCAGTCTTTTCACCATGGACGCTTGACGTTTCTCTACGTTTAGTTTCGAGGCTATTTTACTTGAAAGTTTTTCTAAGTTCTCGTCCTTATCTTCGGGAATTCCTGTTATTTCCAGTACATTATCCAACTGTTTTTGTTCCATATTTCTGATTTGTTGTTCCATAGCGTTAACTTTTAATTCCAAGTGGGTATTTTGATTTGTCAAGTACATGTTTTTCTTCTCCAAGTCTTTCACTTTCTCAGTTAGGATTTCCAGTGTAGCATTTATAGTATCCATTTTTATACACCATGAGCTTAACGATTCGTATGTAAACTGCCTCCACGATATGGGAGAAAATCAAAGTGCGGGGCGGTAGCGTTTTTAAAAAAATAAGAAGGCATTATCGTAAAAACTATTCTTTTTACCTAAGTCATTAAGAACTTCTTTTTCTCATCAACTTTATTTCGTTTTCAATAAGTTTTTCAGTTAATCATATCTAACCAGTATTTTAGTTCAGCATTCATTCAGGTCATTCCATAAAGTCCAAGACGTATTTAAATATAAATCCTACCTACTTTTAGCGAAACAATATATTGTTATGAAAATGTATGATCATAATAATAATAATAATTTCCCTTGGTCAAAATTTATCATATTTGGTTTTTAGAATATTTAATAGTTCTAAAGCGATTGATATTTTTCATCACGAGTGGCTGTAAACAAACGATACAGTAACCCACTCACGACGCGACGGCGGCCGAGCCCGCAGTGAGCAGTGAGTCAAAACCGATCTGTATTTATTTATATTATTATTTATTTTCTATACAAGGCCGCTAGAACACCCAAAATTTTGGAATTTCTCAGCCGAAAAAAATTAACTATACAAAAAAAAATTAAACAACCATTTACATTCCATGGCTTCCCACATGATAGATGAAGAGATTAAAAGATAAATTGAGTTAAAAAATTGGTATATTCAAAAATTATCGTGCTTACCCCGCCATGCAAACTTGATGAATCGACACCATAAGCCACTAAAACCACGTTTTTAATGTAAAAATAGTGTTACGCGCTCAAGTCGACGGCACTAGCGCCATCTAGTCTCGAACCGAAGAACTGTACAATGTTGGTGCACCACGGGATAGGACATCCCTTGACATTGCGGAGCCGTTACAGAAAGGCGCAAAGGGGACTCCTAAGATCGTCCATGTGGATCGCCTGGCGCGTTATTATGGGACCGATAATGCTCGGGACGAAAATGTCTTAGGAGGGGGCAGTGTTACGCGCTCAAGTCGACTGCACTAGCTCCATCTATCTCGAACCGAAGAACTAAACTTCTTGAAATTGAAACACGAACTCTCGGTACCTTGCGCGTGTTTACTTGAATATTCTGGATATTTCGCTGCTAATTTATATAAATAGGCGCTGCAAGATGCGATCGAGGAAGTGTTGATTTGGCGAGACAAGCGAAGCTTCGGAGCGGAATTAAGTGAATCAGTGTGATTAGTTATTAGGTTTTTTAACTTTAATTACTGTAAAGGGAATTAAAGTGTTAATTTAGGTAATTCTATCGGCAATTTTTATTGTCACGAACCTCAAGCTCGTAACAATTGGTGTCAGAAGTGGGATTAAATCATGCCGATTTTACCTAAGGAGGAAACGGAGGGTGTTCGTACCCGAAGTCAACGCCAGCAAGAGACGGACCAGAGAAGATTTGGTGGCGCAACGCGGCAGACTTCGGAGGGCCAACCGCAGGCAACAGAGGTCGGCCCGTCAGTAGCACCTGCATCTGCAGCATCTGACTTAGGTGCTTTGATGGTGATGCTGCAGCAGCTGCAGCGCGGACAGGAGGAACAGGCCCGCCGATTGGAAGAGCAGCTGCGGGGCGGACAGGAGCGCAGCCAGGTCCGTCGTTTGGAAGAGCAGCTCAAACGTGATAAGGAAGAGCAGATGCTCCTCATAAAAGATATCCACGCCACCTTCGGAAAAGAGATACGGGAGGTGAAAGATAAGGTTGCTCAACATGACAACCGCCTGTCGGAAGCTGAAACCTGAATCGACCAAGTAAACAATCGGGTTGACAACGTAATGGCTGACATGAAGAAATCACTGGACGAACTCAAACTTTGGGATGGAACTGCAGCTCCCGTAGTAGCTACTACACCTTCGCTACGTGGGTTCAAGGTGCCACCGGTGGACGGGACTTCTTCCTGGTTAGCCTATAAAATCCAGTTCGAGGCTGTTATGAAGGCGAACGGCTGGAATAAAAGTCAGGCCATTACTGCTCTCACAATAGGCCTACGCGACCAGGCCTTAACAGTTCTGGAAGCTCTCGGTGAGGAAGTGACTTATGAGCAACTCCTTGAGGCATTGGAGGCGAGATATGGCGACGCTCACCTGGAACACGTCTTTCGTGCGCAGCTTAAAGATCGCTCGCAGCGCATCAACGAAAACCTGCAGCAGTGGGCTCTAGAGGTGGAGAAGCTGGTGCGAAAAGCATACCGGTCTGTACCGGCGCTCATTGAAGGGAACCTGGTGCAGACATTCATCGACGGCATCCGCGACCTGGAAGTCAGAGCTGCTGTGAGGCTCGGGCACCACGAGACGCTTAAGGACGCCTTGGCCCATGCACTGGAGGTGGAAGACGTGCGGCAGGATCTTCGCTCCCATCGCGTCAGGGAGGTTGCAGCAGCTACAGTTCGCGACCGCAACAAAGGATACAGCCCTAGGTGCTATGGCTATGGAGAAAAGGGCCACCTTCGATCCAGCTGCCCTAAGCGAACCGCAGAAATGGAAAGTGAACGATAACATGAGGGTAGTGCAGCTAACGGCACTGCCTGGCGGTGACAGGATCATCCTTCACCTCGCGCTAGGGAGGTTGCAGCAGTTACGGTTCGCGACCACAATAAAGGATACCGCCCTAGGTGCTATGGCTGTGGGGAAAGGGGCCATCTTCGGTCCAGCTGCCCTAAGCACACCCTAGGAAGGGAAGGTGAACGGTCTCAAAAAGGAAGTACGGCTAACAGCACCGCCCAGCAGCAGCAGGAATATGACTTTACTATCAGACACTGCAGCGGGAAATCTCACGGCAACGTAGATGCATTGTCAAGAAGACCTTGTCCTAAAGATTGCAACCATTGTAGTGGGCAAGGTAAGGAAGTGGTATCCGTGAGGATGCTCAGGACAGACCACCTCAGCAACGGGTGGAAGGACAGCCTACGACATGCACAGCAGGAAGATCCGGACATCAAGCCGATTCTGGGATGGATGAAGGCCCGTGCTACCAAGACTAAGTGGAGGGACGTCTCAGCGATGAGTTCAACCATGAAAAGCTTTTGGGCCCAATGGGACAGCTTGCTGCTTCAGGATGGAGTCCTGTGCCGTAAATGGGACAATGGTCGAGGAGACAGCTGTCGTTTGCAAATGGTTGTCCCTAAAGCTAAAGTGCCGAATGTTCTACAGCTGTGCCATAACGGTCGTTCAAGAGTCCATCTGGGAGTTAAACGAACTTTACTGAAGGTTCGTGAACAGTTTTACTGGGTCCATTATCGTGACGATGTCGAGGATTGGTGTCGTACATGTACAAGTTGTGCGGCACCTCACACACGGAGTAGAGGAGCATCGAAATTGTACAATGTTGGTGCACCACGGGATAGGACATCCCTTGACATTGCGGAGCCGTTACAGAAAGGCGCAAAGGAGAGTCCTAAGATCGTCCATGTGGATCGCCTGGCGCGTTATTATGGGACCGATAATGCTCGGGACGAAAATGTCTTAGGAGGGGGCAGTGTTACGCGCTCAAGTCGACGGCACTAGCGCCATCTAGTCTCGAACCGAAGAACTAAACTTCTTGAAATTGAAACACGAACTCTCGGTACCTTGCGCGTGTTTACTTGAATATTCCGGATATTTCGCTGCTAATTTATATAAATAGGCGCTGCAAGATGCGATCGAGGAAGTGTTGATTTGGCGAGACAAGCGAAGCTTCGGAGCGGAATTAAGTGAATCAGTGTGATTAATTATTAGTGTTTTTAACTTTAATTAGTGTAAAGGGAATTAAAGTGTTAATTTAGGTAATTCTATCGGCAATTTTTATTGTCACGAACCTCAAGCTCGTAAAAATAGCAATTAATTGATTAAAATAATCTAATAAGTTCAACAATAATTTATCTTACTAACAATGTGCTTTTTATATCACTTATATGTCCAATATGATTGTTAGATACGATTTCATGGGGAAAACGTTGGATTTTTTATTTTAGGTGCTAGTCGAACATATATACGCGTTTTGCGGCTTACGCATGCAATGAGGAAATAATAAACATTTAATAGCGTATGAAGTTAGAACTTAAATTCTTTGATAAACTATGTCTTAGGATTGAATTCAGAAGTTATTATCTAAAAATCATTTTATTATTTTTGTACGTAGTAGAACCATGAACGATAGTAGGAACGTGCTCTCACAGAATAGCAGCGTAAAATAGCAGCTCAAAACTGCTGTGTTTCACATGGTGAGTATAGAGAACCAGAGACCCTTTTTGCTAGATACGCCTCTTAATTCTCATGGATGACAACGTATCTGCATTTTGGTTTTTTTTTATAGAATGGGGTAACAAACGAGTACACAGTCCACCTTACGCTAAATGGATTCTGGGGCTCATAGAAATCTACATTTATCTTCAATTAAGAATCAAAATGCGGATGCGTTGTCATCCTTGAGGGCTACGACGGAATTATCGAGGTTATATGTAGATGTTTCACAGACGGGTCACAGCATCCACTTAATATGAAGGATATGTAATAGTTTTTTATCCATATGCTATAAAATATTTTAGATTTGGAAGTCATTTTTGAGATTTTATTAAAAGTTTAATCTTCTTACCCTTTTGCTTATTCACAGCTTGAAGTTAAAAACTAAAGTGGCGTCTAAATATTTACATAAAAATTTTCCTTACCTATTTTTTATCATACATTATGCAATTTTCCTTCACATTAATATACGACCACTCAAACGTTCTCTCTCTCCAACGTCCATCTGTAGCCCTTGCAACTTGGCCTACCCATCTCCATTTTAATTTACATTACGCGCGCTGAAAGACCTGAAGCTTGTTTATTATTGTTTTTGTTAGTGCCCAGCTTTGACAGCCATAGAGTAGTGTTGGTAGAATAATAGTATCTATTGCCTTCTTTTTTAGTCGCGTCGGTATAGGAGACTTAAATATTTCTTTTAGTGACCAGTATTTTCTCCAAGCACTTTTTATTCTGCGGTCGACTTCATTCTCTGATTGATTTGAAAAACAAATGTAAACATCCTCAAACGTTAACTATTTACTTAAAAATAATCATTTAAATCGGTTTATCCATTTCCAAGAAATTGGTTAACGTACATAGATATCATACGTGTCGAATATAGAACCTTCTGGTTTTTCTATCTCGGTTATTTTAGATTATTATCAGTAAGGTGCTACTCTGCCCATCTCCTGTTTTATTTCGCTCCGTCGCTACCTACAAAACCCACGGGATGATATCTGTTAGTGAATTCTCTTATGACTACCACATGACAAAAGTTGTAAAAAAACTTTATAAAATAAAAAATAATACTTCATAAACGAGACTTGTTTTTGCCTTAAAAAGAAAACGCCATTTATAATACATTTCTTAACATTTTCTTAAAGAAAACGTTGTTTGGTAAGGCTTGACTCATGTACTTGTAAGACAAGTCAAGATTTCCCATAGGGTAACATGGGTTAGGTTACGCGCAGGATTTCGTTCACGTGTTGCTCGAAAGTTTATTAATGAGAAAGCTTTTATTTTAAAACAATCTATAAAAGTATATTTAAGGTTGTGTCTTGTGTAATAATAAAAGCCACAGTATCTGCTTATTTTTTTTATTTTTTTTAACTATGAGCCATGGTAGTTCAGAGGCTAAACGCTCGCGCGCATGAGGAAATCTGCATGTCTGAAATATAAAAAATAAGATTCGCAGAGATGCGAAGTTTGTCAACAAGAGAATGATTTCTTAAATTTACGCGAATACTACACATTAAATAAAACTAAATTTACGGAATTTATCGCGTTTATTTCACTTCTTTTACTTATTTTTAATTCCCGACGTTTCGGGTGCTTTACAGTAACTATGGTCACGGGGGGGACTGAGATGTTTGACGTCCCAATGTCATTGTTAGCCCGGCTACCTTCAGTTTTTGTATATAAATTTTTGGTCCGATTTACGCAAAACTAACTTACAATATCTTGAAGTCTTGCAGTGGTATGCTTGGGTTTGGGTTTAATTTTGTTAATTATAGGATCCCAAGCAGATGCAGCACCCAACCATCTTCTCTATTGAAATTAGGATGTTTTATAATTTCAATAGCCTCGCGTATCATCTTTGGTAGGAATCGGTGTTCTTTTGCGAGGACTTGTGGTTTATCAAATCTGATGTAATGGTGGGGACGATCTTGCACATGTTCACAGACTGCAGGCTTCCCGGAGCGTCGGTGCTTCACGTCAGCTATATGTTCTTTCACGCGGGTTTTTATGGATCTTTTTGTTTGACCTATGTAAGAGAGACCACA
The DNA here is from genome assembly GCA_907164705.1 of Parnassius apollo. NCBI lineage: Eukaryota > Metazoa > Arthropoda > Insecta > Lepidoptera > Papilionidae > Parnassius > Parnassius apollo. The sequence goes on from CAJQZP010000008.1 coordinate 9,473,517, forward strand.
TTCACAATCAAACTTGTAAACTCCTGCATCTTGTAGAGGGATATTACACTTGACGGATGGTAAAAATTGACTAATCGTCTTCGGCGGCTTGTAGTATGTTTTAATGGAAGCTCGCTTCAAGATGTAGCCAACCTTGTCTGTGATTTCTCTGACATACGATAGTACAGCAGGTACACGCTCGACTGTGGCCGGCTTCACTCGGTCACTGTGACGTAGGCGCGGGACCCGAAGCTTGTTGTCTTGCAATACTTGCTTGACATGCTGAAGTTCGGCGGCCAGATGTTTTCTGTCACAGATCCCTCGTGCTCTCTGAAACAAAGATTTACCCACGGCAGCTAACTGTGAAGGATGATGGTAAGATTCACCATTTAAATATCGGTTGGTATGGGTCTTTTTCCTATACACAGTGTGACCAATTGTGTTATTAGGATTTCGAATGACTAAAACATCTAAGAAAGCTAAAGAATTATTTGTCTCTAACTCCATTGTGAATTGTATTTTAGAGTTTATAGAGTTAAGGTGGTTTAAAAAATACAGTTACTTTGTCAGATGGTAAAATTGTGAAAGTGTCGTCTACGTACCGCTTGTAGAATCTTGGATTTACAGGAGCAGTAAGAAGGGCTTTCTCCTCGAAGTCCTCCATGAATATGTCGGCGACTATTGGAGATACAGGTGAGCCCATCGCCACACCATCTACTTGCTTGTAGAACTCTTCCTTCCACAATAGAAAGCCAGATGTGAGGCAGTGTTTGAGTAATACTGCATATTCAGCAGGCATGTTATTATCTTCTAGCTTCCTAGTTACAATTGAGATGCAGTCCACAATAGGTAGGCATGTGAATAGTGACTGAACGTCTAAACTGACCATAGTTTCATTGTCAGCGAGATGTAGGTCTTTTATCTCACTAACAAAATGGTATGAATCCTTTGTGTGTGCTCTGGTATGTCTCTCAGTGGTGACAGTACTTTTGCCAAGTGTTGTGCCAGCTTATAAGTTGGTGAATCGATCTGGCACATTGGTGAATCGATCAGGACGTAGTGGAGCGTTTGGTTTGTGTATCTTCGTGCATAGGAGCATATTATGTTTGCATCACTAATGGGTTAGCTTGACCTGGGAAAGAATACGCTGGCAAAAGTATGTTGCTATAGAGCCTGATGTGAAATGACCATGAGTGAGCAGAACTGGAGATCTTTTTTTCTAGTAACGAGGCATTTCATTTTAGTCCTTAGGAGTGACAATGTATTTCTATTTTTAATCAAGGATAGATATAGGTGCCGATGGGACACAGCATCTACTCACCATCACGTGGACTGTGTGTTGGTTTATCTGTACCTGTACCTTTACTTTTACAACTAAAATACGGAGATATTTGTTTAACTGTTAAAGTCATCACCTAATTAGATTATATTATGATAACTCCTCACATTTGCTCACTCATTCACATAAGTGTACTCACTCAGGATCAAGCTACGGAAGGGAAGAGATATCAGAAATCAAGGGCCATAAAAACCTTTTTTGTGTTAAAAGTTGTAATTACAAATCATTCTTCTGTAATGTTTCTGAATAAAATGGTACGGAATTCTAAAAGCAGATACTGTGACTTTTTTTTTAGTTAATTTTTATATTTTGTAACATCATTGAAGCTCGGTTGCAAAAGTTACGCTCTACTTATCAGTTACTATATGTATCCACCATGAGCCCGCCATCTCTTTCTACAGCGATCTTCATTCATACTGTTAACTATCTCAGTTATCTTTTTATACCTCAATCACATATCTCAAATACCATCAGACAACGTGCGAAAGTCACCAGTAAAGGCCAACGTGCGATGATAGTAAGAACTGTATTCGCACGTTTTCCTTTACACGCTCTTCTTTCAAACTTACTTTGATATATTTAAGTTTTTCATATATATATTACACTGTGTGTTACACTGGTGATTTTATATATTATATTAAAAAATCATTGGCTTTATTCGCTTTATATGTAATTTTTTTTATAAAAATAAGGATAAAATATAATATGGAAGGAAATATTAGTATATTCCTCTCTACATATGCAGGCCTTTAATCTTGACGAATCTTGAGCTCTTCGCAAAGGCAATGTTAACGTGTCATTAGAGAGCATCATATCTCATGCAAGATATATATGTGGGTGACGGTTCAAGATTTCCCAACGGGCGGTTAAGAATGTCAAGCAGCTATTCGTAGCGCTCTGTGCTGGATGCGGTCAAGTGTAAGGAGCTGGCACTCGGGTGCCCCGGCCCAGAGATGAGAACAGTATTCCATGTGAGACTGGTATTACGCTTTGTAAAGTTGCAAGCGATGTGCCGGCGTGAAATACTGTCTTGTTCTGCTGAGTACGCCTAGCTTTTTAGGGGCCAATTTGCTCTTCCCCTCGAATGGCTACGAAACTGCACACTATTAATATGTCAACGCCGAGAATTCCGATGCTAGCTAAGGCAGCAGGGGGAGTGCCTTCAAACGGACCTACAAAACCAGTGCAATTAAATCTATCTATTTTAGTTTTCACTTATCAGTTACCCTCATTTTAAATACAATGGATTTCCACAAAGTATCTCCAGGTTATGTTAACTTGATTGACAGTGTTATAACTTTTTTCAAGAGGTTTATAGCATAATAAAAATGAAACGCTGCCGTTTGTGTGAAAATATTATCAATTCTATGTTAGTCATTGCGTTATGTTCGTTTTATTTATTAAATATCAAACTTGTGTGTCGCGGTCAGTGCATTCCTGATCGATAGTGATTGATGAAATTATTTTTTCGTACAATATAATATATTTTATATCAAATGTAGGAGACGATATAGTTTGGATTTAGTCATATGAAAGGAAATAAAATGAAAAACTGTATTTATTTTTTCGATTAAATAAATAAAAATTCGTTATTAATTACCTTTATTTTAATCTACTTACTACTTTTTACGTGGTAGAGCCACTTTGGTTATAGCACGAATGTGTTGGCTAGACCGGGGAAGGACGACGCTCTAAGAAACTACCAAAGTAGAATAGCAGCTCCGTGATACTGTTGTGTGTGGTGAGTATATAGAACTGGAAATTATTTTTCCTAGAATCATGTTACCTTATTTTGTTAGGGCAACAACGCATGATGTCAATTGTCCACAGCACTCACGTAACATCAGATGAACTGTGTGTTCGTTTGTCACTCTTATTCTATAAAAAGTACGAGTGTTATAAAATAGGCTTTCTCTGACCGGAGAAGTAACGGCAAAACACTGGTTTAATTGCACCATGAAAAGACTTTTTGTCGAAAAAGATGTCGAAGAAGTGTCGTTATGGCAAATACAAAATTCATCGAGACCAGAATGAATACAAAATTCTCAAGGAATGTGGAGCAATTAACCATCAGGTGAGGAGCATTCTTTTTTGCCCCGCTTATGTAAAAATTTCCACCCACCTGTCAAATGTATCTATTAAGTTATTCTACGTCACAGAATAAAATAGAATAATAGGATATATTTTTATTAAATACAAATTACAAATAATTCATATTGAAAGTCATTCATTACTTAACCATTGGTTCGGGTAAAAACACTGTCCTGAGAAAAACCGGCAAGAAACCCAGGGGGACTTTTTCAAAGTAAAATTATAGAATAACAACGCAAGTTGTATATTTTACAAACTACTTACAAAGTTTGTTTAAGAAACTGCTTGGAAGCGACCACGGGGGGCTAGATATTGGTGGTAAAATCTTGTCCCTCCAATGAGAGGCGCGTTTAGGTGGAAGTGGAGACGGTATGAGCGGAAAATGGAAGTGCAATGCCACCGCTCGACCAGTGCAATTTTTGTTGTGCACCAGTGCAATACAGTTTTTGTCGCCTTTGCAAGTCCGTAGAAAGGCCGCTCGCAGCTTTCTAAGGTGTCCATTTCTAAATTTCGAGTTGTTTTTATTTTATTTTGTTGTTCCTTTTTTTCACAAGCAGCTCATCTACCGTCGTGCTGGCTAGTATTATATTAATTTATAGCAAGTATATTTTCAAAAGTTCGCCACGTGCCACGTCCACCATTTTGTTTAATACAGTCCACCTAATCTTTTGCCCCGCAATACCTTTCGTCATCCTCACAACCATTATTTTTTTTATTATGTGCGAGCAGCTATGCAGGTCTAGGGAAAGAGACCAGTATCACTGCGACTTAGAAGATCTATTGTGATCGCTGCTATGGCTATAGTTCACGGCTAAGCCATATGTCTTCAATTAATAGAAGGAGTTACTTAACCGTGAGCAATTTCACTTTTTCTGGGCGGAGTAGATAGCTTCCCAGATGAGTGTTACGTTTGCGCATTAAGGGTCCGCAATCAGTTAGGATGTGTAGAGGTGTTTCTTCCGTTATGGAACAGAACCGACACATCGTTGAGTTGCTTAGTCCCAGGATGGACATGTGCTTTTTAAGACAACAGTGTCCAGTTAGGGCTCTTGCCAGAATGCGCAATTTATTTTTACTTACTCCCAGGGATTCGGATTCTGAGGCGAATTTACGATCAAAAGCCCGGATTAAGGTTTTAGAATGTTTTAAGCCTGGTGTGTCAGACCAGATCTTTAGTTATTTATTGTGATAAAGAGTTTAAGGGGTCAATCGGGCTAGGGTTCATGAGATTCCACAAAATGGCTCAGGTCCAAATTGTGTGCACTTTGAGCCCTCCCGTGCAAGTTTGTCGGCAAATTCATTGCCTACAATATCCTCGTGACCCGGAACCCATCTTAAAATGACCCTGTTATTACATCCCGCGGCGTTTAAACGGTTCACGCAGTCTCCAACTAGCTTTGAGTTCACTAAGTTTGAACTTATCGCTAGCAGTGCTGCTTGACTATCAGAGTTTGTGTAAATTATATAGTTGACGTAGTATTTTTGCAGATTGATTTCCGCACACCGAAGTATGGCGAAAATTTCTGCCTGAGAGATAGAGGTGTATCTACCAAATTCTGCTAAGGATTTGGGGCGTTCCCCGTAAATTCCCATTTTAGACTCATCGGTATACCATACGAGGCTACCAACCTCACAGATAACCTGGCCATTCAGCCAGTCTTCTCTGGAGGGTAATTCCACTATATGCTTTTTATCAAAAGTGTGTAATGGACGCATGATATCTGAGATCATGTATAAGACCGGTGATTCCTTAATTGAGTCGAGCATGGATCTCAATCTGTAGGAGAGCAAGCTCAGACCGCCCTGGGCGTTATTCCTATACAAATTAGCCCTAGCCTCCTTGTCTAGATAGAAATCAAAGGGCGTTAGGCATAGAAGTGCTTTAAGAGCAGGCGACGATCGCATAGCTCCAGTTGCCAGTAAGCAGGCAGTCCTTTGTAGACTATTTAGTCTGTCCGCAGTCGTCTTTTGTTTGGCCTTGTTACACCGGACAATAGAAGCGTAGGTGAGAATCGGCCTTACTATGCTGCTGTACAGCCATAGGATCATGCTGGGACGTAAGCGTTATTTGTTCCCGACCATACGACTGCACGTACCTAAAGCAATTTTTGCCCTATTGCATAAGTTGCTAAGGTGAGATTTCCACGTTAGTTTTTGGTCAATTAGACCACCTAAGTACTTAACTTCCGTGGAAAATGGTACTTATTTACCATTAAGTTTTGGTCGGCCTAATTTTTCCAACCGTCTATTTTTGGTAAAGGGTATTATAACATTTTTATCAGCATTAACTGATAAACTGTTATCCCTACACCAGTTATTTATGATGTTTTGGACTCCTTGTATTATTGACGATAAAGTACTTTGGCAAAAGCCCCTCGAACTGATCACAAGGTCATCAGTATAACCCAGTATGCCAATGCGTAGGTCTGCCATTTTGTACAATAGTTGGTCAACCGCAAGAGTCCAAAGAAGGGGTGATAAAACACCTCCTTGTGGGCAGCCTCTTGTAGTTGCAACTTAATCGAAGTTTGAAACAGCGCTATTATTGCCTTTCTGTTTGAGAGCATCGACTTCACCTTCTGAAGTACAGTGAACAGAAAGTAGTTGTCTATTTACTAATACCACACCGCAATTTATAATGTTTTATATGAATTTGTATAACAGTTATAGGTAAATGGAAGCCTATTTTATTTAGTTTGTCCTCGCGGTAATTGTCTATTTACTTGTATCGCACCGCAATTCACAAAATGTTATATGAATTTATATACTAGTTTATTCCCGCATAAATAGTTGATTTGATTTGGTTAGTGCATGCTACAAATAACCGCCTTCTGCATTCTCCCGCAGTCGTATTATATCGATTACAATTACGTTCGACTTGTTTAAGAATAAATCGTTTCGTTTCATTTGGAAATTTTATCATTGTACCTGCAACGTGTAATCGACTACGCTTCATATTGGAATTCTTTGCATATCGTTATATAAATACCAGCTTAAGAAGTTTACTTGAGTTAAAGTATTTTGATATAATATTATTTCGTGGAACAGCAACGTATCGCTTGCTAAACATTGTCTGATTGAATGTTTTTTAGAATAGATTTAGCGCCAGGTAATAGTTATACCCATATAGACTCGTACATAATAAATATGCCTTTTAATTTCTGTTTTCCACCGCTACGCGATTTGTTTTTTTTTTTTAAGTAAATGCAAATGAAATGCGACTTAAAACCCTTTACGAAAAAGGTAAATGTTGTTTTCTAGTATGCAGAATATTTGTGATAACACAAAAAATACAAACAATAGATTCGTTGCGCTAAGATTATGTAAATTTGTTACAGAAAATTATATCTTTGAACTGCAAATTGAACCCGATTATTTAGTAAATTACCAATCATTTATGTCGTTTGAGGATTTATTATGCTGCGTGAAGCGAGCTGCCAGGCAGATCCAACCTGTAGCTCAGAGTGACGTAAAGCCAGCATTTAAAGTACACTCACGCGACTGCACGCACCTAGATTACCACTTATCAATATCCCAATATTTAATGGTGATATTAAAACTTGGCCGTTATTTGCTAGTTTTCAGAATAGTATACATAATAATCCCCCTTTATCGGACGCTGAAAAATTATTTTATATAATTGAAAAACTAAGTGACAAGGTGCAATCTCTGTGTGCCAGTCTCACACCGACCACGGACAACTATGAGACCGCGACCGGGTCATATTTGCGCCCTGTTTTATGTCTCTGTCCTTTACCTAACCAATAGTTTTTGAGTTGCTTTCCTAGGTCAGGTTAGTAATTTAACTTAGTTCTTAGCAGTAGCTTTAGTTTAAAGGGAACCATTTAAGCCTCTAAGGGTTGCGACAACGCACACCCTTGCATTTTGTATTTGTCGTTGTATTTTGTTAGTTAAGTTAGCCGGCTTATGCTCCCATCACATCCGTTCCTTCCCGCACGGGACTGCCTAATGTGGGGGATAGGTATTGGTAGCCACATCTTGTTCCTCCAATGAGAGGTGCACTCCGATTAGATAGAAGTAGAGACGGTGGGAGCGATAAAAAGGACGTGCACTGCCACTGCTCGACCAGTGCAAGTTTCGTCGTCCACCAGTGCAATACAGGTTTCGTCGTCTCCGTAAGGCCGTAGAAAGGCCGCTGGCAGATTCCTCAGATGAGTGCTTATTCCTTAATTTTGAGCTGTTTTTATTTTATTTTGTTATTGTTTTTTCCACAAGCAGCTCATCTTTCCTCGTGCCGGCTAATGCATCACATATAGCAAGTATATTGTACAAAGTTTGCCACGTGCCACGTCCGCCATTTTGTCTAATACAGTCCACCTATAGTAACAAAATATAATCGTTTGCCCCGCAAAACCTTTCGTCATTCGCACAACCACACTTTTATTCCATCGATCCCGATTAGAACTAGCAACCTGTGGCCCAACCAGTACCTATAAAATTTACTCATAAAGTACGATTAAACATTAAATTAAATTAAACCTTAAAATTATAATTAAACATTCCCACCATTGGACAAAAAGGCGACCGATGGGTCCTCATTTGTGTGGAATATAGTTATCCATATTCCACACATTCAAACAAAATGGATTACTTTTTTTGAAAAAAAAAATTCAAACTAATATAAAAAAATGTTACCACAGTAAGCATCACAATTCGGGCGTTATCATGGCAGAAATAAATTGGTCTTTGTTAGGCTTATGCTAAAGAAGTGTAAATAACTATCGCTAGCCTTATCACCACCTATTACTAGGTGGCATTGTAGTCAAGTAAGGGCTTAAAAGTTTAAAAAAAAACCGTGAGCGTATACAAAACATACGATTAGTTAAGTGCCTTAGAGAATGGAAAGCAACGTTTTTCCTTATCTGGGTTTAATTTTTTTATTATTTAATTCTAAGAAAAAAATAAGTTCAAAATTTGTATCTTTTAATTACGCTTTTACATAAGTTAAATTATCCTAGTGTCGGGTTGGTAAATAGCTATAAGTTTTAAATTACAGTACTTTTTATTGTAGTACATAATGAACGTGACAAAACGATAGTTTTCCTACTTAATATCTTTCGTCTTTCAACTTCTTCTTTATCATTAGCCTGTAAAAGACCACTAGGTACTGTAGATTGTGTACCAGCATGGAAAAAAGGTATTTTTTTTTCAATCGTTATATGTGGATGAGTCACGCTGTAACTATGTTATGGTTGTAGCACGAATGGATATCAGCGTAATATAGCAGCTTGATGCTGCTGTGTTTCGTATGCTGAGTATAGAGAACTGGAGACCCTTTTTACTGGAAACGAACCATTCCATCTTAGTCCTCGGGGGTAAAAAGGCACCTGTATTTTGATTATTTATCTAGGATAAATGTAGATGTCTATGGGCCACAGCATACACTGGCCATCATGTGCACCGAGTGTTTGTTTGTCACACTTATTCTATAAAAAATTCAACCCAGATAGCTCAATTGGCGATCGCGGTACCAGACGTCTTCCACCTTTCACGCTGCTGTATGTCTGCAGTCTCGTTTTTTCAAGTTTAGCTTAAACGAGATGTTATAGTTGCGTTTAACGTAAGCCGTTATAATATTATGATATTTCTCAAATTTACAAATTCCACGGGATAAAATGGGATCATTTATTCACGTACGCCGTCACCACACGGCTAAATTAATTTAATAAGACATCATTTGTGACTTTTTATATTAGCCGTAATATGCCATTTTTACTAGAAACAAGGCATTTCAGCTTTGTATACAGGAGTGACCACGCATTCGCATTTTGATTGTAAATAGATGATAAATGCAGACGTCTATGGACCGCGGCATCCACTTACCATCAGGCAGACCGTGGGCTTGTTTTTTAGTCTTATTTTTTTTTGTATCTTACTAAGCACCTAATAGCTCAGCTAAAATGTACAGAATACCATATAAAAATAGCGTAATTCTCATGTATTTTTATGGTAAAATATGGAAAAACCGGAGACCCATTTTACCCCGATAATGAGGTATCTGTCTTTTAATTGTATGGGAGATAATTGTAAATTTCTATAGACTACCCTATCCAAATACCATCATATCTGCTCTATTGTCACATTTACACCTATAATGTAATAGAGATGGTAAAAATTGACTAATCTTCTTCGGCGGCGTAGTATGTTTTATCGGAAACTCGCTTCAAGATGTAGCCAACCATGTTTATGACTCTTCTGACATAAGGTAGTAAAGCAGGCACTGCTTGACCGTAGCCGGCTTCTCTCGATCACTGTGACGTTGGCGCGGGAACCGAAGCTTATTTTCACGCAATATTTGCTTAACGTACTCAAGCTCGGCCAGATGTTTATTGTCACAGATCCCTTGTGCTCTCTGTAGCAAAGATTTACCCACGGTAGCTAACTGTGATGATTGTGAGATTTATCATTTAAATATCGGTTGGTGTGTTATCATTTTGGATTACTAAAACATCTAGGAAAGCTAAAGAGTTATGAGTTGTGTTTTGGTCTAAAAATACAGTTACTTTATCAGATGGTAAAATTGTTAGTGTCGTCTACGTACCGATTGTATAATCTTAGATTTACAGGAGCTTACTACTCAAATTCCTCGATTAATGTGTCGGCTACTATGGAAAATACAGGTGAGCCCATCGTCACACTATCTACTTGCTTGTAGAATTCCTCGATCTACAATAGATAGCCAGATATGAGGCAGAGTTCAAGTATTATTGCAAATTCTTCAGACATATTGTTTTCTTCTAGGTTCCTGGTTACGATTGATATGTAATCAAGAATACTTAGACATGTAAATAGTGACTAAACATCAAAACTGACCATGGTATCAATGTCAGCGATATGCATGTCCTTTATCTCACTAATAAAATAGTATGAATCCTTTGTGTGTGCTCTGGTATGTCCTCTCAGCGGTGACATTATTTTGTCAAGCGTTGAGCCAACTAATGAATCGGTGAATCGATGTCGCTCACTCGCTGATGTCCATGGACGATGTCTGAAATACTCTCCAAACCCATATGTCGTTAGTACCGAGTTTTATGGCATTCTTTGGCCTCCCTTTTTTGTCCAACAAGTGACATGTTAATAACAAAAACAGTTCTTCTTCTTCTTCAACAGCTTTTTAAAGTTTAGTGCTGATCAAGGGCCTCTAATGCTGTATTTAAATTTGCTGTATATGTCTTTGCAAGTGAATCTACGTGGTCTGCTATTCCTTTGGGTAAGTGTAAGCACTTAAACTTCTTTTCTAAGAGTGGTGACTTCTTTGGCTAGATTAATGAGATTCATTCCACAGAAATGATTTGGCTAGTGGACGCTATCTGGGGTGCTGACGGTACAAAGTCATGAATTCTGTCAGCGATGTCAGCTAGGTTCTCAATTGAAGTAAACGGTGGACCTGCCAGAAACGTTAGGATACTAGTTGGTAGACGGTTAAACCACATAGTTTTTATAAACTCATCGGAGACTTGAACTACAGCGAGGCCTTTGAGGTGTCCGAGGAACTGAGACAGATTTCTATCCCACATTTTCTTATGCATCAGTAACTGGGCGAGCTTTTTTCCTTGGACGCACTCAATCTTTTGACTAGCTCATTTTTTAGCTTGTCGTGTTTATTCATCGCTGTTGGGTTAATATTATATCCTTAACTTCCAGTGAAGTTGTCAAGTTGCCCTATAACATAATTAGCGTGGCTGGCAATTCCTGATATTGCGAATTGACCTTCTATTTGCGCAAACTAAATCTCGGCCTCGTCAGACCAAAAAGGAGGAACACGAACTCCAACTTTCATAATTTCATGCGGTGTAACATTTCCTATTTGATTCGGACATTGCCGCAGCGTAAGTTCACCTTCTAAAGCTCTCTAATCATTTCCGACTTTATTTTCCACGTTGCTCATTGTGTCCAACCGCGATCACCAATGTAGAAGCCAAAATGTAGTGAGGTGTGATAGCTGCTAGGTGTGCGTAGGGTGTGTACAAATAATAGTTAGTTCTGTAAAACACTCGCGATTTAATGTTCACACACAAGTATAAATTCACATCGAAATAAATAGTCAAAAGGAGAATGCAATGTAAGTTTTAAAATAAGGAAGAAGTGTAAAGATAGAGAGAAGCTAAAAACAAGATAATAAACTAAAAAAAGATCAGCACAAGTAAGTAATTTTAGGTCGTGAAACAAAGCAACAATTTTTCCGCGTCAAAGCACGTAAGCGACTGAGTGACTAGCCGATCGGTCAAGGGGGCTGTGCTTTAACACCGCCAGCTGGCAACCACTGCTGCACAAAATTACTATATCTCTCTGTCTTGCATCTATTTTCAATATCTACTACCAAATAAGGTCGACGATGCCGCGCGGAATCGAACCTACGAGAAGTCGGACTGATAAGAAGGGTGTATTGTGTAAATGCGTGTGTGTGTGTGTGTGTGAATGTATGTGTGTTACTGTCGAATCTGATAATGGCGGTGAGAAGTCTGTCATTGCACTCCTCTATTTATATCTTTTAAACCGGATTGGTCATTTATAATGGTTTTTTCTCGAAACAGATTAGCTATTGTAGGTACGAAAATTATGTTTATTGTATTAGAAAAATCGTTTATTAAAACTGCTACACTAACTTGAGTGAAAGTTAAATGAATTGGTTTTTAGGTTTCCTCTGCAGTTTAATGTAATCCGTGATATTTCAGGTGATGAGCACCTTATTTGAAAGTGCACAAGCGAATCGAGCTTGGTTCTCGTTGATACCACTATCGACATTATCTCGTCACTTCCTGAAATGGAAGCTGCCATATACTTTGCTTAGCGGCACGAGGCTGCGACTCGAGAATATTTCTTCTCCATCGTTTGTGTGTTCTTCTAGCTACATAACTGGTCCATTGTCCATCCAGATCCATTGGCTATAGCGGCTAGTCTATTTATACTACGGATATCCTCATTTCGAAGTCTCTCGCGCAGGGAAACTCCAAAAATAGCCCTCTAAACGGCGCTCGTTAGAACTCCAAGCAACCTTGAGTTTCCTCATATGGCTAGCAGTAAAGGACCATGCCTTATATTCATATGATCCTCGGCGACACGCACTGGTTGCGCACAATGCGCATTCACACACGTACAAATCAATCTAAGAGAAATTTAAAAAATTATTGGTAATAAAAAAGCAACGTTATGGTACAGTTATATAAAATCACAAATTACGAAATTAGGGAATCAAATCTCGCGAGATTGGGGCTAAAGCGAGAACCCGCGAGTTTATGAATAACAATACTGCGAGATCTCGCTAATTTCGAGATATCGCGAGATTGGCAGTTTTATGTGTTTTCTTTGCAAATAATCACAATACTTGATTAAATTAGGAAAAAAAATAAACTTATAAAGATAAACATTTATTTTTACGAATTTTTGCAATAGACTTTTATGCATCAAACATTGTTTGACATATCTGTCTACAATCTTTTAATAAACTTCTAAGTAGTAAACTTTGATGTATTTATGTATCAAATAACATATGAAAAAAACAACCAGTCTTCTCTTCTAATATCAAGATCTTTTAGTAATAAAACAGTTCTTTTATAACAAACAAAATAACGAGAAGTCAAAAAAATCTAACTTATTATCTAAGTTGAGTTGACTATTAAAGTGAGATATTATTATCAAATAAATAAAACTATATCTACTCATTAGATCTATTAGATATTACAGATTAATTAACAAAATATACCAATCAAATAAAAGATTAGATCAGTTCAAACACAAGCCATTATTATGAATTATTTTGAAAGTAGCTCCTTAAGAAGCACAAAATGTCCAAAGAATCGTCTGCTAAACGGCTTCTTATTTTATTGGCCAGATAACCGACAGATCGAAACTCCGACCGTGTCAGTCCACGCTTCGATTAAGACGTTTTTATGCCCGAGTGCAATCTCGTTAAACTTGCGAGATCTTGCCATTTCTTCGTCCGAGATCAATCTCGCCAAAAAAAGGCCGAGATCTCCATCTCCAACGAGATTGCATTCCCTAAACGCAATACATTATACTCGTATGTCTTTAACACGCGTGGTTTCCATGAGCTCAAATAAAACTAACAAATTATCAACATTAATGTAAATATAAACATATTATAAATAAATTACTATTTAGAATACATATATCCGACTTTATATTTCTATATATAAATGTCAAAAAGGATACGTTATATTTATTTTTCATAAGATAAAAACGAAAGGTGTACTTAGCTATCTTATAAAAGTAATGCGTGTGTGTTTACATTATTCTTGGTCGCTGACAGATACGATGTATTTGCTGAATATTTTTGAAGCTTGAGTAGGTAGAAAATTCTACCATAACGGTTATTAAGCTTAATTGTTTTTATCGGAATCTCATAATAATTAGATTTCGACTTCAAAAGTAATAATAATAAGTAACGTCCTCAAGACCGAACTTCAGCCACGAAGGCCAGTGTCAATGGAGACTAATCCTGCGCAGATGGCTAATCTATAGGGCAGGATTATAGATCAGGAGGATAGTACCCAAGTGTATGCACAAACAAAGGTGCTCTTTCTGTTCAGTCCACCGCACCAACGGATTTACTTGCTTTCTGAGGCACGGGGGTGAAAGACCGCCAACTTCTTAACTCTGGGTGGTACCTCAGTTTCCTTTCAAGAAATTGTCAAATTTTTATTTTTGTTATTAAAATTATTATACTTGAATACCATTAAACCGATAAGTTAATTATGCTATTGAGGAAAGGATCAATCAACCTATAAATGAAATGGCTGGTTTCAGATCACAAAATATTAAAGGGTTGTTAACATCACTCAATTAAGATTTTTATTAATTTAGCTGTTCCGCTCTAAGTAAATGAATTTTTTAAGAGAAATTTGAGAATTTCTTGAAAGAAATACCCAATAACTGATTTTAGTCCGATCCGAGATTTCAACCTAATCAGAAATCGCGTTTACGACCACTAGATCAACGAGGCAGACGATTTTAAAAATATGTCTTATAAAGTGAAAGCTCTCGCTCACTCTCGTTCTAACCGGTACTTATAGATGTGACGACAAGATAGAATGGTACGGCTAATATTGCTGTAAATATAAATAATGAAAATATAAAAACCGCCTCAAATTGGTAAACAGCTGTAGCCATTTATACTATTTTATTTCTTTATGAGACACCATTAGCAAACTCATTATAAGATTTTTGTAGTTAGTAATATTATTTTTATTTAAAGCACACTATATTACACTAGTTATAACGTTCTTGTAGTAAATAGCACTTCTGATGTGTGCACAAAATCTTGTACACAAAATCACAATTTACTTATTATCGCCGTACCTAATATGGCTATTTGCAGAAGAACTATAATGCCTTGATAACTATAAAGAAAATAAAAACATTCATTAAAATAGCTTATTATAACATATCTTTACATGAAATAGACTTTAGTATTTTAATACTCAAAGGAAATAGATGAAATACTAAGCACATCAAAAAATCTCAAAGGTCAGAATAAAGCAGAATGATAAAGATCGGCCGAAAATATGAAACAGAAAAGATTCTAATAATTTGAAAATCTATAGATTAATAGAAAACTAATTAAATTATTATACTTGAATATCATTAAACGGACAAGTTAATTATGCTATTGAGGAAAGGATCAATCAACCCATAAATGAAATGGCTGGTTTCAGATCACAAAATATTAAAAGGGTTGTTAACATCACTCAATTAGGATTTTTATTAATTTAGCTGTTCCGCTCTAAGTGAATGAATTTTTAAATTTGTAAGGAATATTAAAACTCAAGGCAGTAACTTATTTCTTGGATTTAATACCCGTTCTCTTCATAAAGTTCTACATACATAATTGTGGTCGCTCGGTGGTCGAAATTTATTTATTTATTTACATAGATACAATATACACAAACATTGTTACAAAAAAATACATTTTTAGATAAAGGATACGTCTTTACAGGTGTGTGTATACATCATTATAAGAAAAAAAAAAACTAAACAACATATAAACTCTAAAACAGAAAGAAATTAACTAACCAATCAAAGTAAAAGCACCACATCCAGTAATAATTACAATAAATAATAATTTTAAATCATTAATCTGGCAAGGCAGGTAACAGTAAATTTGACCGCATTTAATTATTTTTTTAAGTTTGAACTTTACTGAGGTTCTTTTCTCAAAGAATATAATTCTGAATTCATCGATTGTAAGTCGTTTTAATAAAACTAATTATTATCAGGCAAGAGTAGGTCATTATTAAAGTACATCCACTACCTACCTACCATCGCACATCCCTACGCGCAATATGCCTAAAAAGGGATAAAAGTTTTCTTTTAATGTATTTATACATAGCTAAAACTGTCAGATCGTGACCACTTACAAGAATTACTCAACGTTTTAAATTTCTGAATTTTGTTTATGCAACATTTACTAAAGCTTCCATATAATATAAAATTAAATAGGAAAGAGCGGAGTCTTGTTGAATCCAATCAATCAACGTTCGATAGGGCTCCCATATATCTAGACAAGCTGGCAGGCTTAGCTGGCTTAAGCGTAGCTGCAGCGTATGTTGTAAAGAAAGAAGCTTTACTTGTATTAAAACAGCTAGATAAATTTATTTTAGTTATTTCCGTAGCATTAAATCGTATTGTGTATAGGAAAACGGGACTGAAATCTAAACCGTCTGTTTTTCGAAAGAAAGCCATAAGAGCAATATGTGGCCCAAACTATAAACACAATAATTATTTAACTGCCTCGTTAGTCTAGTAGCAAACATGACTGCTTCTGGTCTTTGATTCGAATCGCGGGTCGGTCCAAAGAATTTAATCTGTCAGTGGGTTTTTCTGTCAATAAATTCTCAGTAGTAACCCGGAATTAGTAAGAAAAGAAGTAAAAGTAGGTTAAAACGGAAAATTCTATTCATATAAAGTTATTTTTATTCCGTTAATATCATATCAACGACTGCAGAAAAATAAAATAATCCTAAATGAAGCCAACCTCTTTAAGCTGCACTTTTTGTATTTGGCTAACTTTTGAAAACCTAGGTGCTTCCGTAATTCTGCTTTTAGCTGTAATATGTACGAAACACCAAGTGGTCATGGCGTAAAAGAATATGTCTCCCCATTTAATCTCGTAAGTATAGCTAATTGCGACGTTGTGAAATGTGAGAGAGACAACTTGGCTTCTGATTGATAGCGATATACCTCTACACCTCCCACATTTTCTCAAATCATCTGTAATTGACTGATAGAGAATGCTATCAGGCATATAGTTTATATTCCTTATTATAAGGTCTGTAAAAAAGTTAAAATAAAAAAATAAAAACACCTAGCCATCTCTGTTATGGCAGGATATATCCGCCGGCACCATGGTTTTAAAAATTTATAATAATACTAAATAACATTAAAGTGTCCGTCTGTAATATCAAAGTAACTGGATTCTGTTAATCTCAGGTTTTTGTTATAAGGACATAAATATTTTTTTTAATTTTTGTCTTTTTATCTGTTTGTCCAGGTTAATAATTTTTGTTATGGTTGAAATGGTTGTAATTAAACTTTTTTAAATAGATAGAGAGCAACGTCAGGATGGGTCTAGACTATATTTTATCCATAAACTTGAAGAATTTTTTGAGAAAAAACTAAAAATCGATAAAGTTAATGGTCTTTGTCTCTCTCAAATCTAAATAACATTAATAGTTCTCAGGGCAGGTTGCTAGTAGAAATTTTTATGATATTTTTTGAAATACTCCGATCAGCCACAGGTAGAGCTGTTAAATTTGCGAAATGTTGTTTGATGAGCCAATCGTTAAGATTATGCCAAATCCTTGCTTCAACTGGGAGGGTTCCATGTCACATCATGGAAGACGGCTTACGTCCACCCGATCCCTAAAAAAGGCGACCGCTCTGACCCGTCCGACTACCGGCCAATCGCCATCACCTCCTTGTTCTCCAAAACAATGGAGTCCATTGTAAACTGCCAGCTCATGAGGTACCTTGAAGATCACCAGCTGATTAGTGACCGCCAATACGGTTTTCGCCGTGGTAGGTCAGCTGGTGATCTTCTGGTCTACCTAACTCACAGATGGGCGGAGGCAGTAGAGTTCAAGGGGGAGGCATTGGCCGTTAGTTTGGACATTGCGAAGGCCTTCGATCGGGTTTGGCACAAAGCGCTTCTTTCGAAGCTCCCTTCCTATGGGCTTCCCGAGAAATTGTGCGATTGGATCACCAGCTTTCTTGCAGATCGGAGCATCAAGGTCGTTGTAGACGGTGCAAGCTCCGATTGCAAGCCTATTAATGCTGGTGTTCCACAGGGCTGCGTGCTATCGCCAACGCTGTTTCTTCTGCATATCAATGACATGTTGCATACCCGTAACATTCATTGCTATGCAGATGACAGCACTGGTGATGCTCTTTACACCGGCAGAGCCAACATTTCTCGGGAAAACGTCTCCGAGTGCCGGGACAAACTTGTGTCTGAAGTCGACTCTCTGCAGGACAGAGTCTCGGATTGGGGGCGACTAAATCTAGTCCAGTTTAACCCCCAGAAGACACAAGTTTGCGCGTTAACCGCTAAAAAGAACCCCTTTGTCGTATCCCCTCAGTTTCAAGGCACTCCCCTTGTTGCCTCAGCCAGTATCGGAATCCTCGGCGTCGACATATCGAGTGACGTGCAGTTTCGTGGTCACTTGGAAGGGAAGGCCAAATTGGCCTCTAAAAAGCTTGGCGTGCTCAGCAGAGCGGGACAGTATTTCATGCCGGCACACCGCCTGCAACTTTATAAGGCGCAGGTTCGGCCGCACATGGAATACTGTTCCCATCTCTGGGCTGGGGCTCCCCAGTACCAGCTTCTTCCACTTGACCGCATCCAGCGCAGAGCGGCTGAGGAATTGTTCGGATTAATCCCAGCCGCCAAATTTCGTGAACGCACTACACGTCAAACGTCCCGATACCATCCACACCATCTGGATGCTTGGCGGTCCACCACTGTACGTTTCACAAGGAGTTTTCTTCCACGTACAACCTCTCTGTGGAATAGTTTACCACCGGCGATTTTTCCGGACCGATACGACCTGGGGACCTTCAAGAAAAGAGCTTACTCCTTTCTAAAGGGCCGGCAACGCACCCGCAATTCTCCTGGTGTTGCGGTTGATCATGGGCGGCGGTAGTCACTTAACATAAGGTGAGCCGCATGCTCGTTTGCCCCTTCTTCTATAAAAAAAAAAATGTCCATCAGTAAATATTTAGGTATTGACGACCATGATGAAGATGACATAAAAACAAAAAGTGTTTAATTAAAATAGTAATGTACATTCTGTAAATATTAGGGACAGACAAAAGTATGATGTTTCTATATTAAAGAGGCAACATTGGACAATGTATTTACAACAAAATGCTATAAAATGTGCAAAAATTTTCTATCAAAACCTTAGATTTTGTATTCAACGAAAGCTGTATATAGAACAGTAAAGTTACAGCCTATGTGTCCCACTCCTAAGAAATGAAA
The DNA here is from genome assembly GCA_907164705.1 of Parnassius apollo. Lineage (NCBI taxonomy): Eukaryota > Metazoa > Arthropoda > Insecta > Lepidoptera > Papilionidae > Parnassius > Parnassius apollo. The sequence goes on from CAJQZP010000008.1 coordinate 9,492,446, forward strand.
GGAGGCATGTGCTCCTCTCATTTCTGAGAGGGTTTAACAATTTCATTGACACTGGCGGGCAACAAACTCGAATTGCTCGTGTACTGTGAAATTTACAGCTAGCACCAAGAGGTATTTTTTTGAGTCAGTGACCAAAGCATAAATGAAGTTTTTGTAGAATAAGGGTGACTTACGAGCACGTAGTCCACGTAATGGTAAGTAGATGCTGAAGTCCACAGACATCTACTTCTGTCCTCGATTAAGAATGAAAACGCATTGCATCTTAGTCACCCCTGATGACTGAAATGCAGTGCCTCGCAATGCCCCATATCTAGTAAAAAGGGGCTTCGGCTCTACTTTCATCATACCAAAATACAGCAGAATTAAGCTGGTACATTACGCTGGTAATCTGTGAGAGTGTGGTTCCTCCAGTTCAAACCAAACTATTCGTGCTACAACTATAATATAGCTGCGTTATAGTTCTAACACGCTATAAAATAAGTAATCTGTTTAAAAATGGTATTGCTTTATACTGAATAAACATATTCTATTCTAGACTTCAACCGTTGGCTGTACTCAAGTCCGTTCACTTGCAAAAAGCGCAATTTCAAAGTTATTCCAACTTAAACAGTTTGCTCATTCGGAAAATGGATACAAAGCTGCTTTCTTTTGACAAAATCAACTGATTTTCTGGATGAAACAAAGGATATTACATGACTCAGTGGATGAAATATAACGATTTAAAATATATAATAATTATGTTGAAATTTCTACGTAAAGGTAGAAACCTTAAGTATTCCGCTTTCTTGGCAAATCCGCTTTCTACCAATCAGCAGCAGTCTTATCACAGTTGTGGTACCAAGTAGAAAGGGTTTTTAGAGTCAGTATAATTACAGGCTGTGAGGTATATCATTTTAGTCTCCAGGAAAGACTAATTATCTGTATCGTACTGTGTAAATTGGATTTTTTAAGGTTAATAAACGTTTCCCGCTCAATTTTCCTAGTAAATAAATTCAAATCAATGGGCGGGATTTAATTTTGCAACATATTTTAGAAGCTATTAAATTACGTTTAAATAAATTTTATCTTCTTAAGTTCGTTGAAGTCGGATTTAATTAGTTTATGAAATTTGTTAATTTTATAACAGGCCTATGTGCCAAAATAGACTTTTATTAAGCTAAAGTGAATTAATGAATAAGTGAAAGTATTGAAAGAACATTTTAACATTGTAATTGTAAGAACTTGGCCGCCAGAGGAATCATTGTTTAAATAATGATTTGAAGTGGATGTTTATACGTAGTTATTATGCAATTTTTTGTATTTAAATGTCTATGCATGTGAAGAATTTGCGGAAACGATGAAACAAGTGCAAATAGCAGCTTAATGCTATTTGACGTGTTTCGTATGGAAAGTGTAGAGAACCAGAGACCCCTTTTACTGGACACTACCTTTTACTTGGTTCACAGGGGTGACAACGCATCTATATTTTGATTCTTAACTATTTGATCCTTTACTGTTGTTCTATAAAAAAAGTAATGCCACTAGATAATATAAAATAAAAATAAGAGCCACATTTTAATAAGGTAGAAAAACAGATACTGGCAAATTATTACACTCCACACCATAGAAACTGTGACTAGTCCGTGATTGGAGGAATTATAACGTAATTAGGATTAGATGCATATTAGCAAGATGAGAAAAGCAGATAAAGTGAAACGTCTGCCGAAGTTAAATCACTTGTGTGTTTCTTAACGAGTATTAGGCAAGCAAAGCATAAAAAAATCACTCACAGTTCGAACTTTGTTCTTCTGTGATCTGTGTTTTATTTATTTGCACTTAAATTATTAAAATTGCAAAAAAGGATGTTTCTTTAGTCACGTTTAAACTCAACGAAGGTCGTAGGGAAAAAGTCAAGCTCAAGATGTGAGGTATACCTGACGAGAAGATGAGTCATAATTTCCCGAATTCCAAATCCAAGTTGAATCCGTCGATTGACCTTTCCGTGGAAGTCGGACATTTTTTTCAGGTAAACATACTCGTCAACAACATTGAGCTTAGAGCTCCCGAAAGCTACCATCATAGGTGTGACATGAACGTTACATACGATCTTTGTTTTGTCCATGTTAATCTAAAGACCTCTTCATTAGGAGGCACTATTCAGTTCAATGAGTATAGTATTCAGGTCCTCTAGCGATTATGCTATAAGCACTATATTGTCTGCAAATCGCAAATGACTCTCCTCTCTTGTTAATACCTCCTTCCTAATTTCGATTCTAGTAGCTAGAAAACTTTCCCATGCAGCGGTGAAGAGTATCGGGGATATAATATTATCTTGTTTCACACCTCTCTGCAGCTACTGGATAGGTTACGTACTCTGTTTGTGTGCCCAAGTAGCCATCATACAAATACTTCAGCCCTTCGATGTACCGACACTCTATTTGACACTGCTGAAGGGGCTGCATCACTGCTTTAATTTTGACGGAATCAAAGGCTTATTCATAGTCCACATACGCAAGATATAGTGGCAGACTGTAATCCTCGGCCTTCTGTTAAATTTGCTGAAAGGTATGTATGTCAACTATGGTGCTAAAGCCTTTGCGAAAACTGGCTTATTTGGGAGACTGAAAGTCATCGAGTCTGCGTGCAAAACTCTCAAAAACGGTACGTAGACAGATTTCTAGCAACGATTTTGTGTCAAACCAGAGATCTTGTTTCTTCCCGATCGTTTCTTCAATACGAGCTCTATTGAAGTTGCGTAAGTCCCGCTACATGCATTTAAAGATCTGTCTGCTTAGTTGCCTATATGCATCCAGCATGCTTTCTATAAGAAATTATAAACAAAAACATAGCCTCATGGTGACGTCATAAAAGAATGCATTATCAATTTCGATCTCGTGAAGAAGTGACAACTGGAAGTACTGGGATTCAGATCTAAGTTAAAAAATTTTATAACTTTAAAACCAGATCCCCAATAGATCGTGTAAATTGTCTAGACCGGTTACGGTTGCTAATTTTACCAAGGTTGATTACATGAAAATTATGTCAAATTCTTCCTACTATAAAAAGGAAATGTTCAATTATCGTATTTTACACCATGATGAAGAAGAAGGAGTACCAAAGCAGACTCGTAAAAATCGATCTTTTTTTTTATAAATGGTTCATCATTTAGATGTTCTTTTCTGTCTTGTATGCGAACGACAAATGCGACGAAAAATGAATGGATATAAAAAATTTATATATCCATTCATTATATCAATCACTATATTGCAGGATGTCAAGTGTGTACCAAACGAGATATATCATTCCGTGATTGTAGAAACAGAATAGAAACAATGGAGTTAAAAGTTTTTTTTTTTTTTTTTAATTAAATATTACACAATAATTCATTACAAAAAACAAATAAGGCAGTGCTTTGTAGATTTTTCCTCATTTCCAGGGGCTTTTTATAAATTTTTTTAATAAAATTTTTAAACTTGACGGAAGTCAGATATTGTAGATTTTCTGGGATTTTTTCCTAAAGCGTATATACTCCAAGAATGAATTACTGACTCTGTGGCGTCGATCATCTTATGAAAAAGAGCAGCGTCTATTTTCTTCTAATTGAAAATAACGTTTAAAATTTACAACTTTAGGAAACGGTATATTTCTTGCTTATATATCTCAGCAGAAATACGTCATCTCCTTAGCGAAGGTGCGCACGTCTACATGTTAAATAATACGTAACAAACTGTCCTACGACTACACATCCATAATGGAATTAAACAAGGGACGGACGTGTATTTGTTGACCGGAATAAATAGGCCGAAATATTTATTACACGCGGGGAGCATTTGGCCTGTTTGCGTAGGTTTATATAAAACGCAGTGCTGTGATATAATTTTTGTTTGGTAAATAAAATTATTTTTATTTATTGTGCGTGTATTTTTAACAGATTTTGTTTGTTTGTTTCTAACAAATAAAGAAAATAGTTAAAGCCTACGTGTGCCTTTAAAGAAAATATTATCCACCTTAATGTTTAACAGAATTTATAAACTTTTTAGGTAATATAAGTCTAGTCTTTTTACTTAACGGCGTCGTTCAATTTGCGCCCTGAATGAAATTTAGACGATGTGTCTAATACAAAATTGCACGTATCTTGAAATATCAGTCACAGCCGGTTAAGGAGCGGCTGGAAGCCGCGGAGAAAGGCGCGCCATGTGTTCTGGTGAAGAAGGAGATGGGAAGAAGTAGTACTCTTCCAACGTGAGTCGGCCGTTACTGGGGGTGCGGATGTGTGCGAAAGCGCTCCCGTGCCCTTGCCAATATGTGGCGAAGGTGGAACCCCATGGAGTTTTAGTCACTGTGGTCCTACAAAAGTCCTTCTCTTGCAAGGCGAGTATGTGTACGCATTTCCCCATGAATTTTTTTTTTTAATTTTCCAATGAAAAGAAGACTAAGTTGCGGCTAAAAAGCTGCGTTCATTTTTATAATACAACAATATAAACGTACGCGTATTTAGGCCCACCCCATCCACACAGGTTTTTTGAAAAAAAATTACTTATTATTATTTTTATTATATGATCATCATATCACCATACCTAAAATCACCCTCACGGATCGGCCAGAATTTTTTTTTCTTATTTCTTGTACTGTAACAGAGAAAGTAAAATTACCAAAATTGCCGATGCGTTAACTATATCTCATGATAAAAAAAAAACAATGTCGTTTATGAAAAGATATTAGAAATAACATCTGTACGGCGTAATATCTATTGATATTACCTGTTTTTATAGGACACAAACCTTTTTCTGGTTGAGTATTTATGTAACGGAAACACTTGCCAACTGATTCAGCTTTATATAAGTAACTGAAAGCCTAGTTAAAGCAAACAAAAAGTGAATGGAATCTCTTAAGTTTAAACTTTTTAAACAGCTGTAAATCTACTGAAATCTAATATAATGCTCAAAAAAACATTTTACATACAAGTACTATTTAAAGACGGACATGAAAATCATAAAAAATGGTTCGATAAAAAATTACAGAATTAACTTTTTCTTCGCAATTGCCAAGTGAATTAGTACTAAAGTGGAAAAAGTTTTAGATAAAACAACGTCGGTACACACACACTTTAATTTTTTTTATTTCTTCATAAGATAAAAATAAAAATGAATGAATTCATAAAACTTATTTTATGAAAGAGGAGGTAAACAAGTATAAGGTTTACCTGATGGTAAGGAACACCAACATCTCTAAAACAGAGTAGGTTCTTTTCTTGAAGGTCCTCAAGTCGTATTGGCCCGTAAAATAAGCTGATAATAAATTCGTTTTCCTAACAAAAATTTAAAATCCATAAGTCTTTGCATTTGATATAATATTAAAATGGTTTTATTATGGAATCTTTGCAGGTGCATGTACCAACGTTGTTTTATCTAAAACTTTTCCTGATTTTAGTTCTAATGCGTTACCCAATTGGTAAGATTGATGTGTCTTTTTCGTTACTTTTACACCATACTACAAGATGACCTTTAGTAATTAAATTGTATGTCCTATGAAGTTAACGTACTACACATCAAAACCAAACGATTTATTGTTTCTATTTCGTACCTTGTATTTGCGTGTAGTGCTTTTCATGTAGAAGCGGTTTAAGAATGTACACACCCACATCATCTCATGGATGTCGTAAGAGGCGCTAGAGGGAATCAAACCAGAATATGTGCAGCAACGTTTTGCTAATATAATGAAACTAAAAGAACAAAAACCGCCGTTAGTTAATTGGTTGAGCCAAACTATGAGCCTCCCTCATAGCTTAGCTACATTTCGCAGCGGTCTTTGATAGGCTGTAACGGTTTTAGAGAAAATGAGTAGAATAATTACCCGTAGTCAGCATCTGTCTTTCCACCCGATTACAATGTGTCTATCTCAAGATAAGGGTAATTAGGGTTTTATTAAATCAATGCGTTATTCAATCTTCGGTTACATCATCACCTGCCACAAGGCGGGATAATTGTTATTCACTAAAACTAAAAGTACTAATGTCATAAAACATCGGAGAACCAAAATATTTGGCGAGACTTCACCGCGATGGTCGATATTCCAACTATTTGATCAAAATGGCTTGTTTTTTCTTTAGTAATAAGTACAGCAAAGGAGCAAAATAATTAGCCAGCGTCCGAACTTCTATCGAATTACAATGAGGGTAACTTTAAGATAAGAGATAACTAAGCCAGTGTGCTACACAATATGTTATATCACCTAAAATATAATATGAATTAGCTTAGTAATACAGAAGGCTTGCATTTAATACCGCATAAATATTAATGTAGGTACATGGAAAAGCATTAATATGTATGAAAACGTAAGTAAATATTATTAGAATTCGTCTCACAGTTAAGTGAAATGTTATATTTTTAATCTTTAGACCAGGCATTGTAAGAATAATACTTACGCGTGTATCCTTGCGGTATAAGTAAATCGATCTCTTCATTTCATCCCGTGGTTGTCGTAACAGGCGACTACAAGTAGGTAATCAAGAGAAACATCTCATTGCATTTTATAGATGGTGGTGTAACCATATACATACCGTCGGCAAAAGGTATCGTTAAAAAAAACATTGAAGTGGCAATGGGCTGGCCATATAGATCCAACAATAGATGTGGAAGAAAGGTTTTCCAGTGGCAGCCTGGTACTGGTAGACGAAGTATAGCGCCCACCTCCCCAGTAGATGAAGTGACGACCTGGTGAAACATGTAACATATCGATAGATACAGGTGGATCAGGACCGTGCTTTGTGGCATTCCATGGGGAGATCTATATTCAGTCGTGGATTGGAAGGTATTTAATGATAAAGATGATAATGAAAATTAAAAATTGGAATTATACAAGGCCATTTATAAAAATACCTTAAGCACCAAAATAAGCTTAAGACTTATCTTTTTCACTATCATCACCCAAAAAAAGTCCATTGCTGAACATGGGCCTCTCATATTGGAAGGAAGATTTTCCTTAACACTTATACGGTTGGCACAATCATACGTCTCGTTACAGAGTAGCCTCTTACGACACCCACGAGACAAAATGGGGTGTTGGATTCTGTTCATTGCCACCACACAGCACTAGCATTATTTATTACATTAATATTAAAAAAAGAAACAACTGTACTGATTGTTGAAAGTGTGAAATAAACAAAGGACGGCTAGAGATTTTGAAAATTAGTTAGTTAACATCTGAGCAAAAAAATAAAATTGATGTGTCTTACCTAGTGTACGGAACACCTTTAAATGATAGTTGATATAGGAAAAAATTATTTTAAATAAAATAAATAATGATATTATATAATGATATTGATAATGATATAGAACGCGTCTATCGTTTTCGGAGCGACAACGTCAACTGTACAAAAACTAAAGTAAATGACGCAAATTATGTGGACCGAAATAAATCGCTTGCACACTAAAATGTACGGTTGCACTGTACACGCCCCCGGGTGAGAGATGAGAGTGATGAGATAGATAGGAAATAAAAAAATGATATAAGATAAAGTGATAACGATAATGACAAAGTTAGAAAACTATTATAGTATATATATAACAAATAATAAAAATAAGTAGTTAAAGGTCCATGTCCAGATCTATTTTACTTGTATGTCCTTCAAGCACACTCTCGCAAATACGGGTGAGGTGCCTTTGTTTTGTACTCGCGCACTTTGCACTGATATGTTTTGATTGGCACTGACACTATCACTTGTACAAGCACGAGGAATGTCTTGAAGAGATAACCGTGGTGCAGGCTCAGGGCGGGCCTTAGGTGCTATGCTCCGCCGGCGTGCTTGTCTCACTCGCTTCCAGAGTACCGCTACGCCCGCTGCTCCGAATGCTCCCACTAACACGCAGATAACAACATGGTGGTATAAGTCGTGGGTTGACTGCTGATTCACTTCAACATCTATGTTTTCCTTTTTCATTTGATCGATTTGACGCCCGATCTCCTTCAAGAACGCTTGTCATTCTCTCTCCTCTGGTTGGCTTATCTCACCTTTACTGATAGGTATGGTCAATTTGATTATGTTGTTGATAGGTGGAATATCTATGGCTAATAAATCGGGGTATGCGTACATTGTGTTATATGATTAGATATTGTGGACAGATTATGAATGCGTCTCCCTTAAGCACGCAATTATTCCCGACTGATAAAATGCCGGCCTTGCTGACGCGCTCCGATGTAACTTGATTGCCGCATATGAATCGAAGAGTGCATTATTTGCAGCAGAAAAATGAGTATGTGTTTATAGTCTTGAGCGCATTCCATGAATTTTTACAACTGTTAATATTAGTGAGACATTGGTCTGTTGAATGATTCTTGATACACAAATTTTGATCATTTTACATATGATAAACAGGACCTTGTAACTCACAAAGTTTCGTGGTGAGGTCTGAATGTAGACATGATTGTACTTCGGCTTCAGTCATAGGTATGTATGAGTCTCTTTGGATGTTTAAAGCAAAGTAATCAGAGATGGGAATTATGTTTATCATCTTATTGTCATATGATTGAGGAATAGGTAAAACTCTGTAGATGTCATAGCTTTCTCTAGTAAAAAGAGGTATTTAAATTTCGAGTAAAAGGTTTTGATATGTGACGACCTTTACTCTCAGTAAATGATACAATTTTGATACGCTGTTGCCGTATCAAAATTGTATCATATGGTATCATCTATAGGCATTGATAGATCTTTTGTTAAATGTCCAGAAATGATGCTAACTTCATCTTGTAACTGTTTAGGTGATAGTATATGTATATCAAAATTCTCGTGATAAATGTCGGTAACAACATCAAGCAGGGTATTTTGTATCTTTTTCAAATTAACTAAGATGCTGTTTGATATTACAGATGATAAGGTAAACTCGTTGCTAGCTTTTAATTTTTGTATCTCTTCTTTAAAAGTTATATTGTGCTTCTATTACTGATGTCTGTTGTTTCTAATGAGTTCAATGCCCTTTTCATATTGTTCAGCGAAGTCATTGTTAAGTATGCCGAATAGTGCATGCGCGACATATCCCACGCCATTGATAAGCCCACGTCGTACTTGTATTCCCGCCCCGACTGCTGATCAAGCAACAGCTGATCCTAGTAGTGTAACTCGGTTCTCCCGTCTCGTAATTATAATAGGATTATGTCACATTGTTGTCGCTCTTGCAATTTTGAACATACGTTTTCAAGGTGAGTGATATATGTTTTTAGTGGTTTTGATTCTTGCTAGTACGGACCTAAATCGTAATAAACAATGATTTTCCATTCATCTCGGATAAGCCTCATGTTTGATGTTTTATCGAAGTATAAACTTTGAGTATCCTTAAAATTTGTTACATTAAATGCTCCTTGTGCTGTTTGTGCGAATAACGTAAAAATAAGCAGTGTGTACATGATGAAATTACAAAGTTTGATACTAGACCGTGCCTTTCCTGGTTTGTCGTTTTTGTGATCTGCTTTCAAACTTAATTCTTGATTGTTTTTCGGACTTGATTGACAGTTTGTGGGATTCTGATAATTTGCTTCAGACTGAGTAGGTAAAATGGTTAATTTCGTGATAGGTCTCTTAATAGTTCCGTTTTTTGTTTTAATTGTAACTACTCGGACTAATCCATTTTTGCCGGGGTGAACATCGATAACACTCCCTAGTTCGTCTCCATAGTGTTAGCAGTGTTGAGAACTCCTCTAAGGTGAGTTTTTGTTCGCCGATGACCTTGCGAAGGTGGTATTTAACACTATTCACAGCCGCTTTCCAAAGACCCCACGCACTGGGTCATGATGTAGCATTGAAATGCCATGTGATATTCATTTCGCTTATTTCTGATAAGAACTAATTTGTGATAATGAATTTTAGATCAATTATTTCTCCATTGACGATTCTGTTGGCACCTACGAAATTCGTACCATTATCGCTATAAATGTAATGTGGTGTGCCACGCCTCGCCGCCATTCTTCTTAATGCCGCTAAGAATGCTGATGAAGCTAAATCGGATACTAACTCAAGATGTATGGCCTTTGTGACCATATAAACAAGCACTGCTATGTATCCTTTAAAGGTCTTGATTTCTGTGCCTTTTACTTAATTTTACGTCCACAAAACGTGAAAAATTTACCCCTGTTCGAAGAAATGGCCTCGACGTATAATTATTCTTGCTTCAGGAAGATCGCCCATAAGCTGATAATGTTTTGTAGGGTTGTGTTTTTTACAGGTTACGCAGTTACGCAGGCGTTTTTTGATTGCTCTGTTCCCACCTAGGACCCAATACTGTTGTCGTAGCCACGCTAAGGTGACACGGGCTCCTCCGTGATATGTCATTTTATAGGCTTGATCAATGAGTAGGTTTGTTAGGTGACTCTCGTGGGTAATGATAAGGGGATGCATTATTTCTTTGCTGATCGAAGCGTATTGCAGTCTGCCACCTACTCTCAACATACCTTCAGAATCGATAAAAGGATTTAAAGGTAATAATTTGCTTTTTGGGCTTGCTTTGTTATGCTGCTGTAAATAGCTGATATCTTCTCCAAAATCCTTGCATTGCATGTGCTTGATAATTTTTTTGCTTTGCCTTTTGTAATTCTTGTGCTGTTAAATAGCTTTGCTTACTGTTTTGCTTTATACGTAGTATGTAGGCCAATATACGTGTCACTCGCGTGAAACTGCTGTGCTTGCTTATTAATTGGGTAATGATGTCGTCTTCGCTTGAACAGGTTGTGGTGTGTTGCTTTATAGTTTTGACCTCTTCATCGGTGGTGTAAGTGATCTTCTTTACGTCATCATCGTCGGAGTATGATAACTACGCTGGTCCATGTCACCACAACTGATGTCGATGAAGCTGTTTCGTGCTGATTCCTTAGCGGGCACAGTCAGCTGGGTCATCCTGCGATTTGACATAGTGCCAACATTCTGGTGGTAAAACTTCTGTGATCTTAGCTAATCTGTTGGCTACAAAGACGTTCCAGCGTTTCGGATCTCCTTGCAGCCAAACCAATACTGCTGTCGAATTACACCATCCAAACATTTTGATATTGTAATCTGCCAAATATGATTTCACCTTTTCCATGAGCTTTGATAAAAGTAGGGTTGCACACAGTTGTAAGCGAGGTAATCTGATCTTTTTTTTTTCGGTGGTACTAGCCTGGATTTTGCTGTAATGAGGACGACGGATACTTTTCTCTTGTATTTCACGAACTATCTTGCAATAAATTACGCAAGAGTATGCATTCATCGACGCGTCACTAAACCCATGAACAATGATGACGTCATTTTTATTGCTCTTTAACCATCTTGGTATCTGTGATATATTTTTGATATCTTCTTTGATCTTCGTCCAATCCACTTGAATCTCATGAGGAAGCTCGTCGTCCCATTGTAAGTCATATTGCCAAATTTTTTGGAATAATAATTACAATTTTGTGCTAACTGGCGTTAAAAATCCTACTGGATCATAGAGCTTTGAGATATTTTATAACAAGCTTCGTTTCGTTAGTTTTGATGTTGATAAATCGATTTTCAAGTCAAAAGTAAGCTGATCTGATTTCGTAAGGCATTGCAAACCTAAGGTTTTTGTAGATACTTCAGTTTTGAAGTCATATGTTTGCTGGTTGGTATTTGCTGAGCTGACACCCTCTAAAAGACACGGTGTATAGGCTGACCATTTTCTAAAGTTAAATCTACCTGCTTTTAGTAAGTTTTTGACACGTTGAGGTCAAAGGCTTCATATAGGCCTCGTGTATGAGTGTGTTATGTCGGCCATTACACTCGCGGAAACGTTTTTCCGATATGCAATTTCTGCTGTAGTTATCGTAAAGACAATTGAAGCAATATTTCAATTTCGCAATTGTATTTCGCCTATCCGTTGGTTGTAATTTGAGAAATTTGCTGCAGTGAAATATGCCGTGGTTTTCATTTTTGCATAGTGGACATCCTGTTTGTGAGTTTTTCGGTGCATAATCTGTGACTTGATTTTGATTGCTGGTAAATTACTTAAAATATTGAGGCTTCTTTTGATGAGATATTATTTCAGACTAAGAAGATTTTGTTGTGGAGTCTTGTTTGCGTCAAGATGATTCTAGTGACGTAAATTTATTTTCCGAAAAATTTAAAAAATCTGCTAAAGTTGGTAAATCCCTAGGACTCTTTAGAGATTAGATGTAGTCTTTGTGAGTCTCGGCATCTAGTTTTTGAGACAAAATATGTATCACCAAAGGATTCCATGAACCTATGTCTATGCCTAGATTTTTATGGCATTTAGGCTTTCTTTCACGCTGTCATAAATTTTCTTAATATATGCTGCTGATTGCTGTTGAGTGATAGGTAAATTTAAAAGAATGTTGATATGAGACTCAAAAATTAATTTTTTGTTATTGTATCGATGATTCAACAAATCCCAACAAACTTGATAGTTGTCCGAACTGATATGCAGATGCTGTACCACTTTTTTCCAGTTCCCCTCTAAGTTTACTTTTGAAAAACTGCAATTTTGGGGCATTTGACAAGGTTCGATTGGTATGAACTGCTTCGCAAAACAAATCCTTGAATGATGCCCACTGATGATAATTGGCAGTGAACGTAGGTATGTTCATCTGGGGTGTGGACTTTTCTCGGTGACTTTCAGACCACATCTTTGTATTAATGTATTTCTTGACTTGGCAAAATTTATGTTCATAGAAGCTGAAGGTTTCTTCATACGCTTCGTTGGAGCCATACAATTCGCTATCCAGCTCCTAGTGTAAGGCATCGATAGCTGCCCAACGAGACTGGAGAGTATGTAACAAGTCTTTGAATTCCCATTTCTCTGATACTAATTCCAGGTTGATATTTGATAGTGTTCGTTGATATGCTTTAAAATTGCTATTATGTTTATTCAACATTTCTTTTGTTTTGCTCGATGTTGATCTTGTACTTATTTGTGGCGTGATTGATTTGTTTTAGAGACAAATGTAGGGGCTTTAACAGTGGTGTTCCAGGTCTATCCTCTGTCAAAGGCTGATAGTTTTGGATATGCGCTCTAATGTTGTCACATCTCTCCTTCAATCTTTCACGTTCTTGATCAATTCTTTCTCTGCTTGGTACATCCATATCCAGTTGTGATAAATGCTGATAATTCTTCTCATACTCCAACCAACAGTTGTCTAGAGTATTTAATCTGCGTTTGATATAGTCTGGAGTCTTCCTATCAGACTCGTCCTTCTTGAAATTAGTGTACAAATTTTCAATTGCTGTTGATAGCTACTGCTGCGTAGTGAGGACATTGTTGACAGACATCATACAGATATAGAGATAAGTAAATTGGAAAGATCTTACTTCTACTGATGCTGGTTGCTGATTGTGCAGAGTTGGTTGGCGCGTTCGTGCTGTAGTGGTGTGAGTTTCCAACAAAGACTTAGATTCTCCTGATGCGCTCCAAGCTGCTACTGCTGGGCGGCGCCCCAAGACTCGCTACGCCCACAAATGCTGCTTGATCCTTGATGCTTTGTGACACCGATGGCCGGAGCTTATTGATAACGATATGATGTTGCAGACTTATTAGTACAGACTAAAAAGCTATTGCACACGTCACTTAGTGCACTATGTCGCAATAGTTCACTGACTGGAAACACTTTTTCCGGTCGTTAAAACCCAAATTTCAGGTCCCGCTACGGAGCTCGAAGGACCATAAAGATGAACGGAAAACCTTTAAATGATAGTTGATATAGGAAAAAAATGATTTTATTTAAAATAAGTTATGATATTATATAATGATGTTGATAATGATATAGAACGCGTCTACCGTGTTCGGAGCGACAACGTCAACTGCTCAAAAACTAAACTAAATAACGCAAATTATGTTGACCTAAATAAATCGCTTACACACTAAAATGTACAGTCGCACTGTACACCTAGTTTGAAGATTACCTTGCACTCTTCCTCAAATTAGTATACTGTCCTCCTAACCACTAATCCCAACACCATAACACTAGGAAAGACATATAACCGTCGATAATACGATACGTGAATTCGCCTCTAAATTGACAGTAAGCTATCTTACACTATATTTCTCCTGATCATGTCTCATTTACGCTGCGACTACACTAATGAGAAACGTCAATGCACATAAATGCAACAATAACTGCCTTAAATTCAACGCGATAAAATGAGCGGCTACACTTGAACGGTCAACGTCGATTCAATTTCAACGCCGTTGAACAGCATTAAATTTGTCGTTGAATGGCCTTAAATGTTTTAATTAAATATTCCTTGAATTTCAAGCAAGATGGACGTTGAAGCAGCTAATCTATATTTGATGATTGTAAATTTTTATTATATGAATATATTTTATCATTGTCAAACGAAGAAAAAAAAAATATATAATGAAAAAGGTGATGGTGGATGCTACAAATGCACAGGAAACGTAAATCTATTTATGTTTATTAATGCTGCGTGCCTAAGTTGACGTCTGGTATCTGGCATCTCTCCTGGCTCCGACACTAGATGGCCTAGCGCCATCTAGTGTCGGAGACCAGAACGAGGAGGGCTTCCTAGAAAAATTCAATCCTGAACTTTCCACCAACGGCGCCATCTAGTATCGAACAGAAGAATTAAGCTTTCTAGAAGCCCCACACTCGAACATTCTGCGCCTGGTTGGTCGGCGCCCGTATTTGGTGGAATATTCCGGATGTTTCCGTCGAAAAGGTGTATTTAAAGCCGCTGGAAGCCGCGATCGGGGCAGTATTGAATTTGGCGAGACAAGCGAAGCTTCGGAGTGAAATAAAGTGAACTAATAGTGATTAGTGTGATTAATTATTAGTGTTTTTTTAAGTTTTAATTTGTGTTCGGTAATCAAAGTGTTAATTTTGGTAATTCAATCGGCAGTTTTTTTTGTTACGAACCCTAAGCTCGTAAGAATTGGTGTTAAAAGTGGGATAAAATCATGCCGACTTTACCTAAGGAGGAATCGGAAGGTGTCCGTACCCGAAGTCAACGCCAGCAGGAGATGGACCAGAGGAGATTTGGGGATGCAACGCCACAGACGTCGGAGGGCCAACTGCCAGCCACGGAGGATGGCCCGTCAGCAGCTCCTACACCTGCAGCACCTGACTTAGGAGCTCTCATGATACTGCTGCAGGAACAGGCTCACCGACAGGAGGAACAGGCCCGCCGACAGGGGGAACAGGGCCGTCGGTTAGAAGATCAGCAGGCGGAACAGGCTGGTCGGTCGGAAGAGCAGATGGTCCTCATGAAGGACCTTCACGCTACCTTTGGGAAAGAGATAAGGGAGGTGAAAGATATTGTTGCTCAACATGACAACCACCTGTCGGAAGCGGAAAGCCAAATCGTCCAAGTGCACAGCGTAATGGCTGACATGAAGTGAGAGCTGCTGTGAGGCTCGGGCACCACGAGACGCTTAAGGACGCCTTGGCCCATACACTGGAGTTGGAAGCCGTGCGGCAGTATCTTCGCTCCCATCGCGTCAGGGAGATTGCGGCACAGTTCGCGCCTGCAATAAACGATATAACCCTAGATGCTATGGCTGTGGGGAAAGGGCCCATCTTCGATCCAGTTGCCCTAAGCGAACCGTAGAAAGGGAAGGTGAACGATCTCGGGAGGGTATTGCGGCCAACAGCACCGCCCAGCTGCAGCAGGGAAACGAGTAAAAGCCAGAACTGCGGGGCGAGTGCTGGCTGATGTAAAAAAGAGCCCCAAGGATCTCGATCTCACAAACCCATGATGAGAACAGTCTAATCATCAAGGGCGAGGTCAATGGAATGCCGTGTAAACTAACCATAGATACTGGAGCTTTTCGTAAGGTTGTTAGTTCCCAACTTATAAGTTATTTCCTTGGGGACTCCGCATATAACCGAGAACACATTAATTTGGTAACAGCCACCGGTCAGTGTATACCCGTCCGTGGAGAGAACGAGATGAAGTTGAAGCTAGGCAACATGATCTACCTGCATAATTTCATCGTGGCTGATATAATGGACGACTGCATCCTAGGCCTTTATGAGGAATAATTGTTGTGAGATCGACGTTAAGCAAGGTGTTTTGAAATGTGGACAGGAGGAACTTTTTATGGAATGTGCGTTACCAGGGAACGTGTACAGCATTATGAAGATTGTTCTTCCGCCGAGATCGGAAACAATTGTGCCAGTTAGTCTTCCATGAAACCCTGGGCAAGCTCACCGTTGTGTACTTGAGGAAAGGGTAAACAATGACCTTCCATGGAATAGCTCGAACCTTGGTCAGAACCACTGACATCTCAGGAGTACGTTTGCTGAACCTTTGTGACCAGGAATAGTTTATAGAAAAAGGCACACTGGTTGGTAATTGTGAATAAGTGGATTAGTTACGTCGGCGCCAATATCTGTCGAGTTGAAGTTGGACCCCCAGCAAAGATGCACAAACGAGAGTGACCACACTTTTGGAAGACTGTGGCAGCGTTCTCTCCCCGAACGTAATGGTCAAGGCAAAGAAGTTTTTACTCAAGTATGCCGATGTATTCTCATCAAACGATACTGACATAGGAAAGACTGGCTTATTTCAACACAAAATAAACACAGGAGAAGAATTGCCTATCCGTCAGCGGCCAAAAAGATTGCCGGTAGCACGTGAAAAGGAAGTGGAAACTACGATTGAGTGAATGGTGAAGGATGGTGTTATTGAACCTTCATCTAGTCCATGGAGTTCACCCCTGGTGCTGGTAAAGTAGAAGGATGGCAGCATGCAGTTCTGTGTTGACTATCGCTGTCTGAACGACGTTACAAAGAAGGACAGCTATCCCTAGTCAAGAATTGATGACACGCTGGACATGCTTACAGGAGCAAAGTGGTTTAGTACGCTGGATTTAAAAAGTGGCTACTGGCAAGTTGAAATTGACACTAAGAACAAGGAGAAAACTGCGTTCTCGACGGGAAAGGGATTGTGGCAATTAAAATTAATGCCGTTTGGGTTGTGCAATGCTCCAGCAACGTTCGAAAAGTTGATGGAACTTGTACTTACCGGCCTAATTGTCAATTCCTGTCTGGTCTATTTGGGTGACATCGTCATCGTAGGTCGTAAGTTTAAGGAACAAATTCAAAACCTAGAAAGCGTGCTTATGAAGATTCAGAGTGCCAACCTCAAGTTGAGCCCAAAGAAATGTTCACTAACAAACGGCAAGTTAACTTTTTGTACTTTGTAGTATTTGTAACTTGTTGTAACTTTATAGTATCGGAAGAAGGTATCCGCACGGATCCAGAGAAAGTCGCCGCTGTCAAGGATTGGCCGGTTCCAAAAGACAAGACGCAGGTCAGAGTATTTTTGGGTTTGTACTCCTATTACCGGCGATTTGTGATGAACTTTGCAGATATAGCCAAACCTCTGCACAAGCTAACCGAGGAAAAGCGACATTTCTGCTGGGACGAAAGTTGCGATATCGCATTCCAAGAGCTCATGGATCGTCTTTGCAAAACACCTTTATTAGGGTACCCTGATACAAGCAAAGAATTTATAGTTGACACAGACGCAAGTGATATAGGACTTGGCGGTGTGTTGTCTCAACGGAATGGTGACCAAGAGGTCGTGATAGCGTACTTCAGCAAGTCGTTGTCAAAACCGGAAAGGAACTATTGTGTCACAAGACGCGAAATGCTAACTGTGGTAAAGTCGTTGCAGCATTATAGCAAATATCTTGTAGGGCGGAAATTTCACTTACGAACTGACCATGCTGCACTAAAACGGCAATTGCAGTTTAAAAATCCAGAAGGACAAGTTGCGAGGGGGATTGAACTACTGTAGGATGGAGTTCTGTGCCGTAAATGGGAAAATGTTCGGGGAGACAGCTGTCATTTGCAAATGGTTGTCCATAAAGCTAAAGTACCGGATGTTCTGCAGCTGTACCGTAATGATTGTTCAGGAAGCCATCTGGGAGTTAAACGAACTCTACTGAAGATCCGAGAACGGTTTTACTGGGTCCACTGTCGATGAAACGATGTCGAGGACTGGTGTTGCAAATGTAAAGGTTGTGCGGCTATAAAAGGGACCTCAGACTCGTAGTAGAGAGAAAAGAAGAAGCTTCAACAGTTGCAGATAAACTAGTTCATGAAGTCTTCTGTCGTTTTGTGAGTACCTTTAGAGATTCACAGCGATCAAGCGAGAAACTTTCCGAGTTATGGGTACTCATAAAACAAGAACGACTTCTTATCACCTGCAATCTGATGGAATGGTTAAACGATTTAATTAGACATTAGAGAGGTACCTAGCAAAAGTTGTAGACAATCGGCAACGAGGTTGGGACAAGCACATACAACCGTTTTTGTTGTCATATCGAAGCACTATTCACGAAAGTACATCAGTGACACCAGCTTTCGCAAACTTTGGAATGGAATTACAGCTGCTTGCGGACCTGATCACAGGGATATCACCTGATGCCCCACGCAGTATAACCTATTATGCAAATGACTTGCAGAACAAAATGAATGACATTTATGAGCACGTCAGACAATCGGGCCAGCAAATATCCGAAAAGATGAAAACCCAAAAAATGGCTAAAACAAAGAAA
This sequence comes from Parnassius apollo, assembly GCA_907164705.1. Lineage (NCBI taxonomy): Eukaryota > Metazoa > Arthropoda > Insecta > Lepidoptera > Papilionidae > Parnassius > Parnassius apollo. Next base: position 9,510,949 of record CAJQZP010000008.1, read on the forward strand.
AGTTCTAACTTAGTGAAAGCTAAACCTAAAAAATGATTTTAAGATGCTTCAAAAATTAATTAAAATGCAGTGATAACCTTTGAGGTTAAAATAATTTCTCGAAGAAAAATTTATTAACCAAACGAAAGATAACCAAATTTAAGTAAACCAAGAAGAGGTGTACGGGGCGAGCACCTTATATGTTACTGATCCTAAACGGAATAATTTATATAACATACATAATGTAACAATAGAATAGCTAAAGATGGAAAATGAAATACTCATCCAGTAACATTTTATAAGATCTCACCAATTAATTAACACTCCATTAGTCGCGCGTTCTACTATTGTAGAACAGGCATGCATTTCGTGAGATTTTAACATTAATTGTGGGTGTCTAACGCACACACTCATAGTATTCCTCTATTACTAGCTGGTGATCACAATTAGTACCCTTTCGGCAAACTGCGCGATCGCACTTGTTAGAAATTTCGCACCAAAACTAAAATTCTACAATAGTAGAGCGCGCGAGCACTCGCGTGTCATTTTTGTCGGAAATTTACCTATCGTTTTTATTTTATGTAAGTGTTTATATTATGTATAAATATTGTTATTATGAATTTTTTTGTTTGATAATATTATTTTTAACCGAAGTAACTATATTTCGCACAATGATGGCACATATTTTGAGATGGTTGGAAGAAGTTATTACTGATGTAGCAACCAGCAAAGTATGGGATACACATATTTTTAATAACGGATACAAAGGTACCTTATGCCTACCATATGGAAATATACGCAGGTGCTCAGCCAGATGGTCCTTATGCACAATCAAATAAAGTTGTGGACATTGTGCAACTAATGCTTACCCCATTGGATGGTTTAGGTTGTAACGTCACAATGCACAATTGGTTCATGAATATACCTCAATGCTTAGAACTCTTAGGTAGCAAAATTACTGTCGTAGGCACTGTGAAGAAAAATAAGCCACAAATTCCCAAAGAATTCAAAATCACAAGAAACAGAAGCGAAACGAGTTCAATTTTTGGCTTTCAAAAACAAGCTACTTTAGTATCTTACATGCCAAAATCAAAGAAATTGGTCCTTATTTACTGTACTATGCACTATGATGATCATATCGATTTACAAACAGCAGAGAAACGTAAGCCGGAAATAATAACTTTTTACAACAATACCAAATACGGCGTGGACATTATTTATAGTATTTATGACGTCTCCAAAAATTCTAGGCGATGGCCACTTACCATTTTTTTCAATTTAATGAATATAAGTTATATTGTACACATTATATTGTAACGGTTATATTGTACATACAATAAACAAAGACTACAGAAATAAGGCCAGGAAGGATTTTTTATATGAACTTGGTTTTCACCTAGTCGCGCCATGCATACAACGCAGAATAAATATTGAAAGTATTCCAAAATCATTGAAAATGAAAGGGAAAATGCTTTTGAGCATGAAAGATCCATCGGAATTACAACCATGCCCATCACAACTCCCCAATACTGGTCGAGTCGGGAAATGTTCCTTTTGTGGCAGAGCGCGCAATTAGTCCACTAGAAAACAATGTGACACCTGTAAAAAGTGGATTCGTCCTCAACATCAAGTTCTTCATTGCCTTGACTGTTGTAAAAATGATAAAGACCGTGTGGAAGATATGAGCGAGTAAAAAAAGGAGACTGAGAAGGTTTGATGCCAAAAAATCATTGATTTTTCTCAAAATTCACAAGAAGTCTGATATTAAGAGCCTAATAAATAGTAACACTTATGTTTCGTTTATTTTAGTTTCTTATTAAAGTTTGTTTTGATATGATATTGAAGTATTTTTATATTTGTTTATTGTTCCTGTAAAATCTTTACACAAAATTGTTCTACATATGTAGAGCGCGCGAGCACTCGCGTCCCAAACAGGGGGACGCGTAATGGAGTGTTAAAGGACGTGCCATCTAATGACCTCTATATAATAGAAAGTTATGAGCAAGATTTAAGTAAAATTTTTAAGAAAATATTAATTTAAGTATTTTATTATATTATCTCATTAAAACAAATAACGTTCATATGTGATGTTTGTAATAATTTGAATTAAATAGAGAGAATTATAAACTTGGGTCAGTACGCCTGGCTCAATCACATTTATTAGTTCAAACAGCCGTACCATTTGACAGTGTTTAAATTTTAGCAAACCCAGAAACAAATGAAATGAGAGGAAATTTTAATGCTATTCATTTATTAAAATATTTTAAATAATAGTTTTGGTTTATACACATACTAGAATAAATACTGTAATATAATTTAAAGTGGGTGGCCTTTTGAAAAATAAATTTAAAATTATTAAAGTTATGAGCAGGACACAAAATAATTAAAAATAAGAAAAATTATGTAATAATTATACTAACGACTTTCTGTAAATATTGTTTGTAAGATAATGTTGTAAAATATTTTAACTGAATAAATTTGGGGAGTAACTGGGTGTGTAGCCATCTGATTTCAACTCATAATCAAAATACTGTACACATAAAGACAACGTTGCTGAATTAATATTTTAAAGACTTAAAATGTACAAAAGACAACGTTGCTGAATTAATATTTTAAAGACTTAAAATGTAAGTCTAAAACTAAAGAGAACCACTATATTATCGAAATAATATACAATAAGTTTATCAAAATAGCGAATTATGATTTATCGCATTGGGATAGATGTGGTTGAAAGGGTGATGGCGGCGGCCATTCCCTGGGGTAGGTGGGATGAAAATATATACTGAATTGTAACAGATTGAAAGAGGAAAGAACAGATACATATACTTAAGTTCAAATTTTTGAGTGTAGTGCATATGCTCTCAATATAGTAAAATTCAACGATCAACAATATAGTAAAATCAACGACTTCACTATGTGGGTCATTAACATAAAATTTGGGGGGTGGATTGTGACGGCCCAATATTATTATTAATAATTAAATTCAATATAAAGGGGCATCAAAAATAGTCTTAAAAATATATATATATATATATATATATATATATATATATATATATATATATATATATATTAAGCAATAAAATTAAATTAATAAGCATAAAGTTAATATAAATACATTTCAGACATTAGACCAATAACATAATAAATAAAAGGAAAAAATATTGTCTTCCATAATAAATAAATTTATAATAATTATAATAAAAAAATTTATTAAAAAAATATTTAAAACATAATAAACAATAGAAATACAAGTTGAAAATATTATAAAAGTAAAGATAAATAACGTTTATAAGATAATTAGAAAATTTGTTAAAAATTGTCAAAGTTGTGGAAGGAGTTCATGTATAAAAGAAAATTTTCCTAAATTATGAAAGGTGTTCATATATAGATGTCTTGTATGGAGGAGCTGCCGGAGATACATGCCTGCAGTGTACATATATATGGGATGGTCGGGAGCCCGACTGCTTGAAATACCGTAGCACAATGACTAGTCCTATATTAGGGACTTATGATATTAAACTCAATGATACAAAAGCAATACTATAGAAGGTCTCCATGATGAATTTGCATTACAATAGTGGGGTCGTGGGTTGAAGTCCTATATATTAATGACTTATGAAAGTAAGGTCTATGATACAAAAGCAATACTATAGAAGGTCTCTATGATGAATTTGCATTACAATAGTAGGGTCGTGGGTTCGAGCCCTATATATGAATGACTTATGAAAGTAAGGTCTATGATACAAAAGTATTATTATAGAAGGTCTCCTTGATGCATAAGCATTGTATGGGGTGGTTGGGTGACCGACTGCTCCTAGTACTGTAGCAAAATGACTAGTCCTTATTAGGAACTTCAAAAGGAATATTATGGTGGAGTGTACGCTGCTTCACGAGCAATTGGTCCGAGGTAAACTTGGGCTCGCTAACCGATGTGTCCTAGATATATCATCTTCGTGCCGGTGGTAAGCGGATTTGTTGTAGCAATACGGCTTTCCCGTGGACATCGCACACCCATAACGTTTGTGGGCGACGCCGTAGCGCATAGCGATGCGTCGTCTATCTTTCGGATTGGGATGATGAATTTTAAGTGTAACAGGTATACTCAACTTCATGTCTTAGTGCATTAGCTCTATGATACGTGGAGTTTTGTCCACTGGCATCTTAGTAGCGTGCTACTATGATACGTTGGTGCAGTTTTATATAACAACGATCTTAGTGCCGGTGGTAAGCGGGTTTATTGTAGCAATACGGCTTTCCCGTGGACATCGCACATCCATACCGTTTGTGGGCGACGTCGTAGCGCGTAGCGATGCGTCGTCTATCTTTCGGATTGGGATGATGAGTGTGTTTGGTAGCACTTTTAAGTGTAACAGGCATACTCAACTTCATGTCTTAGTGCATTAGCGCTATGATACATGGAGTTTTGTTCATTGGCGTCTTAGTAGCGTACTACTATGATACGTTGGTGATATTTTTTAGTTAACAACAATACAAACTTTGTTACCAAAGTCGATAGGGATCATGTGGGTGTGTTGTGAGGGGGCGCCACCCGTATGATAGTTGCATTGATGCTTACTGCTACTTGCGGTATTGCGACTGGTGATGGATCTGCGGGTGTGCTGCACCTGATTCGACGCATTCTTGTGGTTCTTGTCGATGGAGGTATGCGGGTGGTGATGTCTGCTGGGTTGTATGGGGGACCTTGGGATGGTGTAAGCCGACGATAGTCGTATTGATGCTTGTTGCGTTCTGTAGCATTGCGTCTCTGTGATGGTTGTTTGGTGGGAGGCTATTCTCAATGGCACTCTCTGCTTCTTGGTTTGACTCACACCTAAGTAGTTTTGCCAAAGTCGGGTCCCTTCATTACGGGGCTGCAGACCGTCTGCCCTCCATGATGTTTTATATAACAACATAATAATATATCTCTGTAATTTTCCCACCTTTGAATGATTGAAGGCTACTCGGTTGGTGGGTGAGGTAAACATGATCGAAAATGCTTTTACTCACCGTCAGTGACACAAAACCTTTCTGATGGCGAATTATTACTCTTATCTTATAACTTGTGCCTTTTGGCTATATCTGCCATTGTATTTGTTGGTGGAGCATATGTGTCGACCTCATGCGGGTGGTAGCTGGCGGGAGGATCTGAGGGGACTCTAAAGGCTGCGGCCGAAAGCCGCACAACGTGGGACCCCATTACCTTGAGGTGAGCGGTAGACTCATGACACGCTCTGCGGCTAGTAGCCGTGCTGATCATGCAACTGGTGGTGATGCTATACACTTACATCACGTCTGCAGGAGCGGCGGTCTGGCAGGTGGTGGCGCTTACGGAGGGTTTACGGCCAGAGTGCCTATTTGCCTAAACTGTGTGACGTACATTCACTGTGGCTGGATTCGTTCATATTCTGTATGGCGTTTACCCGCATTGACATGCGCGACTTCGGTCGATGTTTGTGCTTACGCACTAACAAGGGTCCAAGCCCTTTTACTGGTTCGCCAATTATTTTGCTGTGGACTACGGTCCAGTTCCCGAATTAACGTTCCCTTCGAGGGGAGTGCATCAAAATGGTTGGCACTCACCGCGCACGGCGTGTGTGGACCGTGTGCCTCCCCCTACATTTTTTTAAATAAATGTAGGAGAGCGAAGCCCTTTTATCGGATATTTTGTGTAAATATATTTTGAACCTTTTACGATTGGGAAGGGATAAATAATAATAAATTGATAATGTAAACTTGATACAAGTGGAATAATACATTTTATGTGCAATGTGTCCTGTCCTCGTGAACGGGGTCCACTTAGCTTGTAATGCACTACCAAACCTTTTAATTACTCTAGTAAATATTCATTCTCCCAAAAGACACCTAAAAGAATTATGTTACTAAACAAACACAACGTAAATAAGGGTCCTCCTAACTAAGACGATCACGCCAAAAATATTACAAACGGCCTATTATTAAACCTTTTGAAAGATCAAAACATATCTTATTTATCTTGGTCACAAATATATAATTTTTAATATAAAGGGGAATATAATATATTTAGTATTTAATATTATAATATTTTTATATAGAGGGGGAAGAGTTACAATGTGCATGCATCGTTTAATCTAAGAAACACACATACGTATCTTCAGATAGGGTTATGTTTTTTTTCTGTTTTATGCCTAGAACACATAACACACAGACGTATCTTCAGATATGTTTCTGTGTTTGGTTTTGTTTGAGGCATTATACAGATACGTCAACCACCATTTTAAAAATTACGTGTCTTTGTGACTAAATGTAACTTTTAATTTTGAGATAAGTTGCATACTTAACTCAAAACTCATAAAAATCGAGATACGTTTTTGTGTTACTAAGGGGACGATTTAAAATTGTCAAGTCCTTATTGGAAAACCCTTTACAATCGTTAGCGTTTCTCGTTGTACGGAGGCTTTGCCAAAACGTCATACTTGGCAGGAGAATTGGTAATCGCTGAACCAGAAGTCCTGCAACTGCATTGTTGCTAGCCTGGATATTTTAAGCCCATATCGACATAAGATATTTCAGGCATTTCCCACAGTCGCCTTTTATCACAACCACGGGATGAAATGAATGGCTCAATTATTAGAAATAAAAAGTAATATTTATCTTATTTACTTAGTGATACAAGGAATTAGTGATATATATACATACATATAAATAGAAACAGAAACAGAAACTTTTTAATTCAATATAGATTATAAACAATAATTATTGAAAGTCAATTTATTCATTTACCACTGGTTCGCAAAAAAAAACTCTGAAAAACCAAGAAATCCAGCGGGCTATTTTTTTTTCAAATAATAGCTTATAATCATGTTTACAATTCACAACACAAGACAAATTAGAAATAACTTGGTAGCGATCACCCTTCCCAGGGGTTATTATCATCCATAAATTCCTTAATATTATAATAACCTTTTATATCCAAACTTAGTTTAATAAAATTTTTGAACTATGTGTATGAAAAATTTTGTATATTTTCTGGGATTTTGTTGTAAAAGCGTATACATCGCCCCAAGAATGAATTACTGACTCGGTGGAGTCGAGTAACTGGTACTACTAGCTTTTGTCTGTTCCTAGTTTTTACAGAATAAATATCACTTATTTTTGCAAATTACGTTTATTCTTGTGTACGTACATTACATTTTGATAAATGTATTGAGAGGCCAGAGTTAATATATTAATTTCCTTAATTTTTGTCTCACTGACTCTTTTGGTTTTAAATTATATATTGCTCTAACGGCTCTCTTCTGTACAATAAATATAATTTCAGTGTCAGTCGCGTGTCCCCATAGCAAAATACCATACGACATAATGCTATGGAAATAACTAAAGTAAACTATTCTAACTTTTTCAACACTGGTAAGAGTTCTAATCTTTTTTTACAGCATATGCTGCGGAACTAAGTCTGCTAGATAGTTTTGATGTAAGGGGTAGCCATTGAAGCTTTGCGTCTAGTGTGATTCCAAGAAAAATGGTGGCATCATTAAGACTCAGTTCCTCCACATTTAAAATTACATCAGTATTAAGGTGTTTGACATTAGGAGTTACGAACTTCATACATTTAGTTTTAGTACCATTTAAGTGCAAATTATTAACATAAAACCAATTGACGAACTTAGCTATAGCATTATTTACTTCTTCGCAATTTAATAACTGTCGTTTTAATTTGAAAATTAATGAAGTATCATCAGCAAATAATACTATATCATGGTTATCCCCTACTATGTAAGGTGAGTCACGAATATATACAAGAAACAGAAAGGGGCCGAGAATTGAGCCCTGAGGCACGCCCATTTGTACAGTTTACCCGGAAGAATTCATACTATTAATGAAAACGTTTTGCGTTCTGTCACTTAAATAATAAATTTAAGAGCATCATTTCTTACACCGTAGTGTTGAAGTTTCATGATTAATGTTTCATGGTGAACAGAATCGAAGGCCTTGGATAGTTCACAAAATATACCCAAAACATTATGTGAATTCTCCCATGCATTAAAGATATATTTAATAAGCTCAACACCAGCATCAGTTGTCGAGCGACCCCTTGTGAAACCGAATTGATTTTTATGAAGTAAATTATTTACATTAAAAAATTTAACACTTGATAAAGAATAGTTTTTTCAAAAATTTTACTAAGTGTTGGCAGTACAGAAATAGGTCTTAAATTAGCGGGGTTCAATGTATAATGTCAGATTTAAATAAAAGTATTACTTTACTATGCTTCATTAAATCAGGAAACACACCAGATTTGATACTAGTATTAAACATAATGGATCCCCCACAGATCGGCGGTTTTCTTAATATCAATAGTCTTAAAATATTTTACAATATCTTTTTATGACACTTTATGGAATTTAAAACTTTTTGTACATGCATTTACATTTTGTTTAAGTAATGATTCGGCGACGGCAGGAGAAGAATTCAGTGACTTGGTGGTAAAGATAGGAATATCAGTAAAATATTTCTCGAAAACCATTGCAACGTCCTGGTATGATTCAGTTAATTTATTGTTCAAACTTAACTGATAGTTTCAATTGCAAAAAAAAAGAATTTAAACTATTTATAACCCTCCTTTCTGCCAAGGAGGGTCGCGTTCGTATACGGCTTAGAGATCTCTCGTCAGATCGGTAAGCCAATTCATAAAGGCGGTGTTTAGTGGGTAAAAATCTCCACATAACCACGCAGCCGGCTGCGTGGTATGCTATGAGCATTCACCGCCTCCCTCCCCCGTTTTCCGGAGGGTTGCCCATATTTGCTTCGGGTGCAAAAGAAAATTAAACTATTATGTTTTTAGTTTCTTCGGAGTTGAATAAAATACATATTTCATTTTTAATTTTTTAAAACCATAAGCAAATGAAAAATTTGTTTTTAAATCCGCCCCGCCCCACCTTTATTAAATTGTTTGTTTGACATCGGAGTGATCGAAAATAAAATGTTCCAAATTACTACCCAATGTGAAACTGTCAATACCTTTTTAATTGAGGCAATCAGCGGATGTCAGAAATGGTTCAAACAAGTTTTATTTTTAGTGTAAAATTGTTTTTAATGAGAGTAATTTTTACGTAACTACTTTTGTATCAAAAGGCTTTCAACGGGCACTCAGAAAGCCATTAAGAATTCTCAGGATAAATTCCATTATATAGTGCACTTTGTTTACATTGATAAACTATTTTTTATTTTCGTTTAAGCTTAAAAACTTCAATGCTTTGTTGTGCAGCACGTATTCACGTATATATAGTTAGTAAGATATTAGTAATAAGCATATTATAATCACTCACTGTTGTTGTATATACTCTTATAAACCTATAGACATCAGACTGTCATTCGAGATCTGTCTTAGGCAACACGTCTGCCTCATTTCGATGCAAGCCTTCAATCGCCGATAAAGCTGAAAGTAGGCCTATTTTCTTTGATTGCTATTCTGCCTTAGCTGCCACGCTTAGCAAACGAGTTGGCAACCATAGTTTTTATTATTTCCGGTTGTTTTCTGTTTCAGTTTTCCTCCTTTGGCTCTTACGACACCTACGTTAATATGTGGTAGTGGATGCACTTCCTACGATTCACTTACATCACCACTCCTCTTTCGTCCGAGATCGCGTTACAAGCAGACGTGTTTTTGTTTTTATTTTTAAACCTAATAATAGTTTCACATAATTGTACACCTTATATGAATGTAGGATAACGAATAAAACTGTGTAACATACATTTGTACATTCGAACTCAAGCTGATCGCTGTAGCCGCTTCGTCGCTGTGTTCTCCCCGACCCGCACACCTAGAGGGAAAGAGTTGGTTGCATAATTGCTTTCCTTATCATCGATCAACGCTACGAACTGCTACAACGCGCTAATTACTGCTGGCTGCAATTTCTTCATAACCAGCGCTACGAAACACCTACGCTGTTGAACTGTGGTGAGCTACAAACTTTACTTTTACTTCGCGACTAATTACATTTAATTAACAATGCCATTAAAACGCACTCCGCCGCCTCAAAAATCAGTTTCGGATTCTAATCTCGACGACGTGGGCCTAAGCGACAAAGTGGTAATAGAAAAAGAATCACAGAATAATAAGCTAAGACAGAAACGTAAGCGGGAGATCGAAGGATCTGGATTTATGGACGAAATTCGCAGTTTATTTAATAATTTCACTGAGCAACAAAATAATAAACTAGAAAGCCTACAGTCTGCCATTAAAGATATTAAAACACAGAATTCTGAAATTACGGCCACGATACAATTATTATCGGATAAATATGATGACTTTCGTAAGGAGTTGGATCTGTTAAAACATGAGCGTAAAGAACAACTCGCTTATATAAAAATACTTGAAAACCGGCTTGATAATTTCGAAAATAACACGTGTGCTGCAAAAATTGAAATACGTAATATTCCTAAAATTTCAAATGAGTCAAAACTAGAACTTACTAGGGTGGTACAGAGCATTGGAGATCTTATAAATACCCCAATTCTAACGACGGATATAAAAGATCTACATCGAGGATTCGCCAAACCCCATTCGCCTAAACCTATCGTGGTCGAATTTGTATCCGTCCTTAAGAAGGAGAGTATATTAAAATCTGTTAAAGCCTATAACAAATCTGGGAGTGAAAAGAAACTTAACACATCACTTCTGAAATTGGATGGCCCTTCAGTGCCTATTTTCATCTCTGAAAGTCTCACTTTCAAGGGTAAAAGATTATTTTTCCTCGCTCGCAACTTTGCTAAAACACATGGATATGCTTTCTGTTGGTCATCTTATGGAAAAATATACTTGCGGAAGAAGGAAGGAAGCCCACAAATAAGAATTAATGAAGAAGCAGATCTTGCAAAGCTAAAGGAAGCCAACATATGACTATCATTTCAGTTTATAGTGTATATAATAAGAAAAATGTTTTTACTACTAATTATTCAAATAACGTATTGTACTAGCCTAGATTATTCGTTTTTTTATCTTGTTCTGTACACATTATCTTATTACTTTTTTAACTACTCTACACTTTACATGCTAATGATACTCCTTGATATTTATAACTCCATAACATACCAATACACACTTACACAATACACAACCATTACTTATAAAAATCTTATTTATATAGTTAATAACATTGCTCTCAACTTATTACTCTCTCTCATCAATTTAATATACTTAGTAGAACTATTTAAACTAGAACCTAAATGCCATATAATTTATAAAAATGGATGAAGATATAGGAGATGAACTTGATCAAATTTCTGTATCTGAATCTGCCATATGTGAAGTTGAGCAAACTAAACTATTGCTACATGGCCAACCCAATAGTATTATTATTATTACTCAAAATATTCGCAGTATCAATAAGAATTTTGACGGTTTCACAGTATTATTGAAAAGACTTGAGGTTGACTGTGACATTATTATTCTGACCGAAAGCTGGCTTGGTTCTGATCCTTTATTACCTAATTTACATGGATATAGTAGTCATGCAACAACAAAACATGCATTGCAGAATGACGGAATCGTGGTATATGCTAAATCTGATATCAACATTACTTTTGAAGAACCGACATTTCTAGAAGGAAACTGTCTTGTTATGAAACTCGGTCACGAAACTGCAATTATAGCTATATATCGTTCGCCTTCATACTGCAAATGGGACTCTTTTAATCTCAATCTTAACGTTATTTTGTCAAATTTATCAACTTTTAAAAACATATCAATTATAGGTGACCTAAACATAGACATTAGACCAGAAAATAGAGATAAAAGAGCTCACGATTATCTTAATCTTTGTGCTAGCCATGGTTTATTACCTGCCCACACTTGTCCAACAAGAGAAAATAAAACGTGTCTCGACCACGTCTTGCTCAAAACAAAAAAGCCAGCTCTTACATTGGTGATTACTTCTACATTAACTGACCATCAAGCAGTACTCCTGTGCTTAAATCAGAATGAAATTAAAAAGTCCTCTTTAAAACATAGAACTAAATTAAATCATGAAGGATTACTTGCGGACATGGGTAATATAGACTTTGAAATAATATATAAGTCAAATGACGCTAACTTTTGTACAGAATTTTTAGTTACATCTTTAAAAACTGCAATAGAACAAAATACAAGCATAGTATTTACATCTAGACGATTAAAAAACATTAAGCCATGGATAGCCCCCGGCCTAATAAGATGTATGCGTAGTAGGGATCAAATGCATCTGCAAGTAAAACGTGCACCAGAAAATATAGTACTTAAACTCACATATACACGATACAGAAATTATTGCAATAGTCTATTAAAAAAGCTTAAAAGAGAGCATGAGAAAACTCAATTAGAATTAGCGGGTAAAGACAGTAAAAAAAGTGTGGGAAGCCATTAAAATTATTACACACATATCTAAGCAGAAATCATCGTCTCAGGAATTACTGAAAACTGACTGTATTAAAGACTCCTTAAATAGTATTAATAATTTCTTTGCAACTGTTGGGAAAAACATCGCAGTAAAAAATATTGTAGAAAAACAAGAATTATCACAAATTAACCTTGATACAACAAGAGAATCGTTTGTATTATTATCTACTGATGTGGACGAAGTACAACGCATTATAATAAATTTAAAATCAAAATATACAGTTGGTTGGGACAAAATCTCTAATAACTTTCTAAAAACTTTTCGACATATCCTAATCCCACCATTAACTTATATCTTTAATTTATGTTTCGTGAACGGAATATTCCCTAATTATTTTAAAAAATCCATAATTCACCCCATATATAAATCTGGAGATAGAGACCATGTGAATAATTATAGGCCTATTTCTATACTTCCTTCTATTTCAAAAGTATTGGAAAATGTTATTAATATCAGACTTGTAAAATACCTAGAGAACTTTAATATTCTATCAAACTGTCAATTCGGGTTTAGATCCGGAAAATCTACCAATGATGCAGTACATGAATTAACCGATAATATCATCAAAAATCTAGACAAAGGCAATAAAACGGTAGGGATTTTTCTGGACCTTGCCAAAGCGTTCGACACGGTCTCTATCCCCGTTCTGCTAAGGAAACTTGAAAAAAATTGGTATACGGGGTACACAACTAAAATTATTTGAAAGCTATCTAACTGGAAGACTACAATGTGTTACAATAAATAACCAGTATAGTTCTGATGTATCTGTTAGCTACGGAGTTCCTCAGGGGAGTATTCTGGGCCCAATTCTATTTCTCGTCTACATAAATGACCTCTTAAAACTTAAATCCTTCCATGGCAAAATCATATCATATGCTGATGACACAGCACTCCTATTCTCAGCAAGTACATGGAAGGAGGCTTTTGATAACGCTCAAACTGGAATTGATGTTGTCTCAGTATGGTTACGTAATAACCACCTATCTCTTAATATTGAAAAAACTAAATATATTACCTTTTCCATGACAATTGAACCTCAATCAACTATCAACTATAAGTTAACTGCTCACATTTGTTTAAATTTAATAAAACCTTTAGGATTACCGTGTACCTGCCCATCTTTGTCCAAAACCAACTGTGTTAAATATTTAGGTATTCTTATTGATAATCAACTGAATTTTAAAGATCATTTAGAAGTTTTAACGTCCCGAGTTCGAAAGCTTATTTATGTCTTTAAAATTCTGAGGCATGTAGCTAAACCTGATCTACTGAAACAAATATACACTGCATTGTGTCAATCCATTATAACTTACGGTATAACAATATGAGGCGGAGCCCCAAAAACTACTTTAGCTCCACTGGAAAGAGCTCAGAGAGCTGTTTTAAAGGTTTGTACTTTTCTACCCATTTTCTATCCAACATATGAACTATATGAATACTGCCAAGTATTAACAGTCCGACAATTATACATTTATCTCACAATTTTAAAGCAACATGGGTTATTAAATTTTACCTCATCTCAATTAATAAAGAGAATATCCGACAAAGTGTGCCTTACTACTACCTTTAAACATTGGTATGCACATAAATATTTTTGTTTTCTTGGTCCATTCTTGTACAATAATATAAATAAGCAACTAAATTTATACATTTTAAATAAGAATCAATGTAAAAAAACCCTATTCAAATGGCTTCAAAAACTAGATTATGACGAAACAGAAGTATTATTGAAATCCCAAAATAACTGATTTACTTCTATAACGTATAATTAATATACCATTAAATTATATTTTCTTATTATAATTATTACTTTAATGAATACTACTCACCCTCTCCCTCGCATACACACACACACACACACACGCACACACACACACACACACACACACACACACACACACACACACACACACACACACACACGCACACACACACACACACACACACACACACACACACACATTAGCACGCACCTACATACGAGAGGAACAATTTACGCACAAAAATATATTTAGTTATATACGTAGGTTTAATTTTCATACTTTATATAATATTATTGTTTGATATAATATGTTTACGTAAGTTTCTTAATCAGAAAGATTTCTGTTGAATTGTCCTATAAGAAAGAGCACTGTTGCCTGAGATACAAGCTTATTGCTTAGTTCAGGCGCAGATGCAAATATATATTGTTAAAATTTTTCCTGAATAAAGAAATTATTATTATTATTATTATAATAATAAATATATAAAATACTAAATGTATTATATTCCCCTTTATATTAAAAATTATATATATGTGACCAGGATTAATAAAATATGTTTTGATCTTTCTAAATGATCTTTCTAAGGGTTTAATAATAGGCCGTTTGTAATATTTTGGCGTGAACGCCTTAGTTAGAACCCTTATTTACGTTGTGTTTATTTAGTAATTTAGTTCTTTTAGGTGTCTTTTGGAAGAATGAATATTCACTAGAGCAATTGAAAGCTGTAGGTAGTGCCTTATAAGCGAAGTGTACCCCGTTCACAAAGACAGGGCTCGAGAAAGGTTAAGAACATAAAACGTTCCTATTCCACTTGTATCAGGTTTACATTATTAATTATCCCTTCCCGCTCGGAAAAGGCTCAAAATATATTTATACAAAATACCCGATACAAGGGCTTCGCTCTCCTACATTCATTTAAAAAAATGTAGAGGAGGCACACGGCCCCACACACGCCGTGCACGGTGAGCGCCAACAATTTTGATGCACTCCCCCCGCAGGGAACGCTAATTCGGGAACTGCACCGTAGTCCACAGAAAAATAACTAGCGAACCAGTAAAAAAGGCTTCGCCCCTTGTTAGTGCGTAAGCACAAACATCGACCGAAGTCGCGCATGTTAATGCGTGTAAACGTCAAACAGAATACGAACGAATCCAGCCACGGTGAATGTACCTCACACGGTTTAGGCAAATAGGCACACTGGCCGTAGACCCTCCGTGAGCGCCACCACCTGCCAGACCGCCGCTCCTGCAGACGTGATGTAAGTGTATGGTATCACCACCAGTTGCATGATCAGCACGGCTACTAGCCGCAGAGCGTATCATGAGTCTACCGCTCACCTCAAGGGAATGGGGTCCCCCGTTGTGCGGCTTTCGGTCGCAGCCTTGAGAGTCTCCTCAGATCCTCCCGCCAGCTACCACCCGCATGAGGTCGACACATATGCTCCATCAACCAATACAACGGCAGATATAGCCAAAAGGCAGTTATAAGATAAGAGTAATAATTCGCCATCAGAAAGGGTTTGTGTCACTGACGTTGAATAAATGCATTTTCGATCATGTTTGTCTCACCCACCAACAAGTTGCCTTCAATCATTCAAAGGTGGGAAAGTTACAGAGATATAATATTATGTTGTTATATAAAACATCGTGGAGGGCAGACAGTCTGCAGCCCCGTAATGAAGGGACCCGACTTGGGCAAAGCTACTCAGGCGTGAGTCAAACCAAGACGCAGAGAGCACCATTGAGAATAGCGTCCCACCAAACAACCATCGCAGAGACGCAATGCTGCAGAACGCAACAAGCATCACTACGATGCTTGTTGCGTTCTGCAGCATTGCGTCGTCGGGCTATCGTCGGGCTTACACCATCCCAAGGTCCCCCATACATCCCAGCAGACATCACCACCCGCATACGTCCATCGACCAGAACCACAAGAGTGCGTCGAATCAGGCGCAGCACACCCGCAGATCCATCACAAGACGCAATACCGCAAGTAGCAGTAAGCATCAATGCAACTATCATACGGATGGCGCCCCCTCACAACACACCCACATGACCCCTATCGATTTTGGTAACAAAGTTTGTATTGTTGTTATATAAAAAATATCACCAACGTATCATAGTAGCACGCTACTAAGACGCCATTGAACAAAACTCCACGTATCATAGCGCTAATGCACTAAGACATGAAGTTGAGTATGTCTGTTACACTTAAAAGTGCTACCAAACACACTCATCATCCCAATCCGAAAGATGGACGACGCATCGCTATGCGCTACGACGTCGCCCACAAACGGTATGGGTGCGCGATGTCCACGGGAAAGCCGTATTGCTACAACAAACCCGCTTACCACCGGCACTAAGATGTTATTTGTTTACCTCCATCGACCACAACCAGAAGAATGTGTCGAATCAGGCGCAGCACACCCGCAGATCCATCACAAGACGCATTACCGCAAGTAGCAGTAAGCATCAATGCAACTATCATACGGATGGTGCCCCCCTCACAACACACCCACATGACCCCTATCGATTTTGGTAACAAAGTTTGTATTGTTTTTATATAAAAAAATATCACCAACGTATCATAGTAGCACGCTACTAAGACGCCAATGAACAAAACTCCACGTATCATAGCGCTAATGCACTAAGACATGAAGTTGAGTATGCCTGTTACACTTAAAAGTGCCACCAAACACACTCATCATCCCAATCCGAAAGATAGACGACGCATCGCTATACGCTACTACGCCGCCCACAAACGATATAGGTGTGCTATATCCACGGGAAAGTCGTATTGCTACAACAAACCCGCTTACCACCGGCACTAAGATGATATGTCTAGGACACATCGGTTAGCGAGTCCAAGTTTACCTCGGACCAATTGCTCGTGAAGCAGCACACACGCCACCGTAATATTCCTTTTCAAATCCCTAATAAGGACTAGTCATTTTGCAACAGTACTATAGGGTTCGAACCCACGACCCTACTATTGTAATGCATATTAATCATAGAGACCTTCTATAGTATTGCTTTTGTATCATAGACCTTACTTTCATAAGTCATTAATATATAGGGTTCGAACCCACGACCCTACTATTGTAATGCATATTAATCATTGAGACCTTCTATAGTATTGCTTTTGTATCATAGACCTTACTTTCATAAGTCATTAATATATAGGGTTCGAACCCACGACCTCACTATTGTTATGCAAATTCATCATGGAGACCTTCTATAGTATTGCTTTTGTATCATTGAGTTTATTATCATAATTCCCTTATATAGGACTAGTCATTGTGCTACAGTACTTCAGGCAGTCGGGCTCCCGACCACCCCATATATATGTACAACTGCAGGTATTTATCTCCGACAGCTCCTCCATACAAGACATCTATACATGAACACATTCCATAATTTAGGAAAATATTCTTTTTTACGTGAACTCCTTCCACAACTTAGGAAATTTCTTTTATACATGAACTCCTCCCACAATTTAAGAAAAATTTCTTTTATACATGAACTCCTTCCAAGACTTAGACAATTTTTAACAAATTTTCTAATTATCTTATAAATGTTATTTATCTTTATTTTTATAATATTTTCGACTTGTATTTCTATTATTTATCTTATTTTAAATATTTTTTTAAGTTTTTAATAAATTCATTTATTATGGAAGACAATATTTTGCTCTTAATTTACTATGTTATTGGTCTAATGTCTGAAATGTATTTATATTAACTTTATGGTTATTAATGTAATTTTATTGTTTAATATATATCTTTTAAGACTATTTTTGACGCCCCTTTATATTGAATTTAATTATTAATAATAATATTGGGCCGTCACAATGCCAAGCGTGACATGTATGGCAATTATACCCTCTATGAGGCAATCTATGGAGAGGTCCATGTTTAGCTGTGGCCTTTACAGTAAGAGTAAAACGGTATATAACCTCAAAAATGTTATGGCTTAGACTTCTAAGTATTTACTGTGTAAAGAAGACTTTTCAAAATTTATTTTACTTTAACTAAAGACTATCATATTACCCAAGCGATTATATAAAATCTCGGCGTAGTCCTAATAATGCTTAATAAAAAGAACTCGTACGTTCCAAATTTAATTAAAATCGTTTTAATTTTTTTATTGGTAAATTACTGTCGTTAATTTTTCCTTGTGTCAGAATACATAACTCACAAGGTAAAATATTTAGAACAAACAATTATTTCGATAACATGGTAGCAACTGTACAAAATTATGTAAATTTGAGAAACAACTTTGAATTTCGTGAATCCTCTTCGAACTCCCTTTGTTCATAACTCTCGCCTCGTTTCCATGGAAACAATGCTTCGCGTATCTCACGAATAGTATCGCCCTCGTCATCCATTGAATCGTCGTTTCACTAAATAAAGAGGCGAATGTTATTCGAGCACTTTTCCCGGAAATACTTCCTACCTTACATATTTTTCTATAAGGATAATTTTCTTATTTTTCAAATCCGCTCAATATAGATGTGATAATTTATTTAGTGAAAGATAAATGGAAAAAAACTGTAAACAAATCTACTACAAATCAATTCGGCATGTTTTTATTTTTATATTTAAACATTTATTGCCTTAATTCTCTGGTTGCCTTCTGATTCAGTTGGGTCATATAAGTTGACATATGTAGATGGATTCTACGACACCACTACACGGCTAACATGAGTAAATATAATAGAGCAGTACCTATACGGAAATAAAATAGGAGATGGTACCATGGCTGAGTGGTATATCATTAAGCTACGGCGCTAAGTGTCGCGGGTACGATTTAGCCTACAAATATAATTATTTTGGTCTAGATGTTTGCCATTGTACAATTTATGTATGTGTAAACTGCCTCTATGATACTTTGGAAAACCTAGTGTTTAGCCGGGTATAGTTTTACTTATTAAAAAAAGAGATTATCAGTACCTTCTTGATAAAAACTCAAAATATTTTCTTTATAGATATGGAAAATATAGAAAAATTTCTATGAGGCAATCTTATATATAAAAAATAATGTAAAATAAAAAAATGAAGGCAATAATTTCACCATAGTATCATTTCATTTTTCATTCGTAATAATTTTAAGCACTACGTAGTAAAATAAGAAATATATCTCTTGAAATCTTATCTCTTATGTTATATATTGAAATGAGGCTGGAACTGTGGAAATTTTACACATTCAGGTTAATTAAAGTTTTCTCTTTTACATTACACCAACATAATAGGATAGCTTCGTAAAAAGATAAGATAATTGGACACCCAGCGTCAAAATGAAATTTTATTTAGAAAAATTTGAAATTTCTTCGGCACTTATAAAACTTTATCGTATGAAAATCCCCAAATTTATTATACTTTATTTGTGACGTGCAATTTTATATAAATGGCACGTGAAAAAGTCATGTTCCTGCTATATTATGGTTGTAGCAAAAATGCGTCTGCTCGATCAGGGTAGAACCACGCCTCTGAACACCAGCGTGAAAAATCAGCTTAAAGCTGACAGTATGGTAACTGGTGCTGTCATATCTGCAGTGAGTGGTAATGAGGCATTTCATCTTAGTTCCCACGGATGACAACGCATCTGCATTTTGATTCTTAATCGTGGATAGATATAGGTATCTACGGGCCGCAGAATCCACTTACCATTAGGTGGACTGTGTGCTCGTTTGCCACCATTATTTTATAAAAAGAAAACTTTGTATAAAGTTCATAAAGAAAAGAAGGCTCAATAAAATTTAATAATTTACTTGCTGTTACCCGCGGCTTCGCCCGCATGGTCACTGGGAAATGAACTATCCATTGCTTTTTGAATTGAAAGAAAACTGTGTTTTATAGATTTGTCAGAGATGCAGCCATTAAAAGGAAACTGAGCAAAATTGATTCGTCAGCCTATTTAAATGTTTTGAAAAACAGCGTATAGGAAAGCATGAAAATAGCCTGTTTATTCCAAATGGAAATGGGATATTTTTAATTAAAGGAAACTGAGCATAATTATCCGTCAGGGATGCAGACTTTTGTAAAGAAACTGAGTTAAATTGATTCGTCAGAGATGCAGTTTTCTGAATTGAAAGGAAACTGAGCCAAATAAAAGATCCATCAAAGATGCAGCCTTTTGAGTTGAAAGGAAACTGAGATAAATAGGAAATTTTGAATTGAAAGGGAAGATCTGTGGGAATTCTGATTAATTGATTGTGGCAATTTGAAAAAAAAAAACTTACTAAACACTATTTTAAGACGCTACTGTACACAATGTTGTATGTTTTTCCATTCGGAGAAAGAATGTGGAGATTCTGGGCATTTGACACACGCGAACATGCTACATACAGCTGACCATGAGAGAAGCACGGTTTTTCTAAGTTGACCCCGCTACCTGTAACGTTTGCCCTTGCGCTTTATTAATTGTCATTGCAAAACTGAGCTTAATAGGGAACTGCAACATTTTCAATTGAAAAGGAAGATCTGTGGGAATTATAGGAATCCGTGGTATAATAACATTTTCACCTTTTCCTTCGTCTGTCAAAATTGTAGCACCGATTATGTTCCGTCCAAGTCCCGATACATAACCTAAGCTTACGTGAGGGCACACCTGACAACTCTAGAGAATTTAGAAACTCTACAGTATATGAAGTGCTCTGTTCTGTGTCCATAGCTGTGGCTACTGACAAATGCTCTGTTATTTCTACTGCTACTTCGCTTAATATATCTGAATTTATTTTGTTAATGCTCTCATTTTTTGGTGCAAGAATCGCCCTTTCATATAACCATTTGTTTTCATGCATGTTGGTCGTTAAATCTGAAGAAACGATCAATTAATTCGGAATGACTGTACTAAATTACAAAAATCTCTCGTCAATTTAACGCATCCGTTTCCAACCGCCCATTGTCATTTTTAATAGTGTGTCAGCATAGTTTCCAACATTGATATCATTATACAAAAGCACTCTCATATTCGTAATTAAACTGAATAATGTCATCTTGTCTTGAGGTATGCTTTAATTTCATCTGCAGGTGTGTCCTTTTGAATGACAGGTAAAGTTTGGCGAAAGTCACCAGCCAGTAAAACCACCATTCCTCCAATTACATCGGTATTGCTGCGCAAATCCTGGAGCGTTCGATTTAGTGCTTCTACAGCTTTTTTATGCGACATTGTGATCATATCTCATGCACTATTTTTGTTAAAGTTGCAGATCGAAGATTCTTCCTGGGCCTGATTTAGAGTGAGTTTTAAAACAGAATGTGCAGTGCGGCCCCCGCTTAGCAGCGTGGCGGCTATACCAGAAGAAGCTACGGTCATAGCAATGTTTTTATCTTTCCGTTCTTGCGCTAATAATAAATTTAACAAAAATGTCTTCCCAGTTCCTCCAAGGGCATCTAAAAAGAAAAGTGCACCATTTGCAGATTCAATTTGTCCTAATATTTTGTCAAAAACTCGTTTTTGTTCGGGAAGCAAGCGGGGTACAAATTCGGCTTCTCTATAAGTTGCGCATTCCTAACTGTTGACAGTTTTAAGGTCTTTATATCCTGTAGGACCCCGAACATGGTGCAGCAGCAATCGTAAACAGAAACATTTAAAATTAGTTACATGGACAGTATACACACGACCAGGGGCTTCTGATGACTTTACTCCGGGCCAATTTGCAACAGGCGTGCCTTAAATACGGCATTTCCACTCCTTCCTAGATGTGTTCCAAGTATAATAGCGGGGGACTTCAGAATATAACAACGTTTTTGCAAAGGGATTGGTTTGAAAAAGTTGAAAGAAGGCTGTTATTGTAGTTTTTGGCGGTGATGCAATTCTTTCTTGGAAATTTCTTTCGGTGAAATATACATGCCTTCCATTTTCTAAGTGCACAGCAAGGTGAGTAACTGTCGGGTGCCTTTCTTGTAAAGGGAAGCCAAGGAGACGCCACGCTGCCTCGTTACTGCTGACATAACGCCCTGCTTGAAAGGTCTGTACTTCATTAGCGGGATTTGATTTTTTACCTTCACTCCTGAGATTAAATATAGCTTGGTCGCTTCCTTTATTTATGTACTTACAGATACATTTGATTGCGCGGACAGAGCCACATACTTCTACATTAATGTTGGCATTAAACATTTTACATAGAATGGGCGAATACGGGACAATCCAGCTGTTATCTAAGGTTTCGATCGCTCCAGAGCGAGATTTGATTGTAACTTTCCTGCCACCATCTTCGGGAGCTCTGCGTCTGTATAAAGGGTAGCCATTGTCATTGTGCACTGTTTCTTTTAATAGCTGTTTAAGGAATTTCTTTGTACATTTTCCTTCTTTCATACATGGCGATATTGAATTTCGTGCTCCACATGGACCGTGAATCATATTTCGGACGATGGTATCATACAATTCTTTATCTTGCTCAGGATCCGGAATCTCGGCGCCTATGTCGTCTATTTGGCTGGGCCGCAACTTCTCTTTAAGCCATATTAGAATGTGGGCTTGCGGTAATCCTCTTTTTTTGCCATTCAATTGAATACATGAAGCACTGCACCTCTCTGAAAATTTTCCCTTTGTTAGTTGCATAGATTAATTTTTTGTACTTTTAATCTAAATACTCTAGCAACTAAATTGTGTCTGTCAGTACTTTTTTGGCCCGGCATTAGCTCCTCGGTTATTTCTTTTCATGTGGGATTGCAAGTAAAAGTAACAAAAAAGATCAGGTCTTCCGTAAGTTTGTACATAGTCGAATGCGTCCTGTGTGTACTCATGTAGGTAGCGGGGACTGTTAACGAATGATGAAGGCAGAATTACCATTTTACCTAAATCTCTGGGGTTTACATTGGCGTCGCTAGAAACTGCATCTTGTAAATATATATAATTCTCAACGCGAAGCTTTTCTTAATTTAAAGATATATAATGAAGACGTTCACTTTCTACCTTCACAAACATGTCTACCAAAAATTGATGTCTGATGAATTGTCTACACTGTGCTACGAGGTTAAAATCATTTTCTTGCAACATCATATGATACGCATAAATTGGCAGCGATGGTCTACCTCAATTTCTTCGTCACCCAAAAATATACTTGTAAAAATTTATGCTGTTCTTTTTCAGCTGGAAAAAGTGAACCTTTTCTATGATAAATTTGCCCTTGCACCGTAAATGTAGACGAAAATCCCGGCATTATTATTTCCCGGTCAACTCGGAAGAACGTCATTTGAAAGCATGAGTTATATTTCCGGATCCTGTTTAAAAAGCGCCGTGACTCATTAGCATCATATAAAAAGAGAGTTTTCAAAGATTTTTCTGGTTCCCCAAGTAACGAAAGAGACACTTTGCCATTGGAACAGCACATGGCTGTGGTCTAATTTTTCCATTTTAAAGCGCTGCTAAATCGACACGCCTTGTCCATCAGTCCGATAGAAACTAACCTGTGATTTTTATAATCAATCAACGGATCATAATTGAATGCTGCGTCATTAAAAACCGACCAACTGCTTCTTTGAAAATTTTGTCGACGTTCAGCTTGGAGCTGTGCATTTGCATCTCTTCGCGCCTGTGTCTGTTCTGGTGTTTCAGATGCCCTTATAGTAGATTGACGTTCAGCTTGTTCAATGAGTCTGTGTTGAGTTTCATCAGGTGTTTCCGCGGCTCTTAAGGCGGCCTGACGTTCCGCTTGTTCGAATAGCCTTTGCTGACTTTGAGCAGGTGTTTCAGTAGCTCTTAAAGTAGATTGACACTCTGCCTGTTCAAGACGCTTTTGCTGACTTTAAGAAGGTGTTTCAGTAGCTCTTAAAGTAGCTTGACGCTCTGCCTGTTCAAGACGCCTTTGCTGACTTTGAGCAGGTGTTTCAGTAGCTAGTAAAGTAGTTTGACGCTCTGCCTGTTAAAGACGCCTTCGCTGACTTTGAGAAGGTGTTTCAGAAGCTCTTAAAGAAGCTTGACGCTCTGCCTGTTTAAGACGCCTTTCCTGACTTTGAGAAGATTTTTCGGAAGCTCTTAAAGCAGCTTAACGCTCTGATTGTTCAAGACGCCTTTGCTGACGTTGAGAAGGTGTCTCAGATGCTCTGAAAGCAGCCTGATACTCTGCTTGTTCTTGCCTTCACAGTTCAGCATCTTCTAAATATTCTAGCGATCGAGCTAATCTTTTCGCTTGTCTTTGAGAAGATACTCTTGAAAGGCTGGACTTACGTTTGCGAGGCATTATGAAGTAACAAAAACTCATTTATAAAAAAAGTTAAAATACCTAAAAGTAATTAAATTTCCTTTTGAATATTTTTTTAAAAGCTGTAGTGTTATGCTATTTACATCACTATTTTAAATTTATTTTTCCATTCTGTTTTTGATTTTCTGCATTCGCCTCAAAACTGGATATTTTGCATCACCTTTATTTTCATAGGATCCTGTAACGTTTTTAAACCATAAGAACACAATAACAAATCATTTTCACTTCGTATTTTCACGTTATCAGCACTTTTTAAATCGGTGTCAATGGAGTTTACCTTTTTCGGTCTTTTATTTAGTTCTCCGTAACTCTGCAATTTCGGGCTTCGTGCGCATTGTTGCGCTACCTTTTTTCCTATATCAATAATATCTCATTTTTCACTTAAATCTTGCCGTTTCTCTATTACGAGCCGAAAACCAAAATTTGACATGTTTTGACATCGTTGTTTATCTGGTTGTCATGGCAATTTTTATTCAAATTCGTTACCGGCCTGATGTTTTTACTTCAATACTTCCACAAAAATACTCTTTTCCTCTTGGCCATTTACAAAAATTTGCTTTTAATTTAAATAATTTCCCCTTCTTATCCCAGATCCGTCAAAAAGTATAAAAGCCGAACAATCGGCCAATAAAGAAAATCTCGCTTCAGCTTTCATACTAGAAGCATTTCCTAAAGGCCTTATCCGCACTGCCCCGGGATCCTGCAAGCCTCTGCCTTCACCTGAAGTCGTCGTCCAGCCACGCCTACACCTCCACCTACTAGTGCCCGCGCTATCTTTAGCCGCTGTGCGTGCTTGCTTCAAGCGCTTCGTGTACCTACTCCGAGCGCTGTGTGTGCCTACTCCGGGCGCTGCGTGTGCCTACTCCGAGCGCTGTGTGTGCCTACTCCGGGCGCTGTGTTTGCCTACTTCAAGCGCTGCGTGTACCTGCTCCAGACGCTGCGTGTATCTACTCCAGACGCTGCGTGTGCCTACTCCGGGCGCTGTGTGTGCCTAGTCCGGGCACTGTGTGTGCCTACTTCAAGCGCTGCGTGTGCCTACTGCAGACGCTGCGTGTGCCTAGATCAGGTGCTGCGCACCTACCACAGGCATAGCCTGTGCATATTCCGTTTCAGTACTCATTTATCTTTGTTATTTTTTTTTTAAATTATTGTAATTCACGTCACCCATCATCATTTTCATATATTTTTTTTTATATAAAAATTGTTAATATCTTTTAAAATTTTAAATAAATTATTTTTTTTTCGGTTATTTCGTTGTTCTTAGGTTAGGTTCTTTAGTTTTTAAGTCGGGGGGAAAATGAAGTGTTATGCTACTTACATATCATTTTACACTATTTTAAATTTATTTTTCCATTCCGTTTTTGATTTTCTGCATTCGCCTCAAAACTGGATATTTTGCATCACCTTTGTTTCCAAAGGATCCTGTAAAGTGTTTAAACCATAAGAACACAATAACAAATCATTTTCACTTCGTATTTTCACGTTATCAGCACTTTTTAAATCGGTGTCAATTTTTGACCTATACCCATTCTTTTTTGCTAAACCTTATTCGAGTGGATCTCTGTCCACCCCCTTGGGTATTACAAGCGTGAAGTATATATTTATATATGTAATAAATATTATGTAATACATATGTATTTGTATATACAGTTACGTATATTGAAATCCACTATCTGTCCAGATAAACTAGATTATTCTTAAAGTCTACTTTAATAATGCTCACAAGATAAAACGGGTCATTGGTTCTTTTACGTCGCCGTTCCAACAAAGATTTGTTCCATAGCATTTATTTTTAAAAGTTCATGCATGTTTCACAAGCAGTTCATTTAAAATCTAATAAGGACATGTAAAACAATATTCTTAATTTCTGACTTATTTATTTTTTATGGTTGGTGGCTACTATAGTACGTACTTAACCAACTTAAAACAACAAAACAAAGATGCGTTGTTACCTCTGTGGACTTAGATGGTATGCAACACAACCTTTAATTATATAGACTTTCTATATATAAATACTCTTCAGTACGTAATACAGAAATGCAAGTATTATTTGGCACTAGAAATAGGTAAGGGGGTGGTATCTACGCATACCGACTCTTAGACATAAATGGAGTCTTATCGATTAACAACCTAAAAAACACATGTTTCCCGAGTCATAAAAATAGGATGCGCTTTAAGCGATTTTCGATAAATTTGTGCCATTTTTAAGTACCTATCATAAAAAATAATGTGTATGTATGTATTGTATGTTTTCTTATACAATCATTTTCTTTGTCCACGGCAACATCTGCATTCTACCTACTTCAAAAAATATTATTAGATGAATGTAAAACAAATAATAATAATAATAATAAAACAATACAGGATCAGGTTATTAAGAGCAATAACTATCGGAGATACATCCTAAAGGATGGCACCATCGACGTCTGTCGAGCTTGTCGCCATCCCGGTGAGTCACTTAGGCACGTCATCTCCGGTTGTTCGGCGCTTTCTACTCTGAGTACTTGCACAGGCACAACCTAGTAGCCAGAATTCTACACCAGGAGCTCGCTCTGAAATACGGTCTCGTGGATCGGAAATTGCCGTATTACAAGTACTTGCCGGATGTCGTGCTCGAAAATGACCGCGCTAGGCTCTACTGGGACCGGGCCATCATCACAGACAGGACTATTCTTGCGAATAAGCCTGATATTGTGCTGATGGACCGGGCACAGTCAAGGATATTTTTGGTCGACATTACCATTCCGTATGACGAGAACCTCGTGAAAGCCGAAACAGATAAACGAACAAAATATCTGAACCTGTCTCACGAGGTGACCGATATGTGGGGTGGTCTGCCGGCGGAAATTATTCCTGTAGTCGTCTCTGCGAATGGGCTAATCCCAGTCAGCCTCTTGGGTCATCTAAGGCGACTGGGACTCCGTGACGGACCGCTCCGGGCTCAAATGCAGAAGGCGGTGCTCCTCGATAACGCCCGCATCGTCCGCCGGTTTCTTTCCCTTTCCCCTAACCCTCGGCCGTTTGGTCTCCCCTGCCGAGGGCTTCCATCTGGTTGGGCTTTTATTTATTTATGTATTTTTGTATTTATTTTATTTTATTGATATTTATGTATATTTATCGTTTCATTTTAATTTATAATTATATATTTATATAACCCAACCAGATGAGAATACTATATAGATACCCCAAATAATAATAATAATGATAATAATTTATTTGACTTTCAGTTAACAGGTAACACTTATGTATTATATCTATTTAAAGTTACAAAATTGCATTTCAAAGTTTTAACGTTAACGGCCATACTAGTATAAACTGTGTTACAGCCGTCAGCGTCTTCCACCCTGAGTAGTACAATACAAATACAGTAAAAAATGACAGATTATTTCGCTATATAATACACAACCATGTTAAGTTAAATAATAAAGTTAATTAAGTTAAATAATAATAATAATAAATTTGAAAAAATGAAGAGAAAACTTTCTAATTACCACAAACCAGTGAGGGCGCGCGCGCCCGCGCGCGCGTGTGTGTGTGTGTGTGTGTGTGTGTGTGTGTGTGTGTGTGTGTGTGTGTGTGTATGTGTGTGTGTAATGTGTGTGTATGCGTGTGTGTATGTTAGAACTTAAATACTGATTAACTTCTCTGTTTGCAGGTAATAAAGGCTTAGCACCCAATTTAGGATTTTATCTTTACATTTATAAAGGGACAAAGGGTAAATATTGTTCACTTTATTTGCAACATTATATAAATAATTGCTAGTGACATAATATTGACGACGTGCTAAAGCAGTTCTATGAGAAACCATGTCACAAATTCTATTTTTATTACGTTTTAAATTAGGTTTAAGCTCTGTATTTTTGTGCTTACGTAGTATAACAGACATGACAACAAGCTGTCTTACAGTAAGTACAGAGCATTCCTTAAAAATAAGTTCGGTGCTAAATCTTTGTGATTTACCTAGCATTACCTTTAAGATTGCTCTTTGAGCAC
This sequence comes from Parnassius apollo, assembly GCA_907164705.1. Lineage (NCBI taxonomy): Eukaryota > Metazoa > Arthropoda > Insecta > Lepidoptera > Papilionidae > Parnassius > Parnassius apollo. The sequence goes on from CAJQZP010000008.1 coordinate 9,539,306, forward strand.
GTTCTAAGGGGAGTAAAGTTGTTTTTCCAATCCCATGTTACAATACAGTATTGTAGTAAACTTTGAGCAAGAGCATAGTAAACACATATCAATGTTTCAAAGTTAGCAGAATTCCTCAATTTTCTGAATATTGGTATCAGTTTTCTAATACGGCAGGTTACATTGCTTATATGCTCTGATCAAGATAGGCAGTAGTCAATGATAAGTCCGAGGTATCTTATGTTAGTGGAACGAGTAAGTTTTGGGCAGTTGCATAAGCTATGTTGTTCACATGTATATGCTTTGATATAAAATTCCGCTGATGGTTGGGTACTGGAACGGTGAGTGAAAGTAATATATTTAGTCTTGTTTACATTTAATGTCAAGAGATTGCTACTAAGCCACCGCATGACCCTTCCAAGCGCATATTCTGTATTGTGTTGGGCTTCATTCCAGTCCTTACCATATACAATTAAAGCCGTATCGTCTGCGTACGAAATGATTTTGCAGTTAGGCAAGGTAAGTGAGCATAAAGTATTTACGTAAACTAGAAAGAGAGTTGGGCCTAGTACACTACCTTGTGGTACACCGAACGAGACAGTAGTAGGTAAACTAGTGTAGAGTAGTAGTGTATCACCGATTTTAACTAACTGCGTGCGATTAGATAGATAAGATCGAAATATATCTAAAGCAATTCCTCGTACGCCGATCAGTTCCATCTTATGCAGAAATAGGGGAATAGAGACAGTGTCGAACGCCTTTGACAAATGAAGAAAAACACCTATAACTTTCAACTCATTATCAAGATGTTTTTCAATTGTCTCAATTAGAATTAAAGTTGCATCTTCAGTAGACTTACCTTTCACAAAGCCAAATTGATTATCTGAAATTATATTGTTATGTTTAAGAAAATTTGTAAATCTGAGATTTAAAACTTTTTCAAGAATTTTGGCTATCGCACTTAGTACAGATATAGGCCTGTAATTTTTGACAGTGTCTCTGTCACCACTCTTATGTATAGGGTGAACTAGAGCCCTCTTTAAAATATCTGGAAAAACACCAGTTTTTAAACAAAGGTTACACAAATATGTTATGGGGGGGAATCAGACTGTTTTTGGCACGTTTTATGACTAGGGTAGGTAGGGTACGGGAATCGATATCCCGTGGCTGAATCATTTTTTAAGTTTGTGATAATAGATTTTATCTCGTAATAGTCTGTGTCAAGCAATACCATAGATTTATGCAAGCTGTTAGATTCATCACTATCTTTAACAATTTTTGAGTCGTCAGTGTATTGCTGAGTTTTTAATATTGAGTTAGCATAAGATGGGCCAATTTCTGCAAAGTAATTATTAACAATATCGACAGATTTATGAGGATCATAAAAAAATATATATATATATATATATATATATATATATATATATATATATATATATATATATATATATATATATATATATATAATACAATAATAGCAAAATTGAGGGTTCTTTAAAATAAGATAACTCATTTTTACTGTTTGCATATTGCTTTAATAAATATAAAAATAATTTCTTATATTAACGCGAATGACTTTTAACTTTTATAATTCCCGACATTTTGGGCACTTTATACCACCCATGGTTACGTGGTCCTCCTCGAGATGAGGTGTTTGACGTTCTCTCATAGTTCACGAAGGCAACCTTCAAAAGTTGAAATTAAACGCTATAAATACATTCCGTTAAATTATTTTCATTCAAAATATTTAAAAAGAAAATTTGTTTTTCTATTATTTCGTGAATAATGTAAATATATATATATAAATTATTTATTATTTTATGACACAATTGTGTATGAGGGAGGCCTATGTTCAGCTTTGCACTTTTATAGGCTGTAATGGATGAATGGATGGAAAGTAGTTTTTTTTATATGATTAGTGTGACAATCCAGCACACGATGGTAAATAGTTGCTGTGGCACATAGACATTCACATCTATAGTCGTTTACAAATCAAATGCAGATGCGTTGTCAGCCATGAGGACTAAGATGGAATGCCTATTTTCCAGTAAAAAAGGGTCTCCGGTTCTCTACACTCATGATACGAAACACAACAGCCGCCCTTCCTCAGTCGAGTCGACCCTTTCGTGCTACAACTATACAATTTATATAGCTGTAGCATGGAGTTTTAACACATGTTAGTGTTCATTTATTTAAATAGTTAAGAGTAATTTCTAACATTTTCATATTAAATTGACATTTCACTAACAGGTTATGAAGAAAATAAAAAAATAACACTTTACTCTTCCCACGAAGTATTCCGCTCGTTTTAAAATGCTTAACAAACTTATAAACTCTATAAACAATAAAACTTTTCCGTTTCTCCTTCCTTTGTTGCCTTAACTTTGTTCCTGCAATACCTTTATTCTTCTAAATCAAATTTAAAAAGTGTTTGTTTGTAACTCCTAAACAAAAAAGGAGTCGTAAATCTAGTAGTAGTAAATCCTCAGAGGTGACAAATCATTTGTAGCCTGATTAAAAATAGGTTACTTCCGAGGAAGTACTACTTACAGAATACCGGCGTATAACAGCAGCTTAATATTCCTGTAGTTTTTGTGGTGAGTGTAGAAAACGAGATACATTTTTAATGAAAAAGCTGAATTCCATCTTAATATTGAGGGGAACTAACGCACCTGCATTTTTATTCTTTATTAAGGACGTGGTAGAGGACGTTTACATAACGTCTATAGGCAACAGCATCCACTTAACATGAGGTGGAATGTGTGCTCGCTTATCACCAGTATTCAATCAAAAATATTGGTAGCACTGTGAGCTTAATGACGTATTAATATTTTTAATTTGGATATATATATTTAGTAATAATGATAGTTTTTAAATATGTGTAAACGTTTTTTTTTAATATTCCAACCCAGTGGCTCAATATCACCATATGCCCGTCACATCGGTGAACATGTTCGGAATACCATTGTTCGTTCCTTTTAGCTTAGTTATCTCATTTATGACATTAGTTTCAAAACTATAAAATTTTATATATTTAAAATATTTCTCATATTTTACTCCTTATTGCTAAATATTATTCATAATCATAACAATAAAGTATCTTTCTGCGATTTCCAACATTTTATTTTCAAACAACAAAGGAATTTATTGAATATGTTCTAAGTTGTTAATTCACTTCGAAAGCCACAAAGCGCTAACCTAGTCTAATTAGAAACCTTAACTGTAGTGCTTTGAATGTTAGTTCAAAGGTTGATCTGAACCTTTGATTCTGAGCCTTTGATTACACGAACGTGAAAGAATAAAGATTAATTAAGTGTGCCTTTGAAAACTCTCCAGTTTGTGAGAAAAATCCTGCCTCGTTGATCTAGTGCTCCTGAGTGCTCCTGATCATGTGGTCTCGGGTCCGAATGCCGGACAGGCCAAACAATCAATTATTGTGTTTTTCTGAAAAGAGACTGTCAGACAAAACTGCGATGATTTTTTTGACTAGTTCGTTCTATAAGTGGAAAAAAATATTAAGGTAGTACTTTTAAGTCCACTAAAAAAGGGTCTCTGGTTAGAAAAAAATATAGAGATGTGCCTAACGGCGCTTATAACGTTATATCGTATATATATCGTGTTTTCGATTCGAATTGGTTCAGGAGTGAGCTTTCAAAATCAAATTCGAAATCAATTTCTGAAGTGGGCTGACTGCGACTTCACTTTACGATGACATATCTCCATGTTGTATGCATATTTAAACAGTTATAATTGATTGCATATAATAAAAATACAAGTTTTATACATCGTAGAGCCATGGTGCAGCTATATTATGGTTATAAAACGAATGGGTCGGTTCGACTGAGGAAAGACCACGATCACAAGGTATACCAGTGTAAAATATCAGCTTAATGCTACTTTGTTTTTTAAGTTGAGTGTAAAGGATCGGAGACCATTTTTACTGGAAATCTTAGTCCTCACGGGTGACAAAGCACTGCATTTTAATTTGTAATCGAGGATAGATATAGGTGGACTAGGTATGGTGTATGCTTGTTTGTTAGCCTTATCCTATTGAAAATATAAAAGATTTTTTTGTTTTTTAATATATGCAATTAGTTATATCTGGCAATATAAAACATTTTTTATTTTTAACAATAGGACTGGATTTACTATACGAAAGGGCACTATTGAAAATGGATAAAGTTAAGTAAACATGTGCCCGTATAAATAAGTCAATACATGAGTTTATTTGCTTTGTCAAGCTTGTTTGGTTTTCAATTAATTCCCAAAACTTGTTCGACTCTCTGTATGTAGTTCTATTTACAGATAAACTTTTGGTGAGGAAATAAAAAAAACGTTCTATAAAATTTATTTTTAAAATAAAATATTATAACTTATCTACAGTTTTTATAATTTATAAATTATCTACAGTTGTAAATTTCTAGTAAATTTTGAATGAACAAACAAACCGTGATAGTTCTGAAAATCGTGGCGGCTCAGGAGTTAAGCCCTAGCTGTAAATTTCACAGTAGGCGAGTAACCCGGGAGCGACCACCGCCGACACCAAAAAAAATTGTTTGTTGCAATTTAAGTGCTGAATTCCCACGTGCTCGACGTTGATGGAAAACAGCGTGAGGAAACCGGCATGTTTGAGAAATTAAAAACAAGTTCCAATGAAATGTTAAGCCAACAGGATTTAAGGCATTGCGGCGGATATTTCGTTGCCCTAAAACCGACATGAGAAGAGGCTTGTGCCTAGCTGTGTGACGTTTATATATTGCCACATTCATTAACGTTTAATGTGTGGAGTGTAGAAGTAAGGAGTACCAACTGCCATAGTAGAATAGTTGCTATCTGTATTGCTATTGACTATCTGTAAGCAGTAAATAACAATTCAAAAACTCTCCATAACAGCGTTGGAGTAGCAATTGGGATAAAATGAACTTAGCAGTTGTCGACGGTTTAAGTATGCTGCTAAACTGTTCAGTAGCTCTAAAATCTAAAATAATTTTATTTAGTAAATATAACCTCGAAAAAGTCGTCTATCCCACTAATATTTTGGTCCGTTCCTTAAAATTTACCCCGTAGTTATAGGGGCGCCACCCTTATTTAACGGTTTTCTATGGACAATTTTTAATATACAGTCTGTACTCCTTACTTCTACACTCCATAATTTGATGAGTTAATGATATATTTGTTACAAAGGTTTTGATTTTAATGAGGTAAAGATGAAGATATCTATGAACCTCAACATCAACTTATCATCAGGTGGTGTGTGTGCTTGTTTTTCACTCTACTCTATTATTAGAATAATTGAGACCGAAATTCAAAAGTTGCAAAATATTCAAATTGCTTAATGTTTTCATTTAACTGTAGAAAGGTGTACCCGTGATTTTAATGATTACCTAGCAGCGTGTAAAATAAAATAAAATCGGTAAGTAGATAATTTTCTCATAGAATAGTTAAAAGGAAAAAAAAATCTTAACTAATTTACACTTGGAGTTAAACTGATTTAAAAGATTTTATCGTGTATAAATTTAACGCTGTAATTGTTCTCACCACACAAAAAAAAAAAAAAAAATATATATATCTTATGAAAAGAAGCAGAAGGTATCACACCTCTAGATAACTCAAATTTAAATTATATTGGAGTACAAGCTATACTACCTACACTCACAAACATTACGGGACAAAATTTACAACATACTCAACACACAATTGACCAAGCGAAAATAATAGAAGAAAACACAAGAGTAATGTTTTAAGTGAGCTTAGACTGTATTTGATTGCATTTGTTCAAGATAATTGACAATTAACATTTTTAGTTTTAGTTTTTCTTTATTAAAATATTTTATATATATTGTGTTGTAATGTGTGTTGTAAAAATAAATGTTGAATAAAAAGATTTAATATAACGTCCTTCCTACTTAATATTACATTATTTATTATAGATTTTTAATATTGTGTGTAATCTTTTAATTAGAATCAATTTTATACTATATTTTAAGAATGTAAATGAATAGTTATTGACAATAATATAAATAAAGTTATTTCATACATCTTCGCTAGAAATATTTTTGTATTTATTATGGCGCCAACCAAAGCGTTTGCGCTGTGAAAATCGAAGTAGCGCACACTGTTGCAACAAGCACAGTAGCTTCAAAGGCGCGTCGTTATTTATGTCGCTGTTTATTAACTTCATCTTATCTGTGTAATATTTTTATTTGTTATATAAATATTTTGAAGATGTATCGAGTACTTAACAACACCTATAGTCACGTGGGCACTAAAGTGTTAGACGTCCCAATATATGATATTTTAGTTAAACACGCATGGCTTCAGTTTAAAATCATTATTTTTTTCGTTCGATCACGCAGAAGAGCTTATAATATTATCCTGTACACGTTACACTGTATACGTATACGCCCTATTAGTAAGTGGATTTACTTCCCGCTCTATTGCTCTAGGAACGATATTATTTTCTAATATCTAATGCTGACCCTGTGGGTCATAATTTTATAATGAAATAGTTCGTATCAAGTATGTTTTACTTGAATTAAGTCGTAGCTTTAATCTTAGGAGGTTGTGTTTCAAAAGATTTTCTGCAATGTCTGTTCTGTGCAACTTTCCTTTTAACTATCTTGGAACAATAGAAATGAGTAATAAATATTCATGAGAGATACGGGAATCAGTTACATTATATAATGCACCAGCAATCCAATTGTACAAATGATAGCTACTGTCTCTGGATTAATTCGAATTACTATCGTATGAAAGGCCATTTTCTTTTACAGCGTTAATTTATTGAAAATTTAAACATAGCTTCGAACTCTACTTAATATTTTATCTTTTTCTTGAAAGTGTCTTTATAAAATATAATGCGTTCTTTAAGGCTTATATTTCCAGTTTCAGATAAAACTTATCCATGAAATATAATGAATGAAACTAGTATTTATGAATTTTATCGCAATTTTTAACTTTTAAAATGAGTTAAAATACCTGGAGTTTCGAGTATTTTCAGCACCTTTAAATATATTTTACCCGAATAAATGTATAAACGTACCAATAATGTAATATACGTGGTAGAGCCATGCTGCAGTTACATTAGTAGTATAGTTGTAGCACGAATGGGTCGGCTCAACCGGGGAAGGACCACGCACTCACAGAATACCAGCGTCAAATAGTAGCTTAATGCTGCTGTGTTTCGTATGGTGAGTGTAGAGAACCGGTGACCCTTTTTACTGGAAACGAGGCATTCCATCTTAGTCCTCACGGGTGACAACGCATCTGCATTTTGATTCGTAATCGAGGATAGATGTGGATGCCTATGGGCCAAAACAACTACTTGCTGTCAGGTGGACTGTGTGCTCGTTTATAACCCTATCCAATAAAAAGAACTAATAGAACTATCTCATTCATAAAGCCGTTGCTTATATTTGTTTGCGTTGTATTTATCCTATGCTATGACTAACAACTATTTAGCAATTTAAAAATTGGAAAAGAGTCTAAATAACCTTTATTTTATTTGCCAAAAGAAAGTAAAAAATGTACATTACATTTCATAAGTTCTTATTTTAATAATTGAAGTAATCCCATTTGGTTCTTCATTTTAGTTCTGGTGTAGTAAGAGGCGAGTAGGTGTAGAGCCTACATAGCGATATTAATATCCAAGGTTAGCCAAATTTAAAATACTCATACCGGTGATGAGTAGCAACGTAAAAAGCACAAGAAATCCTCTTTATATTGAACTTCAGACGTCTCCGTGTCACAGTGGCTTAGTAATGTGTTACAGCGCTAAGGGTCGCCGGTTTCGAACCCGCACGGAACAAGTTTTTGTATGTCCTACAAATAGTTGTTTCGGGTTTGGATGTTTGTCTTTGTAAATTTTATATATCTAATCTGCCTTTACGATACAGGAGAAATCCTAGTGTGGAGGTTACGTATTTCACTTAGAAGAATAAGAATAACTTGTTAACACAGAAGATGTAGAACACAGTTTTTGGCAGATTGTTACATTACTTATATTTTAAGAGTGCATAGCTTTTTCCACAAAAATTAATGATTATAATTTATGAGAACAAATATATGTTCCCGCTCCAGCAAAAAAAATATACAATGAAGCCATGACCGAAATTCGGTCTGGAGGACATTATTATTAGATGAATTAAAAAAATTACTTCGAAACTTCAAATTTTTAAAGGTAACTTTTTATATATGTCAACGTCGCTTTCAACCAAGCAAAGTTTGCTGTACTGAAAGAAAACGGGTACGATACTAAAGTGATTGTTTGTTAGTACAAAACATCGACACTTGAAACTTGTTTAGTTTTTTGAATAGAATCTAGCCATATCTATCCAGCCTCTGTTTGTCTGGGGTAAATAATTGCTGTATCTTGCCTTAAAAAAGTAAAAAGAAAATATGTTGGAGTTTTTTGGTAACTTCTTCTCGTGGTGATATGATGCAAATTTAAAAAATAGGAAGTCGGAAATAATACGTCCTGTAGCCGCTACGTGGGTATGCATTGATAGATCCCCATGATAAAAAAATATTTATGTTTTCTTTTATTAAATTGGAAAAAATCAATGATTAAGTAACTTATAAATTGAACAGTACTTTTGCTACAATTTAAATGGTGCAAGAAAAAATAAAAACACCTTTCTTACCGTAACGCTCTATTATATCAATATCCATGTAGCTTGTACGTATAATTTTAGTATCATTTAGTAGGCTGTTAACACACTGAGGAGCTGAACTATGTAAATGAGTTTCTGTGTGATGAATATAATATAATAGTGTCACTTGTTGTATTATAGAATTATTGATTCGTCGGATCCAGTGCGGTTAAGTTTATAAAAGATGGTGGTTTTAATTAGTAGTAGCAGAATTAAAAGAATTAGCCCTAGTACTCAGGGGTTAATCACTCGTTGGAAAATTTGTTACTAAGCGAGTAAGCCAAGTTTGATTCTTGCTGGAACCTCAGATATTGTTATTTGTAATTGTAAGTGATGATTTACAACAAACTTTACGTGGAAAAGAGATTAGAATATGTTAAAATAATTTAAAGCAATATGGGTTAAAATAACATACAGATAACATTAATTCTAATTGAAAGTCACTTATGGTTTACCACTGGTTTGGAAAAATGGAACAATAGTGAGAAAACCGAATATCCACAGCTGAAGAGGGGAAAAAAGCAACTCATGGCACACATGTTTCGTCGGTGTTTATTGGTTTAAACGAAATATTGCTAAAGGATATATCGAATGTAGCTCCGATATTTGTGATACGTAGTAATATTAGATCAGTTCGATTACCCGCAGCTGACGACTGACTAACGATACCATTATAGCTGTCATCTATTTTGCACCCCGATCGTCGTTCAAATAAGAGGAGGCTCAAATTTTATTTTGGTAACTTTTTTATTAATGTATAACAATTAAAAGAGTATAAAGTTATTTAAATTAACGAATATGTAAGGATATACTTTAAAATTTATTACTAATTTACACTACACTTGTATTTCACACCGATGTGCGGTAATTATGAATCTGGTGGTATAGTTAACATTTTCGAGCAGACTCCAATGGAAGGAGGACCACGCTCAAACAAAATACTAGTGTAAAATAGCATAACTGTGCTATCACTGATAGGAACCAGAGACACATTTTACTGGAATCGAGTCTAAAAGCGGTGACTCATCTGCATTTTTTTTCTCGAGAATAGATGTAGATGTTTAAGGGCACAACAACCACTTAGCATCAGGACTGTGTGCTCGTTTGTCATCTTTATACTATGGCAAAAATCTGCAATACATAACAACTAAATGATGTTTTGATTATCGAATAAAGGCTATCTATTATTTTAATGATTATCCAGCAGCCAGTTTTACGCAATGAAATGGAGAGATTACTTGATATGGCTCATTGACATTTACTTAACCCATAAACGCCACGTTATATGACGTATTATGATTATGACATTAAATAGGTAGCGGTGCGATGAACCTTTATGACGTATTTTGGTAATTTTGCGAAGATGTCGTAACGGTAAGCTTGCGTTACATCAGGATGATCGAAAATATAAAAAACTGAATAAAAATTATGTTAATTTTGATAATTTAGTCCTATCACAATATATTTCGTTTTTTGTTTCTTTATCAGACTTTTTTTATATAATAGGGTGATTTAACACACAGTCCAGTAGATGCTGCGGCCCATAGACGTCTACATCTATCCTCAATAAAAATTACAATGCAGAAGAGTTATCACCCCTAAGGACTAAGATGGAATGCCTCGTTTCCAGTAAAAAGGGTCTCCAGTTCTCTAAACTCACTATACGAAACACAACAGCATTATTTTATCCTAGTATTCTGTGAGAGCGTGGTAGTTCCCCGGTCGAGCCGAACCATTTGTGCTACAACCATAATGTAGATGTAGCATGGCTCTCTACTATTTTCGAAAATAACATTGTAGGGAATGTTTAGTAGTTACTTAGCAATTGACTGGACTACTTGTTTGATTGATTGGGCGTATGCGCGACTACTGATCTATCGCACCGGATTTGAATCCCAATACGGACCAAATTCAAGTACTTGTTTTCTCTGCCAAAAATTGTCAATAACCACCCAAATTCTGGAAGTTTGTGTTTTAGAACCCATCGCAAAAAATATATCTCATACTAATTTAATATTTTGACGGATAGGTGCCGCTGCGTAGTATCGGCGTAATATTATCCTCTACTATCTATACATCGTTTAAGGCTACACAAGGAAATTAAACAGAAGATGAGCAGCAATGTCCTGATAACAACAACAAATAAACAAAAATATGGTTGTAAAATCGAATGACAAGCGTGGAAATTATTGAAAAACATAAAATTATAAGGCAATTTATGCAAAAAATTAAAGTAATGAATGAATGAATCCATAAATTGTTAATCATTTCTGCATTACCCAATATTTAGTATTATTCCAACCAAAGCAACTTAATAATTCATATTTATAAAGTTGCAATAAATCGTAATATTTTTCATAGAGCGCGGTACTAAGCGTAGCGCATTCTTGTTTGGTAGTTTTTTCTTAATAATTTATACTCTCAATAAAAAATTACAATTTAAACCATTTTAATAAAATTCTTAAAAACTAAAACGGCATAGCAGCAGCAACAGCGAGCAGTTCTCTTTGCGGAAATATTTATTATTCCGATAAAAATTGCTGGTACTTAGACGAAAGCTTACTCGCCTACTCTTATCTCGACTCTTCTTTCCACTTCAGCTCGTACTTGACAACGCTTGAATTTTAGTTCGGTACAAAGCACTTGAGTTTTTGGATTTGCTATATATTATTAGATATAAGTACACTTTACTATAAAATACGCCATCATTTTAAATTGGAAGTTATTTTAAAGATACAAGATAAAATTGTTAAATGACTAAGTTATTCTTACGTCGTCGGCAGCAGAGCTGCAAATGATGGTTACATTAATGAACTGATCATTAAAAGAAAGGGGTATGAAAGTGAAAGCAAGTAAGACGAAAGTTATGGTTTTTGAAAGAGACGAAAGTAAGACGATATGTGAAATAAGAATAGAAGGTGAGTTGATCGAGCAAGTAGATGAGTTTGTATATCTGGGTTGCGTATTTAGCAGGGATGGGAGAAGTGATAAGGATATAGAACGACGAGTGAATGCAGGAAATAGAATAAATGGGGTCCTACACTCTATTGTGAAGAGTCAAAATATGTCGAAAAAGGCACGTATGGCAATTCACAATGCTATGTTGGTCCCTACTTTAACGTATGGTAGTGAAAGTTGGGTATGGCAGAAGAAGCACGAGAGTAGAATGAACGCAGTAGAAATTCGGTCGTTAAGGAGCATGTTAGGGCTGAATCTGAATGACAGGGTAAGAAACTGTGTAATAAGAGAAGAGTGTGGTTGGCAAGATGATGTTGTGACCAGGATTAAGAAAGGAATGCTTCGGTGGTTTGGTCATGTGGAAAGAATGAATGAGGAAAGAGTGACAAAGAAAATTTATGTTGCAGAAGTGAATGGCAGAGTCGGAAAGGGACGTCCTAGGCGAAAATTTATCAACAAATTAGCGATTAATTGAAAACGGTCGAAATTAGGAGTACCCTTAACCGACGAGCATATATGCGTAGGTGTATGGATGTGAAGGAGGTGAGAGAGGTGTGTCAGCATCGTGCCAAATGGAAGTCTGTAGTCTCTGCCTACCCCTCTGGATGACAGCGTGAATGTTGATGTATGTATTATGTATAAGATAAAAAAAAATTCATTTTGCAATAAAAGTGGTCGGTGTCACCACTTTTAAGTCCTACGTAAAATATGAATATTTCTATAATTGATATATTATAAAGGTAGAAAAAATTAAGGAAGAAAGTGTGCAATAAAGCAAATTTATTTTGCAGGATTGAACGGAATAGTCGAGAATGGACGTCCTAGAGGAAAGTTTATTCACCAAATTAGCTATATATTGAAGACGGGCCAGATTAAGAGTAGCCTTAATAAACAAGCATGTATTCAGAGGTATATGGATGTAAAATCGACGAGAAAGGTGTGTCAATATCGTGCCAAGTGGGAGTCCGTAGTTCCTACCTACCCCTCGGGGTGACGGGCGTGAGTGTTTATATGTTACTCGTACATATGTGCATTATGTCATCTATGATATGTCTGCCCTTTCGTCGAGGGCTCACTGAACAGATCTATCATTCAAGAATATAATTGGTTGGACCCTACGACGTAACCAACCATTTCCAGATATAATAATCATTTATATAATATTTTTTATTAAATGTCCCTCCAGACTGAATTTCAATCACAGCGGCAAGTTTCAACTGAGACTAGCCATCTGAGCGGGAACTGGATTAAAGTGAACGAATGTGTGTGCGTAAGCACAAATGAATGTTAATCCTACCCGATCGGGGAGAAATGGTGGTAATATCTGGATCTTGACAACAGTGCCATAAGCCGGATACAAATAGTTAAGAATCATTCGTTTAGGAGGAGAAGAATTACGTACAATTTTATCTGTTACTATAGTTTAATTACTTACAAGCACACCAGAATTTTATCTATCAATATGAATCTATACAAATTTCCCTCACGATTATTTTTTGAGCGGTGGTAAATAAGCACTTAAAATTGCAATTTACAAATTTCACTGGGGCCAGCGGAGATCAAATTCTGTTCGATCTCATACGGTGATTGTTTATGGAAAAATCTGACGTCCAAGATACTAAGGCATAGTCTATTTACCAAGATAGTGTCGGTACACTTGAAGGCGCACTTACCATTTTGCTTTTATTTTTTTTTTATTTTTTATTGCGCTTGTTATATAAATTATTATATTCTAAGAATAAAATAGAGAACTATCTTAATAATTTTAATTACTATTTTATTAATTACTATTTTATTACATAAAATACCAATATAAATAATAATCACAAGTAAGGTAGCAAGGAACCTTTTACTACGGCGCTCCGTTTTCCAACCACTGAAGATTAAATTAATCCAACGCTACGAAGCAAACAGCCCGGAAATTAAAGCGAGTTGGAGTGATACTATCCTAAGACGCAAGATTATCATACAACTAAATTAAAATATAAATTTAATGAAAAAGGTATATACATGGTGTATTTGTAACCTTAAATATCATATTATTATAGATAGTCTCATGCTTATAAAATATGCTATATTTGGCAATCTTTTGCTTACTTAAGATAAATAAATATCATCTTGTCTTTTAGTAATGAATTACGAATGTATCCTACTATTGACGTGCAGCTTAATATTTTTTTAAATAGTCATTGTTACTGATATCAGCCCTTTGACAGTTCTTAATTAAATTTACAGGCAGTTTTTATCGTGTACAGTTTAATATTACTTAGTGCGTAGAATATTAAATAATAATACTCGGCACATTTTTGATCACAGTAGTTACAGTTTTATACCTTAATGATATTTTGCTGTCCATAGGTACGGCTGTACTTTTGGTAATAATAATATTCTACAGACCCAATTTCGGTCAGTGCGACCAGTCGCAATGAATACTAGTCACGAAGAACAGGATTCGAGTGCCCGAGTGTAAGTGAATACAGGAGCATTCTCTACTCTCATAGTCCGATGGGACGGTAATTAGATACGACCGGAGAAAGGTCAGGCGCAGGACCAAAGGCTTTACGTGATTTCCAAGGTACGGAGTTGAAGCACCGCCAAATTCGTAACTCCCGGCTGCTACTGAGAATTTGTTGACAAAAAAACATTAACTGATTATCGCACGAACAGAGATTCTAACCTGGGACTTCATGATCAGCAATAATGTTTACGACCAATAGAATAAAGAGGTTTTTCTGGTAACCGACATGTGTTAAAATTTAGAACTTATATAATATTTAACACCTAGAATTATTTTATAAAACTGAATTGACAAATGAAATCACAGTAATACTGCAACCAACTCCAAATAAATACAGCAAAAGAAGAAAAAACTTTGTAACTTTGCGCGCACGGAGGATTATGATATTTAGCATTGTTAAATTTATATGTAGAAGTAGTGCAGAAAGCTAGAATTAATTTATAATAGTTTTTATAAAAAACATCAAGTGAATTTAAAAAAAAAAACTTTCCTTTTTTGATACTCAATGTCCATTTACGTATATATATATATATATATATATATATATATATATATATATATATATATATATATATATATATATACCACGTGATATGTTGCGACAATGGTATTAATATAAAGATGCATTTGCTTGTACAGAATAAAAAAGAAAACACATTCATAGCTGTAACTGACAAGCTAATTGAATTTGAAGTTCAGATTGTGTGAAACGAAAGTTAATTATGTGAATCTATGGAATTAAATACTGCTTTTATAGTAAATGAACTAACCACTTACGGCAAGGTATGAACGATATAAAAATACAAAAGCAGTTTCGGTTGGACCTCGTTTGTATTCCTTATTTGTTCCGACAGTTTCTCTTGTATTTTTATTGCTTAAATGAAGTTTAATTTGATTGATAATTAATACAAATACACAATTGCAGCTGTGGAAATTTGGTACTGGATTCTTGGATCGCTAATCTGCATTTAAAACGCAGCAAATAAAGTAAATCCGATATAGAGTCCAGCAGTAGCCTGTCAGGGGTCTAGATAGAGAATCATTAACATTCACATATTAAGTCTTTTTAGCATAGTTTGTACTGCAGGTTTGACAAATTTTACGGTCGACTAACTTACTTTGAAAGATTAAGAAACGTGGTCACTCTTTGACAGCTATTAAGGAAACGTGCCAGGAGTGGAAATTTAACTGAAGGAAATAGGCATATTAAGTACGAAGAGAGTTAGTACATAAACAAAAAAAAACTTTTTATTAATGGTGGTGGTGCTATGTACATAGAAAAAAATATAAATATAATCCATATCTATTAGATATATAAACACACACATTTTTATCTTTTTATAGAAAAATGGTAACACACGAACACATAGTTCACCTGATGGTAAATGGATGTTATGGCCCACATACATCTTCGTCTATAATTTTTTATATACACACCGGCACAATTAGCGGAACAGAAAAAAAGTGAGACTATGAGATAATAACGCATATATTTGACGAGAATGTAATTAGACACATAATAACAAATTGATTAACATCTTTTAACAACGACTTTGAAAAGTCTTCGTTATTTTTTATTGAACAATAAAGAAGTTTGAAATAAGTGAAATTTTTAGATGATTATGAACCATCACAAAAAAATAAAAAAAGTAAGCATTAAATGATTTAACAATAAAATTAAAGCAAAATTAATAACGAGTGTTTCCCCCTCTTGCTCTGATTACGGTTTCCATTCGTTGGGGCGTGCTACAGATTATGTTATCGATAATTTCTTGAGGCAACCGCTCCCACTCCTCAAGTAACGCGTTTCCAAGTTCAATCAGATTGTTGGGGGGTGGTATTCTGGATTTAACCCTTCTTTTTAGCAAGTCCCAGACATGCTCTATCGGATTCATATCGGGGGGAATTTGCTGGCCACTGCATCACCGGTATACCTACGTGTCTCAGACATGCCTTTACCGATTGTGCACTATGAGCACGAGCATTATCTTGCATTAGAATAAAGTCGTCACCAATAAATGGGGCAAATGGTACAACATGTTCTTCTAAAATGTCTCTGATGTATCGATCTGCTGTCATGGTCCCTCCTGTGACTATCACTAACTCCGAGCGAGCTTCCAAACATATCCCTCCCCAAACCATAATCGAGCCGCCACCATAAGCCACTGTGTGTTCAAAATTAGACTGTATGTGGCGTTCTCCTTTGTATCTCCATATTCGCTGTCTCCCATCGATCAGTTTTAAGAGAACTCTGCACTCATCAGTAAAGAGAACCTGCTGCCATTCGTTCAAATCCCAATGACGATGTTCTCGCGCATAGCTTAATCGGTTTACGCGGTGACGTCTCTCAAGTTTTGCGCCTTTGG
Organism: Parnassius apollo; assembly: GCA_907164705.1. Taxonomy (NCBI): domain Eukaryota; kingdom Metazoa; phylum Arthropoda; class Insecta; order Lepidoptera; family Papilionidae; genus Parnassius; species Parnassius apollo. The sequence goes on from CAJQZP010000008.1 coordinate 9,555,778, forward strand.
CAGGTATATACGACCCTAAACCAACTTCTTCAAATCTCCTGCGAACTGTACGCTCACTTACTCGTACTCCTCGAATGTCTTCCAGTTCATTTCGAGCTTGTACAGCCGTTAATCGCGTATTCCTATGAACTCCAAGTTGTAAAATACTGTCATCTCGCCTCGATGTACATCTTTTTCTACCTTGACCCCTCCTCCTCACAAGAGAATTAGACGATCTGTACCGCTGGATGCTGCGATGAATCGTTGATACTGGTCGACGAAGCCTTGAGGCAATCGATCTGTAGGTATGGCCATTTCTTCTCATTTCATCAGCCCTAATGATTTCCAGTGATGTTAAGTCAGGCATAATAAAGAGCTTTTAATAAACAAAATTGCCTATAGAATAACAAATTTATAAAAAAAACCATTAAGTGCAATTTTTCAAAAAAATTACAATAAGTAACTAATTACTTAGTTGACAAAACGTATTGTTCTGGAAAATAAAACAAATGAATGAAAAAAGTGTATGTCATCTAATTTTCTATTTTCAAATTTGACAATAAATTAAAAAAATATCATAACTGGCCAGTTCCCCAAGTAAAAGATTTTAAAATCCTGCTTTCTTTGTGTTCCGCTAATTGTGCCGCTGTGTATATAATAAGGGTGAAAAATGAGTACTTAGTCCAGCTGATGGTAAGTGAATGCTGTAGACCATAGACATCTACATTCAACCTTGATTAAGAATCAAAATACAGATGCGTTATCACCCCTGAGAACTAAGATGGAATACCTTGATTCCAGTAAAACGGGTCTTCGGTTCTCTACACTCACCGTAAAAATACAGCAGCAATTAGCTGCTATTTTACGCTGTCATTCTGTGAGACCCTGATTCTTCCCCGGTCGAGCCAACCCATTCGTATATAAACACTCACGTCTGTCACCCAGAGGGGTAGGGAGAGACTACGGACTTACATTTGGCACGATCCTGACATACCTCTTTCGCCTCCTTTACATCCGTATATCTACGCATACATACTCGTCGGTTAAGGGTACTTCTAACGTGGCCCATTTTCAAAATATCGCCAATTTGGTCGATAAACTTTTTTCTAGGGCGTCTCTTCCCGACTCGTCCGTTCACATCTGCCATATAAATTTGCTTTGTCACTCTTTCCTCATTCATTATTTCTACATGACCAAACCACCGAAGCATTCCTTTCTTAATCCTGGTCACAACATCATCTTGCATACCACATTTATCTCTTATCACGCAATTTCTCACCCTGTCATTCAAATTCAACCTTAGTATATTCCTTAAAGACCGCATTTCTACAGCATTTATTCTACTTTCGTGCTTCTGCTACACCCAGCTTTCACTACCATACATTAAAGTAGGGACTAACACAGCATTATGAATTACCATACGTGCCTTTTTTGACACATTCTGGTTCTTCATAATAGAGTGTAGTGCCCCATTCACTCTATTGCCTGCATTTACTCGTCGTTCTATATCCCTATCATATCTACCATCCCTGCTAAATACACATCCCAAATACACGAACTCATCCACTTGCTCAATTAACTCTCCTTCTATTCTTATTTCACATACCGTTTTGCTTTCTTCTCTTTCAAAAACCATCACTTTCGTCTTACTTGTGTTCACTTTCACTCCCCCTTTCTTTTAATTCTCAGTTCATTAATGTAACCATCATTTGCAACTCAGCCGCCGATGACGCAAATATGACTTGATAATCTGCATACAGAAGGCATTTGACGGTTAACTCGCCCATTCTTAACCCACATTCTTCATCTTTCAAAGTTTGCAAACACCTGAGCATAAATAGGTTGAACAGCCAAGGGGAAGCTACACAGCCCTTTCTGATACCTTTTTGGATGCCAAACCAGTCCGAGTAGACCCCATTGATCCTGACACAAGCACTAGAGTTCCTATAAAGAGACCTTAATGCCTATATCAAATCAGCGCTCAACCCATATGAGTTCAGTGTTTGCTGTCCACTCTGTCATAAGCCTTTTCCAAGTCACACAAAAAACTTTCTGGTTTTTGGCCAAAAACCTTCTCCGCAATCATGCGCATGGAAAAGACTTGATCTGTACACCCCATTCCCTTTCTAAAACCCGCTTGCACATCCCAAAATTTTCCATCAGTTTCTTTCATAACTCTTTCAATTAACACCTTAGCATACAGTTTACCCACAATACTAAGCAAGCTGATACTACGGTAGTTTTTGCAGTCCTGCTGTGACGCTTTTCCTTTATATATTGGTACTATAACTGCTTTACACAAGTCATCCGGTACCCGTTTTAATTCCCAACATAAATTAAACAAGGTGTACAGCAGGCCTGCCACCACTCACTCTCCAGCACTTAGCATCTCGAGTGATACTCTATCATATCCAGCTGCCTTACCTGCTTTCATGCTTTTCATTGCTTTCATTATTTCATCTACACTTATCTCCATATCCCCTTTCCACTACTTTCGGAATTTCTATTTAATTTAATTCAGACGACTCTTCACTCATAAATATGCTTTCAAAGTATTCCTTCCATCTGTTTAAATTTGAAACTTCATCATTCAGAATACATCCATTCTCGTCTCTTATAGCATTAATTATAGACTGTTTTGTATTTCCCCTGGCAGTTCTTACGAGTTTCCAGAGCATTTTTATGTTAGCCTTGAAATTATCAGATATCCTTCTGTCATTCTTATCTGTCCTTTCTTTCTTTTTCCTTTCAACAACTTCTTTTACACTCTTATTTAGACGTCTAAATTCTGCCTTTTTTCTTTCAATCTCATAATTCATACCAGAAGAATTACCAGCTTTGGTTGCTAGTAAATCTAACCATGCTTTCTTCTTTGATTCAACTTCCACCCGTACCTCATCATCCCACCACAACGTATTACTTTTCCTTTCATTTGTTCTCTTACTTACACCACATACTTCGGTGGCGGCATCCACCATTCGTACTACAACCATAATATAGCTGCAACATGACTCTACCTCGTATAAAATTAAGACTTTATACGTGTTTACGTTATAATACGAAGAATAAGTACGAATTTGGCAGGTGGTATTCATCCGAACAATTCCTCTGAGCACTTCTCGTAGTAAATACGATAGAAAATGCAAAGATATACAGATACATATGTCTCCGCAGCTCTATTGCATCGAGTCGATCAGAAGGAATTTATTTGTCGACGATTTATGCAGTCAAGTTGAAGGTGCTGACACTGGGATGCCCTAGCAGAAAGATAAAAGAAATTCCATATGAAGCCGAACCTGCGACTTGTAAAGTAGCAAGCGGCGTGTTGGCATGAAATACTGCTGAAATAATTAAACTGTAGCTATGTACACCAAGCATAGCTTTATTATGGCTCTACCACGTAACCCATTAATTTCAAAGCACCCAACACTTCGAGAATTAAAAAGCACCTATAATTAATTACACTCGATGAGATCGATACAATTTGTTTTATTCAATATGTAGTTTTCGCACAAATAAAAGAAATTATTTAATAGACATTTTGTTTTTTAATTTATCTTTAAATAAAATGCGGCAGTCTGTAAAAAATGTGTGTAATAATGTAAGTGAAAACAAAGCGGATATAAATTTTATTGATTGGTTAGGAATATTGTCTAGGATTTTTAAACATTAAGAAGAATTTAACAAAACGGAGAAGAATTTAACAAAATGAAAAACAGTATAATGTCGCTCTGCTCTTTATGGTGAATATAGAAATTCGGATATCATTTTTTTTTGGTAAAAAGGCATTTTTTCTTAGTCTTCAAGGGTGACAGCTCACCCTTAATGGTTTATTATATATATCAGATTCGCAATTCATTCTAACATATGCACTGATTTATTCCTTAATGTTGAAATGTATTTGTTTTTTATATTGTATTAAAATACTAAATTTTAAGAAATAACAGGAGGTTACGTATGGGGTTAGGTCCAAAAAGTTATATACAAAACCAATTTTTAAACGTCAAACTCTCTGTCAATAGATTTATATATAGATAGGAAATTTATTTACTTAAAAACATATGTACAATAGTCAATGATGCGATGATCTGACATGTTTTGACGTAACTGGCATACAAAAATTAAGTTAACTACAACTAATTACAGTAAGATGATACGTATTTATTTTAAAATTATTTCACCATTAGTTTTTTTTTGTTTATTTATTTACTTTTATCTCTTATTTATTTTTATTTATTTACCATATCTCAAAGCATTACAAGAAAAAAACTATGCTAAAAAGTCGCAAACAAAAAACCACTAAGGTTTGTGCCGACGCGACCTGAGTTGTTATATTATAGTATAATTAATAATTAATTTCGTTTGTAAGAAAAGAAAAGGAGAAATCATTTACAGCCTAATAGGACCTGAGCAAACGCATAAACGCTGTTTTAAGTAGTACCATTATAAGTTATCCAAAAAGTACAATTTAAGTTTTTGTTTAATGTTTTTTATATTTATTTTGTCGCGGAATTCTGGGGGTAGGTTGTTTATAAGTCTTGGAACAATGTAACCTGCCGTTCGTTCCTCGTACATGTTGTTTGCACGGCTTGTCTGCAGCGCGCGCGTACACACGGGGTGCTTGATTTCTAATATTAAGTCTTCGTTAAAAAAGTGTTTTTTTAGTAGTAAATATTTGACTTGCGTATGAACTGGTAATATATTACAGTGCTTGAAGAGCATACTATCATCATTATGAAATTGACGTCGAATTTTTTCTGTTCCAATATTTTTAAGGATTCTTATCTGGAGGTTATATATTTTGTTTAAATAAGTATTATATGTACGACCATATCTACCTAAGCCATACTGTATATACGATTCTGTTAGAGAGTTATATAACATCATCTTAACTGGGAACGGAATTCTGTTCTTCAGTATTATAATATTAGCTAAGAACTGTCTTAATTTGCTACAAACATACTCGATGTGGTTATGCCAAGTAAACTTATTATCGATCTGCATACCGAGTTATGTCTGGGTATTGACGAGATCTATAGAGGGGCAACTACATGTGTTTTTACAAGAGGAGTGAAGGCAACTATGATTGTGAGCAACTACGTACTCGGATAAAGTACACTTGATATAGGGAGACTTTATGTGTAACAGCTTGGTTTTGGTGGAGTTCAGAACCAATCCGGCGTCATGACACCATTTTGCAAGAATATTATCAAGAGATCATTTGTACCCTTCCCAGCTTGAAAACCATACTGATTTTGGTATATTACATCGTGCGTATTGTAGAATTTATAATTTTTTTCACACACATACTTTTCTACTATTTTATCTATTGAAGATAATAAAGTGATTGGTCGATAGTTCAGGAAATCATCCCGTCTTCCTTTCTTGTATATTGGTCTAACACATATAGGATGTGTTAGACCAATATACTTTAGTTTGTCGGGATAAATGCCAGTTTCAACACTTATATTGATTAGGTTGGCAATGGCCGTGGCCCCTTCTGTGTCCATACATTTTATATAAGAAACCCCAATATTATCATAGCCTGGTGCCTTATTAGAGTAAGTTTTTTGATTATTTTATTAACCTGGTCACGGGTTGCTTTTTGAAAGTATATACTAGAATTATTTGGCCGAGAATACTTACTGGGACTTAACAAATTCAAATTACAGGTTTGGATTATGTTTTTCACAGCCTTATAAAATCCTATCGCAAAGTTATTTACAATATCTTTCGTCGTCTGCCCTTCAAATGCTTTTAAAACTGCCACATCCACTGACGATGTTACACGCCCAAGCATTTTGTTGATTATTTGATAAACTTTTCTTGTATTTTTGAAATTCTGTTGAATGTTTTAATATAGTATATATTTCGTTTATTCTCTAATACTTTATGAACTTTATTTCTCATTGTATTGTATTCTAATCTTAATTTTGAATCGAGTGGATTTCGTTTCCAAGAACGGAACAGTTTGTTACGTTTTTCGCATAATTGATTGACGTTATCATCGATCCATGGTAGTTTATATTGATTAGTCATATTATGTTTGTTAAACATATGTTTAATAGTACTTGTAGCAGCTTTTTTAGCACTTTGAAAAGATCGTTTAATGAAGTTAAAGATCTCAATAGGTGATTTCGTAGAGTTTGTTTGAAGCCATTTAACATTTTTTAATTCTTTGTAAATGATATCATAATCAATTTCTTGTTTAAAAACCTCCCTGTGTCAACACTAACTGAATCGCCCATGCAAGCGAGCATAATTGCTCGGTGATCTGCCAGTGTAATGTCTAACGTCGCGGCGTACGGATTAAATGTGGGGAGACGTGCAAATATGTGGTCAATTCAGGACTTTGTTATAAGATTTAGTTTTTTTTTTCTATCCTATTGTAGTCAGATATTCCACATATTAATCCGTACTCGCTGAGCATTTCTAGGTATGAGTCTTTAAGTGATGAGGTAAATTTCAGGTCAATATTTGTATCACCTATCAAGATTATATTTCCTTTTTCGTTAAACGTGGACATGCATTTGCTCAACTCCTTTACAAAAATATACCTATTTGTTTTTGGCGATCTATATACTACACACAAAACTGTATCTTGATTTGAGTTAAGTTTTATAGTACCTATTATGTTTTCAAATGTTTTGGTTTGTTGTTGTATTAAGGTGAATTTAAGGTGATTTTTAATGTACGAGTATATAATAATGCCGCCCCCTCTTTCATTAGACCGTAGTAGTGTGTACATGTTATAGCCGGTCAAGTTATATAGATTTACAGTATTATTGGAAATACCAGCCTCTGTTACGACTATTATGTCTACAGGGAACGTGCAGTTATGAATGACTTGTTGTAATTTCGCAAAGTGTTTTATCATAGATTTTATATTAACGTACAAACAAGAAATATTGAAATGACAGTTGCTAGATAGCTGTTTGAAAAACGAGTTTGTTGATGTACAATTTGCTAATTGATTTATTTGTTCTGACATTCTATTGCAACTGTTTTTAATTACGAAAGCTGTGATTTGAAAGTGAGTGATTAATTTAGAATCACAGAGCTTTCCGGTTGTTTTTATAAGCGGTTAATGTCATAAATAGATCGGATATATAAGATTCTACTATTGCTAGTTTTTCGAACACATACTTTCCCATCTTTACACCATATGAATTGTAAAGATTTAACTAGTTGGAATTTTGTGTAAATAATAGTGTTTTATTCAATTTCGTATGTGCTTCCCTGAAGTATACACGGTTTTCGACGGAATCGTGGGGGATGTTGGATACTAGAGCTCTAGCTGTGAGCGTTCTTCCTTTTCTGACGTCAATCCATCGGCTACGAATAGCTTTACTCTTCATTTCGACGAGAATCGGGCCAGGTTTATTTTTTGATCCGGGTAGTCATGACGAGGATTGGATGTCATCTTTGTTTAATTCGAGTTTAACAACTATCATTTCAAGTACTTCTGGTATATCTTTTGGAGATGTATCAGGTAATTCAGCTATTTCTAGAGTAGATGCTAGACTCTTTTGTTCGTAATTACTTATCTCTTGTTCCTTCGTAGATACTCTCAGTTCTAGACTTTTATTTTTGTTAACTAGGTCTTGGTTTTCTGTCTCCAAATCCCTGATGGCACCATCCTGTTTTTTGATAGACTGCTCCGTAATAGAGATTAGATTACTCAAGAACTCCAGGGAGGCCTCGAGGTTGCGTATCTCCTCCTTAAAGGTTTTTTTCATCGCGACTTATATCTTGTACTAGCTTGCGTGTGTCAATTGTTTGTAGGTTGGACCCTACATAGGATTCATCATCTCCATCGTCGTCCTCTGGAATATTGAAAGAAGATCTTCTGAAAATATTTTTTGTTAGATAAAAATTATGTTCAAACATTCTTGATAAATTCAAATTTGATTTACAGTTAAATACTTATACAGATTTACTTCAATAGGAAGAAATCTTGCACTATTTAAAAATAGATTATGCATATTTATTACGATATTATGGACAATTAATCGTTCTTTGAGATTAGTGAAGGTATTATTATTTTAATAACTACATTATAGTTAAAATAATTCATAATTTTTATAACAATAAAATTTACAATTACAAATCTCGAATTAATATGTAAATATTACGATATTACTTTTTTGGATCTCAATAACAGCTCCACCTACCGGGTCCAGTTAAGTTTTTAAAATATACAAGGACCCACTCAAATAAACCGTTTTCGAGTTTTACCCAAACTAACGGACAGCAACTGATTTTTATTTATAACAAGGTTTTATAGGTATTACTAGGCTGCACTAAAAGTATCGGGAATGGAATATTTCCACTGTTCCTGTCATATTAAAATCTTTTTAATTGAAAACTCCTTGGTTTTAGAAATCGAATACCATTTATTTATTTAAAAAAAGATTCTCGGTCTTGTCACAAGGTTTTGTCAAACTTGTTTAGTCGTTGAGAAAATGGAATTGACTCGAGAAAATTCAAGAGCGATGATTTATTATGACTTTCGAAGTGGTTTAACACAAAAACAGTGTATTGACCGGATGATTTCTGCATTTGGTGATGAAGCCCCATCCAAAACCACAACTTCTCGCTGGTTTGCTGAATTTCAACGTGGACGTGTCAAGCTCAGTGATGATCCCCGTCAAGGTCGTCAAAAAACTGCAGTCACCCAAGAAAACGTTGTGCGTAAGCTGATTGTGGAAGATCGACATGTGACATACCGAGAAATTTAGGCAACTTTAGACATTAGCATGAGTTAAATACAAATAATCTTGCATGAACAAATAGGTGTAAAAAATTTGTTTTCCCGATTGGATACCGCATTCGCTCTGTGAAGAGTAAAAAGCGGCTCGCGTTACTTGGTGGGTCAGAACTCTCGAAAGATTCCACGCAGGATCCTCAAATGCTGTATACAACATCGTATCAGATGACGAATCCTGGATATACGCGTACGAACCCGAAACAAAAAACCAGTCACGAGTTTGGGTGTTCGAAAATGAGTTAAAGCCAACAAAAATTGTTCGTTCACGGAGTGTTGCAAAAAAAAATGGTGGCCACGTTTATCTCCAAAACCGGCCATGTTACGACTATTCCTCTTGAGAGACAAATAACGTTAATGCAGAATGGTATGTTAGCATTTGTTTGCCATAGGTCGTTTCTGAACTCCGTAAAGAGAACTGCAACCGCCGCATCATCCTCCATCACGACAATGCGAGTTCTCACACCGCACACAGAACAAAAGAGTTTTTAGAGCAAGAAAACATAGAATTATTAGACCATCCGGCGTACTGCCCCAATCTAAGCCCTAATGATTTCTATACTTTGCCTAAAATAAAGAATAAATTGCGTGGACAGAGATTTTCATCACCTGAAGAAGCTATGGACGCCTACAAAACGACCATTTTGGAGACCCCAACTTCCAAATGGAATGGTTGCTTCAATGATTGGTTCCATCGTATGAAAAAATGTGTCAAATTTCGCGGAGAATACTTCGAAAAGCAATAAATACATTTTTAAATAGTAATGTTGTGTTACTTCCTTGATTCACGAAATTTTCTATCAAAATATTCTATTACACAATACAAACAGTTATCAATAAGTCATGATATATCTTCATAAAAAGAGGATAAAAAATTCCCTGATATTAGAGAGAATTCTGTTATAAATTCAATAATATTCAAAACATTTTCAATTATTTTTTTCAAAATTTAGCTTTTGCATGATGGAGCCAAAAGGTGGTTAGTATCACTTGAGCGTAGCCGTAGATTGACCGTTTTAAATGTCTAAAACAAAAGGTCCTACTTCGAAGATATTGAGGGCCGTTAACGTAAATATTTTAAATAATGTTCGACAGGTGTCATCAATCACTTGGTCCTGCTCCTAAAATAGTTCTTAATCATGTTTTTGTATGATAAATGCGTTACTTATATCTGAAGAATTTCCCAATAATATACTTGGCACTGATGCAACAGAGCTGTGATATTTTAGCAACGTTTTTTCTCCAGCTATACATCCTAAACGCCTATGGCCGTGGAAGGAAAAGGGAAGATCTCCCGCCGGGCAAGGTGTTCTGCCCAGGGAGCGGCCAACACTCCGAGTGATAGTTCGGAGAAGTTCTATATTATACTGTCTAGGATTCGGAATGTTAATAGCGCGATTTAGGCTTCGGTGTGGTTCGGTGTGCTAGTGGCGCGACGACAGCACCGCTACATCACCTCCCTGCTCAGACCGGAGGTCGATAGTGCAGCCTTGTTGCCGACGAATGTGCCAGGAGATTACCTTGTAGTCTGCGGTGAGTCAAGAAGAAGGCAAGTAATCTGCGAGAGTGCCGTGAAGCAGAGGCGAGCAGTAAGGCTCAGAGCCGTGCCGAACACAGTATGGCGCAGAGAGTAAATATCTATTTCAGAACAAGTATGAAATATATACAAAATAAGAGCTATGTTGGTTCAAACTTGGAACAATTTTTTCACATGCTTACGGATATTTACAAAGATGTGATACATCTATGGGCTCAATATTTTGTAGTTCGACATTACAATATGGATTTGTCTAATATATCGACGAGCTGCAAATACTAAGTTTTTCAATGCCACAATTAAAATAAAACTTCTAGAACCGTATTGTAAAATCTTTATATGTAAGCATTTATTTTACTTTTAATTATCGTAATAAAATACAACAGTAAAAATGTTCTTCACTAAATTTAATAGTAATTCTTTAAAATTGATGTAAAAACGCAAAATGATCATTTAAATAAAACTTCGTCTTTGTAGAGCTTGTAAGAATGATTACCACGGGTAAAGTATTGAAGTAAAACATAAAAGTAATAAAAAGATCCCGTAAATATTGTACTTATCCATATTTTATAAAATAATACAAAATAAATAATAACGTAAAGTGATGTGTTTACATAAAAAAAACTGTTTCGGTATTTGTTCGTATTTTCAATGAATCCCCAGAGGCTAAGCCGTCTCCCAGCAGGCGGTCTTGTATGCGATATACTTTAAAAAAATGAAAACAAATTCGCCATTATAAGAGTGAAGTTTCAGCAGGCCACTGTCTTTAAATCAGTGTAACGAGTTCATATTTAAAAATTGCTACTTATATGTTTCACAACAACAGTAAAACGTGCTATTATGCGCCATGATAGTTAGATTGTCGATTGCGACCCATGGATACCCCCGCCCCTCATTATAGCCACGCCAGAGTCGCGGAGGATTAAGGGAGTGGCGTAACGTCATATCGAACCAACACTCCTTTTCCACCGTGACTTCATCTCGACTGCAGTGATAGTGGGGGGAGGACATCTAACCGCGGCCCATCATCACACATCCGAATTAAAATCGCCAAGCCCATTCGGAGTGTAGGTGTGCTGCGCACACACATGTAAACTTCGCAATGTTGTATTGTAACTATATTATGTAGTGAATAAGATTTTTCAACCAGTCACTAGTTTGCCCGCCAACTGTATGGCACGTTCCGCTATAATAAATATATTAGTAAAAGATTTCATCTTTCATTATGGTCACCAATAGGCACCCATATGGAGTCAGCTCCTAAACTGGTAACCCCGACGTGATCAAGATGACCGAAGTGGTCTATGTGATGTTAATGCAGTAGTGGGCAATATTCGCGTGGTTGTGATCGGTGGACAATAGATATAGTAACATGAGTGCGCCGTTTCCGCCTACGTCACAGAACGTGCCGCCTGTTAACGTGCCACCCGTTCAAGACATCCAGCCACCTGCGCAACCGCCCATTATGGCGCCAGGTGTAGATGCAGTGTCCCTACAGTCTCGCCTCGCAGACTTTTGGACGGACCAGCCACGCGTATGGTTCGTACGCACGGAAGCTATCCTCGCACCTTAGAGGTTGAGTGATGAGGCGAAGTTTGACCTGGTCGTGTCTAAGCTAAGTAAGGAGGTTATCGCGCAAGTGACGGACATATTACTCAACCCGCCTCCTACCTACAAGTACGACGCACTCAAAGCTCGGCTACTCCACATCTATGAGGAGTCAATGTCGAGGCAGATCGAGAAGCTTATGAGCGAGCTAGAGCTGGGCGACCAGAAACCATCTCAGCTGCTTCGGCGGATGCGTGAGCTCGCTACTGACAAGGTTCCTGATGAAACCCTTCGCGTCTTGTGGCAGGGTCGTCTTCCGACACAAGTCCGAGCCGTGCTAACTGTGTCCGACTCCAAGGACCTGGACAACCTAGCAGCAGTTGCAGATAACGTCATGGAGGCTGTGCGGCCTTCCTATGCCGCCACCGCTACTTACACCGTGCCAGCGCCAGCATCTACTACCGCCTATGACTTGGCCCTGTTGAGAGCTGAGGTGGCTAAAATAAAGGCTACCGTGGACCGGATCGAGCAGCAGAGGTCGCGGTCCCGCGCCCCTGATCGCAACCGGCGTCGTTCACAGTCCAGGCGCCGTAGCAGTCCCTGCCGTCCCCGGAAGGAGAACTACTTATGCTTTTACCATTACAGGTTCCGAGAAAAGGCCAACAGGTGTACGAAGCCTTGCGCGTGGAAAACAACACAGCCGGAAAACTGAGCAGCGAGGTACAGTCCGAGGGTCTTCAGGTCTGTACCGTTTTTCCATTCAATCGTTTGTGTGTGTCAGACAGTAACTCCGGACTTAGATTTTTAGTTGACACCGGTGCCAATGTGTCTGTTTTACCAGCCGTGAGAAAAGATCGTCTAAATCAGTGTAGTGAATATAAATTATACGCAGCTAACGGCAATGAAATCGCAACTTACGGTACCAAGACAATAGTGTTAAACTTAAACTTACGCCGACCTTATCGTTGGGAATTCGTTGTAGCAGATGTCAAACAACCAATTTTGGGCGCCGATTTTTTAGCGTACCACAAACTATTAGTTGATTTAAACGCGCGTAAATTAATAGATAAAACTACAGAATTGAATGTTTCGGCATCTGTTGTCTATGTATCTCAACCTAGTGTTAAAACTATTGATGTAAATCATCCATATCAGGATTTATTGTTAAAGTATCCGGACATCACTAAACCAGCGTCATTCCGAGAAACTGCGAAACACGATGTCGTCCACTATATCGAGACCTCTGGCCCGCCCGTGCACGCGAAAGCGCGCCCGTTGCCACCTGGCAGGTATAAAAAAGTTAAAGAAGAATTTCGCTTCATGCAAGAACTGGGCATCTGTCGTCCTTCAAAGAGCGCGTGGGCTAGTCCGCTCCATGTAGTTCCTAAAAAGAATGGAGATATAAGACCTTGTGGGGACTATCGCCAGCTGAATGCGATAACAAAGCCCGACAGATACCCGATTCCTCGCTTGAACGATTTTACTTTTATTCTTCCGGATAAAAAGATATTTTCAAAATTAGACATCAATAGAAGTTATCATTTTATACCTGTCGCACCAGGTGACGTGGAGAAAACCGCTATCATAACACCATTCGGACTTTTCGAGTTTCCTCGAATGACCTTCGGTTTGCGCGGAGCAGCACAAACCTTCCAGCGCTTTATGAACTCCATTTTACAAGGTCTTGATTTTGTTTTTTGTTATTTAGACGACTTACTTATAGCTAGTGACAACGAAGTTCAACACAGGCAACATTTAGAAATTATTTTTAAAAGCTCATCTTCCCAACGCAACTTTATATCTAACAGAATTAAATAAATATCTTAAAAGCTCAAAGAAAAATGATAAGACTCCCATCGTCTGGACGGATAGTGCGAACGAAGCATTTACGCAATGTAAGGCAGGTCTCACACAGGCCGCTACATTGACGTACCCTAGAGTGGGTTCCGCACTCGCTTTAATGACTGATGCATCTAATACATGCGTGGGAGCAGTCTTGCAACAAAAGGAAGGAGATAGCTGGAAACCATTGGGCTATTTCTCAAAAAAATTGACCACCACCCAACAGCGATATAGCACATACGATCGCGAGTTGCTCGCTATATACTTAGCTATAAAACATTTTCGGAAATTATTTGAAGGGCAAGAAATAACCGTGTATACGGACCATAAACCTTTAACTTTTGCATTTCAAAAGGTAGGACGCGATGAAAGCGAAACGCCTCGGAGAACGAGACATTTAGCTTTCATAAGTGAGTTCACTACAAATATAAGACATATAACCGGTACGAATAACATCGTAGCTGACACCTTATCGCGCATCGAAGCCGTGACTATGCCAACTGCGTTGAATTTCGATGACATTGCAAATGAGCAGCGTAGCGACAGTTATATCATGAATGTTATGTCTGGTTTAAATACCGATAATATTTTGTTAAAGGAACTAGTTATACCTATGTTAAATAAGTCTATTTTTTGTGAGATGTCTACTGATACAGCTCGTCCGTACCTACCGGAAAAGTTTCGACGCCTAGCTTTTGATAGTTTACATAATTTGAGCCATCCTGGAATTCGTTCTACGCGAAAGATGTTAGCCAAAAAGTATTTCTGGCCTAGTATGAATCGTGATGTTTCTTTGTGGGCAAAAACGTGCATACAATGTCAACGTTCTAAAGTTAACAGACATACGGTATCGAATCTGACTAAGTTTCCGGAAGTAGAGCGTTTTGAGCATGTGCACGTCGATATCGTTGGCCCTCTTGAGATCTCACCAGATGGTTATAGATACTTACTCACGATAATTGATAGGAGGACCAGGTGGCCTGAAGCTTTTCCGTTACGAGACATTACGGCAGAAACTGTTGCCAAACATTTATATGAAGGTTGGATTTGTCGTTACGGTTGCCCGATAAAGTTAACTAGCGACCAAGGTCGCCAGTTTGAGAGTAGTCTTTTTAACCAGCTGTTAAAAATGTTGGGGGTTAATAGAATTCGAACTACTCCTTATCATCCGCAAAGCAATGGCGCAGTTGAACGTTGGCATCGTTCTTTAAAAACAGCACTTTCAGCTCGCCTGTCACATGGGTCCTGGGTGGAAGAGCTACCCACAGTATTACTTGGGCTTCGCGCGGCCGCCCGCAGTGACTCAGGGGTTAGCGCCGCCGAGTTAACGTTCGGACGAAACTTACGTCTACCGGGAGACTTTTATGACGGCTCTTCGAACAACCGTAACGTCAATGATTATTGTTTAGTGGATAAGATTAGAGATACTATTCGTAGTTATAAGCCTACATCCGACGATTCACGTAACTGTCATAGTTTTTTTGTGCACAAGGACTTACGTAACTGTGAATATGTCTTTGTTAGGGACGATTCAATACGTAAACCTTTGAAACCACCCTACGACGGTCCATACCGCGTGATAAAAAAGGGGCTCAAAAGTTTACCTAATTCAATTACCCGATAGACAGGTACATATTTCTATCGACAGATTAAAGCCTGCATATGTATTAAAGGAATGTGATGGTAACGAAGCAACGCCACGCCAAAGTAACGCTGACAACGCAGCGGATGTGGCACCTGCGCATGTACGGTTTCCGTTACCACCGTCCACACCGCTGACGTCGTTGTTACCCGGCCCGAGCAACCCGATAACCGTGAAAACAACGCGAAGTGGTCGGATTGTTAAGTTACCTTCACGATTTATAAGCTAGTGTTAATATAAAATATATATTATACAATTACATGTCTAAATGATAATCAGGTTTAGTTACTATGGATGTGAAAGTATTATTTGCATTGTCAAGTGCATAATATTTTCATTCAGGATATTCAAGTTACATTATTTAAGTTGAATGTAATTGTAGAGGTATCGTGTTCAGTATTTTGCGTATACTGCACTTTCATATAGGTTCCAGGTAGCTAGTTTAGTTATAATGTATTTAATATAATTTCATTCGAAATACTTCCTTTGCGATAGCATTAGCGCGATAAGTTTTACGATTTTTACTATGGGTAATTTTCAAGAAAAACCAGTTATTGTTTCTCAGGCTCAAAATACTGTAGAGAATAAAGTGGATAATTTTCAAACATGGTTATATGTGATAGCCAGTTTTATGGGGGCGATAATCCTGTACACTATTTGGGTAAAGTTTAATAAGAAGTTCAAAAGCTGGCTTCGTCATCAGGTGTTAATGACAGGCGTTCCGATATCGGGCCAGAATATGGGTCACATGATAGGTGCTTCTAGCACCAGTCTGCAGCATGTGCCCGCGCCCGCCGCGGCCGCCACCCCTTTCGCGGGGGTCTCCGTACAGCCCTGCGCACAAGCGCATTAGCAAGTTTTTGTTGTTAGTTTTAAGTTTATATTCATTGTATAGTTTTAAGTTTTTTGTATTCATTTTTTGTAAAGGGGGAAGTATTGTAGGTGTGCTGCGCACACACATGTAAACTTCGCAATGTTGTACTATACTATATTATGTAGTGAATAAGATTTTTCAACCAGTCACTAGTTTGCCCGCCAACTGTATGGCACGTTCCGCTATAATAAATATATTAGTAAAAGATTTCATCTTTCATTATGGTCACCAATAGGCACCCATATGGAGTCAGCTCCTAAAGGAGTAACCACCTTGGGCCAGCCATGTTAATTTATTTATTTATTTATTTATTTATACTTTCATGCACAAAAAAAAGTACATATGGCGGACTTAATGCCATAGGGCATTCTCTCCCAGTCAACCATTAGGCTAAACAGAGATAGACATTATGGAGGCGGTGCAGCAATAATCAAATAGAGAGAATAAAAGAAATAGTAATATATGTAATAAACAATACATAGATATTATATACATACATATATATACATATATAATATATAATAGAATATATATACATACATACATACATACATACACTATACACATAAATATATATCTATATATACATACACAATAGGTTCGTATAAATATTATATATGTCAGAACAAATATGAAATATATACGAAAAAGAGCGCTTAGTCAATTCAAACTTGCAACGATTTAATCATATACTTACGGACTTGATTTTTAAAGACGAATTTGTTGGGAGCTTTTTTTAATGTCAAGAGGGATGTCGTTCCAGAGTCTGATGGCCACGAGGGCGAAAGAGTGAGATAAATAACCAGTACGGTGTAAAGGAGTGAGTAACTTAAGATTGGCCGAGGAACGGAGAGAAAAATTATGAGAATCTCCCATGTATTGAAATTTAGATTTCAGATACTCGGGAGCACATGGATCGTTCAAAATTGAGAAAAGGGTGCAGAGTATTCTAACATATCTGCGCTGACGGATAGGCAACCAGTTTAACTGTGTACGAAAGGAAGATACATAGTCGTATTTACGAAGACCATAAATGTATCTGATGCAGTTGTTTAGCAGACGATCCAATGTATTAAGATGAAGTTGAGACAGGTCTGAGCAACACACATCGACATAATCAATAATCGGTACAATAAGTGATTGGACAAGTAAAATCTTGGTATTGGTGGGAAGAAAGTTTTTAAATCGATATAGAGATCGCAAAGTTCCAGTAGTTTTGCGACTCACCTCCTGTATATGTTTGTTCCATGTTAAGCAACCATCGATGTACAGACCAAGGTTCTTTACGCTAGTAGAGAATGGTATGACATTATTATTAAACATAATTGATGGTAGGGTGGCAATATCCAGTTTAGATAATAATCTTGAGCTACCTAAGATTATCGATTGGCATTTAGACGGGTTCACGTTTATGCCATACACAGTAGACCATTCTGAGATATAATTTAAATCATCATTTAACAGTGAAATAGCACTTAGGATATTTGAAGGCTCCACTTGCGCGTATAACTGCAGATCATCAGCATACAAATGGTAAGAGCTCTTGAGATTTAGTGTGATGAGATTTATAAAAATGGAAAACAGAAGAGGAGAGATAATACCGCCTTGAGGGACGCCAACTGACACATCACGCCAGTCAGATAGTATATGACCAGTACGCACAGCCTGTTGGCGCCCCCCAAAGATATGTTGAGAACCATTCCTGAGCTGAAGACGAGATATTCAAATGAGAAAGAAGAGCTAACAGGATACCATGATCGACAGAATTAAATGCATTAGAAAAATCAATTAAGATGAGAACGGTGAGTTTTGATTTTTCCATCCCCTCACGAATATCTTCCGTAACCTTGAGAAGAGCAGTAGTAGTAGAATGACCCGGGCGGAAACCAGACTGAATATTCATTGAGAAAACAAAAGCAAAAATCTGTTTATGAGCGACAGCTTCCAGAACCTTAGAAAGAAAAGGCAGAATAGAAATTGGTCTGAAATTAGATAAAGAGCTGCATTCAGTAGCTTTTGGGATGGGAATTATCAGCGAAAAGTTAATTATATGAGTTATCACGGGTAAAACAGAATCCAGCACGTGCGTTAATTCCTCCGTTCTTAGTTCATCGTGGATGACTGAGTCAGTTTGTCTAAATCACTCCATCGCCACGAAACGGGAGGAGGGTGGTCATGGATACCTGCAACTAACTTCGGACACAGAAGGATATGTTTTATCTTTTTAGACAAATTTAGAATGTCTCACAATATTGTAGGTAACTAAGCCAGTGATCAATTCCATTGACTAAAATACATTTTATTATTTGTAACTTTCTTTATTTTATACTACGAGAGGCGTGTGATGTATTCTCGGTATTCGGTTGATTTGATAATAATGTGGGTAATTAAAGAAATTTTGGTTAACAACACTACCTTAGGGTACAAATATGAAATTTTGCCTTGATAATTTCGTTACTTCTTATGTATCCCTCAGTCCTAGACGACTAGAATGACTGCCAAGACAATGTTGAATTAATCGAATACCGTGCGGTGATTAAATAACCCACTAAACGAAGAAAAACTAATGAAAAAAACATCCACAAAGAAATGGTGGCCATTTACCAAGACCAACAAAAGAGAGGAATAATTTGCCATTGTCTTCACCCTTCTCATTATATGCTACCTTTGGGTGATGGAATACTACTTAAGCACTTAGTTATAATATATTAATCAAAGACAATTATATAATTCAGGAAACTTTCCTTGTCAGAACAACGCTAGATGGCGCTGCTAACAAGTTACAATAAGATAAAAGAGAATACGACATGGAGACATCCGCTACGGAGTAAACATGGTTAATGAGCCGTAAATACAAGAAAGAGTAACCACGGTTATTTGATGTACGACTATTAATATAGACATTAATTTATTACATTTGAGTGTTCTAATGGATTATAGTAAATAATATTAAATTCTAGCCCTTTAAACAAAAATGTAAACCTTTCCGCTCTCTCTGATCTGATCTTATTTTTCTGAGTCAAAATAGACCTTTTAATTTAAAAAAAAAGCTTTATTAAAACTAATATTATATATAATTATAAGTAACACCATCATCATGATTAGACTTTGGCAGTCTACTGCTAGACATAGGCTTCTCCTAAGGTGCTCCATTTATCCCAGTCTTTGATTAAAAATATCCATTTCCAGTTCGAAGTTGCGCAGACCGTCGCTTCATCTGATCAGGTGGCTTCCCACACTAAGTTTATCGAGGTGCGGTTTGCACTCCATTAAACGTCTTCTTTATAGGTTTTTTTAAATGTTACCCCTACACTAGGATTTTCTCCTGTATCGTGGGGGCAGTTTACAAACATAAATTGCACAAGGACAAACATCCAAACCCGGAACAATTATTTGTAAGCCATACAAATACTTGTTCCGTGTGGGATTCAAACCCGCGACCCCCAGCGCAGCCACTCATTGCTAAGCCACTGCGCCACGGAATCGTCATATCTATCATTATCTATCATTATGTCAGTAATCTTGGTTCTCCGTCTTATTTGTTCGTTACGAATTCTATTAATCTTTAAAATTCATCTCCACAGACAGCTCTCTCCATTACTCGAAATGTCACTGTGAACGTTTATGAGTACAGGCAGAGAGATGCACTGGTTGAAGACTTTCGTCTTCAGACTTTGTTGTATAAATTGTACAAAAAACCTGGCGAAGTTACTTAAACGCTGCTCATCCTAACTGAATCCTTCTATTGCCTTCCAAAAATTCTTATTACCCAGTAAAGTAAAGCGATAGGGGTTCCCTTTTATTGCATTTTATGCATGTCTTAGTATTATTAATATCTACGACCTTAATCAATTATAAATGCTACAACTTCTAAAGATAGAAAGAAGAAATATAGTTATTTTTTGATTTTCTTCATAAAAAATATTACATAATTCTACCTCACTTGCAAGCGGGAACAATACTGACAAAACGAAATGACGAGACGAACAAATCAAGTCAGTCAGAGTCAGGAAAAATATATTACGCACAGCACTTGGAGAGTCTCATTAAAGTGCCAATATTTAGTATTGCAATTGTGGTTGAGAACCGTTATAGCTTAGGAGCTAATTTCTCGCCGTAAATTTTATAGTTAACGAGCAACCCGAGTCGATCGTCGTCGGTACCAATAAATTTGCTAATTATAATTTTAAGTTTTAATTTACTGCATGACTACGGCTAAGAGGAAACACGTTTGTTTGATATGTGACTGTTAATATGGATATTAATTTATTAAAATTGAATATTATAATGGATTATACTAATATTAAATCCTAGCCATTGAAACAAAAAATTTAAATTTTTCGTTGTCTCTGATCTGATCTTATTTTTCTGAAACAAAATTGCCCTGTGAATTTGAAAAAAAAAAACTTTAGTAAAACTAACATTATTATAAGTATCATCATAATCATGAGTAGACTGCGGCAGTCCACTCCTAGATGTAGGCCTCTCTCAAGGCACACCATTTGGCCCATTTTTTGGCTACACACATCCAGTTTCAGTTCCACTATGCGCAGGTCGTCGCTCCGTCTGATCAGCGGGCATCCCACACTACTTTTGTCAAGGCTTGGTTTCCACTCCATTAAACGTCTTCCTTACAAGTTATCTATCGCTATGTGAGTAATCTCGGTTCTCCGACAGATTTGTTTGATACGAATTTTATTAAACTTTATAATTCATCTCCGCAGACAGTTCTTTCCATTACCATCATTGTCATTGTCCACGTTTATGTGTACAGACACTGGTTGAAGACTTTTTTCTTCAGTTTTGGTTATATAAATGGTACGAGAAACCCTTTCAAAATTTCTTAAATGCTGTTCTGGCTAACTGAATCCTTCTATTGCCTTCTAGAAGTTTTTATTACCTAGTAAAGTAAAACGATACTTTTAAGTGCAATAAAGAGGTTCCCCCTTACTGAATTTTAGGCACATATCTTAGAATTATTTATATTTATGACTTTAATCCATTATAAATGTTACGATTTCCAGGGATAGAAAAAATAAATATAGATTTTTGATACATAATGTAACATCATTCTACCAGAATGAAAATGCCAGTATTTAGTAATGCAATTATGATGGTGAGCCGTTATAGTTGAGGAGCTAATTTCTCGCCGTAAATTTTATAGTTAACGAGTAACCCGAGTCGATGTTGTCAGTACCAACAAACTTGGTAATTGTAATTTTAAGTTTTAATTTACTGCATGCTAAACAGTGAAGGATAACTTCTTGAGGAAACTTATTAGTTGGGGCCTCATAGGTTTCCTCATCTTTTCTGCTTAAAACTTCATCTGAGTAAATACTACACTCTTATACCCATTTCTACCAATGCATTACCTGTTGTGTTCTAGTCTGAAGAGTAAAGAGAGCTAATATAGTTAGAGGCTTTGAGGCATTACATCTTAGTACTCAGATGTGACAACGCATCTGTAGCGTTGTCACCTTTAAGGAATTGGATTCGGAGGTTCATGGGCTTCAGCAGCCACTTACTATCATTTAGACTGTTTTTAAGCACCTTTTTTGTTTTAATTTATAAAAAACCTGCAAACCGCGGGATATATTTAATCCGCTTTCACGCAGTAAAATATCGTGTCGTTGTAACTCGACTGCTTCTTATTAAAACCCAGTAAGGACTATAACTTTTTTTCTTTTTTTATAGAAGAGGGGGCAAACGAGCATGCGGCTCACCTGATGTTAAGAGACTACCGCCGCACATGATCAACCGCAACACCAGGGGAATTGCAGATGCGTTACCGGCCCTTTAGAAAGGGGTTAGCTCTTTTCTTGAAGGTCCCCAGGTCGTATCGGTCCGGGAAAATCGCCGGTGGTATAACTAACTAACTTAATTTTAGAGAGAAAGCTATAACATAAATCAACGTAGTCCATGAATATATTTAATTACGCATTTAGAAAAGATTTTATATTCATTGTCTATCAAAATTCCGTAGCTGAACATAGGCCTTCTCCGTAGATTGCGTCGTACATGGGATATTAGCCATAGTTGATATGACTCACTTGTCAAATGGGTTATTATCAGGAAGATACTGCTAGCCATGTCCCTTCATTTTCAAATGTCGCCTCTTACAACACTTACGAAATAATATGGGCTAATATATTAAATGATTATATTAAATAAACGATATTAAATATATCGTTTATTAGTAGTCGAATATATAATGGTAATACGTATTAAATGATTATATTAAATGAAATATATTAAATGACATTAAAATTTGTAGTATTATTTGAGAAAATCATTCAGATGTTTTATCTTTCAGTGGAGCACAACTTTGTAAGTAAGCATTTAAATAAGGCAGTATAGACTCTTTATTAGGTATTCTGGGTAAAATTTGACATGGGAACGTTAATAACCACAATCTCCCGTGACTATGGGTGCTGCAAGGTACCCAAAACAAAAAATAAAAATAAATAAAATTAAACTCGATAAAGTCCGTAAAAAAGAGTTATTCAGTGTGTATTGTTCGCTTAAGGCAGTTTTTTTTTTATTTTACTTGCTCAGTATCGACACGACGAAGACGAATTTTATGTACTACAACCCTCTCCGAAATGAAAGGAGGAATTGTTGCCTGCTGTGCGACATAATATATAGACTGTAAACATTTTTTGGAAATCAAAATTAGTAACACATTTAATATTACCAATTCTCTCGTTAACCACTTTATGCGAGCATAATACTTACTTTAGCCAAATGGCGGATATGATCACACGATTTTTCAGTCTATATACTAGCCTATTAGTTACAGTCGCTCCACTTTTTTACTTGTATGGTGACGATGATGTATTTTAAGTCTTTTATTGAATACATTAGAAAAGGTGTATAAAAAAATATGATAGAAATATATTATATTACCACGCCTAAATAATATGTTGTGTAATCGTTTCGAGCCGTCGTATTCGTCATATCTGTTAAAATATTTGCAATACTTCGATGTATAATTTTGTAAGTCTCAAGTTTGCATTTGAACTTTGTTGACCAAGAGTTCGCAAGTTTGCGTAATTTTTGTTGTTGGTCTTGTTGGTTTGACTGAAAGCAATAAAGCCTTACTCTTTGAGAACATTTTAATATTTGATCGCATAATGTCGAAAAATTGTGGTCTTAAAATATAAATCATTAGTCTTATAATTTTCTTTTAAAAATAAGTAGTCATATCCTTCTTAAATAAAACTTATTTTACGGATTTCATCGTGTTTTATTGATTTTTTTTTCCCGACGTACTCGTTACTTTAAAGTAGCCAGGGTTAAGGGTCTGATTTATTTGACGTCCTCATATCGTAGTTAACCTGGGTTATCTTCAACTTTTGGACATTAATTTTTGTTTCAATCTACACAGAACCTGCTTAGTGTAATATCTTGAGGCAAAGTGATATGCTTAGGTTTGTGTTTAATTTTATAAACTATAAGGTCCCAAGCAGATTCAAACACCTAGCCAGAGGATTCGCTATTGAAATTTGGATGGGTTTTTTTAATTTAATGGTCTCCCGATACATGCTTAGAATCGTTGTAATTTTGCGATTTTTGTCGTCTATCAAATCTGATGTAATAGTCGGAACTATTTGATTCAATACACGATAAATCTTCATATATATCGATTCCATCTTGAACATGTTCACAAACTGAAGACTCCGATTAGCGTTGGTGCATTTTCTTCATTTTGTAACAATCCACTAGTATCCGTACGATCGAAGGTAATTTGGAATCCCCACAGTAGCCTCTTAACACCTCTCGTTGCCTCGAAACAACGACGAGACTGTATGGGGGTGATGAATTTTCTTACAACGCCCAAAATTA
Organism: Parnassius apollo; assembly: GCA_907164705.1. NCBI lineage: Eukaryota > Metazoa > Arthropoda > Insecta > Lepidoptera > Papilionidae > Parnassius > Parnassius apollo. The sequence continues at coordinate 9,579,812 of CAJQZP010000008.1, forward strand.
TTACCCGCTTATTGAGATAAATTTTTGATTTTGGCTTTAACTTTGAATTTCAGTTCAGATTTGATATTGGTGGAGCGTCGAGCCTAAGGTCGCCGAAGTCTAATTCCCCGGTCGAACCTTAAACCTATTACGCGAGCTATTAATCTAAGTGGACTGTATCTACTAAATGTTTCTACACTTATATAAACGGCAACTATAGCATGCGGTACAATGCACTCGCTCTTCCCTAAAAACGAACTATTATTTGCCAAATCGATGAAAGGAATCCTGCTTGATTAGGAGAAAACAAAATTGGAGCGGGTTAAAACACAGTTATATCAAGCAGGATATATTTAGGAATATTGACTCACCGGGGTTCAGTCTTCTATGCTGTTGAGCACTATATACTAACACAGATATATTTCATACTTTCTGAAGCTACTCACTCTTCTAGGCAACAAACGCTGATTAGATGATGTCCATACTTTTCTATCTAATAATCAGATGGCAGAGTAGCCACTCTCCAACTGGCAAATGGAGAGAACAGTAAAAATAATTATTCCAAATATCTATATTTTAAATCAGACTCATAAATGAGAGGAGATCTGTACCCAGTAGTGGAAAGTGGTAATCCTTACATGTGGCTCTATGAAAAGACAAAGGAGTTAACACCCATTATTGGTGGTTTTCTGAATTAATTTAATTAAATTATTCTATAAATCGCACTGTAGGACTCTCAGTACCCAATAACATCAACAGTTAACACAAATCGAATAATAGCATTTTTAAAACCGTTGTTACAGTTCGCGTTAAAAGGAACTAATAACATCGCTCGAAAGGTTTAGTTTTCTTTTTGTTCCTTCATATTCTTTATTAAACGTTCGAACACCGTGTGATAAAAGACCGTTTGGATAGGGGACAATTACAGAATACACGAGTACCGAGTGAATTGTACACACTATTACACATAACTCTTTTAATTGATGAAACTTCCTAGGGTGGGGTGAGCTTTAAATTTAAATTTGTAATGTATAATTTTTTAAAAGTTTAAACGACTATTTTCCTAGTAGTGTTTTATTATTTTGATCAGCACTTGTTAAAATTTTATTAGATAATAAAACTCTATTGTTAAACATGTAGTGGCGGTGTAAGAATAAACACTATCACGTAACGTCCCAAGAACGTCATCGTTAGAGGTGCCTGAGGGAAATCTAAATAGGATATGAGCAGCAGCATCTTCCTGAAAACGACTCAAAATAATAAAATACTGCGGTTGCCAAACCCCTTGCCAAGCGTGGACACTATGGCACAATCCCTGCAAGAGGCAATCTATGAGGTAGGATATTGAATGAATGGAGGGATTAAGACTCTATTTCTGACAAGTAGTCAATCTGTGTAAGTCTCTCTCCCTCTTACCTATTTCTGCCATCAAACTACATTCCTATGTTTGATCTGAAGGGTATAGGCCAGTATAATTACAGGTTATAATACAGTCAACCTTAATCTTCTTAAATAACAACGCATCTGTAATTTATTCGTTTGTAGTTAGTTCCAGGTGTCGATGAACCGCAGTAGCCACTTACCATCAGTTGGACTTTAATTAATTATATAAAAAGGCAACACGGCCGGGCAGAGAGTATAATATGTGAAAGATTTTCAAAGAGATATGAAACACACTTATCTATCACGCTAATTATTTGACGATGCAAATAAAAAATTTGCTGTATAAACATAGTTACAATTCTCAGTATTTATAACCGATTGAATTATTATGTTACGCAGTAATATGTGTAAAAATCCATTAACCCATTGCGTCCTGTTATACAGTTCTTCGCGAAATGTCTTTTAAAAAGCTATTCAGAGATTATGAATGAATTTAATTATAGAAAGACATGAATTAAGAATTGAAATTGAGAGGAGAGTATTTCGGATGAGAGTTTATGACGGACTAACTGGTATTGCTTGTATTGAAATAAGAAAGTACTGGGAGTTCTGACGGTGTACTTTGCGTCAGCGGATCTCTATTAATATTTTATTTTTTGATAATATGTCACTTTCAAGACGTCTCGCATATTTGATGCTGTTACCTGTCGCCGGTATGGATGTTTTAGGTTTAGCGTAAACGTGATAGTTATATTGTCATCTATTGGCTGTCTACTGGCATATCACATAGTCGCCTCTTACAATACCTACGGGACTGGTATAGATTCCCATTTAAGTGTAGACTATTGTTGAATATGGTTTATTTATATGTATTATAAAATATTGCCATCGTGAATGTATTTCAAAGTAAAATTACTCGAAGTCGTTAAGAAATGTAGGCGTACCACATAAATCACCCATGTTGTGAAAAAATAAAACAAATTACGCGTGGGTAGGTATATAATCATCAGATCAGACTCGACGACTTCCAGCCTCCCGAACAAGCTGGTTTCCGAAAAGGCTTCAGTACCTTCGACATACCCTGCGGCAGATTGTACAGAAGACCGAAGAGTACAATCTGCCACTTTGCCTGGCGTATGTGGACTATGAGAAAGCCTTTGATTCCGTCGAAATTTGGGCATCAGTTTCAGGCTACAGTCACTTTAGCGGTGCCAAGTTGACTGTCGGTATATCGAAGTGCTAAAGTGTTTGTACAGTAGGGCTATGATGGCTATCCAAGTACAGAACCAGAGTACGAAACCTATCCAACTGCAGAGAGGTGTAAGACAGGGTGACGTTATTTTCCCGAAACTCTTCACCGCTGCATTGGAAGACGTTTTCAAGCTACTGGACTGGAAAGGATACGGTATTAACAACAATGGCGAGTCACCTTCGATTTGCCGACGATATAGTCCTTATGGCAGAATCGCTGGAGGACTTAAGCACTATGCTCAATGACCTCAATAGTGCCTCCCAGCGGATAGGTCTTAAAATGAACATGGACAAATCAAAGATCATGTTTAATGTCCATGTCACACCTATGCCGGTAGATGTTGGGAGCACTAGGTTCGAAGTTGTTGAAGAGTACGTTTACCTGGGACAAATAGTCCGACTAGGACGGTAAGTCCAACTTCGACCGAGAGGTCAATCAATGGATTCAATTCGGCTGGGCAGCGTTCGGGAAATTACGACAAATCTTCTCATCAGGTCCGTCAGGTCAGTCCTCAAAACCTGAAAACTAAGTTGTACAACCAGTGCGTGTTTCCAGTGATGACATATGGAACTGAACGTGATCCTTCACTGCTGGCCGTATGAGGACGCTCAAAGTCGCTCAGCGACCTATGGAGAGGGCTATGCTCGGAGTTTCTCTGCGTGATAAACTTAGAAATGTGGATATCCACAGTAGAACCAGAGTGACTGACATAGACCAACGGATTAGTAAGCTGAAGTGGCAATGGGCCGGCCATATAGCTCGAAGAACCGACAACCGTTGGGGAAAAAAGGTTCTCGAGTGGCAGCCTCGTACCGGTAGACGAAGTGTAGGGCGACCCCCCACTAGGTGGAGTGACGACCTGGTAAGACATTCAGGAAGTCGATGGATGCAGGTGGCTCAGAACCGTGCTTTGTGGCATACCTTGGGGGAGGCCTATGTTCAGCAGTGGACTTTTGAAGGGCTGTAATGATGATGATGATGATGATCATGAGGTACCTAATCCAAAACAAAGTGGTGGAGGGCCTTATACAGATCGTTATGCCAAAAGGAAAAAGGAAATGAGGTAACATTAATGGCAGTTAAGTTAAAAATAATGGTTCACATCAAGGGAAGCTTGTGGCCATTAGCGGCATTATAAATAGCGCTATTCATGCATTTACCGAAGGTATCCAGGCGTCTGATTTCATACATTTTGTTTTTTTGTGGAATCCGTGATACTTAAAACTTTATGTTATGACGGTAATTACCCATGGGAATGAGGTGATCGCTACCAAGTCATTTTTACTCGTAATTTGTTTTTGTTACTAATTACGTGACATATTAATTGATTGAAATCTGTCCTTTGAAAAAGAAAGTCACGCGGGGGTTCTTACCATAACAGAGGTATGTCTTGAATCAGTAGTATATTACATATAAGATTGACTTTCAATAAGTATTATTTAAACTTTATTGAATAAAAGGTTCTATGCCTATTTAATTCTAACATATTTTTATGATTTTGCTATGTTACAAGGAACCCTAATTATTTCTTTCAGACCTTCTCCTATATTCGTTAGAATTAAATAAATATCAGATTTTCAAATATAATACCGTTGCAGCCAACTAAAAGTCCAATGGTAAGCATAGCCCCCCCCCCCCCGCAACGATTGTATTATAGGGATAACATATTATATAATATGCTTGATGGGCTGGTAGCCGCATTTTTTATTTTGTAGTTTTTATAAGAAACATGCTTTAAGGTGCTAGGGTATAAGATGATATAATATTCTTAATAATATAAGAAGAAGTGAAGGAACACGATTATCTATTAGTTAAAAACATAAAACATAAACACTCACGCCTGTCACCCAGAGGGGTAGGCAGAGACTACGGACTTCCATTTGGCACGATCCTGACATACCTCTTTCGCCTCCTTTACATCCATATATCTACGCATACATGCTCGTCGGTTAAGGGTACTTCTAACGTGGCCCCTTTTCAAAATATCGCCAATTTGGTCGATAAACTTTTTTCTAGGGCGTCCCTTCCCGACTCGGCCGTTCACATCTGCCATATAAATTTGCTTTGTCACTCTTTCCTCATTCATTCCTTCTACATGACCAAACCACCGAAGCATCTATTAGTTAATTTCTGTATAATTAAGTAAAACAGAATTTATAGCCTATAATGACTCAAGGCTGACTCTTCTAATATCTGATGTAGATTATAGATCGATAAGTCCGTTACACTTCTCCAGTATGTGTAAGGGACTGAACTTTACATGTTCTCAAAATATTTTATTCTTTAACCTTTCAGCTTTCCTTACCACGTTTCCCATCACCAACCAGCTCTGGGTTAAATCATCACTTAGAATTGAAATAAATAACTACATTCGTGGCGGCGAAATTGACCCCCCTTTTTTACCCATCTGCCCTAGAAGAATGGTAACGTTTTTCTTGTGTCTGTATGTATGTCTATTTCTTTGCCACGCTCTATAGCCTAAATGGCTTCATAGACCTTATAATATGTGGTGTCGTTACAATTGCCTTGGTTGTGGAAGCGACATATGATATGAAACTTTTCTCTTTTCAGTAAACTTATATTATACGCAGTCGAGTTTTATTAATTACTTTTTAAACTTTAGACTTGAATATTGCATACTCTGAAATTCCTGATGCGAGATAAATCCTTAGCTGCTACGACTCTAATTTGTATCATAATTAAATTATTTTTATAATTAAACTTTTAAATTTTAAATGACGCCTAAGTTCATCGAATCGTAAGAGATTACGAACACGAATAAAGATCCGTCACTTCCATTCTGCTAAGTCCACTGACATACGAGTACGCTGGACTTGCTATATACTCGTATACATCGTGATATAATGAGGCTATTTGATTTTCGCTATTTTGGCCCTGTTAGCAGAAGTAAGCGTCCATGAACCTAATAACAGAGACGCGAAAGTGTGACAAAATATATCGATAAAAACTCTATACCCAGGTCTTCCATTCAATCTATCTATCATTTTAGTATAATACCATAAAATAAATAAATTTATGAATTTATACTTATTTCTTAGACACAGGCTTCAAACCACATATAAAACAAAAATCTACGCTGCCTCGTGTATCTACATTTTTTTTCCTAAATATATTATAGTTCGTGAGTATGCATGTTTCATTGGAGAGGCTTAGAAAGGTCCAATGAGTAGAGAAACTGGAGCAGGTAATATTTATGTAGTCCTTGTAATAGAGTTAACAAGCTTCCAATATATTAGGGTTCCGTAGTCAACTAGGAACCCTTATAGTTTCGCCATGTCAGTCTGTCCGTCTGTCCGTCCTGGCTTAATCTTTGTGACCGTTAGCACTAGAAAGCTGAAATTTGGTACCGATATGTGTATCAATCACGCCGACAAAGTGGTAAAATAAAAATTGGAAAAAAATGGTGGTTTATTAGGGTAGCCCCCCTATATGTAAAGTGGGAAGTGATTTTTTTTAATTTCAACCCTAACGTGTGATATATTGTTGGAAAGGTATTTAAAAATGAATAGGGGTTTACTAAAATTATTTTTGATAATGTCAATAATTTCGGAAATAATCGCTCCAAAGTTAAAAAACAATGTGTCCCCCCCCCCCCTCTAACTTTTGAACCATAAGTTTAGAAAATATGAAAAAAATCTGAAAAGTAGAACTTTATAAGGACTTTCTAGGAAAATCATTTTGAACTTGGATGGAAACAACAGTACCCACTACCGGGAGCAGTTGCAGGAGCGCGGAGCGCTGCTGGAGCACGAACATAACGGATACCCACCTTTAAACTCATAAGTGGGAACACTTATTGTGACGAACGGGAAACTACGTAACCCTACACTTAGCGTGGCCTGACACGCTCTTGGCCGCTTTTAAATAAGCTAGAGAGCAAAGGTATTCGAGGTAAGCAGGTTCAAATCTTTGCAAGCTATTTAGAAAATCGATATCAGTGCATAAACATCGATAGTTATTAGCTTTAAACAAAAAAATACTCATTTTGGTGTGCTTCAAGGAAGTGTATTAAGGACAACCCTATTTTGGATTTATGTAATTGACCTTTGAAATCTCGAAGTTAACTCAGGTAAAATAGTATCTTATCCAGATGAGACCGTGCTACTTTTTTCCACAAATACAGTAGACAAGGTTTATTTATATGCACAGCAAGGTTTTGACAGGGTTAATAAATGTCTCCAACAAAACATATTAAAACTAAATACGGACTAAACCAAATATGTTCATTTTCCTATGCGCATCTCAACCCAGCATATAACCATTCCCGAAATTTACGCACATCAATGTTGCTCTGCCCAATTATTTTAATACAAAAACTATTAAGTACTTTGAAATAATTATAGATTCTCCGTTTGCATTTAAAAACCACTTAACCATCTATGCAATAGAGTCCGTAAACTAATGCTTGTTTTTAAAAGATTCGCTTTTTTCTGATATTAAGGTAGTAAAACAAGTATATTTCGCATTATGTCAGTCAACTCTCACCTATTGTATAACCTCATGGGAAGGAGCAGCTAAAACTACACTGCTACCACTGCAACGCGATTAAAGAGCTGTATTAAAAGTCGCAACATTTCGTAATATTCTATTCCCATTCCATACCTTATATAAACCCTATAATATCCTCTCAGTGTGCCATTTATTCATTATGAGTACGTTATTAAAACAGCAATTAAAATTGCCCTACATAAGAGAGGTCACTGATAAAAGACGCTAAGATAAAGTAACTAAAACTAACATTAGAATAACACATACTTTCATGCATACATTTTTTACATTCCTTGGCTATTTACTGTATATCCATTAAAAATGGCAGACTCTTAAAATGTAATTTGAACATGGTTACAAAATTTGCCATATGATGATACGGAGAAGTTGATTTTTTAAGGTAATTAATATCATAAGTAAATTAATGATAATATATTTTTCCAGAGTAATATTTTCTGTTTATAAAATGAATAACATATTAACTAATTAAATTATTTAATTATCATAATTAGTTAGTATGTTAATAATTTTATGTAAGAAACAGAAAATATTTGTTATTGTAACTTTTAGCATATACACCTTTATAGGTTACCAATACTAGTTTATCCTAGTTATGGTGCCTGTTATTAAAAATAATAGAGCAGTCAATCAATGAATGGAGAATTGAGCAGTTGGTATGTGTTAACGAATATTTCATTCATACATTTGTTTCAAGGCTCATTTGTTTCAAAATGTTAAATAAATACGTTTAGCATATGACTCTGTAGCACAAACGAGTTAAAAAAGTTATTTAAATTATTTATAATTTAATAAAGTAAATTTTACATTTCTATTATCATTATCGACACACCATATAAAAACAAACACTGGCCTTCCCCATAGATTGCTTCATAGGGAGGATATTTGCCATAGTTGCCACGCCTGAAACCCTTATTGACAATTGCACAATTTTTATTTTAGTTGTAAATGGATAGCCTTTTTCATTGTTTATTTCTCTGTATATTTCGAGTTGCCTATATTCGGTTTATTTCTCTCTGTCGCCTCTTACGATACCTACGATAAGGAGTATATTAAAAATAGTAAAAGTACAATTTATGAATTATTCAGAAAGCAAAGACCATTCGTGAGCAAAAGCTGGATAAAGGCTTTTTTAAAATTATAATTTAACGCACATTAACAGCATACATTTACAATTCATGAACATGTTTTAAGCTTCACGGAACACGGCATTTCCTTAATTCATTGTATGGAATAAAAGGGTTAAATACATTAGCGCACCGCCGTTTACAGGAGTCGTTAATTCACAAGCATTATCGTTTTATACGTAACTTTGAAATATTAATGAGTACGACAAAAGACTTATATACAATTGCTTATAATTTAAGTGCGTTTCTAGTAATTTAAGTGTTTTTTGTTACATGTGCAGTTTTTATATGTAATAAGAATGTTAAATGAGCACATAGTTCTTCTGATGGTAAGTGGATATGGTGGCCCATAGATATCTACATCTATCATCAATTAAGAATCAAAATGCAGATACGTTGTTACCACTGAAATCTTTGATATAGTGGCAGTAATATTTTTTTATGAAATAAAAATGTTAAATGAGCACATAGTTCTACTGATGGTAAGTGGATATGGTGGCCCATAGATATCTACATCTATCATCAATTAAGAATCAAAATGCAGATACGTTGTTACCACTGAAATCTTAGATCTAATGGCAGTAATAAGGTTACCCGGTTGTTTAGGGCAAATCGTAACAACTTGAAACTTGCGAGAATGCTCGACTCGGGCGAGGAACCGTTTTTGACGATCTGAGCCGGCGGGCGGCGACCGTGCCAATTTAGTCTAGAACAATCTTTGTCCGCGATGGCCGTGTAGGTTAGAATCGTTACGTCGCATTAAGACTGCCTCCTTTGCGTTGTCTTATTTTTTCATATACGTGACAACGAGGCTTTCCTTGAGTTTGAGGGATTAATTTAACTTCGATTGCCATTAATTTGCGTCGACGTGTGGTTTGTGTAGTGTTTTAATATCGTACGAAGGAATTTTTGCTTTGTCGGGTGGAACGCTAAACCTTGTGATCCGGGAGGAGATCGCGTTTCTCTTCGATTACAGTTTTGTTCTAAGTGACGTTAGACTTGAGTTGAGATAACGGTGAACGCCCACTAGAGTAATTGCACCTTGTGGAGCAGGGCAACGCATGTGAGTCTGCTGGCCGATTACATCGGTGACGTCAGGTTACATTACACACCTACCTACACCACTCACACCTACCATTTACTTACCCCTGACGGTACCTTGTTGTCGACCCTACCTCCGGACCTCGGTAAGTTTGTGGTTGCTTGTCCAGCCATTACATAATAATTATCCATAGGCCATTTGGGCCCAAACCCTCGGGTTGCCCGTCGAGTTGGGTTACTATGGGCCCTAGCCCAGTCGACTTCGGTCGGGACAACTGAGGGCCGTAACACCGGTTCTACATACTCACCATACGAAACACAGTATTATGCTTTATTTTGTAAGAGCGAGATCATTTCCAGTTACGAGCCGACTCAACCGTGCTATAATAAAGCTGCAGCGTCGACTCTATTACGTATAAAAAATATAATAGTTATATAAAGCTTTTTAATCCAAAAATAATTGAACCAGTATTTTCTTCTCGTGTTTCTATAGATGCTACTATATTTTCAAATTCGCCGAGTGGAAAGGAAATACAATGAACGATCGATAGATCCATCTGTCAGTCTCGTACACGCTAGATGTAAATTATCCAGACCGTCGACGGAGGGGAGGCAATAAATATGTGGAGCTGTTTGGTGTTGAAATTGATAACCTACCTGCTAAATATTACGCTTATAAATTTTCTTAACTTTAGAAAATGGTAGAAGTAGGCTAATCTACATGTACTTAAATGAAATAAATGAAACAAAATGTAGTATCACTGGCTTTCTTGATGGCCCTTCCAAGGAAAGAGCTTTTTCCAAACAAGTGGTAGAAATAAAAAGTGACATTCATGAAGTATTGTTTTGTGACTATTATGGATACTTTACGAGCGACTTGGCTAGGGAAAGACCACGTCCTCACAATATACCAGAGTAAAAAATCAGCTTTACGCTGCTGTGTTTCTTATGTTGAGCGTAGAGAACCGGAGACCCTTTTACTAGCAACGAGGTATACTATCTTTGTCCTCAGGAGTGACAATGCTCACCCTCTCTGTAAATCTCTATCCTTGATTAAGAATCGGTGTACATTTAGGTTCTTAAACGAGGGTAGATGTGGTTCTTACCATCAGGTAAATTTTGTGCTGATTTGTCACCGTTATTCTATAAACAATCTATATTGAATAAAAATTTACCTATTCGTCTGTAGTATATTCTGTATTTTTTATTTTTTATATAACTATTATATTATATAACACGAAAATATATGTAAAATAACAGAATATTCATATAACACATTAAATACGCAAGCGAATTTCATAATATACACAGAGTGGATGTGGTAGTCGTTGCTTTGATTTGTGTCCGACGATATATCTTTGTCAAAACGGAATTAGGTGGTTAAGCCGGGTAATCAAACACTCATGTAAATTGTTCATATAAAGCGAAAAAAAAAGATATAAAGGATCCGCCATCTAAGTTTTTTTTTCAACTAGTGCTTATTTCGTGAATGGCAACACTTAGCTCATGTCTAATTTGACAGATAATTAGTTTTATCCTTCCGCTGAACGAATATGATTGTGTATACGCTTGAACAACGCTGGTAAATATTGCGACATTACTTTGAAAATCATGGTAATGTTGCAGAATGTGTACAAAAATTGCGTACGGATTTTGGAAGAAATGAAGCACCGTCAGCTCCGTATGTTCGTTACCTTGTAAAAAAAGTAGAAGAAACTGGCATCCTCGTCGATATACAAACGCGTTAAAAGCAAAAAACAGTGCGTACACCCGAGAATATTGCTGCTGTGGCCGAAAGTGTGCATGAAACGCCATCAACATCAGTTCACCGTCGTTCTCAACAATTGGACATTTTGGAGATATCATTGAGACGAATTTTGCGTAAAGACCTTGGTATGACGCCGTACAAAATCCAATTGGTTCAGAAGTTGAAGCCAACTGACCATCCAATGCGTTTTCGCTTCGCTAAGTGGGCCTGCGATCGACTTGCAGAAGATGCGGATTTTGCCAAAAAAATCATCTTTTCAGATGAAGCTCATTTCGAACTTGGCGGGTATGTAAACAAGCAGAATTGTCGCATTTGGGGCACAGAAAACCTGCACGCATTCACCGAAAAGCCGGTGCACCCAAAACGAGTCACTTGTTTGGTGCGGATTTTGGTCCAGAGGCATAATTGGGCCATTTTTCTTCGAAAATGAGCAAGGTGCGGCCGTTACAGTCAATGGTTAAACGTTACAAATAAGTTATCGGGCCATGTTGAACGAATTTTTGTTCACAGAAATTGAAGAGGAGGATATTGGCAACATTTGGCTTCAACAGGACGGCGCAACGTGCCACACAGCCGACGCTACACTTGATGTTTTGCGCCCTGTTTTTGAAAATCGCATTATCAGCCGCAGAGCTGATGTCGTTTGGCCACCTCGGAGCTGCGATTTGACACCGTTGGACTATTATTTGTGGGGTGCCGTCAAAGATAAGTGTTACGCCGACAAGCCAGAGACAATTGACGCTTTAAAGGACAATATTCGTGAAGCCATTGGTGAAATACAGCTGCACACAATCGATAATGTACTCAAAAATTGGACCGATCGTGTAGGCTACTGCATGGTCAGCCGAGGCAGCCATTTGAATGAAATTATTTTCCATCATTAACCGGAAGGATAGTACTTTCAAATAAAAAAAGAAATTTGAAAAAATATTTAGTAGTTTTTTTTTAATAGCAATTTTAAAAAAATGTTATTTGGCGGACCCGTTATATTTTGTAATCTGTCGCTTTGGGATTTTGTTTGTTGTATTTCAAAAGTAAGTATTTTATTTTTATTTTAGTTATAACGCTTGTTACATATTTATTGTGTAACAATAATAATTTCTAAACATTTCTAAAAAAACTAATTTTACGATGTTTATCGCGTCCACATCAACGATACTGTATGATGTGAAACACGGACGCTTCGGGAAGTCTGCAGTATGTTAACATGTTCTGGAACATCCCCATCATTATATTAGATTTAATGGATCACAGACTTTCGCCAAAACACCAGTTCCTACCAAATTCGATACGCGGATAAGTTTAAATTTAAAAAAATCCAAATTTTAATAGAGAATATGGATATGTGCTACTATCTGCCTGGAATTTTATGACAATTGAATTAAATCAATAACCAAGCATACCACTGTAAGACTTTAAAGCTCGTTCTGCGTAGATTGGATCAAAAACTTAATAATCAAAACTTTAATGTAGCCTACGTTAAAGTTGAGATCAGAATGTCAAACATCTTAGTCCCCCTCGTAACTACGAGTGCTGTGAAGTGCCGACAAACGTCAGTAAATAAAAAAAATTAAATTAAATCCATAAAATAAATTTTATTTAATTTGCAACAATTAACAAAAGCATTTTGATTTCCCTACTTGTCATGTATTATGACAACTAGGGAAATCAAAATGCGATGTGAAAATGATTAAACTTAATTGTTTACTAGCGATAATGTCACGTTATTTGGATTTAAGATAATTCAACAGCACTTTTTTTTTAAATCAATATTTCTTTTTTTATAGCTTCAAATATTTTTAGATAGTATATACCCTAGATCCCTCCTGGCATTGCGCTGTATCTATCCATAAAGTTTCATCACAATCAGTTTAGCCATTCCGAAGATTAGCCCGTACAGACAGACAGACAGCCAAACAATTTTAAAAATGGCTACTTGTATTAATAGCACGCAAATAATCCCTGAACTTAACGCCAGTTAATTAGTTATTTCAGACATATACTTCAATTTTATATAATATGTATAATGTTAATATAAATGTTAAATTTACTTTTCAAATAAAATTACATTTTTACTCGTTCGTGCTACAGAGACATATTTTTTAAGCTTTTTAACATTTTTTTAATATTCTAACATTTTGAAACAAATGGGCTTTGAAAAAATGTATGAATGAAATATTCGTTAACACATACCAACTGCTCAATTCTCCATTTATTGATTGACTGTGCTCTATACTTTTTAATTCGATATCTAATGCATACCCACCTTGGTAGTGATGTAAGCAAGGCACAATAAATCACTGTACTGTACTGTGTCACTATCTCTTTAAGCTCCCTGTAAATTTAATTAAAAAGGTGCCTGTTTAGAGCATTTCTAAAATTTCTCCAACAAAACATGATTCTCGAATATGCAATAAATATTTCCCCTTTTATTTAAAAAATGCGCTAAGCATGGTTTTAAAGTAACAGATATTTTTTCATATTGACTTCAGTTCCATATATTATCATGGGTTTAAAAACACCATTGAAAATTCTGTAGTAAATGTGATTAATTATTATTGTGTTTTAAGTTTTAATTGGTGTTCGGTAATTAAAGCATCAATTTTGGTAATTTAATAAGAAGTTTTTATTGTCACGAACCCTAGGCTCTTAACATTATGTTAAAAGTATTCACAGATGAAAAGTCACGTTGTCCTTTTGTAGATTTGACGGATTTGACGATTTTTATTGTTTTTTGCACGAAAATACACTGTAATTCCGCATTTTTGTCAAAGCTCAATTAACTGCCACGATCACTTGCAAAATGGCGCACGTCTATTTTCGAGGTGTTTTTCTGTTAACTTATGCGGATGCAGATACAGCTCTTACAGTTTTATCTGCATCTGCAAATAAAGGTGAGGATGATGATGGCTTATGAATTGGTATTGTTACCAATCATCATGTTGTCTCGTTGCGCGTTTTCAGCTATCTAACCGCTGTCCGAGTGGGGGAGTGCGGCCCCCCGTCTCTGATTGTTCAGCTCGTGTCGGTCGATGTTTTCGACGGTTAGAACCGCCTAGGTACGCGCGTGTACGGTATGTACGCGGTATGCGCTGGAACGCCCCATTCATAATCCTATATGTACTTGTCCCAATTGGTGTGGGTGTAGTGTTATTGTGTGATGTACCTACGACGTTTGGGCCGACTGGATCGAGCGGTCGTGGTGGTTCTATCAGTACTTTTTGCGGTCTACGGAGAGGGGGCGCGACGTTTGCTGTTGGAACGTAGTTGGATGCGTTTGTCACTAGCGGGTTTGGGTGGGATTCGACGCTATCGATATAGCGCTGAGACATCTCCTTGAAGTATTCGGATATAGAGGTAACTTCTCAATCATTGTGCAAATCTGAGTTCCGGTGATACCATCGTGCACTGGTGGCTTTTCGGATGAAAAATTTTTTTGACTCTTTGAAGTTATTGAAGATGGGTCTTATAAGTGTGGGCAAAAGCTACACTTCCGTAAGACATTATTGGTCTAATGCAGATTTTGTACAGGCGGAGTTTGTGTCTTAGCGACGCACTCTTGCTGTTAACGAGAGGGAGGAGACGGCCGTTGACCGTCTTGGCACTGTTGCGTACTACACTTATGTGTTTCGTGAAACTCAAGTAGCTGTCGAACGTGACCACCAGGTATTTGGCCGATTCTTTCCAAGGGATGGGGCGGCCATATTGAGAAATGACTTTTGGTTTTGGTTTTGAACGTGATATTGAATTCCGTAGAAAGTACACTGCTATACGTTTTTCGGTATTCACATCCATAATTCTCCGTAGGCGGAACCATTCACCTAGGCAATTGGTAGCTTTTTGAAGTTTCAAGGTGAGACTATTTTTATTGTAGTCGGTAACGTAGAGTGTCGTATCGTCGGCGAAGCGTGCGATGTTCACCACTGGGTCTCTTGGGATATCACTCGTGAAGAGTGTGAATAGGAGTTGCTATAGGACGTAGCCTTGTGGGATGCCTTTAGGGAACGTTTCGTGGAACGGGTTCCTTCCACTCGATAGTGGAAAGTGCGGTTCGAGAGGAAGGTTCGTACGATGTGCACGAGCCTATCAAGCACGTTTAGTTTATACAGCTTGTAAATCAAGCCGTCCTGACGGACTTTATCAAATGCCCTTGTAACATCGAAGAAGAGGGCTCCCGTGTTTCGAGACTTTTTATGTGTCGGATGGTAATTGAAGCCAGACAGGATATATTCCGTTAAGCGATGAATTTGGTAGGTCCTTGAGCTCGGCTCTCAAGTCAAACTGTTCGTCCGGGAAGAGTCTGTTAATTACAGTGTAGTGACGGAGACGCTTCAGAATAATGCGCTCATATAATTTACCCAACGTGCTGAGCAGACTTATGTTTCTGTAGCTATTGGGTCGATTACACAATTTTCGCGGCTTTGGGATCCCTATTACATCTGCTTCTTTCCAGATATCATAGATATATCCCTTCCCCCCTAGGACTCTAGCAAGTGTGGACGTGTTTTTGTGAGAGTTTTTAGTGAGTAATATTCGTGAAATTAAAGCATAATAAAGTAATTATTCGTTTATAATTAGTACGAAGTACAAGGCGAACAGAAATCACAGTGAGACAAGAAGTGCTTGTTATACGTACTAAACTACCTTGTTTGTTACGCAACCACTAATTTGCCTAGTCGCAGTTGATCGCCTTTGATTCGCTTCTCAAAGTCCCAACCCATTTTTACTAAGTGTATAAGCAGTGGGCGGAGTCGGGCGGAACTAACTACCGCCACAGAATAAAAAATAGTACAGCTGTTACGACGGATTGCATTTAAAACAGACTTGCAAATATATCCCGCCGTTTTATTAAGTGGACATACGATCTGTTTTCACAATGTTTAAATCGCCACCAAAAACGTCGAATAAACGGAACACACCCTCACGTTCCGATTCTGATATACGCAAATTGTGTTCTGAAGAAGACTTAGCGCCTGACGAATTTATAGCACACAATGTAACACAATGAACAAAACGCCGATATCCATCAGGCGCTGGAGCTCCTGAATTTCTAGAGGAGTTAACCACAATTAAGAGCGATATAACAGACAATATAAAAAGCATGACCAAAGAGTTGTTGTCTGCACAAACTTCAAGGATGGATAAATTAGAAAATTATTTATTAGATATTAAAAATCAAAACTCAAAAATAGAAAATACCAACACCGACATAGAAAAGTCCATGAACTTAATAACTGAAGAAATAACTTCGCTGGAGTCTAAAATTACTTACCTGGAACAGGAGCGTACCACCGTGGCTAACAAACTATTTTCGCTGGAAGAGAAAATAGAGACTCATGATCGCAGTTGCATTAAGACTTGTATTGAAATTCGCAATTTACCCAAGAGGATCCAAGAGTCGAAGAAAGATCTTTATGATATGCTACTAAAATTATCAAAGCTCATAGAAATCGATTTGCAAGTCTCTGATATTCGAGATGTGTCAAGGCAATATTCTAAAAAGGAAAACAAAACATCTTATCTGACAGTTGAGTTCTCCAGTACTCTTATAAAAGGTAATTTCTTGTCTCTGGTTAAGAATTATAACAAACGTAACTCAAACAATAAGTTGAATTCGTCTCATCTGGGTCTAGATGGCCCACTTACTCCTATATATATCACTGAGCAGCTCACTCCTAGTTCTAAGTCATTGTTTTATATCACGCGAAAATTTGCTAAATCAAACCAGTACGCATATTGCTGGACATCAAATGGAATAATCCTGCTGAGAAAAGACGACAAATCTCCCTACATTATAGTAAAAAATGAGCAGCATTTAAACCAGTTGTCTACATCCAAAGGAGCATGACTACGAAAATATTTTCGATTTTGTTTACGTTATATGTTATTAATGGTTTTCCCGTATATTTTTATGTTTGCTTACTGTTTAAGTCCCAATAAGTGAACTAATTACACTCACTTACTTATCTTAATTACTAACATAGATATTAAATATTTACACCCACACAAATTAAACTTACCACATATGTACACACATAACAATGTCATAAAATTCATACAAAACGTGAACTATAATATTACACTAAACAATTAGTGTTAGCACTAATATTTTTAACATCATTATTAAAATTATTAATATTGCTGTATACATACAAAAACATAATTTTAGCATTTCCCAGCCTCTAGTGCTGTCGTATGTAGAAATACCACGTGGATATTTCAATTCATTTATATCCACAACAGATAATAACTCCATCCTTATAACAGCCTTTCCTACGAACCTTTCTACCCTCAATTTAAACCAGAAAAATGGCTATTGGCATTAATAATTTAATTAAAAACGATGATCAGCTTTTAGTTTCCGAATCGCTTTTCTGTATCATCGAAAAATCCAATCAAATATTGCAAAACCCAAGCCAATATATAAAAAAATTTAACCAAAATATTCGATCTATTAACTGTAACTTCTTAAATTTACAGACAACTTTACAGAGTATTGCGTTTGACTGTGATATTTTAACATTGACTGAATGTTGGTTATCCTGTTCCACTAATCACTATATTCCCAGTTTACCCAATTATTCAATTCATAAAACATCTAGGCACCTTAATCAAAGCGATGGTGTTCTTGTATACATAAAAACGTCTTTATTCTCGATCGTCGAAGAGCCAGACTTTAACGGATCAGCCTCCGGACTAATAATTAAAATCAATCCTGATATAGTAGTAATTTGCATATATCGATCTCCTTCTAATGAAAATATTAGTCCATTTCTATCTGCCTTAAACGATAAACTCCCGTCACTCTCAAAATACAAAACTGTTGTACTAACCAGAGACATTAACATTGATATTAAAACCTTCAATAACCACTCACATGAGTATCTAAATTGTCTTGCTTTTCATGGGTTGTTACCTGCTCATACCTTCCCAACAAGAGGTAACAACTGCCTTGACCATACCTTTCTTCGAACTAAATTCCCAGTTTTAACTTTTGTACTTGATACAACTATCACTGATCACTACTCTTCAATCGTATGTATCAAAACAAAAAACACATGTCTCAAACCTCCTAAGACAATCTCGAAAATAAACTATATAACATTAGACAAAACAATGGAGCAAATAGATCTTAAAGCTATTCTAACTCTCAAAGACCCTAACATAGCAACGGATAGTTTTATACAGCTAATGTCTCAAGCTATACTCGATAATACGTACACTGTCAAATTATCAGCAAAAAAGAGGATACTCAAACCATGGATAACACCAGCTTTATTAAGATATATCCATAACAGAGACTCTTTACACAGAAAGTTAAAACAAGATCCAAACAATTTAACACTTATTATAACATACAAAAGGTACAGGAATTTCTGTACAAAAATATTAAAAAAGGTAAAAAGGCAGTACGATTCGGAGCAAATAAAAAAGCAGGTAAAAACAGTAAAGATTTATGGGACACTATAAAAAAATATCGCTTGTAACGAAAAATCTCGACAATCGACAGCACAGCAATTATTATCCTCTCTCTCACCAATTCAGTCGTATAATAACGTTAACAAGTTCTTTATCAAAATCAGGAAGGAGCTAGCGCAAAAAAAAAAAACGCCAACAATTGCGCAGTTCCACCAAAAGGTACCACCCTAGTAAAATCTTATCTGTCATCTTTTGTTTAGAATCCACGGACACTGATTAAATTAAATTACTTATTAATTCGCTTAAACATAATGCAGCTACCGGATGGGATGAAATTCTAGCGAGTTTTTTAAAACGATACTCCCATATTCTCGCACCTATTCTAGCCCATATTTATAATCTCTGTCTAGAATCTTCTGTCTTTCCTACCTCTTTCAAGAGGGCTATCATCCATCCAATTTTCAAGAGTGGTGATGGGAATCTCATTAATAATTATCGCCCCATTGCGGTGCTTAGTGCTTTATCCAAGGTTATGGAACGTTTAATCAACAGGCAACTAGCAAAATATCTGGAGCACTGTAACATAATCTCTTCCCAACAGTTTGGATTTCGTAAAAATAAATCCACTTCTGATGCTATTCACGAATTAACTACTTTCGTTCTAAGTAAGGCTTAACGACAACAAAAAAGTCCTTACAATATTCTTGGACTTAGCTAAGGCTTTTGATGCGGTTCCCATCAATACTCTCTTATTAAAACTAGAAAATATAGGTATCAGGGGTTCTCAACTTGATTTTTTCCGTAGCTACCATTCAGACCGGACTCAAAGAGTAAAGATAGGCAACTACACAAGTAATGAACTTTCTATATCTTACTGTGTGCCCCAGGGTAGTATACTCGGACCTACTCTCTTCTTGATATTCATTAACGACCTCTGTAATATTAAAGTCAATAATTCTAAGATATTTTCATATGCTGATGACACCGCCCTTACCTTCTTTGCAGGTACCTGGACTGAACTCAAAGAAATTGCACAAAGAGGCTTTAACGTTACATATGATTGGCTTCGTGCACACACCCTTACTTTAATACAGCAAAAACCAAATTCGTTACTTTTTCTATCTCTACAATATCACAACCTAAAATTCCAGAAAAATTAATAGCCCACTCATGTCATTACCAATATCAACAAGCTTGCCACTGTCCCCTTGTTAATTCGGTCGACACAATCAAATATCTTGGCATAACTCTAGATAAAACCCTAAATTTTAAAGCCCACATTGAAGATTTAACCAGCAGAGTCCGTAAATTAATCTTTATTTTCAAATCACTTCGTCACGTCACTAATCAGAGTATTATACGCAACGTTTATTTTGCACTTTGTCTTTCTATCATATCTTACTGCATTTCATGTTGGGGTGGTGCCGCAAAAACTATCTTGAAACCTTTAGAAATCGCACACAGATCAATTTTAAAGATTATGGCCTTTCGACCCATATTATATCCGACAATTCAGCTCTACAAAGATCACAACGTTCTTATTGTAAGACAATTGTTTATACTACATACAGTGATATTACAACATCGTAAGATTCCATTCATATCAACACTCGTATATCGAAATTACCAAGAGGCGTAAGGACTAAATCTGCAGTATTCCGACAGTTTACTCTCATTTTGCCAAAAGGTTTTTCTCATATTTCGGTCCCTTTCTTTATAATAAAATCAATTTTAATATTTCTATTTATGAACTATCTAATTACAAATGTAAGCAAGCCGTATATTCCTTCCTACTAAACAGGAGTTATGAAGAGACAGATCAGTACTTATTAACTAACTAATTAATATTATATTAATATAATTATATTATGAGGTCACCACACACACACACACACACACACACACACACACACACACACACACACACACACACACACATAAACACACACACGCACATACACACACACACCGCGCGCGCGCGCACACTCACACACGCACGCACACACACACACGCGCGCGCGCACACTCACACACACACACACACATATAAACACACACACACACGCGCACAACCACACACACACACACGCACGCACACACACACACGCACACACACACACACACACAAACACACACACGCACGCACACGCGCACACGCACACACACCACACACGTACAGGCACACGCACACGCGCACACGCGCGCACACGCACACACGCACACGCACACGACAGGAACCACACGCACACGCAACGCACACAGCACCAACGCACACGCACACGCACACGCACACGCACGCACGCACACGCACACGCACACGCACACACGCACACAATCTGTAGTACTAAAAAGTTAAGAGCAATTTTTGCTTTTCGATCACCTTTGGAAGGGGGTAAAGGACTGAATCTCCTTTAATAAAGGCTATTTCTTAGTCTAGCAAGGAGAACAGAACGTCACCCTCCCTAGTATTTTTGTAATGTATCTCATGTAAGATTTTTTTTATATGTACTACAAGTTAAAGTTTTTAATAAATTGTTATTGTTATTAATTGTTATTATTATATCATAGATATAAGAGATTTAATCACCTTGTATCTAATGCCGTCTGGCCCAGGGGCTGCCTTGTTCTTACGGCTTTTAATAGTTTCTGTGACTTCATCTACGGTCACAGGGTCTAGAGGTTTGCCCGCTGGTGGCAACACAGACCTACGTTTGATTTCCGCTTCTACCTCTAGTAGGTGAACGGGATCTGCTGGTGCGATGTATGGGGTGCACTGGCACTCTAGACTGTCGGCTGGGCATTCGGCTTTTCCATGATCGTCTTAGGCGTGGTAGGCGTGCTGTAGCCTCACGAGAGGCGGCATTGGTGAAGATTTATCTGCTTTAAGAGTTTTCGTTATTTTCCAGAAAGCTTCTTGCAATGGTTCAATTTTTCCTAAGAGGTTGTCCCAGCTATTATGTCTTAATTCGGCTACTCGTTGTTTAATCCCGTTTTGAAGAGAACGTACCCAAAGTTTGTTATCTACCGTGCGATAACGGTCGTAAGATTTAAGCGCAGAATTCTTGGCTCTAATTAGTTGTCGAACATCTGCCGTAAGCTTTGTATATTGATCACTCGACACACGAACCTTACGGGAGCATTCTTCGACCGCCGAAGTGAGCTGAGTCGACAGGGCGCTAATAGCCGTTGGCTTCCTCTGGCGGGTCCATCTAGTCCGTTATAGTGTCCAAATGCTGAGAGTTTGTAGACTTAAGTTTGACCTCAAGTTTACGCCAGTTGACGATGGTTTTGATCTGGGGGACCTCACCTGCCTTCGGGAAAAACCTCTATCGCGTTAATAGTAAGCCGAATGTCTTTGAGTAACGCTACATCAAGTACGTCCGGATGATGGTTTTTAGCATAAGGATAGCGTGTTGAACTCTCGGGAGCAATAATGTCAAAGTTAAGTCTCTCCGTGAGATCGCATAGAACGATTCCATTAGGATTATTAACGTTAGAATTCCAATTAACGTGTTTGCTATTCTACATATCGCGATTAAAACGCTGAGGCCTAGATTTGATAGAACCATTATGTCGGTATCTAACATATTTTTTAAAGAGATGCTGATACTATTATTATGGGCAGACGGCCCTTAAGTGTAATCCTACAGATCGACGCTTCTGTGTTAGTAAGCGGTGGAGTATCTATCGGTACATATTGAAAGGACATTTTGTTGTAGATCAAGGTGTCGCTTTTAGGTCCGATCAGCCTATCATTTCTTACTAAGGTAACTAATGAGAAGTCAGCAGCAAAGTTTGTTGGTATCTGAGGGTCAGGTTTGGGCTTTTGAGCCCGAGGAGAGGGCGCTGGCCGTGAGGTGGCCGCGCTTACAATCGCCGGGGTCTTACCCATGCGTTTGGTGCTGAAGGCACCGGAGGGCTTAGGTCTTCCCAGAAGTCCCTTTAGCGGGGCGGGCTTGGCGATAGCCTGGAGGGGCGCAGGTTGGGATACCGAGGTCGGTGCAATAGAAGGGACAGGGTGCCTTAGGCGTGGCCTGCTAGCACTAACCGCTCGTCCGCGGCGGTTTACTACTTTGCGCCGTTTCCTGCGCGCGCTTTAGTACACAAATAAAATAAAATTATATTACAAATAAAATTATTTTTTAATTTATTATTATTAAATTAAGTTAAACCGCAAAATCTCCCAGTGAGGGAAATGCACAAGATGCACCACCCAACCGACAAGAAAAGCTACCTAGACTTATGCCTGGTCATTCTGGGCCTGACTCCAGAAGGCAAGGAAATCTACAACGTCACCCGAATCTGCAAACTCACGGGATTGCAGTAGAGGCTCCCCGCAACAAGGGCATCGTTGGCCAATGCCACCGATGCCAACTATACGTCCACCTGGCCAAAAATAGTTTCGCATGGCCTAGGTGCGTTAAGTTACTTGACGATCATGGCACACGCGAGTTCTCCCGAACGCCCGAGTCGGAATGCCCTACAAGCTGAGTTCTGTGCGGAGAAGAGGGACACCCAGCGAATTATCGCAGATGCTGAGTCGCTGAGACGCTGTTATTATAGCGTACACGTCAGCTGAATACGTGAATATGAATTTCATTTACGGAGTCTGTGAAGGTAATGCTAGAGCAGCTGCCGAATTTTAGAGAGTGAGATACCCGAACGCACGCCAACCAAACAACCGTGTGTTCATAAAAGTACATAATTCCTTCACTGAAGGTGGATTTCCTGGATAAGGCGTTGGTAGCACTCACTAAGAAAGGCACAGTTTGAATGGTGAATTTGTTCTCACCATTCAAATTCTTGTTTTTGTTTTTTTTATTTTTTTTTGTTTTTTTGAGGAGAATAGCAGATATGACTATTTCAGTACGTGACATAGAACGGCGCACAGATATTTCAAAGAGCAAAGCTTAAGTTATTTTAAGACGGATTCATGCCTTCCATCCCTTCCATGTTCAACGTGTCTAGAGTATCCAGCGTCGAGATTATCGATTATCATTTTTGCAGAAGAAGGCTATGAAAAATAAGAGAAGACAGAGGTTGGTTTAATACTATTTTGTGGTGGGATGAATCTTCTTGTCGCAAAGATAACTATCCAAAATTTTGAACATCTGTTATGAAGA
Organism: Parnassius apollo; assembly: GCA_907164705.1. NCBI lineage: Eukaryota > Metazoa > Arthropoda > Insecta > Lepidoptera > Papilionidae > Parnassius > Parnassius apollo. The sequence goes on from CAJQZP010000008.1 coordinate 9,603,431, forward strand.
ATAAATTAATAATAGTAATACTTTTTCGTTTGTTTTTTCATAGTATTATTCGTCATATCATTAGTGATTTTAAAATTATAAACTTGTAAACCTCTTTTTTTCTATTTTTGATGCCACCTCTCCAACTTTGGCCACTCCAATTTTTAGACTATTTTGAGATGTAATGCAAAATAAAACAAAAAAAACTTTAGGGCCTTCAACAATGAAATAACAATAAAGTCTTTTTGTTTGTTTTTAAATCTCAATTCATTGCAATATTTTCCAAGCCATTTGGCGCCTTGAATTCAAAACTTGAAAACTGTAACAATTTTCAAAATGTTTTGGGCTGTTCTCATAAGGCACGATCTCATCTCTTGTCGCGTTTCGTTTGGACTCTCTCTCTCTCTCTCTCTCTCTCTCTCTCTCTATTAATGGTAGTCCAAACGAAACGCGACTAGAGATGGGTTCGTGCCTATTTATTACTTGAATTTTCATTTGGACTACTACTAATAGCCTGTGTCACCAATCTTTGAGTTGAAATGCAGACTTTTAAAAACGAAAGAGTTTCTCAACTAGATTTTAATAATGATTTCCCATATTTACGCGAACACTATACATGATTAAAACTACTTTTTACGGATTTTATCGCGTTTATTTTTACTTTTTATTTACTTTTATTTTTAATTCCCGACGTTTCGGGCGCTTTCCAGCACCCATGGTCACGGGGGACTGAGATGACTGACGTCCCGATGTCATTGTTAAACCCGGAGTACTTTCAGCTTTTTTTAATTATTGTTTATTGTCCGATCTATGCAAAATGAACTGCTATGTCTTGAAGTCTTGCAGTGGTATGCTTGGGTTTAGTTTTAATTTTATTGATTATAGGATCCCAAGCAGGTGGTAGTACCCAGCCTCCTTCTCTATTGAAATTAGGATGTTTTTTTGATTTCAATAGCCTCACGTATCATCCTGGGTAGGAATCGGTGTTCTTTCGCGAGGATTTGTGGTCTATCAAATCTGATGTAAGTTGGGTCCGTCTAGGATATGATCACAAACTGCAGACTTCCCGGAACGTTGATGCTTCACATCAGCTATATGTTCTTTTACGCTGGCCCTAATTGATCTTTTTGTTTGTCCTATATAAGAGAGACCACATTCACAATCAAGCTTGTACACTCCTGCATCTTGTAGAGGAATATGACACTTGACGGATGGTAGAAACTAACTAATCTTCTTCGGCGGCTTGTAGAATGTTCTAATAGAAGCTCGCTTATAGAATATCGGTTTGTATGGGTCCTTTTCCTATACACAGTGTACAAACCGATATTTAAACGGTGAATCTCAACACCATCCTTCACAGTTAGCTACCGTGATCTGTGACAGCAAACACCTGGCCGCCGAGCTTCAGCACGCCAAGCAAGTTCTGCACGACAACAAGCTTCGGGTCCCGCGCCTACGTCACAGTGACCGAGTGAAGCCGGCCACAGTCGAGCGTGTGCCTGCTGTACTACCATATGTCAGAGGAGTCACAGACAAGATTGGCTATATCTTGAAGCGAGCTTCTATTAGAACATTCTACAAGCCGCCGAAGAAGATTAGTCAGTTCCTACCATCCGTCAAGTGTCATATTCCTCTACAAGATGCAGGAGTGTACAAGCTTGATTGTGAATGTGGTCTCTCTTATATAGGACAAACAAAAAGATCAATTAGGACCCGCGTAAAAGAACATATAGCTGATGTGAAGCATCAACATTCCGGGAAGTCTGCAGTTTGTGATCATATCCTAGACGGACCCAACCATTACATCAGATTTGATAGACCACAAATCCTCGCGAAAGAACACCGATTCCTACCAAGGATCATACGTGAGGCTATTGAAATTAAAAAACATCTTAATTTCAATAGAGAAGGAGGCTGTGTACTACCACCTGCTTGGGATCCTATAATCAATAAAATTAAAACTAAACCCAAGCATACCACTGCAAGACCTCAGGACATAGTCAGTACATTTTGCATAGATCGGACCATAAACAATAATTAAAAAAGCTGAAGGTACTCCGGGTTTAACAATGACATCGGGACGTCAGTCATCTCAGTCCCCCGTGACCATGGGTGCTGGAAAACGTCGGGAATTAAAAAATAAAAGTAAATAAAAAGTAAAAATAAACGCGATAAAATCCGTAAAAGTAGTTTTAATCATAGATTTTAATAATCTAAACTGTTGTTTCTTATTTAGAAACTATTTTATAATGGGATAATTAAATTCGTTTTTAAAAAAATATTTAAAAATAATATATCCCATGTTTTGACAGCATTAGTTACAAGCATGTCATGTTTAGTTTATTCGAAATTAAGTTTCGTTCGCGATGAAAAGCACCCGAAATTTTATAACTACGTTACTGGAATACAATACAATGCAAATGTGTGTATTTAATTACAGAGCGTCAAGCAGACCCAAACAATTTATGTCGCCCTGTTAAAAGTTTTTAAAGTGCGTGACATTTTATGCCTTATGAAAGTAAAATGAGTAAATCCTGAAGCTCGAAGTATTAATTGAGGGTGGGCCTAAATTAAATGCTTTATTTATTTATAGCAACAAACTGAAGGTTAATTAAGAGTATGATTTCTTTATGATTACTTACCATCATTTCACACCTTATTTTCAAAAGCCTTCACTTAGGATAGTATCTAACTATCTATATATATATATATATATATATATATATATATATAATATATATATATATATATATATATATATATATATATATATATATATATATATATAATTAGTGGAGTATCACTTCATGTAGTGAAAAGTTACCCAATTCTGCGTTTGCCAGAATTTTAGTCGTATATCGGTAAAAAAAAATCACATAGTTGATTGGTTATCTCGTGGAAACATCTTGGGTATTTTCGTTTTGAATAGTAGCAAGTCAATATTTATATGAATATTTTTATCCTAAAATAGATTTAGAATTGAAAGCCTAAGAGACATGTTAGCTCGTGCTAGTAAGCAGTACCTCAGTGGACATATCTCTCCATAGCCCTCTATTGATGTAACTTTGTTTACTTTAAATCGCATAAATAATATATGTTTAGTCATTTTTTATTTAGATTACCTACGTTTTTAACAAAAATTTAAATAAAAGTGCGTTTAACGATAAAATTCCCTTTGCCGTAATGTTGACTCCCCTGGCTCACAAAGTACATAAGTTCTATACAAATAGAATAAAGTTGCCTACTTTAGGAAAAATTTTGCACGAAATGCGAAATGAAATCAATTTTAATGGAAATCGCCCCACTTTATGTAGAATTATGAGGGAACCGGGGTTTTGTTTAAAAAAAAGTTTTATAGGAAATTATTAATTGAGAAGTACAATATTGCGTCGTGGCGTTTTCCATATTTTAAACAATTGCAGGACAATCGCAATGGAGTCCAGCGTCCAGTTATATATCTAGATGAAACATGTATAAGGTGTTTTACAACAGAATAAGGTGTTTTATCCTCAGGCTTATAGACACAACGATAGATTAATGAACACGCAGATAGTGAAAACGGCTCCATAACAAATGCGAATCTCATTTTTGTCTCAATTCAAATCGAGAGATTATCATAACGAGACGAATTGAGACAACTTCATCAATTGGCTAAAAGAAAAACTTGCCCAATCTACCTCCTAAGTCCATATGGTTTCGGGCAACAGAGCACCTACTATTCGTAGCACAAAGGCTGAAAAGCAAGAATGGATTATAAACGAAGACGTTACTTATTTGCTACGATGGTAACAGCTCAATTATTTGAATTTGTTAAGGCTTCTACCTTACCACTGTAATTAAAACCTCATGGGGTTTATATGGGGTCTATTAAAAATAACAATAGCTTAAAAACAAAATCGTGGTAGAGGAAACAAAAATGTAGTTAAAATTACAGAAGAGGCTTTTTCCACTATAACTACATTGAGCAGGTTTTCCAGTATAACTTCTTTGAGAAGGCCCTTGCATACCAGTAAAACTATTTGTTACCTCCAGAATTCCTGTGTAGCAGTGTAATTTATTCTTAATTAAATTTTACACAGTTCTAAATAATCAAATCGAAATTAGTAGACTGATTTTCGTGCCACCAATATTATGGCGAAGGGAATTCTTTCGTGAAACGCACTGTATTTAAAATTAATCACACGAATTAAAAGTGAGGGTAGACCGAAAGACATTCTCATTTCACTCATACATACAATTTAAGTAAAATGTATTAATTTTTTAATAAACAACTAATAAAACTATTTTAATGTTTTCAACAAAACCATTCAAATATTATGAGGTGTTTAATTAACAATTATAAGCTTAATATCTATTAATTTAATATTATTATATATTGTAGAAGTTATAAAAGCATGTCTCTACTAAAATAATTTCAATGTTTAGCTTTCCAAATCACTGAATTTCATCCCTCTCCATCCAAACTATTGCCTTGTTCGGATTCCTAAGTTTACAAATTAAATTACGGACTTCGAGATTGACAAATGTTATAACGGCCAAGTCCAAGTATATATAAACGGCCTAACTGTCCAAAATGTGCCTGAGTTCTGCGAATTCGTACAATGATTCGTCATTCAAAGATGTCAGCCTATTTAATTAATCTGAGATTTATTGATAAACAGCAGAATGATTCTGGTATTCGAAAAATCATGTTTTTGTTCTAATTGCTTGGAATCATGATAAATTTATTTGGGTTTTATTTAGATTTGAGTAATTCATTAATTGATTTATTATTCATTAGCGAATTTGAACAGTTGGTCGTTCAACATATAACCGTTTAAAAATTAAAAATATTGTATTTAAAAATCTATTTTAAATATACTAAATTACTATATAAACTTCTCTTAGGTACTCTTATTTTTAAAATAAGTTTTGTGGCAAGGAACGCGCTGCTATAATGTGTGTTGGTGAACTTCATGTCTCCTGAAAACTTTTTATTCAGTAGCACACTTGCAGGTTCATAAAATATTTTCCTTCACCGCCGAGCATGTTGTGATAACTCTACACATACCTGTACGGTACCGTTACCGTTTCAGTAAAGTCCACTGCTGAACAAAGGCCTACCTAATAATAACATTGACAGGCCTGTTTTAAGTATAGGGAAATAAACCAGAAGATGGACAAAAGCATATTCCAGATAATAACCAAAAATAATAAAAAACGGTGGTAATAAATATCCTTATTATGAGGCAAAATAGGGGAGGCCTAAATTCAGCAGTTCCTATTTTATTAGCAATGGACGCTGATATTATCTGACGGAAACGGTATGCAACACATAATTTCATTATATATATATATGTATGTATATATATATAACTTATATATATATATAACTTCCTTATTATATATATATATATATATATATATATATGTATATATATATATCTTGTGCCGTGCGGGATTTGAATATGCGGCCTGCAAAACCACAGTCGAACCTTTAGCTATTACGGTAATGGGCTGTCACTCGTGTTTAATAAACACTAAATTCATAAACATTAAGTGGTAACAGATGTAATAAATATTTTATCGAACTTTTGCTCCTCGTTTTTACTTTCAATAAATCAATGCTATATAACGAATGGAAATCCGTTTGTTGTTAAGCACTGAATAAATGATATAATATGGGCGATAAAACAAGTTGACCCGGAGGGGCCCGCGTCGTGCTGATTGTAAATACTCTTGTGGCATTAGTTGGCGGCACAAGTGAGAAAATATTACCGTTTTATACATATAATTGTATTAAAAAATAAGTAATGTATATCCTATAATTTTTATATGGCAAAAATCTCCTCTTTGTGACAATCTACAGGGGAGGCCTATATACAACAGTGGACTTCAATAGACTGCAACGAATGGATGAAAAGGACAGTAGCGTCTTCCTTATAACAGCTAAAAATTTAAAAAAAAACACGTTTGACACCGTGCCTGCAAAGCTTTGCAACTATGGCTAAGATCCAATTCCAAATCCAAATCCAAAGAGGCAATTTATGTAGAAAGAAGGATGGATTTTCATATTTTTAAGATTCATTCATTAACTTTCGGAGAAATAAAAAAAGTCTTTTCCGGTTACGGTGTTCACTTTTGAAAGCATCCAACGCTCTTTAGTATCGGTAAATATTGTACTTAAAGTTGGTTAGAATTATTAGATTTTTCTTTCGCAACATTATTTAATATAGAGTATAGTTTAAAATATATATTATTATATCATTTTAAACAGTATAGTGGCGACGGACTAAGAGTATCCAATACCCATTATCGTCCCGAATGTGGCGTAGGAGGCTAAAGAGGTAAACTGAAAGAGGAGTTCGACAGCAACATCTTGCCTGATAATAATAACTAACTCAAAATTATAAAAAAATCGGTTGCCAATTCGCCTGCCAACTTCAAAACTTTGACAAAAGAGGTAAATGGAGAATTTCTATGTTCAGCAGTGAAGTTTTTTAGGCTTTAATGGTTAAAAGAATATTTTAAGTGTATTTTTTGATCATTGTATTCATAATCACAGCCTCTTTAAACTTCTTTATGTTGTATTATGCTGTCTTTTGCGTTAAGGTAATAGCGGCGTAAAGTTGCTGTATGTTGTGTTACACTCAAGAGTTGGGAAGTTCTATGTATCATGTAGGTTTTTTAATATCAGTGGACATGGTTCATTAGCTCATTTTTGAGTAGAATCTGTTATCGTCCTTATAATCAAATTAAAATTGCTATAATCCAAACCTACAAATTACTTAAATGGTGTAAGAACACAATTTGATCTATCGGTTTTACACACCGCACCCTAAGGAATGGAGGCCGCGGCACCTCACGTCGTTAATCTTGGGAACATGGGTAAGTGCGTTCGGAATCTGTCAGACCCTATTAAACTTCCTGCGGTTACAGATGTGGCGAGTTCTAAAATATTTGTACTAACCACAACTTGCAAAAAGAAAACCAAAGTAAAAGAACCTTTATCTTATTAATTAATGATACTGTGTGACTGAAAATGTTTTAGTTTTATTTACGAACAAGTTGAAAACTTAGGCATAACTTATATAATTAAAAGATTTATCATTTATACAGTTTTATAGTCCTTTCAAAAATAATCTTAGAATGCATGTGTTCAGTAGTGGGAAGGTTGTGGTAGAGCCAGGCTGCAGCTAAATTATGGTTGTAGCTCGAATGGGTCGGCTCGACTGTGGAAGGACCACGCTCTTACAGAATACCAGCGTAAAATGTCTAATACAATAAAAAATATATATTAGTTATTAAAAAAAAACATCACCCTCTACCTCTTGCTAAGCGACGTGAGACTGCTTATCTCAATTTTTTGTTAAAAGTAGCTTGCAGTACTATTGACTGTCCTGCACTTTTGCCTCAATTACATCGTAGCTCTCCCGCCGAAACACACTTTTAAGTCACCCTTTTGCATCCACAAATTAGGCGAAATGTCCACATATTATTTGGCGAGTGAGGAAATTTTTTAACAAAAATTTGACTTTGATTAATTTAACACTGGCGCTGCGTCAGCCAAGCGCATACTTAACATTGCATTTTTATTTACAAACGAATAAGGTCATATTACTCGTATCTAGCTAACACGTAAGTAGAATTCATTAAAAATACAAATAACAAGTTTTCTACTACGCCGCATTATCATGCATCAGAGGAGTGCACCGATGTTCACAGGGACAAAATATTAGCATAAGAATATGATCTTCATAGAGTCATCACTCACCGACTTTACGAAGCGAGCTGGGAAAATGAAAAGGATATGGCTGCTTTAAATTTTAATACTCCGGCTCTCTGACATAGAAATTAAACTGTAATTATTAAAATAATTTTAAAAAGTGGCGTTTATGGTATTATAGCATAAAAGTACATCTTATTGAGATTTATTAGCGTGATTAGTTACCGATTTATATTTAAAAAGTATTGATGTAATATGATTGGTTGATTTAAATTTGTATAGTTTTTTATCATGTTATAAGTAAAATGTTGTAATGTTTTTATTAATATTTTACGCAATGTTTAAAATGCGTGGGACTTAGTTAAATAACAAATTAAATTTTATATATTTTAAAGTTAAGGCTTATTTTAGTCATCATCGCCAGGTTTAAAATATTTTATGGTCTAACGTCATTTATTATATTATTTAGCTCCTTCATAAATAAGATTTTAAATTACACATTAGCTTCTGAGAAAAGGTAATGATATGTTATCTATATATTTCATAACGTTTTCTTTTGAATTTGATTAGTTTTGGTAAAGCTTATTTAAGAATGTATTTGACCACTTTGAATTTTACATCCTAGTATGAAAATTTCAAAACAATTTTTTTTATTTATTTCCTTTTTTTTCAGAGTTAATTGTTTAAGTCCGTGTTCAGTATTTATAATGAAATAAGACTTGAAACGGACGTTTCACACAGAGCACCTTCATACCGAAATAGAGAGAAAGCAAATTTATGCATTACTTAAATTGAAGACGATTCTTGTGAGTAATTACGATATATTTTTTTAAATAATTTTAATAATCACATGGACGGGGAACAACGTCATAGGTTTGATAAATATGTGTGAAAAATCAGCGACCGTGGGGCAATGAGATAAGGGAGTGAATACCAATCTGTTCGCCAAATTAGGCGATTATGGCAAATCCTTCATACAAAATGAGGGGGGTTGAGTATTCAACTGTAACGGGCTGACAAAGAAGTAGTCTACAGTACTGCAAACTAAGGACATCACAACTTCATCATGGACAACTTCACATGTAACTCTAGAAGTTTCCTCGCTAATTGCACTCTTAACTGGTATTATACTAGCTCTATTTATCCTTCACCATTTTCCATGCAAAATATTGTACCCGCTATTGTTTTCATAGACAAAAATGGGACTGTTTTCCCATAATTATTCCTAAGTAGAAAAGGAGCTTAAACATATAGTAAATTAGATTCAAAACCAAGATCGTAAACTACGTCGTAAAATTGATGAATCATACAACCTGAAAAGTACCGGTAGCTCAGGCGCCAATCACTAGCCGTAATTTCACAGCACGCGAGGGACACGGGTTAGAACCCCGCTGGCACTAATGAAATTGTAAATTGCAATTTTATATGCTGATTCGACATGATCACGTGTCGAATCGGCATATAAAATTGCTGTGTAGAAAAATTGTAGATATTTATTAATTATTATTACTATGACACGTCAAGTGTGCCAGTACGTACTTAAGTTACCACTCCATATACCTCTAATGGATGAGAGAAGGCTTATACCTATTAGTAGAGACTTCGTAGTGTTGGAGGCCGCGAGTCCGAATCTCGCAACGGAACAAGCATATGTATGGCGTACAAATAATTGTTTCGGATCTGGATTTATATTTTTGTGTAATATGTTAATAATTTTTGTAAACTGTCTCCACGATACAGTAGAAAATCCTAGTGTTGGGATAACGTTTAGTTGTGTTGTTAGAATATTTAATGTCCTTTATCATCCCGTAGGTGACAGAGGGAGAAAATCGGGAGATAGGCCGCAGCGTCTTCCTAATAACCCCTGAAAATAAAAACGGCGGTTGGCAACCCACTTGCTTAGCGTGGCAAATACGGAAAATATCTCCCTATGAGGTAATATATGCGGGAGGCCTGTGTTCAGCAGTGGACTTTAATAGAATGTAACAGTACCCAGCCACGATACACGAGAAAATCGTAGTTTGGGGATAAGGTTTTTTCAACGATAGTCCTACCTAGTTCCGTAGTACGTATCAGTAGAATAAAATATACTATGAGCTTTTAATATTAACCTTTATAGGTAGGTACAAAATATTGCTTTATTTAAATAATTACACGCATGGTGCCCTATATCCACACTGTAAAGTATCAGTTTTCAAGCAGTCAGTAGTTTTCTACAGAAGTTCTTAAGCTGTCATTTATAGGGTATATGCTAAAGTTTGCCACAACTTATAAGTTTTCTTAAGACTAAAGAAAACAATCTCCATTTAATAAATAATTGCATGTTATCGATAATGCAATTTATGCTACTTTTATAAGCATTTAACTGAAACAGAAACTTTTTTATTCGTTATGTTATTAGTAATACTTATTGAAAGTCACTTTTCTTTTCATTACCACTGGTTCGCAAAGAAACCTCTGTCTTGGGAAGAACCAGCGAGAAACCCAGCGGGATAACTTTTTTAATAAGAGCTTACAATCATGTATGTTATAATTAACAACATAAAACAAATTAGAAATAGGTTTTGTTTATTGGTACCGATCACCCTTCCCAGAGGTTATTATCATCCATAAATTCCTTCGTATTATAATAACCCTTTTTATACAAACATAGTTTAATAAAGTTTTTGAACTTTGTGTATGTCAAGTTATGTGTATTATATTCCGGAATTTTGTTGTACAAGCGTATACATCGCCCCAAGAATGAATTACTAACTAGGTGGTGTCGAGTAACTGGTACTACTAGCTTGTGTCTGTTCCTAGTATTTACAGAATGAATATCACTTATGTTTGCAAAATTTCTTTATTTTTGTGTACGTACATTACATTTTGATAAATGTATTGAGAGGCCAGAGTTAATATATTAATTTCCTTAAATTTGTGTCTGAGCGAGGTTTTAAATCACGTATTGCTTTATTGGCCCTCTTTTGCAAAACAAATATAATTTCAGTGTCAGTCGAGTGTCCCAACAGCAAAATACCATACGAAATTATGCTACGGAAATAGCTTAAGTAAACTAGTATAGCTGTTTCAACATTGGTAAGAGTTCTATATTTTTTTTACAGAATATGCTGCAGAACTAAATCTGCTAGCTAGTTTTGATATATGGGTCCCCATTGAAGCTTTGCGTCCAAGAATTCAGAAAGTTTCAAAAGAGTTTTCAAAATAATTCAAAAATTACCATAAAGAAGAAAAAGTTTCCAAGAAAAATGGTGGTATACACAAGACTCAGCTCCTCTCCATTTAAATAATAATATTAGTAATAAAATGTTTGACATTTGGAGTTACGAATTTCATATATTTCGTTTTAGTTCCATTAAAATGAACTTAATTAAATTAATAATTTGTATTAACATTAAACCAATTAACTAACTTAGGTATAGCATAGCTTACTTCGTCAAATTTAGTAACTGTCGTTTTAACTTGAAAATTAATGAAGTGTCATCAGCAAGTAATACTATACCATGGTTATCTCCTACTATGTAAGGTAAGTCATGAATATATACAAGAAACAGAAAGAGGCCGAGAATTGAGTCACGAGGCGCGCCCATTTGTACTATCGACCCTTACTATTAATAACAACTTTTTGCGTTCAATTACATAAATAAGAAATAATTAATTTAACAGCATCACTTCTTATACCATAGTATTGAAGTTTCCTGATTAATGTTTCGTGGAGAACAAAATCTAAGGCTTTGTATAGGTCACAGAATATACCCAAAGCATTTTGTGAAGAAAAAAAAAAAAAAAACACCAACGCGCATCATGTCCCTCACGAATTGATTTTTTTGAAGTAAATTATTTACATTAAAAAGAAACATTTGATCAAGTATAATTTATTCAAAAATTTACTAAGGCTACTGATGGCTTTACATAAATAGGTCTAAAATTAGCGGGGTTCAATGTACTATATACCTATACCTACCTATGTACTATATACTATACCAGATATAAATAAAGGTATTACTTTAATGTGATTTATTAAATCAGGAAACACACAAGATTCGATATTAGTGTTAAAAACAATATGTAGTTAGTTTAACATATATATATATATATATATATATATATATATATATATATATATATATATACTGCGGTTTTCTTGATATCAATAGTCTTAAAATATTTTACAATATCTTTTGATGATACTTTATGAAATGTAACATTCTTTGTACACGCATTTACACTTTGTTTAAGTAATGATTCAGTGACGGCAGAATAATAATTCAGTCATTTAGTGGTTAAGATCGGAATGCCAGTAAAATATTGCCCTAAAACGATTGCAGAGGTCTAATCTGATTTAGTTAATTTATTGTTAAAACTTAACTGGTAGTCTGAACTGCGATAGTTGACCTTACCAGATTCACTATTAATTATACTCCATGTCATTTTAATTTTATAAAAAGCCGTCATTATTTTGTTGCTCAAATACAAAAGCTTGACTATGGAGCACACTTTTTAAATATTTTTTATATATATTTCCTAAATTCGACGCTAGGTTTATATAACTTTTCATTGTAAAGTTCATATAATCATTGTCTACTTTTATGGACTCCTACTGTCGCCCATTCATTAAATGGCTTGAGATTGTTCAAGGAGAATATTTTAGCAGTAAAATTATTATCAAATTCTTTGCAAAAAAAAATTTTTTACATTGATATAATAACACATTATGTATGGTGCTCTGATTAACTTGTAACAATTTACCTCAAATACATTTGAGGACATGCTAACGTTGTCTCACGTGCAGTGGCGGTGAAGGAATATTCACTACCGCATATCGTGGGTGTCGTAAAACGAAAAAGTGTAACAAACCAGGAGATGAGCAAAATTGATTTCCTAAAAACTACTGTAATTTAAAAAAGGACGGTTGCCAACCAGCGTGTTAACTATGCCAGAATCTATCTACGAAGAAATATTTAGGGGAAGCCTATCTTCCTGCTGTACATGTTATAAGCTGTCCTGACACTCGTTGCTGAGGTGGTCTGCCCTGAGCATCCTTACGGATACCACTTCCTTACTCCCTTGGCTAGTACAATGTCTGCAATCTTCAGGACAAGGTCTTCTTGACAATGCATCTGCGTTTCCATGAGATTTCCCGCTGCGATATTCGATCTCAAAGTCGTATTCCTGTAGTACTTCAATCCACCTTGCAACTTGTCCTTCTGGATTTTTAAACTGCAATAGCCATTTTAGTGCAGCATGGTCAGTTCGTAAGTGAAATTTCCGCCCCAGAAGATATTTGCTAAAATGCTGCAACGACTTTACCACAGCTAGCAATTCGCGTCTTGTGACACAATAGTTCCTTTCCGGTTTTGACAACGACTTGCTGAAGTACGCTATCACGATCTCTTGTTCACCATTCCGTTGAGACAACACACCGCCAAGTCTTATATCACTTGCGTCTGTGTCAAATATAAATTCTTTGCTTGTATCAGGGTATCCCAAAATAGGTGTTTCGCACAGCCGGTCCTTGAGCTCCTGGAATGCGATATTGGAACTTTCATCCCAGCAAAAATGTAGCTTGTGCAGAGGTTTGGCTATATCTGCAAAGTTCTTCACAAATCGCCGATAATAGGTGCACAAACCTAAAAATGCTCTAACCTGCTTCTTGTCTTTTGGGACCGGCCAATCCTTGACAGCGGCGATTTTATCCGGATCCGTATGGATACTTTCTTCCGACACTACATACCCCAAAAAGTTGACTTGCCGTTCGAATAGTGAACATTTCTTCGGACTCAACTTGAGGTTGGCACTCTGAATCTTCATGAGCACGCGTTCTGGTTTTGAAGGTGTTCTTCAAATGTACGGCCCACGATGATGATGTCATCCAAGTAGACCAGACAGGCATCGCCAATTCCACAAAATTATATTGAAGGTACATTATTTACATTAGTTATCTGAGTACAGAACTAGAGTACAAACCCTATCCAAATGTAGAGAGTTGTAAAACAGGGTGACGTTATATCTTAAGGTACTGGACTAGAGGATGCGGTATTAATATCAATGGTGAGTACATCACTCGCTTTCGATTTGTCGACTATATAGTTAGTCCTTATGGCAGAATCGCTGGAGGATCAAAGCACTATACTCATTGATGTCAATAGTGTCCCCCAACGGAGAGGTCTTAGAATGAACACGAACAAAACAAAGATCATCTGTAGTAACGTCTATGTCCCATACCCATGCCCGTAGTTGTTGGGATCACTAAGCTCCAAATTGTTTACGAGTGTATTTACCTGAGAAAAATAGTCCGACTAGGGAAGTCCGATGTCGACCGTGAGGTGAATTAACAGATTCAACTCGACTGGGCAGCGTTCTAAAGATTACGACACATCTTCTTGTCAGGTATACACCTAAACTTGAAACCTAGATTATGCAACCAGCGCGTGTTGTCATTGATGATTTACGGATATGAGACGTAATTCATTGCTGATTGTATGAGGTAGCTCAAGGTCACTCAGCGGGCTATGGAGAGAGCTACGCTATAAGTTTATCTGCGAGATACACTTATAAATGACGATATATACTATAGAACTAGAGTAATCGACATAGTCCAATGGTGTAACTGTATTAGTAAGCTGAAGTGGGAATGAGCCGGCGATTTAGCTCAAAGATTCGACAACCGATAGGAAAAAAAGGTTCTCGAGTCTTAGTCTTGTACCGATAGGTGAAGTGTAGGGGTGGTAGCCACCCTACACCCTACAGTAGACAGAGTGACGACTCGGTAACACACGCAGGAAGTCGATGGGTGCAAATGAATCAGAACCGTAATTTGTGGCATTTCTTGAGGCCTATGTTCATCAGTAGACTTGTGAAAGTCTGTAATGATTTTGTTATTTTATCTGTGTTAATTTTTTATGTAGATTGGTTTTATTCTTAACCAAACATTAATGGCTACTTTCATTAGAATATTCTGTATCATAAAAATGTATAATTTAAATTTCCACAGCGTCGTTTATGTAAATTGTACGAATAATGTATTCGATTATTTTAATATACTTAGCTTAAGGTTAATGGATCGTGGAAAAAGTTCGATATTAAAACAAAAATAAAAAATTGCGCCGTAATAGCTCGCAGGTAATCCGAGTATTTTTTACTGGTTTTCATGTTTTATGTGTGGGAGTCTCGTTCAATTGTTAGAGGAATCACTGAAATTATTGAATGTTATTTTAGGCGTCATGTTTAGGATTTTTTTCACGCATATTTTGCAGATCCTTTTAATTTCAAATTAAATCTTTCTCCTGACAGGATATAGCTGCCTTTGAAAATTGATGAGGTTTACAATTCGACTATATGTTCTTTATGTATGTATTTTCGGGGTTCCAACATGAATTTAGAAGAAATTTGATCTGGGTTATTGGAGTAACAATGCAGGAAGAAACAATTTCTCACAGAATACCATCGTTAAATAGAACTTTAATTCTGCTTATTTTTAATGGTAAGTGACGATAACTAAAGCCCTAGTTGCAATGTTATAATATAAACCACCTCATATTGTCTTGTGGTGGTGTCGTAAGAGATGACTGATTCCCAGTAATAACTAAAAATTAAAAAATACTGCAGTTGCCAATCCGCCCGCGTTGCAACTATGGCAAATATAACTTCCTTGGGGTAACCTATGGGGAGGCCAATTTTAGGCTGTGGAATTTTAATATGCTGTAACGGTAGTACAAAAGCATTCCATTACTATCTTCAGAGATGATAACGCATCTGCATTTTGATTTTAATCGTGATCTCAAATGTTGGACATTAGTTATCATATAACATCAAGTAGAACGTTTGCTAGATTATTACATATATGGTACATATTTTATTAAAAATAATAATCATTTTGTTATAAAATCATTCTTCTAATTTAATTATCACAATTTAATTACTCTAAAATAAAATTTTCATAATTAAAACGGCGGCCAAGTGTAAGGACATATTTGCACGATTTATCTCAACGCTTCGTTTATTGATAAGGACAAACAATTATTAAACTTTTATTAATTTTGGAAGAAAATGCGTACCAAATAAATTTAATTGGTAATTTTACATCAATCTATGAATTATATTAGCTGTGCTACTTCGTTCGCATACACTTTTTCTTCGATTGATTTGAAGTCGGGTTAGTCAGTAATTTATTACTCCTTGGGCCTAAATACATATAGGTATATTTATGAACAACTTTTAATTTTAATTTATACAAGTAATTATGGAAACGTATTTCATAAAATACACCCAGGCGGATCGTGCGTATATCTGTGGTTATGACAGAATCATTAGCTGCAGGGTAACCTATACCCTGCAGCATTACGCTGAGTCATAAGCTTTTCACTGGCTAGAAACACATCCCATCACTCGTAACATTAATCTACTAACTTTTAACTGTTTATTTTTTTGTGATGTGTATAGTTCCAGTAAATAAAGTTATTTCTTTCTTTTATTTCATTCAACCGCAGTTTTTTGTCATTTTAAGTTGATATCATAAAATGCTGCCGCCTGTCTCCTGATCCAATTTAGTTCTATTGCCTCTTACGATATCCACTGGACGATTTTGGGTAGTGAATATTCTTACATCGCCACTACGATAATAAGCTACCATTAAACATAAACATACTACACGCCATTCCAATAAGTAATTTTATAATAAAACCTATCAAATGCTCACGGACGACTTCAACAGCGAGAGGTAGTTAGATAATATATTAGAATAAGCTTAATAACGTAGTTCTCCACAAAAAAAATTTAGAAATGCGACTAAGGAAGTCGTTGAAAATAATTTATAACGAACAATTCTTGTCTCGCTGTGTTTCTTGCTGGTTTTTCCAGGACAGATGTTTTCTTCTGACCCAGTAGTAATTTAAAGAAAGTTTCTATTTCTGTTTCTCTTTCAATTATTATGTTATATTTATATATTTTTTTTCTACCTGGGAGTACGTGACCTACCCATTGTTATCGTTTCTTCCCCATCGGTTATCGGTTCTTCGAGCTATGTGGCCAGCCCATTGCCACTTCAGCTTACTAATCCGTTGGGCTATGTCGGTTACTCTGGTTCCTCTGCGGATATCCCCATTTCTAAGTTTATCATGCAGAGAAACTCCGAGCATAGCCCTATCCATGCCTCGTTGAGCGACCTTGAGCGTCCCCATACGGCCAGCAGTGAAGGACCACGTCTCAAATCCGTAAGTCATCACTGGCAACACACACTGGTTGTATAACTTTCAGAGTTTGAGGTATACCTGACGAGAAGATGTGTCGCAATTTCCCGGATGTCGTAATTAGTCGGACTATTTGTCCCAGGTAAACGTACTCGTCAACAACTTTGAGCATAGTGCTCCCAACAACTACCGGCGTAGGTGTGACATGGACATTAAACATGATCTTTGTTTTGTCCATGTTCATCTCAAGACCTATCCGTTGGGAGACACCATTGAGGTCATAGAGCGTAGTGCTTAGGTCCTCCAGCGATTCTGCTATAAGGACTATATCATCGACAAATCGAAGGTGAGTGATGTACCCACCATTGATGTTAATACCGTATCCTTTCCAGTCCAGTAGCTTGAAAACGTCTTCCAATGTAGCGGTGAAGAGTTTCGGGGTTATAACGTCACCCTGTCTTACACCTCTCTTTAGTTGGATATGTTTCGAACTCTGGTTCTGTAGTCGGATAGCCATCGTAGCCCTACTGTACAAACACTTCAGCACTTCGATATACCGACAGTCAACTTGGCACCGCTGAAGGGACGTTAGCACAGCCCAAATTTCGACGGAATTAAAGGCTTTCTCATAGTCCACATACGCCAGGTAAAGTGGCAGATTGTACTCTTCTGTCTTCTGCACAATCTGACGCAGGGTATGTATGTGATCTATGGTTACTGAAGCCTTTTCGGAAACCGGCTTGTTCGGGAGGCTGGAAGTCGTCGTGTCTGCAATAATAAAAAATATATAATAATAAAAAATAGAAAAAAGTATAAAATTATAATAATAATAAGTAAATATAAATGCGTTTAATTACGTTTTTGCATGGTATTTGCTGTTACGAGGATATGGTTGTTTTTTATTTTTAAATCTTTAATGCATTCCCTTAGGGAAAAAAAGGATACAAAGGGCGAAATTAATATCTAAAGGCATTTTGTGTTATTAAATGCCATACTACATCTATGTTTTTTTTGGTACAAGAATGCAATGGCTCGACAGAAGGAACACGCTCTCATACAATATCAGCCAAAATACCAGCTTATTGCTGCTGTGTTTTATATGGTGATGGTCTGTATGTAGTATGCAGAGCCGTAGTTATTTTAAAGCGAAACGAAGCATTTTATCTTAGTTGTCAGGGATGGCAACGTATATGCATTTTTATTCTTATTCAATGATATTAACCTCTCAAACGGCAAGCGTCCAAATTTGACCGCTTCGACATTCCGTCAATATTCAAGAGGTCAAATATGACTGAACTTACCCACAGTATTTTAACCCATCAATACTTATGTTTAGAGACTACTTTTCTATGAAGAAGTTTAGCATTATAAAATCAATATGAAATTTTCTATTCTCTAGTGGAATAAAAAGTCAGTGAGTTTATGGATATTCATTTATAATCTGTTAATTTATTACGCCATTTTAGTGTGAATGTTATTGTGTTGATTATTGGATTTTCTAGTGTTTTATTTGTGTTTTAGTATAGCGTTTTATTACAAAATTGTAATTAAAATTTTGTGTGAATATAATTTATCTTTTTACGTAAATAAATTCGAGTAATATATCGTGATTTATTACTAATATTATATTTAGAATAATTGTGATTTTCACGCTACCGACATCCGCTAGTTATTTTTTTTTTGTTATCAAAATACAATAAAATCTTTTGTAATGAAGTAAAACCTGACTTTTGTGTATACCACAGGATATAGAATTTTGTGTTGATTTTACAATGCCAAACTTCTTTTTAGAAAAGTAGTCTCTAAATATAAGTTTTAATGGTTTTAAGTGCTGTGGGGGGGGGGGAGCGGTCGCATGCGACCGCTCATTATTTGCCAGGCGCATGCGACTGCATGGGAATTTTTTGGGGATTGAAGGGTTAATAATTTGGCCATACTATCCACTTACCGATAGGTGGACTGAGTCTCGTTTGTCAGCCTTATCATATAAAATACATAACTGTAATGGATAATTTTTCTTTTACTACGCGTAAAGATTACATGCATGTAATACATAGATATATATATTTCAGTTGGATTAAAGATCAAAGGCGCTGGGAATAAACATGAAAAATAAGATGCGTTCCGCAATATCGTCTATCATGTCGGGATGAAAACGATGAAAATGTGACTAAAGCGAAACTGAATACTTTTTCATACATCCATTCACATTTTTAACTCATCTTTATTTATGCATGATATTATATTCCTAACGAGTTTCAATTTACTTTTTTACCGACTGTCCCAGAAGAAATGTAATATTTATCGAGATAATGTATGTATGTAAATATGTATATTTATTTAGCACGCTGTGAACGGCTTGATAGATTTTAACGTAAAAGTTGTTATGAGGTTCTTCTTAATTGTGGTAGAGACTCAAAAAGGGTAGGGTATTTTTGGTGTCAGTAAACTTTGCTACGCAGTCGAGGTTGGGGTGTTATCACAGTGTGCTATTGCCTAACATTTTATCGTCTAATAATGTGATTTATTCATTCGATCATTAATTACAGTCTTTTAACAGTACACTGTTGAACTCCTCAACAGATTGTCTCATAGTGATTCTGATATGGGCGCCACACTGGATGGCGGGCTCGCACCTGCATTTTTATTTTTCATTTGCGATTGTTATCAGGAAGATGCTGCTGCTAATTTCCTGTTTCAGTTTTCCTCTGTCGCCTCTCACGACACCCACAGGATGATATATATGGATGATAATAACCCCTGGAAAGGGTGATTGC
The DNA here is from genome assembly GCA_907164705.1 of Parnassius apollo. NCBI lineage: Eukaryota > Metazoa > Arthropoda > Insecta > Lepidoptera > Papilionidae > Parnassius > Parnassius apollo. Next base: position 9,623,080 of record CAJQZP010000008.1, read on the forward strand.
TACCAAGCTATTTCTAATTTGTTGTGTTGTTAATTTTAACATAAATGATGGTAAGCGGTTACTTTAAAAAGTCCAACTGGGTTTCTCACCGGTTCTCCCCAGGACAGAGGCTTTTCCAAACCAGTGGTAAATTAAAAAAAAAGACTTTCAATAAGTATTATTTACAATCTATATTCAATAAAAAGTTTCTGTTTCTGTTTCTACACCTGTCTCCCAACATCACACTGTACTGATTTCAGCGAAACGAAACATTTCTTAATTATTTATTAAATTTTTTATATTAACGTTGATCTTGACGAAATCTTTTAAAGATGAATACTTAGTAACGAGGCTGTAATGGCTGATTTACATGTAATAGGTTGACAAGTGAATAAAATGATTTAAAGTGACACAATGCCTGACATCTGCATCCGTTATGCAAATAAAATTTTTTTATCGTCTCCTGCCAGTTCGATAAACAAATTTAAGCCATATTAATTCTTGATATATATTCAGGCTTTTTTTTTGCTTCCTTGACTATTTCATCTCTTATCTCTTCTAAAATCTCAATACGAATTAAATCAGCTTTCAAAATATGTGGTCCCATCGTTATTTATTGTGTCACAAAAGTTGAAGACGTAAATTTTCTTTGTAATATTTACAAAATAAAATAGGTAATTTCAGTAACAGTGAAATTGAAAAAGAAGCGAAGAGATGACAGGAGTTTGGTATTGTTATCGCTAACCCGCCTACGATTAGTGCCAAATACTTTAGAAATTCATTCTATGCAACACAATAAAGGTGAAATAATATATGTACATACATGTGACATATAAAGCTCACTTTAGCCGTGGATAGTTTCTGCTGTAATAATTAATGTAGTAATGTAAGTAAGTAATGTAGCCGTGTAGTGGCGGTTAAGAATATCCACTACCCTATATCTTCTCGTGGGTGTCGTAAAAGGCGACAGAGGGAAACAGGCAGGAGATGGGCAGCAGCATCTTCCTGATAACAGCAACTGTACGTCAAAAAAAACTGCGGTTGTCAACCCGCTCGCCAAGCGTGGCAACTATGGCAATATACCCCCCATGAACAATTACACAAATAGACGGCCCCCAGTCCCGGGCGTCCCCGCTATTCCTGGCTACGGTGGCGACCATGGTAACAGCGGGGCAGCGGGTGCTAAGAATCTCCGGTGGAGGTTCGGTTGCCACCTACGACGACTGGACCTGGCAACATTTAACGCACGCACCCTGAGGACTGACGAGAAGATCCTGGAGCTGAAAGAAGAGATAGATAAGTTGCGCTGGAATAATATAGGATTATCCGAGGTCCGAAGAGAGGGGGAGGACACGGTGATTCTCGAATCTGGCAACTTGTTCTATCACCGGGAGGGCGACCATCTGTCCCAAGGAGGTGTCGGATTTATCGTCCACAAGTCTCTCGTCAACGTTTTAAAGATTGGGAGTGTGTCGACGAGGGTCGAGTACCTGATACTCAGAATCACCAGACGGTATTCGCTGAAGGTCATACAGGTTTACGCACCAACCTCGGCACATCCCGATGAGAAGGTGGAGGAAATGTATGTGGATATTTCCAAAGCCATGCATTCCTCCAAAACCCACTACACGGTGTTGATGGGAGACTTCAACGCAAAACTAGGCACAAGAGAAAACGGTGAGCTGAAGTTAGGGAAATTTGGAGTAGGGCAACGGAACCGAAGGGGCCAGCAGCTGACCGAAATTATGGAGAAAGAGGGACTCTTTATGATGAACACTTTCTTCCAAAAGCGGCCCCACAGGAAGTGGACCTGGTCGAGCCCCAACGGTTCGACAAAAAATGAGATTGACTTCATTATGACGACCAGACGCCAAATGTTCAGTGATGTCTCAGTGATCGCAAGGGTGAAAACTGGCAGCGATCACCGAATGGTTAGAGGCACACTAAACGTTAAGTTGGAGAGGTCTCGTCTAATGAAGTCAACGTTCCGTCCCCCTCGTGCTCTAATCCAGAATCCCGAAAACTTTCAGCTCGAGTTACGTAACCGCTTTCAGTGCCTAGAAAATTGCAATGCAGTGGACGATATGAATGACAAGCTCGTGGAAACTGTCCATGCGATCGGAGCTAAGTTCTGCAAGACCCGCCGCAGAAGAACACAAAAACTCTCCGATAACACTCTTAATCTCATGACTGTTAGAAGAGAGATGAGGCTGCAATCGTCAACAGATTTGACAGCATACAGGCAACTGAACAAACAGATCTCCAAATGCATGTGGCGAGACTTACGCAACTTTAATACTGCTCGTATTAAAGCGATCGAGCGGAACCAGTGATCCAAAGTTTTTGCCAGAGATCTGTCTGCCAGTAAGAGCCAACTGTCTAAGCTGAAGAGTGAGTGCGGCAGCATCGTTTCCGGGACACCTGAGATTTTGAGTGAGATTGAGAGGTTCTATGGGCAGCTGTACACATCATCGTTGGAGCCACACGCAAGTGTGAGTAACAATCCAAGAGCAAGTCTTATCCGACACTATTCCGATGATATCTCGGACGTCAGTCTAAGCGAGATTAGAATGGCTCTCCAGCACCTTAAAAACGGCATGGCCCCAGGCGAGGATGGAATTACAGCGGAGCTTCTGAAAGCGGGTGGAACACCGATACTTGTAGTCCTTCAGAAACTCTTAAATTCCATCTTCCATGGTGGCACAACTCCAGAGGCGTGGAGCAGAAGTGCGGTGGTCTTGTTCTTTTAGAAAGGCGACAACGCTCTCTTGAAGAACTACAGACCAATTTCCTTTCTGAGCCGCGTCTACGTGCTGTTTTCGAGAGTCATTACTAATCGTCTTGCACGCAAACTCGATGACTTCCAGCCTACCGAACAAGCCGGTTTCCGAAAAGGCTTCAGTACCATAGACCACATACCTACCCTGCGGCAGATTGTACAGAAGACTGAAGAGTACAATCTGCCACTTTGCCTGGCGTATGTGGACTATGAGAAAGACTTTGATTCCGTCGAAATTTGGGCGGTGCTACAGTCCCTTCAGCGGTGCCAAGTTGACTGTCGGTATATCGAAGTGCTGAAGTGTTTGTACAGTAGGGCTACGATGGCTATCCTAGTACAGAACCAGAGCTCGAAACCTATCCAACTGCAGAGAGGTGTAAGACAGGGTGACGTTATATCCCCGAAACTTTTCACCGCTGCATTGGAAGACGTTTTCAAGCTACTGGACTGGAAAGAATACGGTATTAACATCAATGGCGAGTACATCACTCACCTTCGATTTACCGACGATATAGTCCTTATGGCTGAATCGCTGGAGGACTTAACCACTATGCTCAATGACCTCAATAATGCCTCCCAACAGATAGGTCTTAAGATGAACATGGACAAAACAAAGATCATGTTTAATGTCCATGTCACACCTATGCCGGTAGTTGTTGGGAGCACTATGCTCGAAGTTGTTGACGATTGCGTTTATCCAGGACAAATAGTACGACTAGATAAGTCCAACTTCGACAGAGAGGTCAATCGACGGATTCAACTCGGCTGGGCAGCGTTCGGGAAATTACGACATATCTTCTCGTCAGGTATACCTCAATCTCTAAAAACTAGATTGTACAACCAGTGCGTGTTGCCAGTGATGACTTACGGATCTGAGACGTGGTCCTTCACTGCTGGCCGTATGAGGACGCTCAAGGGCGCTCAGCGAGCTATGGAGAGGGCTATGCTCGGAGTTTCTCTGCGTGATAGACTCAGAAATGAGGATATCCGCAGTAAAACCAGAGTGACCGACATAGCCCAACGGATTAGTAAGCTGAAGTGGCAATGGGCCGGCCATATAGCTCGAAGAACCGATAACCGATGGGGAAGAAAGTTTCTCGAGTGACAGCTTCGTACCGGTAGGCGTAGTGTAGGGCGACCCCCCACTATATGGAGTGACGACCTGGTAAGATATGCAGGAAGTCGATGGATGCAGGTGGCTCAGAACCGTGTTTTGTGGCATTACTTGGGGGAGGCCTATGTTCAGCAGTGGACTTGTGAAGGGCTGTAATGATGATGAATTAATGTAGGATTCATTTATTGTTAAAATTTCCAATAAAAATGGAATTTGGAATATGTTGCCACCAAAAAGTTTTTTAATCTACCTACTACCACTTTTAAAATGAGGTTCTTTTCCAGCTCTCGGAAGGAAACTCCATAAGAAGCTTTGCAATTTTAGGGTTCCGTACCCAATGATTAACGGTAACGGGCCTTTTTGTTAAGCCTCCCTGTCCGCCCGCCTGTCCGTCCGTCCGTCTGTCTATCAGCGGGCTATACCTCATGATCCATAGTAGGCAGGCAGTTGAAATTTTCACAGAATATGTATTTCTATTGCCCTCAAAAGAACGAATAATAAAAAAATTAAAGGGCGCTACCATACTAGAATTGTTTTTACGATTGTACGGAACCTTATATGGGCGAGTCCGACTCGCACTTGGCCGATTTTTAAAAAAAGCCAATGATACAATATTTTTTTAATTATTTTGCACCTATATTTAATTGACGTCACGTTCCATATTTTATTTTGTTCTATTATTTATACAATCAAAGATGTCTATGTGCCACAGCATCCACTTATGATCAGGTGGTACGTATGCTCGTTCGTCACCCTTAATGTATATTAAAAAAATATATTTGTTAATTGGGTCCAACAAAGTAATATTAACACCCAGTTTTTACATATAAAATTGAACAACCGTACGTTCTTGATGGTTTATGCTCTGAGCACGACGTGAAAATTAGTATCGCTTGTGGAAAATTCCTGACGGAGAGAATTATGAGCAGGAAATATATTTATGATAGCTCCGGCGTGATTGATTTTGTGTTCAAATTTACTTTGAATATCTATTAGTTCTTTATAAAGCCTTTTAATCTGTTTTGTTTATTTTTTTCTCATATTATGCACACTATATTCCTTAAACTTTCTCTCATAACTGAAGGATTTTAATACTTCTGCGTACCTAATTCGTTATCTTTCATCTATTTAATTTTAATGAATTTAAATATATTTTGATAGTATGTTTTAAATACTGGTATATTATGGTGATAGATGTAGGTGATCCAGGAGCGTTCTTTGTGGCATTCTTTGGGAGGCTGTATTCAGCAGTAGACTAGTGAAGGGATCATGATTATGTATGCAACATGTACCTTTTTTCGTTTATGAGTATTTGTGTCATCATTACAATATTATTATCAGCCAGTCTAACGGTAAACAGATTCAGTTTCCATGGAGTTTACGAGTCAAAGGGGAAGACTGAAAGTGACAGAATGTTTATTCATATTTGAATGAATGAATTAAATGCAAGTTATGTAGATTTTAATACTAAAACAATTTATATAAAGATATTGTTAAATATTTTCAACATAGAGTGTACTTGATAAGCATAAATTAAGTTTTAATTAAACCAAGAGATATATAAATTAATATTCTTAGTATTTTATCACTTTCTCTATAATCCATTTAAATGTTAAAATTTTATAACTTGTGCGTTGTACTGTAGAATCTATAGTGAGTATTAGCCATACGTAGCTTATTTCTGCCGCCAAATATTATTACAGGCTGTAATACATTCCAACTCATTTCTTACATGTGATAGCGCGTTTATTGCCTTCTTTACTTAAAGTTGGTTGCAAGTGTTCTTGGGCTACAGTAGCGACTCACCATCAGGCGGACTGTAAGTTCGTTAGTCACTTCTGCTATTAACATGCAGATGGTGAAGTGTATCTCTCTTTTACAATATAGCTATAATAAGGACCGTGCGAGATAACTAGAGTGCTACGAGCCTTTTACCACAAAGAAATATTTCATACGCAGATCGCTATAAGGAGCGTCGAGAGTATAATATTCTACTACTTCAGTACGGGGCCATAAGATTTTTTGCTTTAGATATATTATACAGTTTCAGAGCAGCAGTGTATTTGAAAACTGACTAGAAACAGACAAAATTTAAACACAGATTTAATTTATGATAGTAAAATTTTCATTTGAAAATGTTCATCGTTATTAGTGTAAAGATGAGCTATTCTTCTCTTAATTATTTAGAGGTAACGATTTAAAGTTAAGTGAAATTCTTCAACTCTTGGTACAAAGAGTTTTGGGCCAATAATAAAGCAGAAGATCATAGAGATCGCGTAACAATCGTAGTACTTACAAATTAAAGAATAAATAATATGGGAAATATAATGAAACCTATGACAACTATCAACCCCATCAGTGACCTTGTAATAGTGTAGTCGACGACTGTTCATATAAGTGCTGGTAGATTATTCCGTCACGGTTCTTTGAACGATGATATCCAAAGAGCTCTTGATTCTTTAAATTCTAAAAATTTAGAACCTTGTAGAACATGTAGAAGCGATGGCAGAGAGGATATTTTGAAAGATGGCAGAATTGGAAGATAGATAAGGACCTAGTGTGGGATGCCAAGTACGTACTTGCAACCTCTGATCTCAATGATAAATGGTTAATATGTTTTTTGTAACGATTTTTTGTATAACATTAAAACGCCGATTCACTAGCTCCAAGCAAAGATAGATACGAGCTGACTACAGGCATTTGTTTCTTCAACCAGCCTGTATTTTCCTCTTCCATTAAGCTGTATTAAAGTAATTGCCCCTGCGTAGCGCAATGAAAGTTTCCATTATGTCTATAATGGAAATATTTACACGTTGTGGTCGGAATAAGTGATTTCGATTTTACCTGTTCGTTTTAAAGGATATCAAAAGTGCGTGTAGTGGATACTATAGGAGATATTTTATGCATATATAATTTTATTTTACTGGAATCCAATTAAACATCTACGTTGTTTAAATTTTCCACATTTATTTTTTAATATGTAAATAATAATAATGTCCTCCAGGTCGAATATCGGTCATGACGATCAACCTCAATGGAGACTAGCCACTGGCACAATATTCATAGAGTAAATGGAAATGGATATGTCATACATCAATGCGTCATGTTCGCAATGCGTATGATATAATATAATAATATATTTTTTCCTCTCTCTTTACGAAGACAGTTTCTAGCTGATAGATTTATCTCAAAAACTCTACAACTATCATCTCACCCCTTACATCGTAAACTAGAATCCTTGCTACTATTAGTTGTAAACAACTCCTATTGGTCTAATAAAAGCTGGCCCCCTATTCTTAAATCTCTTAATAGATTAAAAAATATTGAGTATCCTTGTGTTACATCCACAATTCTACCCTATTTTGAAACCAGCTATGCTGCTATATTACTAAATCCTAAAATCACTCTGAATTTAAACATTAATAAAAATTCTCCAACTGCAAACAGAACTTTCTATAACCTAGTGGCAAAAAAAATGGCCTGATTGGCTATATATTTTTACTGATGCTTCCAAATTGTCTTCATTCAAATGTGTCGGTTCTGCAGTTTGGATTCCCAAATATAAAATTGTCCTTAACTATAGATGCCCTCCTCAGGCTTCTGTTTGTACAGGGGAAGCTGCAGCCATATATGAGGCTATATCCTACATTTTTTCCCATAAAATTCCTAAATCAGTTTTATTTACTGATTCAAAAAGCTGCCTAATGTCGTTACAGAGCAATATATCTAAAATGAAATCCATCTCCCCATTGATACTGAAAATTAAAGAACTCATACTAAATTGTAATAAGAGTGGGCTTGAGGTAGAGATTGTGTAGATTCCTAGTCATTGTGGCATAGAAGGAAATGAACAGGCTGACTCCTGGGCCAAAGGAGCGGTAGATACTGGCTGCCCATTTAATGAATTACTCTCATTATTTAATATCATTAGCTCAAAATGAATTAAAGAATTCTTGGGACAGAGATTGGAGCATATCCAGACATAGTAAAGGTAGCTACTTTGGTAAAATCCAACCCCAAATTCATCCAAAACCTTGGTTTTTCAAATTTAGGTTTCTGAACAAACAAATCACATCTACAATCTGTTGTTTAAGGCTCGGGCATGTATTCCTAGCTAAAATTAGAATCAAAGATCATTCCCTCTGTGAATGTGGTCTGGATGAAGGTTCCCCAGACCACATTTTCTTCAGTTGTCAAAATCACCCAATTTCTTTATATGACATCCTTCCCAAAACAATCCCTCGACCAGTTAATATCAATTCCCTCTTAACTATCCCCGATTCCAAATATGTCAATACAATCTCAAAATATATTCGAATGTATAATATTAAAGTATAATTATTGTGTACTAAATTTAGCTTAACCTAATTCTATATTCCCTGCCCAGGCTAATACCCTCCTATAACTAGATTTTTACTCTATATTGTGTGGTCCTCAATTCATATATTTAGTTGCTTTGTTTTTATCCACATTCTCACCTAATAACCACTAACTCCTTTTCCACCGGAAAGCCTCAAGACAAGGTGTGACAGACCGAAGACCGGACATTGGCAGAATTATTGTGACATTATCACAATACCAAGGGCGATATAGTTATTTAAAAAAAATTTTTTTTGAACTGTCATTTATTTTGCTTATTTTATTTCTTTTGTAAGTTTGCTATACAATCTAACACCATCGTACAAAAGAATCTTATTACCACAGTTTAGGAAAGTTATTTTTTATAATATTATCATATGAGCTACGTTTATATTGGTGCCATAATGTATTCCTTTTATTTATTTCATTTATTATATATAGTTTTCGTTATCCAGTTCTGCCTTGGGTGTAAATATATTAGTTTTGATAACTTTACTTTTCATAAGACTTGTCATTATTCTCTCTTCTAAAAGGTGTTATAAATAGCTATTATAATCTATTATTACTTTTATTTGTTTTTATGATATAGTTAACATAAAAACGTATAGTTTATGGTAAAAATTTACCATTAAAACTAATAATGATCTTATATTTTTGTCTGTGTTTTTATTTTATCATACTAATTCAAAAACACATAACAGGCGAGTTTTTTTCTTGGTAGTTATTAGAAAGATGTTGCTGCCCACCTCCGGGTTTGTTTCCCTCTGTCGCATATTACGACACCCACGGGACGATGTATTTACTTGCACCGCCACTACATGGTAATACTAATCTAACATAATCAAATCAGATACATTTAATGTAGGACATAGCTTGCAAAATATCTTGTTAAATGTTTTTCCGTGATTTAGTACCTAATATATAATGAGGTAAAATAAGTGCCAACAAAGAAAGTAAAGATAATTGACCACTTCGCATTCAGTTTTTAAAAATCGATCATAACGCCGGACGTAGTGCTTTGACGTCTGGCGAAAACAACTGAGCGGAAGCTGTGCTGATTGCCGGTAAGAGCTGATTTGGAGGAAATTTCTTCCGGTTTCCAAATTTATAGTGCTTTACTCTTCCTTTAATATACTTGTAAATTTCCTTTTTATTTGATCCACAATAATAATATATTATGAGTAACGTAAATATAATGGTTATAATTTAGTGGTTGTCATAATTATATCTGTGTATAAAGGTACACTGTGCGTAAAATTATGTATTTATATACCTTTTATTATATATTTATGTCACTTTATATTATATCTTTACGTAATTTTGTTCTTTTTTAATCGTATCTAAATAGATGTTTTTAACGATATCTTATAATTAGACGAACACTATACTTTTAATAAAAATAGTTTCAGAATAAAGTAGCCAAGTCAGACCTTAGGCTACAAAATGTTATTATCCTAAGTTATAAGAAGAAATGATATTTTATGTTGTTATAAATAAATTTCAGGACTGACCATTGAACTTGGCACTCATTTGGATCTCACTTCTTTTGTCGTTGAAGTCAACAACCAATACATATATCATAATACTGAACTTGGCTCTCATTTCTCACATTTATGTTTTTAATGGGATATCATTACTTTTTGTACATAAATTATTAGTAGGTACCTACTTATTTATAAAAAAATTAATACCAAATGTTTTTTGTTAAACTACCGTATTTTCCTACGTTTACGGGGTATAATTGTCTTTTTTGTGTTATTTTCTATATTTTCTTGTACCTTTGGAATTTTTACGCGTTTTCTGTTTACAATTAATTTGGCCAAGTCGGAAGGTATAACGTGCTCAGACGGTTGTACTCTACAATAGAGCTCTCTTGTGACTTTATTTGACTTGGATCTAAACTGATAAGATGTACTCTCTCTGAGGTTTTAACTATGGAGAGTCCAATGCAAGGCTTCCGTCAACTAAATATAGAGGAGCCTATGTCGAGAAGAGCACTGTCAAGGCTAAGGCCTTGTGATTTGTGGATAGTAATAGCATATGCTAAGCAAATAGGGAATTGTTCATTGTGAATATATGCATTACTTAATATCTGAAACTTGGTCTTGACTCGTTCTAGTTCGTAAATTAAATTATGTTTAAATTTTATTGTAATTTTACGTGCGCTATTGCTGTTGTCGACATCCCAATATACCTTCTCGATTTTTCCAATGGATCCATTTTCCATTCCTCTTCTTTTTTTTTGGTCTCATATTTACAGTTAATTCATCATAACAAAATAGTAATATCCCTCTTAGCTGAACAAACCTAGCAGAATACCATCCTGATGATACACTTATATCTTAATATTATGCAAATAAACTGCAGCCTTTCATTCAGAAGCAGCTTCATAAGTTGTCCAACAAAGCATGCTTGCTCAATATTCTTTTTAGAGCAGTAAGCACCCCCGTTTGGAGCGCTAGTGTACATAATTAAATCATCCCAGTTACGGCATACATATTCTACTATAGTCTCAAGGAACCTATTTGTTTGTTGTATATAATAATATACTCAAACAAAGAATATGCAATCGAATGGCATAGGCAGCTTCTATCGGGAAGCATTGGAATAATTCGGTGTAAGTGTGTCACTCACCCGTAATTCTATTGTACGACTCATTGTACAATATACGTAATAAAAAGATAATTGTTTTAGACGATTACGTAACAAATTACCTGTTATCTATTGAATTCTCAAGAAAAACAATTTATAACCATACCAATAAGTTCTCATTCAGAATTAAGTATACATGCCTACTTATAACTATCATAGCTATACTTAAATTATTATTAATTTTTGATTAAAACTATTGCCTATACCATCTAGACACGCGGTACGTACTTATTAAAAGAATTTTAATAATAACTACAAATATATAAGTTTTTTTAAGAAAACCTATGAATTTCGTAGCATAATTGCAACCTTATAGGTCAGATATCGCGAGACAACCGGACAGCAAGACGGCGCTCGCGCTTATGAGCGCGGCTGACACTAGACACTCGCTCGGACACGTTCGCGTCAAGGTTTTATCGCACCGCTCCACCGCGCGCCATGTACAGAAATGCCTATTATTTAATTAATTACTTATAAGTAATGATCCGACACTATTGGTGTGCGCTAAATATTGAAACAATAATTAATACTAAATCCTAATTAATACCTAGTGCAATAAATACGAAAGTCGACTATACCCTCAGTTTAGTTATAAGTACTAAATCGGATATATTTGGAAAAAAAATTAAGGGTGGTATTCCACTTGCTATATATTTAAGACCGGCTATCATAAGTTTTGATTGCTGATTGCTGTTTCCTACATACATACATTATATAATTAATATACAATACAATATTACAATATAATAAAATACAATACAATAAATATTATTATACAATGTCGTCAAAAACTCTAATATTACAAATAAAAAATACGCATCAGCAAAATTAATCATAAAGAAATGGTTGGTCACCCTATCATATGAGGAAACAGAACAATTGATAAAAACTGACTTTTGCTAATAGATGGTATTTGTGAAATTTTTAGGTAAATACTATTGTTGTTTTAATTTTTTTTTCTTTTTAAATGTAAATAAATATATAGTTAATACTTTGTAGTTATATAAAACTTGGCCTGGTTGTTAAAGGTTTCTTTCTTTTTTTTTATGTTTTTAGATTTTGAGCATTATGCAGTTCTTTTATTGCTATTTTGTGTAGGTATATTAAGTAGGTATATTTTTGTCTGATAAGATGTATAAAATAATGCCTTGTGAACTTTGGTCTCAGGTTTCCTCGATACAGGCTTGCCTAGTGAGGAAACCAACAGATATTACCTTTTATACATATTTTTCTGTTAATAAAACATTTTTCATTTTCATTTTCAATAATATATTATACATACATTATATAATATAAATTATATAATTAATAAAGATTAGTGTTCCTAATAGAATCAATTAAGTGAAAAATTATACTAAAATGATAAAAATTTACCGGTTGCTGATTTATTCCTTTATATACACCTAATTACCTATCTACATGCCAAATTTGAATTTGGAACTGGGTTAGAGTTTTGATCTATAGGTCAGTCAGTGATAAAAATGACGATTTTTGAACGTTAATATTTAAATAACCGTTTGAGATGTGTTTATCAAATTTAATGCACGTATGTATCTCGCAATTAATAACATATGAGCCAAATTTGACACGTTTATGTAAAATTGTTCACGAGTTATGAGGAGGTCAAAAGCTACCGCGTTTCTAGATGTGTCTTTATTTCATGAAAAATCTTCATCATATTAAAGTAACAAGTGATATTTATATACAGAAGGATTTAGGGATTTTAGCTAAAAATTTAACGGAGAGAGTACATTAATCATTTATTCCCTGTGCAGCGGGCGGTTACTCTCGTCCTTCTCCCTGATAGCAATTTTCAGGCTTACGGACCGCTTTTTCCATGAAAAGGTTGTGTTTCATTTATTTCTAAGCTTTATGAATAGCACTTTAAGGGGTTTGCGGACCTCTAAGATTTTAACTCAAAGATTATGGGATCTAGCCTCCATTCTTCACTCAACTTTCTAAAATCAACTCTTAATCAAAGGTTCACCGCTCAGTTTCGATTGAAGAAATATATACTTCAAAGGCAATGGATACTGTTTCCTTTCTTAAACCAATTTTCACGTATTTATTGCCTTAAAATTAAATTTAAGCCGTAACTCTTAGTCACAGTGTTCAGATTTGCTTGTGGGCCTTTTTGCGGAAGGAACGGTTTTCTATAGAATAAAACAAAGTTGTGCACACATAAATCAAAATCCGGCGAAGAAATGTAATATTTAGATTATTATTACTTACATTTGTATACAAGACGTATTACGAACACTAACATATTCAATTCTACGTTGGAAGTTACAAAACGTTTATCTTCTAATTATTACGTAATTAGTCTTCGTTTAAAATTTGACTGGTACACAGAAAAATGAGGTAAGTATGTGGTACCTACCCAGATTAACTCCTAGGTAAATAAGGATCCCAAGGACATATTACAAAAATAATATTTTATTTACTTTATTTTATTTTATAAAAAATAGGTTAGTAACGTGCACTCAGTTGACCAGATGGTAGTAATAGGTTACTGTGGCCCATCAAGACCTGCATTAATCTCGATTAAGAATCAAAATGCGGGCTTTATCACACCTAAGGACTAAGATGGAGTTCCTCATATTTAGTAAAACTGGGTCTGCGGTTCTCGATAATCACCATACTAGACACAGCAGCATTAAGCTGCTATTTTACGTTGGTATTCTGTGAGACCGTGATCCTTCCCCGGTCGAGCCAACCCATTCGTTCTAAAACCATAATATAGCTGCATCATGGTTCTGCCGCTTACAAAAGTTAATGGAGAAGTGTTCACCATCGGCATCAGAGATCGTGATCCTCGGCGACTTTAACGCCCATCACGCCGATTGGCTTGGTTCCCGTTTAACCGATCATGCGGGGAGATCTGTTCATGATTTTGCCTTGGCATATGGTCTGCCACAAATGGTTACTTCACCTCCGCGGATTCCAGATGTGGAGGGTCATGCACCTTCCCTGTTGGAACTTCTGCTGACCTCTCACCCGTACGGATATCAGATTTCCGTCGACGCCCCTTTCTCTCACTCACGCTGAAATCGCAGTTGCATTCTGCAGGCTGGCGCCGTGTTTGGTAATATAGGTTAGCCGATTGGGATGAGATACGGTCTTTCTTTGCATCCTACCCTTGGGGGCGGGTTTGCTTCTCGCCGGACGATCCCAACGTCGTTGCGGATTCTGTCGCTGTTGCGGTACTTCAGGGAATGCAACTTTTAATTCCTTACTCTGTGGTGCCCATTGGAGGCAAATCTCGGCCATAGTTGGTCGCTCCTGTTAAATAGCATCATGTTATAAGCAGAACTGCTACCAAGCCTTGGCTTACGCATCAACGTCCCGGGATGTAAATACCACCACTCTAAAAAAGAAGTATAATTCCGCCTCTAGGTCCTTCAAAAGAGTCATTGCCAAGGCAAAGTCAGAGCACATAGGCAGAATTGGCGAGAAACTATTTCGCCTTCCTTCTAGAACCCGTGCATTCTGGTATCTCGCCAAGGCTGTTCAGGGGAATTTCTGTCAGCCATCTCTTCCTTCTCTGCACAGGGAGGACGAGTCATACCGCAAAGGAGAAAGCCGATCTTCTAGACTCTTTCTTTGCGTCCAACTCGACTCTCGATGACGGGGGGAGTACGCCGCCGACCATCCCGCGGTGTGAGTGCTCCATGCCGGAAGTGCAGTTTACACAGCGCTCGGTTCGCAAAGCAATCCTCTCCCTGGACATCCACAATTCGAGTGGGCCTGACGGAATCCCGCCAATCGTGCTGAGGACGTGTGCTTCAGAGTTGGCACCGGTTTTAACGCATCATTTTCGGTACTCCTACTTCCTAGGCGTAGTCCAAAAATCATGGAAGATGGCTTCGATCCACCCGATCCCTAAAAAAGGCGACGTCTCAGACCCGTCCAACTCCCGGCCTATCGACATTACCTCCTTGTTCTCCAAAACAATGGAGTCTATTGTTAACTCCCAGCTCATTAGGTACCTTGAGTATCACCAGCTGATCATAACCAGGTGATCATAGTGATCGCCAATACAGTTTTCGCCTAGTCCAGTTAACCCCCAGAAGACACACGTTTACGCGTTAACCGCTAAAAAGAACCGCTTTGTCATATCTCCCCAGTTTCAAGGCACTCTTCTTGTTGCGTCAGCCAGTATCGGATTCCTCGGCATCTACATATCGAGTGACGTGCAGTTTCGTGGTCACTTGGAAGAGAAGGCCAAATTGGCCTCTAAAAAGCTTGGCGTGCTAAACAGAGTGGGACAGTATTTCATGCCGGCACACCGCCTGCAACTTTACAAGTTGCAGGTTCAGCCGCACATGGAATACTGTTCCCATCTCTGGGCTGGGGCTCCCCGGTACCAGCTCCTTCCACTTGACCGCATCTAGCGCAGAGCGGCTCGAATCGTTGAAGACCGAGTGCTTTCAGATCGGCTCGATTTACTGCATTACTGGATGGAAGAGATGTTGCATTTCTTTGCATTTTCTTTTGCATATACCATTGGGAGTGCTCTGAGGAATATTTCGGATTAATCCCAGCCGCCAATTTCGTAAACGCACTACGCGGCAAACGTCCCGATGCCATCCATACCATCTGGATGCTTGGCGGTCCACCACTGCACGTTTCAAAAGGAGTTTTCTTCTGTGTACGACCTCTCTGTGGAATAGTTTACCACCGGTGACCTGGGAACCTTCAAGAAAAGAGCTTACTCCTTTCTAAAGGGCCGGCAATGCACCTGCAATTCCCCTGGTTTTGCGGTTGATTATGGGCAGCGGTAGTCACTTAACATCAGGTGAGCCACATGCTCGTTTGCCCCCTCTTCTAAAAAAAATTCATCCGTCGATTTTGTTGTCTATCTCGAATACGATTTGGAATTGCTTTTACCGTTAAACACGGCTACAGCGAAGTGGGGTATAAAATTATTTCAATCAATTTCTTAACCAAGATTTCGTTTCAAAGTAATGACTATTTAAAAATATTGATCAAAATAATAAAAAATTTATGAGAATTTTAATTGAATTTCAATTTCGTCTTCGTATATTCATAGATAGTTAAACTGGTAAGTTATCGATATAATAGTAGAACAAAAATTACTTTGTATATACTTTAATAAAAAATTTATAAAGTAAAATTTTTTTTAGTGTTTAGTCAATAGACGATAAAAATGGTATTTTTAGATATATTATTTAACTTCTGACCTCATAAAAGAAAGAAATTTTATGGTCTTCTGAGTAGTTTGCGCGAACCGTGTAATATGTGAAAGGCTTAGAAAAGCTAATAAACCACCTAATGATACGGCTAGTGGCTAACGCAATTAAACAAGTGGTAAACTTGAAAAATTTATACAACCGACTTCAGTATAAACAAAATGAGAACATAATCAATGTAGTTGACGTCAATTAATATGTATTAAAGAGAATAATTCAAAAACTATTGGTCAGATCTTGAACGAATTTATATACGACCACAAGAGAAGCAGCAGCTATCAAATAAAAAAATAAAGACACACAACAAGACACTTAAAAAATACAGTCGAAATGAGTACCTCCTCATTTCTTTTGAATTCGTTTAAAAATGTGTTTTGTATGATGAATGTAAAGAACCGCAGACCCCTGATACTGGAAATGAGGCATTCTATCTTATTCATCAGGAGTGACGGCGCATCTACAGATATTCTTAATGTGGATAAATATATTATGTGTCTACGGAACACAACGTCCACTCACCATCAAGTGGACTGTGCCGAACCTAATTATATTTAAAAATGCATTTATAAAAGAGGGAGCAACTCATCTGATGGTAAGTGTCAACCGCCAGCCATGAACAACTGCAACACCAGAGGAATGGCAAATACGTTGCCAGCCTTTTAAAAAAGTGTTAGCTCATTTTCGCATCTCCATTGGCTTCTAAAAGAAACACGACAAGCAGCCACAAATACACATACATACATATTATATGTGGCTGCTTGGTGACAGAAACAGATATGAAGATAGTACCAATGACGACGCCATCTTATCTCATTTTCTATTAGGCTTAAAGGAAAGAGAATATATTGATACTTTATTGTTAGTATTACAGCTAGATTAAAGATCGAATGCGGGAAATTTTATATTTTTTTAAATTTATATTATTAAATTAAAACTGTAGCGGGAATATCTCCTCGACTTCACCGAGTCAGTAATTCATTATTGGGGCGATGTATACGCTTTTACAACAAAATCCCAGTAAATATACAAAATTTGTTATATGTAAAGTTCAAAAATTTTATTAAACTAAGTTTGTATAAAAAGAGTTATTATAATATTAAGGAATTTATGGATGATAGTAACCCCTGGGAAGGGTGACAAGCTATTTCTAATTTGTGTTGTGTTGTTAATTGTAAACATGATTGTAAGCTATTATTTGAAAAAAAAAATAGTCCCGCTGGGTTTCTTGCTGGTTCTTCCCAGGACCGAGGTATTTTTTGCGAACCAGTGGTAAATGAAAAAATTGAATTTTAATAAGTATTGCTTATTATAATAGCTTATTATATAGAAACCTTTTTATTCAATGTAGATTACATTGAATAAAAAGGTTTCTGTTTCTGTTTCTGTTTCTGATCTTTATTACTCGGACTGGTAGGTCCATTCGTGTGCCAAGTCGATATATTGATAACGTCATAAAAAAGTACGCTTTAGAGGCACTGTAGGCGGACACAATAATTCTCGGGTTTGTAACTTTCATAGATACTCTTTGGTCTACGACTATTCTGCGCAGTTGCACTAAAGTAATATAATACAAAATGTCGGAACTTGCAAGCAACCATAATTTCTCATAATTATTTTAAGCCTAGAAAGTTAATTATAATAGAACCTATTTTGTAACGTTTTCCTTTAACTGTTGTCAATATTGGACAATAAAACGTTTGTCCTATTCTTTTGTGGCGTTTGTGGTTTTTTTTGTTCTACACGGCTACAAAACTTATTTTGAAAATTCTTCTACGATTTGTGTTCTTTTATTGCAAAAATTTTGTTTCAGCCATTTCTTTACGTGGTAGAGCAATGCTGCAGTTACATTACTAGTATAGTTGTATCACGAATGGGTCAGCTCAACAGGGGAAGGACCACGCTCTCACAGAATACCAGCGTAAAATAGTAGCTAAATGCTGCTGTGTTTCGTATGGTGAGTGTAAAGAACCGGATAACCTTTTTACTGAAAGAGGCATTCCATCTTAGTCCTCACGGGGGACAACGCATCTGCCTTTTAATTGGTAACCGAGAATAGATGCAGATCTGTGGGCCATAACTACCACTTACCATCAGGTGGACTATATGCTCATTTGTCAATATCCTATAAAAATACTAAAAATATCTCGCGGATCTATCAAGATTCAAATGGAAAATATTTAACAAATTAGTTGTATTAGCCCACCTTATAAAACAAACTCAACTTATGATCAATTTATATTAATTACTAATGGGAAATATTATACTTGGTGTTCTTTTCTTTTATTAACGCGTAGAAATATATATTTTTTAATTTTCCAGGAACGCAGATCTTTTCAAGAAATCTTCTTTCACCGTCAAGCACTTATTAAATAAAAGCAAATATTTTTGAAATCGTCTGAGATCTAATTCAAGTTGTTCGCGTGCGTAATACAAAATGAAAGGTAAGGACTCTTTTGCACGTGAAGTGACACGGTTCTTTAGTAAAAGAAAAATATTGTTGATACTATACCATTAAGTACCTCATTTTTTACTTTATTAAACTTTTCGAATTTTGTCGGCGTGTAGTAAATAAATAACCCTATTTCGTAATAATTTCTTATGTTTACGCGAACACATATTATACATTTTGAATATAGTTAGCTTAATGGGTTTTATCTCGTTTAATTTAACTTATTTTTAAGCACTAAGAAGTAAGAGACAGATGGACCTGAGCAGGAAAGGCGTCCTACTACCTAGTAAAAGAAGTCCTACCACTTAGTTAATTGTGTGAAAAACAAATAAAAATATATTGTTTGTTTCTTTTTCAATGCGCTTCTATTCCTATGTCATATTTTACTTTAGTATACCATTCAGCCCGATTATGATGAAACTTGAACGAGTTGATGTGCGTGCGTTTACGAATGTACTAGTCTAATATTTAAAAATGAACTTGTTTGTTCATTTTCTATTCGTTTCCATACAATTCATTAAATTATGATACATATTTGGTGAGTTGTAATGTGCGCGCTCACGGTATTTTGTGACAAAAAAGAGGCACTGCAACACAGGCCGAGCACAGCTTGCATATTATAAGCATAAGCGGCGGCAATGAAAACAAATCTTTCTTGCAATTAAAATGTTCCATGCTCGTTACAATTCAGAAGATGATATTATTGGAATTTCCCTAAATTACAATAAAATATAAAAAGATTGAATAATACAAAATCATTATAAAAATGTTTATGTAAACCCGAGTGCTATTTCGTCATGATTCGTCAGTTTTAGAGTGCATTTCGAAGGCGATTTTGGCAATGCTTTTACCGCGGATGGGGAAGACGACGATGAGATTGGATAAAATCCTCTGTCATGGAAGAACCCAGCAAGAAACTCAGTAGGATTTTTTAAGTAAATAATAATTATGATAGATTGTACAAACTATTTTGAAAATTTACATCAAACTGTATGCCAAATCTCAATAAAAAATTTTCTGCCAAATATCAGTCACATTTTTTTGACATCAAATTCTGCAAGTGTGTTGAACTGCTCTAAACAAATAAATACATAATTAAGGAATTATAAATTAATGCAGGTATATCGTTGATTTTCTGGTAAAAGTTTCACAAAATCTAATTGAGTTTTTAGTGTTAAGTTGTGAAGCTTTAAGATTTGTGCAGTTCTGTAAAATCTGCCATTAGGTAATAAAGTTAAAGAAAACTAATTTGACGTAGCAAAAGAAAAAGGATCAATCCAAAATCAGTTAGTTCCTTTTAGATAGGGACGGCTATATAAAACGTAACAATCAGAATTCAAATATTCATAAGTGGTCAGGAGTGCAAAAATTACTGTGGCCTGAAGCAATGGTACTTCCACCTTATTTTTTATAATATTATATATATTAAAATTTTATTTATTTATTTATATTTTATTTATTAATTTATTTATATATAATAAGTATAATCGTTCGAGTAAAAGAAAGATAGTCCAAATATAATTATTGCATACCACTTCAGCTTACTGCTACTGCTACTACCGTTGGAATGATTCAGTTATCCTGGTACAAGTGGTTTCTGGTGCAGTCGCAATATAAATTGTAATATAATGTTAATTATATGTACATAATATAATGAACCTTTTTTGAAAACATGTTTATTCAAAATAAAATGTCCATGTATATTATATTATAATATAAATATCCATGTATACATATTATATATAATATTATAAAAATATGGCGGAAGTACCATTGCTTCAGGCCACAGTAATTTTTTGTTTCCTGACCACTTATAAATATATGTATTCTGATTGTTACGTTTCATACAGCCGTCCCTATCTAAAAGGAACTGATTTTGGATTGAATCCTTTTTCTGTTGCTACGTTAAATTAGTAGTTTTTACTGGAAAGAGGCATTCCATCTTAGTCCTCACGGGGGACAACGCATCTGCCTTTTAATTCGTAACCGAGAATAGATGCAGATCTGTGGGCCATAACTAGCACTTACTATCAGGTGGAATATATGCTCATTTGTCACTCTCATCATCATCATCATTACAGCCCTTCACAAGTCCACTGCTGAACATAGGCCTCCCCCAAGTAATGCCACAAAGGACGGTCCTGAGCCATGACCTGCATATCTTACCAGGATGTCACTCCATCTAGTGGGGGGTCGCCCTACACTACGCCTACCGGTACGAGGCTGCCACTCGAGAACCTTTCTTACCCATCGGTTATCGGTTCTTCGAACTATATGGCCGGCCCATTGCCAATTCAGCTTACTAATCCGTTGGGCTATGTCGGTCACTATGGTTTTACTGTGGATATCCTCATTTCTGAGTCCATCACGCAGAGAAACTCCGAGCATAGCCCTCTCCATAGCTCGCTGAGTGACCTTAAGCGTCCTCATACGGCCAGCAGTGCAGGACCACGTCTCAGATCCGTAAGTCATCACCGGCAACACGCACTGGTTGTACAATCTAGTTTTCAGTGATAGAGGTATACCTGACGAGAAGATGTGTCGTAATTTCCCGAACGCTGCCCAGCCGAGTTGAATCCGTCGATTGACATCTCGGTCGAAGTTGGACTTATCTAGTTGAACTATTTGTCCCAGGTAAACGTACTCGTCAACAACTACCCAAACACCCGAAAAAACCCCCCAAAAGGGGCTGGAAGAAAGTCGTTGAGTCTGCGTGCGAGACGATTCGTAATAACTCTCGAGCACGGAGACGCGGCTCATAAGGGAAATCGGTCTGTAGTTCTTCAAGAGAGCTTTGTCTCCTTTCTTAAAGAACAAGACCACCGCCCTTCTGCCCTACGCCTGCGGAGTAGTGCCACCATGGTGGATGGAATAGAAGAGCTTCTGAAGGACTTCAAGTACCGGTGTTGCATCTGCTTTCAGAAGCTCCGCTGTAATTCCATTCCTGGGGCCCTACCGTTTTTAAGTTGCTGGAGAGACATTCTAATTTCGCTCAGACTGACGTCCGGGATGTCATCGGGATAGTGTCGGATAAGACTTGATCTTGGTTCGTTACTCACACTTGCGTGTGGCTCCAACGATGATGTGTACAGCTGCCCATAGAACCTCTCAATCTCACTCAAAATCTCAGATGTCCCGAAAACGATGCTGACAAACTCAGTCTTCAGCTTTGACAGTTGGCTCTTTCTGGCAGACAGATCTCTGGCAAAGACTTTGTACCCCTGTTTCTGCTCGATCGTTTCTTTAATACGAGCAGTATTAAAGTTGCGTAAGTCTCGCTGCATGCACTTTGAGATCTGTCTGTTCAGTTACCTGTATGCTGTCAAATCTGATGATGACGATTGCAGCCTCATCTCCCGTCTAACAGCCATGAGATTAAGAGTGTGATCGGAGAGTTTTTGTGTTCTTCTGCGGCGGGTCTTGGAGAACTTAGCTCCGACCGTATGGACAGTTTCCACGAGCTTGTCATTCATATCGTCCACTGCATTGCAATCTTCTAGGCACTGAAAGCGATTACGTAACTCGAGCCGAAAGGTTTCGGGATTCTGGATTAGAGCACGAGGGGGGCGGAGCGTTGACTTCATTATACGAGACCTCTCCAACTTAACGTTTAGGTTCAGTGTGCCTCTAACCATTCGGTGATCGCTGCCAATTTTCACCCTTGCGATCACTGAGACATCACTGAACAGTTGGCGTCTGGTCTTCATAATGAACTCAATCTCGTTTTTTGTTGAACCGTCGCGGCTTGACCAGGTCCACTTTCTGTGGGGCCGCTCCTGGAAGAAAGAGTTCATCATAAAATGTCCCTCTTTCTCCATGAAATCGGTCAGCTGCTGGCCCCTTGGATTCCGTTGCCCTATCCCAAATTTCCCTACCTTCAGCTCATCGTTCTTTCTTGTGCCCAGTTTTGCGTTGAAGTCTCCAATTAACACCGTATAGTAAGTTTTGGAGGAATGCATGGCTTTGGAAATATCCACATACATTTCCTTCACCTCCTCATCGGGATGTTTCGACGTAGGCGCGTAAATCTGCATGAACTTCAGGGAATACCGTTTATGTTATACTGAGTATAAAGTACGCAACCCTCGTCGATACACTCCTAATCTTTAAAACGTTGTTAACAAGAAACTTATGGACGATAAATCCAACACCTCCTTGGGACAGATGGTCGCCCTCCCGGTGATAGAACAAGGTACCGGATTAGAGAATCACCGTGTCCTCCCCCTCTCTTCGGACCTCGAATAATCTTATAATATTCCTGCGCAACTTGTCTATCTCTTCTTTCAGCTCCAGGATCTTCTCGTCAGTCCTCAGGGTGCGTGTGTTAAATTTCGCCAGGTCGAGTCGTCGTAGGTGGCAACCGAACCTCCACCGGAGATTCTTAGCACCCCCTACCCCGCCGTTACCATGCTCGCCACCGTAGCCAGGAATAGCGGGGCCGCCGGGGACTGGGGGTCGTCTATTTGTTTAATTCTTCGTGGGAGATATATTGCCATAGTAGCCGCGCTTGGCGAGAGGGTTGGCAACCGCAGTTTTTTTTTGCCGTTATCGCGATGATGCTGCTGCCCATCTCCTGCCTGTTTCCCTCTGTCGCTTTTTCGAAACCCACAGGAAGATATGGGGAAGTGAATATTCTTAACCGCCACTACACGCCGTCATTTGTCACTCTATCCTATCAAAAAAAAAATACTAAAAATATCTCGCGTATCTATCAAGATTTAAATGGAAAATATTTAACAAATTAGTTGTATTAGCCAACCTTATAAAACAAACTGAGTAAAAAAAAAATATTACTGATACTATCCCATTAAGTATACCTCATTTTTTACTTTATTAACCCTTTCGTATTTTGTCGGCGTGTAGTAAATATATAACCCTATTTCGTTATAATTTCTTATGTTTACGCGAACACATATTATACATTTTGAATACTTAAATTATTTACTCTCTAGATAACGCATCACGCAATGAGCGATGCAACAAAAACAGGCCAGTTTTTACAAGCGTGTGTGCGTGAAGCACGCACACACGCTTAGCGGTTGCTATGGTGACGGAATAAATAACTATGACTTACACCAGCGTCATTTGTATCTGGGAGATACCAGCTAATGAATGTAACCCGATAAAATGGGGAAAAACTGTAAAATTGTCATTTTAATAAGATCATAAATTATAATATTTTAATATGGTGCTTTCAATTGTGTGTTTACTTGTCTGTTGAGTTAGAATCTAATTTTCTTTGTAAAGAAAAATATAATCAAATAAAAATCAATTACGCATTTACAAAATATGTTTTATTATTTAATATATGGTATCGACTTATAAAAATACTAGAGGTTGGCCGGCGGCTTCGCCTGCATCATAGTTAAATAATTTATCCCGCAGGTACCCTTACCGTAAAATTTTATCCCATAGCGTTTCTACAGTTTAGTAGATCCTTTTAAGAAGAATTATTCCGTCCTGCATTGTTGTGCCAGCAAGAGCTGATATATGGGTGTCCCATTGAAGCTTTTCATCTAAGGTCACCCCGAGGAACACAGTAGTCTCTTCTATTTTCAACTTATCATTATTTACAATTAAATGTTTGTAATTACTAATTTAATGGCCCTCTCTTTGAATTAGTTTTTTAAATAATTTGCGTTTTGAGGTTGCATCACTTTTTACATTATCTAATTTAGCTATATGATAGCAGCGTATGGTCAAATATTTTTCGGCGACCAGTCTTATTAGGTTCACTTGGTGAAGAGAACCACACGCATGTTCAGTTTTTGAAATGTACCCACATACACATACATACACGCAACATGATTTATTTCCTCCTTTTGATGAAGTCGGTAAAAATGAACATACATCAGCTCTTAAGACAACTATATGGGGAAATTCACAATCCAAGACTGGCAACACCAAAAAATGACGCGTTGATTTTGTAAATATAATTATCAATTTATTAGTTTTGTTTTCGTAAATTACTATTAGTTTTGAGTTACTTACCGATGGTAGGAGATTTTGTTAATTGTTTGTAAACGTCCTTTGTAATTTCTGCAGATTTTGATCGCGCAACTTGTCATTTTTACCAAAATAATTTACCTCAAAACAATGAGCCGTGCATGCGTATCTCTTGGCGTTACAATTGTCAATGAGGAGTGGGGATTGCTTTAGAGGCTAACAGTTAGCTGATATTTTTTTCGACGCTTTTGAGCCGCCGTTACTCTATCTAGAGAGTAAATAATCTAAGTTTGAATATAGTTAGCTTAATGGGTTTTATCTCGTTTAACTTAACTTATTTTTAAGTAATAATAAATAAGAGATAGATGAACCTGAGCAGGAAAGGCGTCCTACTACCTAGTAAAAGAAGTCCTACCACTTAGTTAATTGTGTGAAGAACAAATAAAAATATATTGTTTGTTTCTTTTTCAATGCGCTTCTATTCCTATATCATATTTTACTATAGTATACCATTCGCCCGTTTATGATGAAATTTGAACGAGTTGATGTGCCTGCGTTCACGAATGTACTAGTCTAATATTTAAAAATGAACGTGTTTGTTCATTTTCTATGCATTTCCATACAATTCATTAAATTATGATACATATTTGGTGAGTTGTAATGAGCGCGCTCACGGTATTTTGTGACAAAAAAGAAGCACTGCAACACAGGCCGAGCACAGCTTGCATATTATAAGCATAAGCGGTCTTGTGCACACAATCATTCCTTCCATAGGTGTCGTAAGAGGTGAATGTGTAAAATAATTAAAAATTTCGATAAACGTACAATAGCAATACGACGAGATACAATCATCTCATTTATTCTAATCTAATACCGTGATGTTAAACATGCGATACGCCAGGAGCGGTGGTGAAAACAAATCTTTCTTGCAATTAA
The DNA here is from genome assembly GCA_907164705.1 of Parnassius apollo. NCBI lineage: Eukaryota > Metazoa > Arthropoda > Insecta > Lepidoptera > Papilionidae > Parnassius > Parnassius apollo. The sequence goes on from CAJQZP010000008.1 coordinate 9,648,507, forward strand.
AGATTTCCATGCTCGTGACGATTCAGAAGATGATATTATTGGAAATTCCCTAAATTACAATAAAATATAAAAAGATTGTATAATACAAAATCATTATAAAAATGTTTATGTAAGTCTGAGTGCCATCTCGTCATGATTCGTCAATTTTACAGTGCATCTCGAATGCTATTTTGGAAATTTACATCAAACTGTATGCCAAATCTCAATAAAAGTTTTCTGCCAAATATCAGTCACATTTTGTTGAAGCGCCTGTCAAATTATATTAGCAGTTCTAATGCCAATATTAGTTCGTAAGCCGTGTAGGTTTTATATATATAGTATAGCCGTTATGTTTTTAAAACAAAATACAGTTGTATCTGTCGTCGTTTGTAAAAAATTAGGAATAAAAGGGTCGATTGAGCAAATTACTGCATTTTATTATTAAAAGGAGATCATATTCCTATTCATGGTCCTAAATCGAAAACCGGATTTGAAAAAAACGTAATTGGACAAGATATTATTTAGTGGAATACGCTTGGGAAGTCTTAAATATTCATTGTGGAAATACCACCGAGGGAGTGAAGATATTCAACCAAGAAATCTGGAGTCTCAGCCCCTTAGATATTGGACTATTATTTAATTTATTTAACCCAGCACTCATTATCAGGTAGTATTTTGTGTAAATCGACTGCTAATTTATCAGGTTAGTACCAACCAAATTACTTTCAAAATAATTACGTATAACTTAAAGTATTTAATCAGCTCAAATTCATTTAATATTGTTTTATATAGTTTCTAATAACCGTCAAATCATAATTAAATTAAATTATAAAGCTTAGTTAAATTATATTGACGATATTATAATTTTTTATATTAGTTTTATAATTAGTTTTCATTTCTTTATAACTGTAAACAAAATTGTATAAAACTACTTATGAATTATATTTTATAAAATATAAACTTCTTGTTTGTATAATTTATCAGGCATTTGCACTAGTCTCCCAATCCCAGTCAACATGCCAGAAGATAAGGAGCAAATTAGGAAACGAGCTAGCTACAAGGGAGAAATAACTGCTTTTTCAAATTATTTAAATTCACTGAAGGTATCTTCATTGAGTTGCAATTACGTATTGGTAGGATTGAGTCAATGTATGAACGATATGATAAGGTACAATTATCCATCGATTGTAATACTGATAACATAGACGCCCAGATATCAGAACGAACTGAGTTTGAATCCCTTTATTTTAAATCGATTTCTCTTGCAAAAAGAATCTTAGCAGATTGCATTAAGTCAGATGACGCAAACAGTGACGGTGGCTCTGATTCCGGCAATCATAAATTTGTTAAACTACCCACTATTCAACTAACTAAATTTAATGGTTCTTATGATAATTGTTTAGAATTTCATGACATGTTTATGAGCCTCATACATTCAAATGACGAGATAGATGACATAAATAAGTTTCACTATCTGAGAGCGTCGTTGGAAGGGTCCGCTGCTGTGGTAATACAGTCAATCGAATTCTCGGCAGCTAATTACACCGTCGCATGGACTATATTATGTGATAGAGATGATAATAAAAGACTACTAATTCAAAATCATGTGACAGCCTTATTCAATATAGCACCAATTAATTAAGAATTTTCTGTCAACTTAAAACGTCTCATTGATCAAATAAATAAAAATTTACGTGCATTAGAATCCCTCGGTGAGCCAACTAAACATTGGGACACACTTCTCATTCATATTATTACTCAAAAATTAGATGCTAAGACATCGTGAATGGGAAGAGTCTAAAGGTCGTTTGGAGAAAGATACACCTATTACGTTCAATATATTTTTGATGTTTTTAAAAAATCGAGCCGATTTAATCGAGACACTAGAAATGTCTCATTCTGCTGCTACTAACCGTTTAAATTTTTCTATAAAATATGCTCCAAAAGTTAAGGCAATGCTTTCAGTTCGGGATACCGGTAATAAAAACGGTTCGGCTTTTTCCGCCAAACTGTGCCCTAAATGTAAGGGTGACCATAAGTTAAGCAGTTGTCCTCAGTTTCCTGGATTAAGTAACGATGCGCGTCTACAGTTACTGCCAGACTATAAAGTATGTTTCAATTGTCTTAATTCAGGACATTATGCAAATCACTGCAAAAAGCCAGGATGCAAAATATGCCACCGAAAGCATAACACTCTCGTGCACGTCGCAGATTACCAGTCAAAACCAATTACAGATATTAATACATCTAACACGAGTAGTGGTAATAATAAGCCTGTTATGCAAGGTCATTTCGAACAAACAAACACTTCGACGGGCTTACAGTCGTCATCCAATTCTAACGCACATTTGTCATTGTCCGCAAAGGTAAGCACTGCATCGTATAGTGAACGAGGCGACGTATTGTTATCGACGGCATTAATTAAAGTTATAGGTAAGAATGATTGTCCATATATTACTCGTGCTATTCTTGGTAGTGGCAGTAACGCTTGTTTAATAACTGAAGAGTTATATCAAAGGCTAGGTTTGCCCGCTCTAAATGTAAATCAGTCGGTAGTCGGTATTAATAATGCTTCGGCACACATCAAGAAGATTTGTAAGGTATCGATAAAATCATTCAATGATAACATCTCTAGTAATCTTCATTGTTTTGTCCTACCATCAATAACCGAAAATGTACCTACTAAATATGTTAATTTGTCAAACTTAAAAAGTCCATCTAATATTTCTCTGGCAGATCCTAATTTTCACTCACCTGCTCCCGTTGGCATGCTTATAGGTGCTGACGTCTTTTGGGACTTAATAGGAATGCGGAGATTAAAATTAGGGGACGGTCAGCCGATTCTTTGTGAAACTAGCTTAGGATGGTTAGTATCAGGTCCGATTGATTATAGATATGTAAAGAAGGGGGTCAACTCTATTAAATGTAATTTTACAAGAATCTTTCAAGATGAGGCTAGTAAAGATTTAGATGAAGATATACAAAAACAGTTAGTACGCTTCTGGCACCTCGATGAGGTAAGCCCTGCGCCTCATTATTCAAATGAAGAAAAATTATGCGAAGAACACTTTTTAAAAAACACCACGCGACTGGCAAATGGTCGATTTTGCGTGAGGATACCCTTAAAACATAATCCTGACGTATTAGGTGATTCTTGACTACGAGCTAAGAAGTGTTTACTATCGCTAGAGCGCAGGTTAGCAGGTCAGTCTCAGCTCTATGAAATGTATAAAGAATTTATGTCAGAGTATGAAAGTCTAGGTCATATGGAGAAATGTGAGAATGATAATTTACCACGTAAGATGCATTTTATACCACATCACGGTGTGCTGCGGGAAAGTAGTACTACTACTAAATTAAGAGTCGTTTTCAATGCTAGCAGTCTGACTTCTTCTGGTGTTTCATTGAATAATATACAGATGGTAGGTCCCGTGGTACAGGACGACCTTTTGTCCATTCTTTTACGCTTTCGGCTACACAAATACGTTCTCACAGCTGATGTTGAGAAAATGTACCGGCAAATAGTCATTCATCCCGATGATCGCTATTTGCAACAAATTGTCTGGCGTCATAACCCTTCAGAACAGCTTCAAGCTTATCAACTTAACACCGTGACTTACGGCACCTCTAGTGCTCTCTTTTTGGCAACTAGGTGCCTCCAACAATTAGGTTTAGAGTGTACCGATGACAAGGTTGCTCAAGTGATCATTCACGATTTTTACGTTGATGACTTGCTAACGGGAGGGGATGATATTAACGAGGTTACAGATTTGCGCCGTAAAGTGACTTCCACACTTGCATCAGCTCATATGGTTTTGCGAAAGTGGAAGTCGAATGAATCTCAACTGGTTAGTGAAAATGATATTTCTTCGCTTGATTTAAATATTGGTGGCTTTGAACCGACTAAAACTTTAGGCCTTGGTTGGCAATCACATACCGACCAACTTTGTTTCCCTATAGGAGGGCTATTCGCAGGTAAAACAAAGCGTGATATGTTATCTGTAATTTCACAGATTTTTGATCCACTAGGAAACTGGGGAAATACGACAATGCGGTTCTTTTTAACGGTTAACGCGCAAACGTGTGTCTTCTGGGGTTAAACTGGACTAAATTTAGTCACCCCCAATCCGATACTCTGTTCAGCAAAGACTCGATTTCAGACACAAGTTTGTTCCGGCACTCGGAGACGTTTTCCCGATAAATATTGGTACGGTCGGTGTAAAGAGCATCATCCCTAATGCGATTTTGGAAATGCTTTTACCGCGGAATTGGAGAGGTACCAGACTGCAGCGCAGAAACGATTTTCGATCAATTTTGTCGTGAAAATGCTGCTGTTAATCAAGTGTCTCCTAGGAGACACCTAGAAATCTAATGTTCTGATAAATAAAAACTAATAAGTACATATTTTTATGTTGAAGGTTTTGGTAACTCAAGACATAAATGACTTGTTTCACAAATTTTCTTCTTTTAAACATCAGAGAGTAAAGTTGATTTTTTTTTCATTCAAAGCAACCAACCGCTAACTAAATAAAACGATGTGTCTTACCTGGATTGAAGAGCGCCTCCCGCCTTCCCTCAATTGTTTCATTATTGTTTTATTGTCATAGCGAGTGCACGTTGATTACATCATTCGTCAAATATCATCTATATTGGTGAGTTTAATCATTTTTTTATTATTTCGAAATTCAGCCGCCATTACCTTTTTTGACTTCATACTTGTTTTTGTTAATTGCAGATCATGGCCAACGCTGAGGAACACAATGATTCTAATCCCATCATAATCCGTATTATTATGCACAGGATGTGGATAAATTTACACTAAATTATTACAACCGAAAGGAGCAGCTTCACGATTTACCACCAAATAGAATAGCTATTAATGAAGAGCGGCCATCGAAATCAAAGAAATATTACAGGAAGAGAAACCGTTCTCAAGAATTATCATCATTATCATACATTATCCACCGAGATAAAGATAAACGAGGTCATTACATGAGCATTTGCGAACTTAAGGAGCAAGAAGAAAATGTCATCCACGATCTTAGTGCTAATATTATAAGTTTTTAATATGTTGTGGATTCAATGTATGATGAAGTGTAAGTAATTTAAGTAATGTAGCTTGTAAAATATAATAAAAGTTATACATTGAATTTTATTGTTGTTTTATTATGTATCATTATTATTCAATTGCGTAGAGGAAAAAGAAAAGACATTTATTGTTACCACGAATGTATTTACTAAAACTAAATATTTATTTATTTTAAATTAATATAAAGTTATAAACATGATAATACATGTAACTTAAGCTATACATTTATCTCTTACTTACAGTACATATTAGTACAGTATTTTATACAGTACATAGTAGTAGAATTACATAGTTTTACATTCAAATTTATTAAAATATAGTTTTATAGTGTCCCCACTGTAACGTATTGTAGCCATCTGCCATAATTTGTCTCTTGTCATCATCTCTATTAGGTACAAGTTTATCAACTTTTTGAGTAAATATTTGATGATTCCTTGATCTAATCATACACATACTCTTCTAAAGTTTTCATTAGACCCTAACGCTCGTTTATATTTTTCAATATTAAGATTTTTAGTAACAGATTTTTAATACCCTTAGCTTTCCTTATTGAGGTTGTTTTAGAATCAATACAATATAATTTCGCTCTTAATCCAACAAATTCAGTTATTATATCACCACCCATTTCGTCTTTGAAAAACCCTGGAAGTTTACAATTTACTTTGGGCATATCATACTGATCGTTTTTGAAATTACTTGTATCAAAATATTTTATATTTTTTTTTCATGTCTTCATAAAAATCATTTGTATTTATTAAATACAGCAGACTATCAGTATCAGTATAACAGAGTTGTAGCGAATTTTTATACATGCGTTTCATTATAGAGTAATGAAAATGATATAAATGACTCTTAGCTAAATCCAGAATTGAAAACCCAATGTAAATTGGGCGATCAAGATAACTTTTGTTAGTTCTAACTGGATTGCTACTAACGAATTGGAAATTATTGACAAATTTTTAAAATTAGGAGCACTGACATAGTTTTCAGCTCCACATAGTTTATTAGTCTTATTGGATGTATCATTCCATACATTAACCAATTTTACATCGACTTGTTTTTGTTTATTCTCTATTGTCTTTCCAAAAATAGAATTGTATTGTTTTTTTAAAAAATCTCTTTCTAAGTTGAAGCAGCGTTTTGTCTAAGTGTTGTATTTAATAAAATATATGGTGCTTAAAATGCATTTTGACTAAATGACAATATCCTATAAACTTTGAGCAAAATGAGTCCATGACGTAAACATTCTTTTAAATGCTGATAATGAATAACATATTTACATTTATCGTACAAACTAGCTATTAATTTTTTATGTTTGCTTCCTGGCGGAGCAAACTTTTCTGCTGCAAATGGTTAATCTGAATGATCATCATGATTTTCAATTGGATAGTGCAAATTTACTTCAAAAATATACCCAATATCACTGTCATCAGGAACACTCATTATATCAAATTGATTAATTTCTTTTTCACTTAGATTTATAGTTCCCCGTTGGTAACTTTTGCATCATAGCAAAACTATATAAATTTACACAATCAAGATAAACTAAAAAATTGTTTTTATCCTTGCTGTCATAATAGGACATGTATTTATTGTTTTTGCATATCTTAGAGAACATTGAGCAAGACCACCACGAATTCCTTTCTCTAAAAATTGGTACATTTCAATATCTGAAAGTAAATATAATTGTATGTTCGTATGAAACATCATAGCATCCCAACTTGATGATAGAATTTTCAAAAACATCACACAACAGTAATACGTCACATTTTAAATATAAATCGGTGTATTCACCTAAGTTACGGATTTTAAAATCATACCATACCTTCAATGCATGACTGTAATCTTCATCTGAAACAGATTGTGATGTAAGGTGATTGAAAAATTTCGATTGCTCTGGTAATTGATTTTCTTCATACCGATCACACGAATCTATATAGTCATAACAGTAGATACCTTTCTTTCGAACAAAATTAAATAAATGTTTATCTTCAAAAAACTTACGTAAATTTTTAAAATCTTTCGCTTCCATCCTTTTCACTAAATTATCTAAGGTCGAGCTCAAAAAGTTGAAAGAGTCAATAAATTTCAACTGAACTGAGTTCTTATTATTATTATGATTTTGGAATAAACTTAGTAAATGAAATAAATTGTTCTTTATTTCTGGGTATTCGATTTATACGACCACAAATGGCTGAAAGTTCCTTTATAAATAAATGGCAATCATAACCAGAAATGTTGTAAAATATTATAGGTATGAATAAGCATGTTTTAGCTTTTAAATTACATTAGTTACGAGCAGGTCCTCTGTATTTTCCAGTAAAGTGATCATGATCTGCATCTATGATATCTGAATTACTAAATATTTTTTTACACAAATGACATTCCTTTATATTATTCAAACAGTCTCGCCCCGTTTCACCGATTGCCAGAGGTGTATTATTTGAAAGTAATTTATATAACCGTTTAACATCTTTACTAATTGATTCAATAATTTTTTTTTGCACACTCTGACCCTCGATAGGAAACTAATTTATTGAGTTCGGGCTTAGAATCACAAAATATATAATATGCAAAACAACTAGCCTCATGGATTTGAATATTTTCCACATACGTTGTTTTGTTTTTTTCTGAATACTCATGTAATTAACTCTCAAAGTCGCCATATATTACAATAGGAATTCTTTGAGTCTTTTCATAGTTTGAAAAATAAAGTTTAGTATTTTCTTCCAGTAAAATGGTTTGGATCCTCGCACAATATTGATTTACAAGTTTTTCTGCAGTGTTAAAATATAAAAAACATTCTTCACATAAATGTATTTAGATTCATGCTTAGTTAATTGCTTGTGTACGAGTTTATCAAACCTTTTTATGAAACAAAAATGATATTTATTATTTTTATTTAAGTAAAGTAAGTTAATACGCTTTATCTTTCTTTTTAAAGTTTTATACAGCGGCCCGGTCACATAATTTTTTTATCTAAACCGTATATATCAACGCTCACATTAGGATTCATTTCCTTGAATAATTTAATATCATTAAAACTTGGAGGAAATAACATATTATCTGTTATTAAAACTTCTGAGTAATGACGGTAGGAATTCACTCTATTAGGATTACTTGTAGTTGGATACACATGAGCTAAAATACTCCAAAGAAAGCGGTTTTTATCATTGTTTTTTTTTTTTTAATTTAGACATGATTTTGTATTACGTATTTTTTCAGGTAATGGTATATACGAATCAAATATTAACGGATTATATTTTATAATATTTAATTCTAAGTGTCTTATTGCCTCAATAGTCCAACCTGATATGAAAAGCTCGAATTCTGAACACTTGTTCGTTATTTTTTCTGCAAAAGTGTTGTAAACAGACGATAGATCAATGTTTTGGTATATAATTTCATATTTAGTATTAAAAGATTTAATAGATGATTCATTATTCTTGGGTAAATTATATGTAACAAACAGTTCAAAAATTAATATTTAGTGCTGTATGTTTCTTCAACATTTGTTTAATTAGTTGAAGAGATGTGTGTGAAATATCAGATAAGAAAATTTCAGGTGAAATAGTTAATTTTTTGCTGCTCGCACATAATAAGTTATAGATTATAAATTATAGATAATTAAATGTAAAATTCCGTATAAAATACTAATGTAGCTATACATATAAATCACTGGTAGAGTCAAAAGTAGCATATGGTTTGTCTAGCTGTGGCACAACGTACATATCACATTTAGAACGTATTTATCTACTAAAGTTACGTATTTTAAAAACTATAGACCCGGATAGTATTAAAAATCAATATATAGAATCAGATTACCATAACCTTTATAGTCATGGCAAATTTATACCTATACACGAAAACGTAAAGTTTCCTTTTTATAGAAGAATTTTTCCATGAACAGTTAAAAAATGTCCATACTCGCAACTCGGGATAACCTAAACTAGCCTTACCTAAATACAATAATTTATATGGCAACGGTACCTTAGAATATGTGATCTCTAACCTAATTAACCAGCTACCAGTATCTGTAAAATCAGAACTGAATCAAAAAAATATTAAATTAAAATTAAAAACTACTTTATGGAATGCATTACTACTAATTTAAATTATACATAATATGTTTTAATAATAAATACTACTATAACGCCCTAAAACAAGCGTCCTGTAAAATATATAGGATCCATGCGTGATGCATTTGCAATAGAAGGTCACGCAATTAACTAATAAATACTAAGTGTATTTTTTTTTTCTTACTACACCTTCATATTTGTTATTGTCGGTGATACCGGTATACGGTAAAGTTTCTATAAACGTATGAGTGTACCGTAAAGTAATGTGTAATTAATGAATGTAATAATATATTAAAAAATAAAATAAATAAAGCTATGCAGGTCTAGGAAAAGAGACCACTATCACTGCGACCTAAAAGATCTATTATGATCGCTGCTATGTCTATAGTTCACTGCACGGCCCTATGTCTTCAATGAATAGAAGTAGTTGCTTAGCCGTGAGCAATTTCACTTCTTCTGGGCGGAGTAGATACGGAGTAGGCTGTAGTACATTACGTTGCTCTCTTATCAATAGTTTCAGCAGCGTACGCGATATAAGGATTCTCTTAGTATATTTTTCACATAAACGAAGTTTTTATACGGATCCCTAACTTTTTTGAGAATATTTTCATCAGGGATAATGGACGATTCCAATGGTGAAAGATTTTTTCAAATTGGTCAAGTAGTTTTGAAGCCTATTCAATTCAAACAAACAAATTTTTCCTCGTTATAATATTAGTGTAGATGTAGGTGAGTCCCTCATGAGACGAACATATTAATATACCACATATTTGCTACTAAATATTTTGTATTTATATATTTCTTATTATAATACACATCTAAAAATATCAGTTTATTTCCATCATTCTTGGATGGTATTTTTATTTTGTATATTTTATTTAGTTCTGTGAACCGATAGCTGATGGGGAAGAAAAGTTCTAGAGTGGCAGCCGCGTATCATAAAGTGGAGTTTAGGATTATATGGAGCGATGACAATGCTTCCTGCATATTGAAGGATGGAGATTGCTCAGGACTAATAATAATAATAATAACAATAAATTTTATTTTATTAACTCTTCAATCCCCATAAAAATCCCATGCAGTTGCATGCGCCCGGCAAATCCCGCACGCGACCGCACCGACCCACATCACTTAAAACCATTAAAACTTATATATAGAGACTACTTTTTTATGAAAAAAATTTGGCATTTTGAAATATATACAACTACAGATTTTTCCATTATTCTGGACAAAAGAGCTTGTTCAATATATTAAGTTTCTTACTAACTTATATATATATATATATATATATATATATATATATATATATATATATATATATATATATATATATTAGTTAGTAAGAAACGTTTATATATATATATATATATATATATAGCCTTCTTTATTTCCATAATGAATGACTTAAAAAGAACAATAGTATCTTAAGATTACGATTACATAATTATGCATACATATAACAAAATAATACAATTCATAATTATCAGAATTAATAATTTACAATCGAATAATTTTTAAATTTTATATAAATTTCAAAATATTAAATAAAATAAATTTTCAAATCAGTTTACGTACAAAATTCATAACATAATTCATTACGGACCCCTCAACGGGTGAAGGCCTCCTCCATTTTTTTCCACGTCTGTCTGTCAATTTTCACCGGCTTTTCTTATTATTTCGTCAACCCATTTTTCTCTCGGTCTACCTCTGTTCCTTTTGTTTGGTGGTCCTCGCCAGTTAGTTACTCTCTGTGTCCATTTTTCTTTGGCCATACGCGCAATATGACCCACCCATTTCCATGTTTGTTTTTGGGAATGTTCCAAAGCATCTCTTATTTTTGTTGTATTTCTTACGTCTGTGTTTCTTTTTCTGTGTTTTCTTTGTATATTTAGTATACTCCTTTCCATTGCTCTTTGACATACTTGTATTTTGTTTTTAGTCTTATTATCGTATATCCATGTTTGGCAGCCATACGTAAGGCAGGGTAGTAAACATGTATCCATTATTTTTTTCTTCAGTTTTATAGGGAGTTTTGATTTTAGGGTTTCTTATCTCCAAATTTATTCCAGGTTATGTTAACTCGTCTTTTAACCTCATCTTCGTGTCTTGTCTTAGAGAAAGATACTTGTTGTCCCAGGTAAACATAGCTTTGAACGCATTCTAGTATATTGTTATTGACCCTTATTGGTATAATATGGTGGTTCGTCATGCCTTTAGTCTTGTATTATTCTAAGCCAATCGTATTGCTTACATCATTTAGTTCATTAATCATTTTCTGTAATTGAGATGCTATTTCGGAAAAGAGTATGATGTCATCCGCAAATCGAAGATTACTGAGGAGTTTGCTATTTATATTTATTCCTGTCTTTTCCCAGTTCAGAGTTTTCATTATATTTTGTAGCACAGTTATAAAAATTCTAGGTGACAGGGGGTCACCCTGTCTGACGCCTCTACAAATGTTTATTTCAGGGCCATGTCTCTCTAACTTTACACGACTTTTGCTTTTGTAGTAGATGTCTTTATAAGATTATAGTCTCTGATGGTACTTCGCACTCATTTAGAGATTTCCACATGCTCGTATGTGATATAGAGTCGAAGGCTTTTGCGTAGTCGATAAATGCCAGGTAGAGTAGTCTATTGTGCTCTATATATTTCTCTATAATCAAATTTAAAGTGTGGATGTGATCTATTATTGAGAAGTTTTTCCTGAAACCTGCTTGTTTCGGCGGTTGAAATTTCTCTGTGAACTTTGCTAGGCGATCCTCAAGACAGGAAGCAAACAGTTTGTACATATTTGATTGTAAGCTTATTGGTCGGTAGTTTCCAATAACGGCAGGGTCTCCTTTCTTGTAGAGTAAAATTATGTCCGATTGTGCCCATTCTTTCGGTATCGCTCTATCGTTTAGAATCTTGTTAAACAGTGTTGTTATGTATGGTTCTAGTATAATTTTAGTGCTTCATTTGGGATTACATCCGGCCCTTTGCTTTTGTCCGACTTTAGACTTTCAATTTTCTTTATTACTTCAAGTGTAGAGAATTTAGCTAGAGTTGTAGAGAAATATTTGGCATTTTGAAATCTATACAACTACAGATTTTCCATTATTCTGGACAAAAGAGCTTGTTCAATATATTACGTTTCTTACTAACTAATATGCAGAACAAAAAAAGAGGACTTTAAGCCTGTCACAGAAGAAGAAATGAAATTGTTATTGCTTAATTTAGGGATTGGGAATCAAAAAGAGCCCGAGTTACCAAGATTACTGGTCTTCTTCAACCGACTTACGAGACAAGTACATATCGTCTCTGACAAAATTTTCCTGGATTCTAGGGTACTTACATATGAATGATAAAAACTTTATTCCTAGTAGGACAGATTCTAACTATGGCAAATTGTACAAAATCAGACTAATTATTGATAAAGTTAGAGACTTCTTCTTAAAAAACATTTCTAAAAAAAAAAGATTCATAAAAAAAACTATTACCCTACGAAGAATATTACAATAGAATAGACAATGGTGAAATTCAAAGGAAGGAGTTCGCTCAGGCAGTATATGCCCAAAAACAACAAAACGAGGATACAAGATTTGGACAAAGTATGCATCTACTGGCTATTGTCTTCACTTTGAATTATACACTGGAAACGTTGGGAATATAGTGGAGAAAGATTTAGGTGGCCAAGTTAAAAGGAAATTTTGTGTAGGCCTAGAAGACCAGTCGACAGAAGATTCTTGCTTTGGAGATAACCATTAACAGTAATTTTATCTTCTATTGAGTACTGATAACAAATTTCGTATTTTTTATGTCTGTATGAAGCATTTATTTTTCAAAAATGTGTAAAACATAATTGTTTGATAATAAAAAATAAAGACTATATTTAGCCATTTTCCTCACAGTGGTCACCCATGATAACCACCCAGTATATAACTCCACTACCAATCTACATATGAAAAACCGACAAAACTCCTTACCTACTATCTATCCTTATCTTATTTGATATAAACAAAAATATTTGATTTTTTCTGAAAATTTAAATCTGTGCCGCAAAGAGTGATGAAATGATGAAATGATCAACAGCACAATTAGGCGCATACTGGCTCTGTTCTTACTATTGTACGTCAATCATTACTTAGAAAGTTGACTTTTTGTCCTTGATTAGTTAGCATTATCATAACATTTGTAATATATACTCTGTCTGTCACCAAGAAGCATATAAGCAGAGACTACGGAGTTTCATTTGGTACGATCTTGACACACTACACTCGATTCTCCACAGCCATTTACCTACGCATACATGTTCATCAGTTAAAAGATTCTTAATTTGCCCCTTATTCAATATGTCGCCAACTTGGTTCATAAACTTTTATTTAAGGCCTCATCTACCGACACTGGCACTCACTACTGCAGCATTAATTTGGTTTGTCACTTTTTCCTCATTCATTATTTCATCGTGTCAAACTACCAAAGCTTCCCTTTATCAATCCTGGTCGCAACATCTTGCGAACCATGTTTTTATCTTTTCAAACAATTTCTCACCCTGTCATTTAGTCAGTAACCCCTTACATATTTTTACTTAATTACCGAATCTCTAAAACAATCATTAACAATTTTCATTTTGTATTACTTATCTTTAACTAAAAAAATATGTTACGCATATTTACATCAGCGTAAAAAGTTAAGACTTTCAAATCACGTGTGCCGATTGACCTATTTTTGGAAAGAACTATGTAGGATACACTGTGTACTGTGCAGTGTAATATCATGTAAAGTAAGAAAAGAAAATATAATAAATTATTCTGGTCGACAAGTCATTTACGACTGTCCGTCCGTCTCGATCTTCCATCAGCTATTACGGCCACTTTTATTTTAGTTCTACACACATTTTAAGTGCCCTTAGAAGGTAGTGCCCTTAGGAGAAACGTCCTAAATTTCAGTCAATCGTTCTATGACACAAGAAAATTAGGTTTAACGGCTTGTGTTTTATAGACCGTAAAAATGACCAACTGTAAAATGTACCAAAATTACTGTGTCGTTTGAATTCGAATTAACTTCTATATGATTTGCAAGACATATTTCCTGTATATAATAAGCTAAGAAATATTAAATTCAAAAACTAAGTTAATTATAATATATATAATATTATAAAATCATAATAAATTTGTGGAGTATGAAAGCCATATTGTAGGCTTATGAATAAAACTAACATCTGACAGTTGTCAATAAATAAAAAGGTATGAATGCAAATTGTGTTTTAGTGGTGAAATCCCCATAAATACACAATATTTGGCGACGAGGATCTTATTCACGTATTATTGAGTGCAATATTTAAAGTGAAATAGATACCAAGAAATAATGTCGAATAAAGGAAATGTGTTGTTTGGCAACAGCCTCACATTTGATCACCATATGCAAGAGTAGGATATTTTTAAGAGTCGATTTGTCCAGTTTTGTATGGCAAATAATTATCATGATGATACTGATAAAACAGGAGTTATGAGAAGAGCTTTTTTGCTTACCTCATTAGCAGAAGATACATATCGCCTAGTACGTGACTTGGTTTTTCCGTTAAAACTAGAAAATTTAGCTTATAACACTCTCATTGAAAAAATTGACAACCAGTTTTGCCCAAAAATGACGCGAAAGAATGCAAAAGCAAACAAAGACAGGCAAGGCAAACATAGGGACAAGTTTTCTGGATTGGCAAATGTCAAGGAAAAAGAAAAGCTTTTTAGTGAAAATATCGATAGCTTAACATTCAACAAAGCGTTGGAGTTAGCACAAAGTGTACAATGTGCTCGAGTTGCAGTTCAAAGGTCATTGCAAGATGAGGGACTAGTCACATCATCAGCGACAGCGCAACCGGTGTTCGCTTTACGAGCCCAAGAAAATGCTGTTCGTCAAACTACAGCAACAAACACATCTTGTTCGGTTTGTGGATATAAGAACCATACTAAAGATAAATGTCGATATGCGAATTATTTTTGTCAAAAATAAAAAAGGGCATTTAAAACGTGTTTGTAAGAGTACATATAAGAGCAACAATTATTTGGAGGTGGATGAAAATGATTTAGTAAAAGGTATTTCATATGATTTGTATAATATTGGGTGTTTAAACGGTATGCCGATGAGACTGGTCGTGTCGATAGCGTCAAAGCGAATTTTATGTGAAATAGATAGTGGTAGTGCTGTATCTGTTCTACCGGAAATGGTTTATCAATCATATTTTCACAATAATTATTCATTAAACCATTGTAACGTTATTTTAAATTGTTATAATGGCTCGAAAATATCTCCTTTGGGCTATTGTTTATTACCGGTGACGTTTTTATATTATAAAAACAGAGATAAAACAACCAGTTCTGTTGGGTCGTAATTTTATAACGTGTTTTAATATGAAACTGTGTATTGGTAACTGTAACAACTTAGCACATAACGATTTAGTAAAAGAATTGAAGGAAACATATTCACAGTTGTTTACAGATGGGCTGGAAACTTTTAATAAATATAAAGTAACTTTAAAAATAAAAAATGATGCTCAGTTAAAGTTTTTTAAGCCGAGAACAGTATCATTAGCTTTGAAACATAAAGTTGAGTTAGAATTAAATAAACTTTTAGATTTAGGTATTTTAGAGCGCGTAGATTATTCAGAGGTAGCGACACCGATCGTACCCGTTCTTCGGTCAGACCGTAACATACAATAAATAAAACAATTGATCAACTTTTATCAGGTATTGAGGGAGTCTGCGTATTTTTAGACGATATCTTAATAACGGCCCCAACAAAAGAGGAACACCTAAAACGATTACATCAAGTACTTAGAAAATTACAGGAATCAGGACTTAGATTAAAGCAAGATAAATGCGATTTATTTCAAGACTCAATTGAGTATTTAGGTTTTATCATAGATAAGTCAGGACTACGTAAATCAAACAATAAAGTGAAAGCAATATTAGAAAGTAAATGTCCTAATAATGTCACGGAATTGAAATCATTTTAGGGCTTATTAATTATTATAGAGGATTTGTGCCTAATGCATCGACTTTATTAGCACTCTTGCATTCACTTTTTAAAAAAGGCGTAAAGTGGGTGTGGCAAGAAAAACATTTAAAAGTATTCAATAAAATCAATTATGAATTAGCGTCTGACAGGGTGTTGGCACATTATAATCCCGACCTAATTACAATAGTGACGGCTGATGCAGAGCCGAACGGGCTCGGCGCAGTGCTCGCTCAGCGACAGCTTGACGGCGTAGATCGAATGGTGGCGTACGCATCGCGTTCTCTCATAAATGCCGAACGAAATTATGCACAAATTCAAAAAGAAGCGACTGCTATCATTTTTGTTATAAAAAAGTTTCACCACTATTTATACGGCCGCGTGACCCCTTTTATTTTGCGAACTGATCACAAACCCTTGGTGTCGATTTTTGGTGGTAAAAAAGGTATACCTGAAATGGTAGCGAATAGACTTCAACGATATGCTATATTTTTGTCCGCATACAATTTTACGATAGAGTATGTCAAAAGTGAAAATAATGTTGCCGATTTTTTATCACGATGTTCAGTAAATAATTGTTCTGAAAATATTGAATGTAGTCCAGATCAAACTAATTTAATTATTAATTTTATTAACGATAATATGTTAAAACTTATTACGGTAAATGACATTAGGAAAGAAACTATGCAAGATCAAATTGTCTGTAAAATTATAAATTTTGTTATAAATTACTGGCCTTTGAAAATGCAAAATGCGGAACTTAAATCGTACTTTAAATGTAAAAATGATTTAAGTGTCGAAAATGGGTGCCTATTAAGGGGATATAAAGTGGTTATACCAACAGTTTTTAGGGAAAGTCTACTTAAAGAATTGCATAAGGCCCATTTTGACATTGTAAAGACTAAAAATGAAGCGAGATCGCATATGTGGTGGCCCAATATTGATAAGCAGATTGAAGAAATAATAGGATCGTGTAGTATTTGCAACTCGCTCCGCTATGATCCACCCCGTACTCCACTGGCATCGTGGCCGTGGCAAACGTCCTTGGGAACGAGTTCATTTAGATATGTTTTCTTTATCCAACAAACAATTTTTAATTATTGTAGACGCACATTCAAAGTGGATTGAATGTTTCCAAATGAATAATACAGATAGTGAAGCAATTATCAGCAAACTTTCAGAGATTTTTAGTAGATTTGGGTTATGTCGCACTCTGGTAACCGATAAAGCGAGTCATTTTTGTTCAAAAAAATTTGAAAAGTTTTGTTTGTCAAATGGTATACAACATTTAACTTCTCCTTCATATCACCCAGCATCAAATGGGCAAGCAGAAAATACCGTTAAGATAGTTAAAAGGGGATTAAGGATTATTTTAAACACACATACGGATCAAAAATCGATAATTAATAAATTAAATGAGTTCCTTTTTAGTTACAGAAATTCGGTCTTGGTCTTCGGAAATGTTGTTAGGCCGTCCGCTCCGCTGTCGACTCGACTTACTTAGGGACCACAAATTTGAGCAGAACACAAATGATACATCTTTATCATCCACAACCAATAATGTTGCAAATAAACAGATCTTACAGAGTGAAAACTATGATGGATGAAGAAAGAGCAATTTTAACAAAGAGGATCAAGTTTTTTACAACAACGGAAACGATTACACGTGGAAGTTCGGCGTAGTTAAAAATAAATTAGGAAATAGATTATTTACTGTTTTTTTTCCGGAGTTAAATAAATATTATAAAAAACATGTCGATCATATTGTTGCATACAAAGGAAATAAAAAAGAAGAATATGATTTAGATTTGAGTAATTTTGAAAATTTTTCTAATATGTTGAGTACAGATCAAGCTAATTGTAACGTGAAGGCTACAGAAGTTGATACCATAACTTCCGACTCCTTGTTATTAAGAGGAGAAGAGGGCGAAAGTTCTGGCAGTAAATCCAATCAACAGTTAGAGGTACCAAAGCAAGGGCTGCCTCCCCGCTCAACTAGAAATCCGAATCCAAAATATAAATTTTAAAAAATTACATGATTAGTTATACATTTTTATTATTATTTATGTTTTTTATATTTAGTGGTGGAGAGAATGTAGAGTATGAAAGCCATATTTTAGGCTTATGAATAAAACTAACATCTGACAGTTGTCAATAAATAAAAAGGTATGAATGCAAATTGTGTTTTAGTGGTGAAATCACCATAAATACACAATAAAATTCCAAAACTAAGCCTTCGCCAATTAAATATAAACATCTATGAGGTTCCTTAAATAACTATTACTAAATGTACCTGGAAAATTCTAGATTAGATTTATATTATTTCTTATTTATCTTCATAAATATTTTTTAATTTATTAACGTGAATATTATAAATGAAATAATAAAATCTATGAACATTATATTTTTTTTTGCATCTACATAACGATTTAAGTATATTATTTGCAAAAGTTAAATCTTAAAACTAAGTATTTTATAAAATAGCACTGTTTTGGTATAGCACTGAGAATGTCGATTGCGTTCTCTTGCTGAATGGTATTATTTTCCGCTTTTCCTTCTTTAGGCGAGAATTGAAGTAGCCCTCTTGTTATCAGCAGTGATAGTGCGTGGGTCGTGGGATAGTCTCCCCATATCTGCTGGAGGGTACCCGAAAAGCTTCACCTTTCCTTCCTAAGTTACCAGATTCATCGGGCCTCCCCTTATTTTCTTTGACATACGGCCTTAAAACTGATAGAATATTCACAGCAAAATCTAAAAACGAAATGTGAATTATTTCTTATGATTGTTATTAAAATATTATGTAATTGTTTACTTAAAATTGTTCTAATATTAATCTCACTTCAGATAAAGCCATATGGTGAAAAAGTTTTAAATCTAAAAAGTGCTTTAAAATGCTTTTAACAAAAAGTTAAAATGTTTCAGCGCAGCAAGAAAGCTGTAAAAGAGCTGTCTCAATGAATATGCCAAAACCAATCCTATTCCGGCTCTACGATAACATGAACGAATTAAGCTAAAAGCTTGTACGTTTTATTCATTTTCAGCTATATTGTAACTCGGAGGTCTATCAAGATAAGTGGCAACTAAAGAATATGATAGAGCTAGAACAACGAGCGTTCGGATTAATTTGTTACTTCTTTTAAACGATTTTGGATTTAGAACAAACTGCTCTGATTTTGAAATAAAATTACTCGACAAAGGCCATTCTTTGCAGGTTAACTAGCAATCCTGTGAAGTTAATTTAGAAAATTAAATAGTTTGATTCCATTTTAAGTTTTGCTTAAAGGCTTCACAAAATATATACATTACGTCAAGTTAATTTTTAAGGGGTAAAGACAGAAGGAATAATATACCTAATAAATTCCAGTGTTACATAGGAGCTTAATGCTGCTGTGTTTTATATGTTGAGTGTATAGAACCGGATACTTTTTTACTGGAAACAAGGCATTTCATCTCAGTCCCTAGGGTTGACAACGTATATTAATCCATATGATTCTAAATCGAGGATAGATGCAGATATTTGAGGCATCCGCCTACCATAAGGTGGGTGGAATGTGTTCTCGTTTATCACCTTTACTCTATTAAAGAACCTGGGTTTAAATTAAATTAAATAAAAATCTGCGGTTTTGTTCAAAACTAAATTTAAGTTTAGCCGGCTCATCTTAAGTTTATCGTTGACATAATAACCGCAACAGAAACAAAAAAAGAAGCTTTTTATTCATTAAAGGATGGATTCGAATTCTTCTTATTCTTTAGCCGGTAAAAGTTCGTTGCACACCTCTTGCGTTTTATTTATTAAATCAGGTAATTAGCTTGCTTTTAAATTCACATTATGCGAGCCACTTGGGTTCGATTCCCTCTGGCAGCAATAAAATACACCAATTCGAAGACATGTGTAGTCCGCTATTACGCATAAGAGTAGCGAAGCAGATATTTCCTTGCCCTAAAATCGAAGCCAAAAGGGCTCTTAGAAATTAAAGGTGGCCTGTTCCCAGTCAAGGATATACGAATAACTATAAAAAGTTGCTATTGTTGGCATTACCAGTATCTTATTTATTACAATGAACTTATATATTTAATTAAAAAGTGCTTAATTTGCTCGAAAAATATCTTAATATTTAATGCGATATAAATATTAAATGTACAAAATTATTTAAATTAAGTGATGTTATATAAAAGTTAAGTGACCCAGGCTACTGTGACAGTGTTATTTTATAAAGTTAGTTATATAAAAAAATTCTGCTGGTGAAATAAGTAGTAGGTTTGAAAACTTAAATCACAGTCATTTCCGAAGTGAAATCGATCGAGTCTACCAGTGGAGTTGACAATAAAAAAAAATCAACACGAGAATACGTTATGACTTATGCCTCTACAAGGTTCCTACACTTTAGGAGATAATATTATAACAGTTTAAATAAAAACCAAAATACAAAACAGCTTATACGACACAACGTTTAGCGAGTTTCTTTTAAATTTTCTGCCTAACTGAGACTTTATCAGAAAAATTTGGAGTAATCCGCTTCATGCTTTTGTCTGTATTCTGTCACTATTATTTAACTTCTTAGCTTTCTTTTTGTATATCTTTAACTTCTGAAATGAATGGTGTCATATGTTACTTACATACTCTTTTGATGACAAAAAAATTAAATAGTTGCCTTCACAAATATCCTTCTTAAAATTTCTTCTCAAATAGTAGTAGATATCAAGTTTCACCACGTTGTTATATAAATTTCGTGCATCTTTTCTAAAATCTCATCACGATGACGATGACGAATAAGATGACCATGATAATGGTGATGACGATGACGATGACGATACCGAAGACGATGACGATGTCTATGACGATGACGATGAAAATGACTAGTTGATGCAATTAGACTGCCGCGCTCCTCTTATATTTTGTAAGTCCTCAAGTTTCTTTATTATCAAACAGGTTTTCTTACGATGTTGATGATGACGATGACGACGACGATGACAGTGACAACGAAAATGACGATGACGATTACTATAATGACAATATCGATGATGATGATGATGATGAGGACTATGACGATGATGGTGACGATGACGATGACGATTTTGATGACGATGACAATGACGATGATGATGACGATGACGTTGACGACGACGATGACGATGTGGATGACGATGACGATTACGATGATCATGATTATGACATTAACGATGGTGATGATGATGATGATGATGATGATGATGATGACAATAACGATGGAAAAAATGACAATAACGACGACGACGATGATGATGATGATGATGACGGCGACGAGAACACAGATGATGACGATGACGATAACGATTACGATGATGATGATGATGATGACAATAACGATGATGTTGATGATGACAATAGCAGTGATGATGATGATAATGACGATGATGATGACTATGACGATGATGATGACAATGACGACGACGATGACGATATCGATGATAATGACGATGACGATGATGACAATAACGATGATGATGATGACGATGATGATGATGATGATTATGATGACGAACGATGATGATGACAATGATGATGACAATGACGATGAGATGATGACGGACGATGATGATGACGATGATGATGACAATGACGATGACAATGAAGATGACGATGACGATGATGATGACTATGATCATGACGATGACGGTGTCGATGACGATGAGGATGACGATGACGATGACTGTGACGATGACGATGCTGACGATGACGACGACGATCACGATGACGATGTCGATAACCGTGAAGATAATGATGACCGGGAGTTAGAAAGTTGGCGGTCTTTTGCCCAGCACGTAAAGCACTTATATATATTTATATTTTAAATTTTTTTTCTTTTCTTCTTAATTAATAATTTTTTTATTAATATTATGCTTCTTTATTTCTACTTTGTTTTATAATAAATGTAGTAGTAGTAGTAGTATATACTTTATTGTACACCACACATATACAACGAATAAATACATTACAGAGAAAACTTAATATATACATATGTACAATAAGTCGGTCTTATCGCTAAAGAGCGATCTCTTCCAGACAACCTTTGGGCTAAGTAGAAACTGGAATTTAGAACAGTAGGAGGTGGTGCGTTTTATGTTACACTTTCATTCTAATATCTAAATAAACTAAACTATATTTGTTAAAATACTAATACATTAAAAATAATAATAAAATAAACATACATATATAATAAATAAATATATATATATATATATATATATATATATATATATATATATATATATATATATATATATATATAGATAATAAATAAATAAATACAAAACAAAGAGGAAAAAAAGAAAAACACAGAATAACTATCTGTTGCTAGAATTGTTTATCAATAACCACAAAGTGTTAGGTAATGCTTCTTGACGTCACTATTGAAACTTTCCAAAGTTTGTGCATGTTGAATTTGGAGTGGAAGTTCATTCCATAACCTTATGGCTTGGCTCGTAAAAGAATATTTCATAAATTTTGTTCGAAATGAACATGGTTCTAGAATTAGTTCGCCGGCTGACCGAAGAACTCTATCAGGTCGATCGTGACCAAGAAACTTAAAGTTTTCCTTCAAGTAGCTTGGAGTCAAAGGATTGAACAACACACAGTACAAAAGAGATACAGTTTGCAGATTCCGGTGAAAGCGAATGGGTAACCACTTAAGCTGTAAACGATATTCAGATACATGATCATATTTGCGTAAACTAAATATGAACCTAATTGCAATATTTTGAATTCGCTCAAGTTTGTTCAGTTGGTCTTCAGTTAAATCGACATAACTTGCGCCCGCATAATTGAGAAGAGAAAAGTAAGGATTGTGCTAACATAATCATAGTGGAAATGGAGAGAAAAGAACGTAAACGACGAAGTGAACCCATAGTAGCAAACACCTTTTTGCTCACTTGTTTTAAATTCTGCGACCACGACGAGGTAGAATCTAGATATATCCCCAGATTTTTTACAGATTTACTGTAGGGTATGACAACGTCATTTTATGTCACCGAGGGTAGGTTGTTCCAGTCAACTCTGGAGACCATCCCTCCACCACCAATAACTTTAGCCTGGGACTTGAACGGATTAATTTTTAGACCATAACGCTGACTCCACTGGTTTATCGCCGCTAAGTCATTGTTGATGGTGGCAACAGCAGAAGGCAGATTTAACAGAGTTCACTGAGTGTAGATTTGGAGATTGTCTGCATACATTTGATAGAGAGAAGTAATATTTTGAGAGATAGAATTAATGAATATAGCAAAAAGTAAAGGAGACAGTACACCACCTTGAGGCACACCAGCCCGCAATTCGCACCAATATGAGAACTCATCTTCGATGCGAATACGCTGCCGTCGGCCGTAAAGATAACTATGAAACCAGCCAATCACCGGAGGAGATATGTTAATAGAACGTAACACACTCAATAAGATGTCAAAATCAACAATGTTAAACGCATTGCTAAAATCAAGCAATACCAACACAGTGAGCTGTTTGTTATCCATGCCTCGTCGAATGTCATCGGTAACTTTAACCAATGCTGTTGTCGTTCTATGACCCGATCGGAAACCAGATTGGAGAGATACAATTTCTATTTAGGTAGAGATTTAACTGAAAGAAAACTAGTTTCTCCAGGAGTTTGGATAAAAAAGGAAGAATTGAGATAGGATGAAAGTCGGAAAAATGTAAAGCATGGGCTTTTTTTGGGAGAGGCGTTACAAGTGCACTTTTTCAAACATCAAAAATTTTTGAAGAGGAGATGGATTTATTCAAGATGGTAAAGATAACAAATTCTACATACATACCCAAAAAAAAAATTTTTAACATCACTATCTAGAGAAAAAAAGTGGAAAATCAGGAGTTGGTATTGAAGAAAGAATACTCAGAGTCCGGTCTTTATCTGAGCTATTTAATGTGCTAGAACAGGTGAAATATTTATTAAGGAATTCCACATCAACGTTATGATGAGGAAAATTATTGGATGTTTTACCAACTCCAAGAGACTGAAGAAACTTCCAAACTTTGACTGCGTCGCCGTTTTCGACGGATTTATTAATATGGCATCTTTGTGCATCCCTGCACAATGTATTGCAGCGATTCCGTACTTTATTATAATATCGTAAGTTTTTCTCAGATTTATCAGCTTTTAACTTACTTTTAGTTTAGTTTAGTTAAGTTTTTTTAGACTATCAGTTAACCAAGGTGCTGGTATATGTTTCATTTTTTTTGGTTTTACTGGGGCATGGATGTCATAAAGTTGGATAAGAAAGGAGTTAAATAACTCGACTTTCAAGTCGACTGTTCCAGCATTTTCAACAGCTGACGAGTCCATGCCACTAGCATGTTCCAGAAGACGTTCTTTGTCCATTCCACCAAAATTACGTTGCAGAAGGATTCTCGATTTTGCTTTAGGAGGACGGACCTTGTACGTAAGAAACAAGAGATCATGATAAGAGAAGAGATCAGCTTCATGCTGGCCATGCTGCAGGATAAAATCTGGAGAGGATACAATGATTAAGTCAAGTAGTGATGGAGTACAGTCAGGCATTTTATGCGTAGCAGATAGTGGTAATATATGTAGATTACATGCCTCGGTTAAAGATTTTAGCTTTTCATACCGATAGTCACCCTTGAGTAGGCATGTCTTAAAGTCATCCATGATTATAGTGTGGGTATATAATGGGATTAAATTTTCTAATAAATATTCGAAAGAAGAGAAATAGTCAATATGGAGAGGAGTGTAACAAACACCAAGAAGAATTTTCGTATTGGATAGGGTTACTTCAATGAAGAGATGCTCAGCCGCATTAGAAGGAGATGGTTGGGGGGACAAGCTTACTACCGCAAAAGGTAAATAAGAACGGAGATAAATTGCCACACCTCCACACCCCTTCCAATACGGTCTTTGCGAATAAGATGAAATCCTGGTAATGAATAAGAAGTGGATGGCAAGCATGGTTTCAACCAAGATTCAGAGACTAGAATGACGTGAATGTTATGGGATTCAAAGGACGCAAGCATGTCGGGATAATGAACCGGAATGCTTTGGGCGTTTATATGAATTACATTAAAGTTTTTCAGGGAATCTGAGAAATATGAATTAAGTGCTACATTTATCGGAATTGTAGATGTTGTGCTGTGGAAGCTGAGTTCACTAGATGCATTATCATTTGACGACAAAGACAGGAAATCGTCAGAATCATTACCTACATCATAATTATCTAACAATATAGTAAAATGAAATAAAATATATAATATATATGATATATAAACATAAAACTAAATGGTTAAATTAAATATATAAGTAAGTACCTAAACAGATCTCTATTTCGCCAGCAGTCTGAAAGAGATGAATCAAAAATAATAATAATAATAATAGATGCTTCAGAATAACTGAAATAAAAAAGAAACAATTTTTAAACAAAACAAAACTACCAAAAACTGTAAACAAATAGCATTTTACAAATAAAAATAAGTAATGAGCACAAAGAGAATTGTTATAGAAATGTTGCTTTGTGATAAGAAAAGAAGTCAAAAATTCCATAAGGTACGGCTGTATGACTATGAGACCTTTGCCTTCGCCGAAGAAAGAAATAAAAATCTGCAACTATTATCCAATGTCATGTCAATTCACTTATTGTTTGTTTACATTGAAATGGTTTTTTATATATAAGTTACAAGTAACTACCTCACATCGTCTATATAAAAGGAAAATGGTAATATATATTAAAAAAATAAATTAAAAAATTTTTACAACAAAAGAATGTAAACAAACCAGAAATACGGTAGTCGCACAAGATACAACAGATTTAACCAGCTCCAAATAAGGATTCATTTTTACCAATTCTCTTGGTTCTTACTTGAGCAGATCTGGAGTCTTTCACCACACTTGGAACCGAGGTTGCAGCAGATGTGGCTTGAGTTACCGATTTAGAGGTCGAGATAGCATCAAGATCAAGCCTAGAATGGATACGATGGCGTACTTGATCAGGTCCTAGTACGAAGATGATGCCATCCCTCGTCCAGCAACTTGAAACTCCGAAACGTTGACTCGCCGCTTGGAATGTAGTATGGCGACCCTTTGTAAGAAATTCGGACAATGTAATCCCAGTGCCTTTCAAATTTTTCTTTGCAAGCCATATCTTCTCTTTTGTCCCATAGTCTCTAAATTCTACAAGCACAGCCCGAGGTTTATCAGTGCCAGGTTGACCAAGACGATGTGAACGGCCTATCGAATCAGTGGTAATACCAGGGACTCAAGTGGTTGGATAGAACCTTCACAACACTAGAGGATGTGTTCTCTTTCTTGTCTTCGGCTATACCATGAACAAGCAGGATTTTTCTTCGAGATCTCATCTCCATGTTATCATTTTGTTGAGCTAATAGTTCAACTTCCAATTGCAAATTTTCTAAAGCAGTTAAAACAAAGCACCGGAATGAATGAAATTGGTGATTAATATTTGAAGTGGGGCTTGTTGCTGGAATTGAACTCTTGAGATCTTTTTGGAACTCGGCCATCCTTAAGTTGAAATGTTCAGTAAGGTCCGCAATAGATTTCTTAATTGACGATGACGATAAAGATGACAATGACAATGTCGATGACGATGAAGATGACGATGACGATGAAAATGACGACGATGACGATGACGATGATGATGACAATGACGACGACGATGACGATTACGATGATAATGACGATGACGATGATAATGACGATAACGATGACAATGATGATGACAATGACGATAACGATGATGATGACAATAACGACGACGACGATGATGATATTAATGACGATGACGTTGGTGATGACGATGACGATAAAGATGACGATGACAATGACGATGACGATGAATATGACGATGATGATGTCGATTAAGATGACGATGACGATGTTGGTGACGATTACGTTGAGGATAATGATGACGATGACAGTGACGGTGACGATTACGATACGATGATGATGACGATGACGATGATGATGAGATGATGACAATTAACGATGATGATGATGATGATGACAATTAAGATGATGATGATGATGATGATGACGATAATGTGTAGTGTTATGCTACTTACATATCATTTTACACTATTTTAAAGTTATTTTTTTTATTCTGTTTTTGATTTTCTGTATTCGCCTCAAAACTGGATATTTTGCATCACCTTTTATTTCCATAGGATCCTGTAACGTTTTTAAACCATAAGAACACAATAACAAATCATTTTCACTTCGTATTTTCAAGTTATCAGCACTTTTTAAATCGGTGTCAATGGAGTCTACCTTTTTCGATCTTTTATTTAGTTCTCCGTAACTCTGCAATTTCGGGCTTCGTGCGCACTGTTGCGCTACCTTTTTTTCCTTTATCAATAATATCTCATTTTCACTTAAATCTTGCCGTTTCTCTATTACGAGCCTAAAACCAAAATTCGACATATTTTGACATCGTTGTTTATCTGGTTGTCATGGCAATTTTTATTCGAAATTCGTTACCGGTCTGATGTTTTTACTCCATACTTTCACATAAATACTCTTTTCCTCTTGGTCTTTTACAAAAATTTGCTTTTAATTTAAATAATTTCAAATTTAATTTAAATAATTTCCCGTTCTTATCCCAGATCCGTCAAAAAGTATAAAAGCCGAACAATCGGCCAAGAAAAAATCTCGCTTCAGCTTTCATACTAAAAGCATCTCCTAAAGGACTTATCCGCACTGCCCCGGGATCCTGCAAGCCTCTGCCTTCACCTGAAGTCGTCGCCTAGCCACGCCTACGCCTCCACCTGCTCCAGACGCTGCGTCTACCTACTCCAGATGCTGCGTGTGCCTACTCAAAGCGCTGTGTGTGCCTACTCCGGGCGCTGCGTGTGCCTACTCCGAGCGCTGTGTGTGCCTACTCCGGGCGCTGCGTGTGCCTACTCCGAGCGCTGTGTGTGCGTACTCCGGGCGCTGTGTTTGCCTACTTCAAGCGCTGCGTGTACCTGCTCCAGACGCTGCGTGTATCTACTCAAGACACTGTGTGTGCCTACTTCAAGCGCTACGTGTGCCTACTCCAGACGTTGCGTGTGCCTAGATCAGGCGCTGCGCACCTACCACAGGCATAGCCTGTGCATACTCCGTGATGCTTCTCGTTTGAAACCCCATCATTTTCATATATTTTTATCTTTTTAAAATTTTAAATAAATTATTCGTTTTTTTGTTGTTTCGTTGTTGTTAGGTTAGGTTCTTTAGTTTTTAACTGTCGCTTTACGACAAATGATGATGACATATTACGCCGATGTCGATTATGATGACGCTGATTATAAAGATGATGATGACAATGACGATGATGACTGTTATCGATTACGATGACGATGATGATGACGAGGACGATGACGATGACTATTACTTCGATCATAACGATGATGATGACGATGACGATAACGATGACGATGACAATGACAAAGACAATGATAATGAAAACGAAAATAACGATGACGATGATGGTGATGATGGTAAAAATAACGACGATGATGATGATGACGATGACGATGATAATGACGATAACTATGACAATGTTGATGACTATGACGATGATGATAATGACGACAATAATGTCTATGATGATGATGATGATGACGATAATGATGACGATAACGATTATGATGCTGCTGACGATGATGATGATGACAATAACGATGACGTTGAAGATGATGATGACGATGACGATTATGATCACTGTGGCCGTGGTAGGAAAAGGGGAGATCTCCCGCCGGGCAAGTTGTTATGCCCGGGGAGCGGCCAACGCTCCATGTGATAGTTCGGAGATGTTCTATATATACTGTTTATGATTCGGAATGTTGATAGCGCGATTTAGGCTTCGGTGTGTTTTTCGCTTGTGGCGGCGACGACAGCGCCGCTACATCACCCCCCTGCTCAGACTGGAGGTCGATAGTGCAGTCGAGTTGTCGACGAATGTGCAAGTGCCAGGAGATTGCCTTGTAGTCTGCGGTGAGTCGAGAAGAAGGCAAGTAATCTGCGAGAGTGCCGTGAGGCAGAGGCGAGCAGTAAGGCTCAGAGCCGTGCCAAACACTGTATAGCGCAGAGAGTAGCTTGAAGGAACAGGAAGCATTATTATTCCAATGCTGCGATGAATCTTGTGAAGCTAGATGGTTTGCAGGATATGAAGACTGCAGTTTATATCTGCTCGGGAGCGAATGGGTGGGGTATTTTATGACGATGATGAAGCTTGAAGTTTCCGAAGGTAATCACGTCGGGTAGTCACCATTGTGGCAGTGGTGGGAAAAGGGGAGATCTCCCGCCGGGCAAGTTGTTATGCCCGGGGAGCGGCCAACGCTCCATGTGATAGTTCGGAGATGTTCTATATATACTGTTTATGATTCGGAATGTTGATAGCGCGATTTAGGCTTCGGTGTGTTTTTCGCTTGTGGCGGCGACGACAGCGCCGCTACATCCACCATAATCGTTATCGTCATCATCATCTTCATCGTCATCGTCATCATCATCGTCGTTATTGTCATCATTATCATTATTGTCATCTACATGATCATCGTTATCGTCGTCGTCATCATCATTGTTATCGTCATTATCATCGTCATCGTCGTCATCATCATCATCATCATCGTTGTTATTTTCACCATTGTCACCATCATCGACGTCATTATTTTCATTATCATTATCATCGTCTTCGTCATTTTTATCGTCATCGTTATCGTCATCGTCATCATCATCGTTATGATCAAAGTAATGGTCGATGACGATGATGTCAATAAAGACGATGATAATGATGATGACTACGACAATGATGATGATGATGACGATGTTGATGACGATTACGATAAGGATAATGATGCCGATGAAGGTGACGATTACAATAATGATGAAAATGATGATGATTATGATGATGACAATATCGAATATGGTGATGATGATGATGAGGACCATAATGATAATGATAATATTGATTATGACGGCGACGATGATGATGACGACGATCGATGACGATGACGATGATGATGAAGAGGACAATGACGATGACGATTACGATGATCATAACGATGATGATGACGATGATGATAACGATGACGATGACAATGACGATGACAATAAAGATGATGATGCTGACGATGGTGACAATAACGACGAAGATGATGATGATGACGATGATAATGACTATAACGATGACGATGGTAATGAAGATAATGATAACGTTATTGACGACGATGACGATGACGGTGATCATAATGATGGCAATAATGATGACGATAACGATAAGAATGAGACGACGTTGACGATAACGATGATGATGACGATGACTATAATGATGATAATGACGACAATGATGAAGATGATGACGATAAAGATGATGATGACGATGTAGATGATGATGACGATGATGATGATGGTGATGATGATGACGACGATGGTGATGTCGATGACGATGATGATAATGATGGCAATAATGATGACGATGACGATAACAATAACGACGACGATGAAGATAACGATGATGATAACGATAACGATAATGATGGTGATGGTGACAATAACGATGACGATGAAGATGATGATGACGATGAAGATGATGATGATAATGATGATGATGACGATGGTAATGACAATGACGATAAAAATGACGACGAGGATGACGATGACGATGACAATGATGATGACGATGACGATGCCGATTAAGATAACGATGACGATAAGGATTACGAT
This sequence comes from Parnassius apollo, assembly GCA_907164705.1. Lineage (NCBI taxonomy): Eukaryota > Metazoa > Arthropoda > Insecta > Lepidoptera > Papilionidae > Parnassius > Parnassius apollo. The sequence continues at coordinate 9,679,361 of CAJQZP010000008.1, forward strand.
GATAATGACAATGACGAGGAAGATTATGATGACAACAACGACGACGACGATGATGATATTGATGACGACGACGTTGATGATGACGATGACGATAGAGATGACGATGACAATAACGATGATGATGGCGACGATGGTGACAATAACGATGACGGTGATGTTGATGACGATGACGATGATGGTGACGATGGTGAAAATAACGACGATGATGATGATGATGACGATGACGATGATAATGACGATAACGATGACCATGTTGATGACGATGACGATTATGATGATGGTGATGATGACGATGATGATGACGATGATGTTGACGATGACTATTACAATGACGACGACGACGATAACGATGATGATGACGATGACGATGACAATGATGATGATGATGATGACGATGATGATATTGATGACAATAACAATGATGATGATGATGACGACGAGAAAATGATAATGATGATGATAATATCGATAATGACGATGCCGATTATGATGACGATGACTATAAAGATGACGATGACAATGACGATGATGATGACTATGATAGATGACGATGACGATGATGATGACGAGGACGATGACGATGACTATAACTTCGATCATAATGATGATGATGACGATTGACAATGACGAAGACGATAATAATGATAATGACAATAACGATGACGATGGTGGTGAAGATGGTGAAAATAATGACGATGATGATGATGATGACGATGACGATGCAGATGATAACGACGATAACGATAACGATGTTGATGACTATGACGATTATGATAATGTGATGATGACGATGATGATGATGACGATGATGATGACGATGACTACTACAATGATGATGACCACGACGATAACGATAATGATGACGATCACGATGATAATTATGATGACAATAACGACGATGATGATGACGACGATGATGATAATGATAATGACAATGACGATGACAATGATGATGACGATGACGATGCCGATTATGATGACGATGACGATAAGGATGACGATGACAATGATGATGACGATGACAATAACGATGATGACGATGATGATGACAATGATGATGATGAGGACGATGACGATAATTATAATTCATGTTATTATTTATCTATGTTTGCTTTTATCTATTAAAACTGTTCTTATTTAATTTGATAAATCATGTACAACATTTACTCTCTTTTTTTTTTTTTTTTTGCGGATGGAAAATCATCTAATGACCCCTTTCGCTCTGGGTGGAGCGTAAGGGAGTGTCAGACTTTTACTGACTAAAAACCATCCGTGTTCCTTCAGTGCCCTTACGTTCCGGAGCCGCGGTATCTCTTTCGAATAGCCCGCAGCCCCGGCAGGCGTCGGCCCTTGCGGGCCCCATCACGCTGCTGACAGCTCTTTGAGGCGCGCGTGGAACAAAACGCGCCGTCGACACGGCCTGTCGTCGTTAGACGGACGGACGACGAGCTACCCATTGCTCGCCGTCCACAGGCCCGCGCCTACGGTGGCCGGGGGCCACGACGTAGCCCCCGACGCCCGGGGCGTCTCCCGCGGCGGCCTGGGAGGAAAGCTGCTGCTCTTTCCTTCTCCCGCTCCGCCACCTCCTTCGCTAGCATCACTGCTTCGCAGAAGGTGGTGACGGCATCCCATTCCGTCTCGCTCCGGACCATGGCTTCGACCAGGGCCGGACGCGAGAGGTCGCCGCCGCCTATCGCCGCTACGAGGACACGGCGGTGCTCCGCCCAAGCAGGGCACACCTCCACGGTGTGTTCCACCGTGTCCTCCGGTCCATCCTCGCAGTGGGAGCACCCGGGCGTTTCCTCCCGCCCGATTCGGTGCAGGAACCTCCCGAACACACCGTGTCCGGTGAGGACCTGAGTCAGGCGGAAGGTGAGGATGCCGTGGCGTCTCTCAAGCCACTCCTCAAAGAGGGGTCTTATCGCCGCTATAGTGGCGTGCCCAGCACGGGGTTGCGACAGTCGTCTCTCCATGTCGCCATGAGATCGTGCCGGAAGACTGTCCGCTGCGCGACAACTTGCCGCGGCAGCGGGGTTTCCCCGGCATAGTGCCTCCGCGCGCCATTCGTGCAGGCGTGCGAGGACTACCGCCTCCAGATCCCATGGCGGCAATCCGGCAAGGAGGCTCGCCGCCTCGCGGGAGATCGTGCGGTAGCCGCGAACCATTTTAACGGCGACCACCCTTTGGGGCGCGTTCAGGTGGTGGACGGCAAGCCGCGCCAAACCACGCGCCCACACCGGGGCCCCGTAAAGGGCCATGGATCGCACGATCCCCGCGTAGAGCCTCCGGCAGGAGGCGTTTGGCCCCCCCAGGTTCGGCAGGAGTCGCCTGAAGGCAGCCCCGGTCCGTTCCAGTTTGGGAGCCAAACGTCGGAAGTGCTCAACGAAGTTCCATCGGCCGTCTAGGACGAGTCCTAGGTACTTCAGCGTCGACTCGACGCCGATGGATACCCCTCCTACCATTACTGAGGATCCCGGTGGTGGCCTGTTCCGAGGACCATGGAAATGCATGGCCTCGGACTTGTGCAGAGCCACCTCGAGACCCAGTTGCCGAATCCTCTCAACGACTATCGCAACCCCGCGTGTCATAGTTTCCGCCGCCGCCTCGTACGACCCCCCTTGTGCCAGTACCAGCGTGTCATCAGCGTAGCAAATTACGCCGACGCCGGTAGGGAGGTCGGCGCGCAGCACCCAGTCATAACCGATGTTCCACAGAGGTGGCCCCAGAACCGAACCCTGTGGGACACCGCACGACATCTCTCGCCGGTTCCACTCACCGTTGCGACCGGGGTAGATGACGGCCCTGTCCGTCAGATAGTCCCCGACTATACGACGGAGATAGGTCGGCACCCGGTGATACCGGAGTGCCTCCCTAATGCAGCTCCAGGGCATGGAGTTGAAGGCGTTGGCGATGTCAAGAGACACCGCCAAGACAACCCCCCTCTGGCCACTGCATCCCCCGTCGTGAGGGCTCTCACGCGCATGATGGCTTCCACCGTAGAGCGCCTCTTGCGGAAACCAAACTGGTGTTCCGCAAGATCCGGCCCCGTCCCCGCAAGGTGCTCGGCGAGGCGGTTTGCAATGACGCTTTCAAAGAGCTTGCCCACCTCCTCGAGCAGCACCACGGGCCGGTATGCGGACGGAGAGTCCGCAGGGCGCCCCGGCTTCCGAATGAGGACCAGCTTCCCCGTCTTCCAACGAAGCGGGAATTGGCCTCTCTCCAAGCATGCGCTTAGGAGCCCCTCCAGTCGGGGCCCGAGAGCCTCCGGAGGCCAGGACCCAGGCTTTGCCAGGCAAGCCATCGGGTCCTGGGGCGGTATTCCTGGCCTTGAGCCTACGTACCGCCACTCTCAGGTCTACCCCGGTCCCTTCCGGGATGTCGTCGTCGTCGTCCTGGTGGTCCGCTTCCGGCACCGCATGTGGCGGAGCCATAGGCGGGGGTGGATGTTCCCGTCGCGCAGGGAACAGAGCGCTCACCACGTCCTCCACGAGCTGGGGCCGGAGACTTTGCGTCAGCGGGGGGCCCAGGTGCGGAGTTTATCCCGCACCATCTTGTAAGGGCGCCCCCACGGATCTCTGTTGAAAGTCTCCAGCATCTCCTCACGGGCCCGATCCCGGGCCCGCAGGACAGCCTCCCGGAGGGCGTTCTTCGCCGCTCTGTATCCCTCGTACAGCTCCGCCTCAATGGCTGCCGCATTCGGTGGACGAATGCGGAGCCTGCGATGCCTGGTGTACAGGTGCCGCGCGGCGATACACGCCTCGCGCAGAGACGTCAGCTCACGCGACCACCAATACACCTGACGCCGGGCGCTTCCTGGCCGGACGCGGGGCATTGCCACGTCACATATCTCGGACATGGCCTCCTGGAACCACCCTGCCTCATCATTGACGTCGGCAGGCCTGTCCGGTGATGACACCCAGGCCTGCACGATCGAGGCTTCCAGGAGGAGCTCCCGGTCCAGCTGCTTCAGCGCCCAACGCGGACCACTCGGGGCCTGTTGGACTGGCGCGCTCGAGGGCTGGGTGGAGACATCAAACCGGATGTACCGGTGGTCGGAGTAGGTCTCCACCCCCTCCATGACACGCCAGTCAATGGCACGCGGCGACAGAGCGGGGCTAGCGAACGAAATGTCCACCACCGACTCGCCCCGCATCCGCACACACGTGGGGACAGAACCCCCGATTTAGGACGACCAGGCCTGTCTCCAGAGCCCAGTCTTCCACCATCCTACCCCGCACATCTGTACGACGAGAACCCCAAGCCAAGTTCTTGGCATTGAAGTCCCCGAGGACAAGTACGGGGGAGGGGATAACTTCCGACGACGACTGCTCTCAGCTCTGCAAGAGAGTTGTGGAGCTCGGCGAGAGATCGGTTCGGGGAGAAGTACACCCCCACAACGACGAACTCCCCGAACCGTGCTGCTACGCACCCCTGACCCCTCCTGACACCTTCAAGGGTCGGGGTACCGGCGGCGGCCGAAGAGATGATGGCCACTGAGCCGTTAAGGTCCGCCACCCAGTCCTCCCTAGGCCAAACAAAATACGGCTCAGCGACCACAGCTATAGTAATCGACCACTGCGCCATGCTCTGGAGCAACAGATCCTGAGCGCAGGCGCAGTGGTTGATATTCGCCTGGAGGAAGCTTAATGGGGCCGTTATAGGCATTCCATTTCAGCTTCCTCCACGGGGGCCCCTCTGCGGGCGTCGGTGTCGCGGCGGCGGCGGCGGCGACAGTGATAGCAGTGGCGGTGGCAGTTGCGGCTGCGGCGGAGGCCACAGAGGCGGTGGCGGCTTTGGCCCCTACCCTACCCGCGGCCTTGGCCTTGGCGGGTGGCACGCAGGCCTTGCTTCCGGCCCGGTGATCGGCTGGCTTGCCGGTCGCCGCACACGCATCACAGTGCGGCGTGGCGCAGCAGGTTGCCGATATGTGTCCGGGCTGACAGCAGCGGAAGCACAGGCGACTACGGTCAACCTCCGAGGCGCATCTCACTGATACGTGGTGCCCCACGAGACAGCGATAGCACCTCAGAGGTCTGGGCTCCAGCAGCTTAACCTGCGCTGAGACCCAGCCCACCAGCAGCCTTCGGCCCTCCACTATGGTTTTGGCCGCCGTAACAGGGCAGCACACCGTGGCGGCATGCATGCCCCGTTGGTCCGGGCGTATGGCGCCTGACCTAACCTGGTCAGTAGTGCACCCCCCGGACCTGGCGACGGCGGCCACCAACTCCTCCTCCGATACCGAGTCGTCCAGACCCATGATGCGCAGGTCTGCGCATCTGACGGGCCTGGACACCCGGGCCTCTTCCGCGTCCAGAGACGCTCTGAGCTTCGCAGCCAGAGCGTCCTCGGTCGCGCCACTGAATTCCCCGGGGACCTCTGGCATACGGGCCCCCGTCTGGGTGACTTTGAGCCGGAGGCCCCCGGTGATCCCGAGCTCCCCGAGATCCACCGCCTCCTTCGCCTTCGCGAGCAGATCGCGGTAGGTAACGCCCTTCTTTTTCCGCGTCCGGCTGTAGTGTAATCACTACAGCTGCGGTCTTCGGGGCGCGGAGCCTAGCCGCGATCTTGCGCGCCCTGAACTGGCGCTGCCGCTCCTGCTCTTTGGCCTTTTTGGCTGCCTTCTTACCCTTCTTCTTGTTCCCGACCACCTGCCAACCGGCTTCAGCCGCGGGAGGTGTAGGGAGCTGGGGGGCAGTGACGGTGGCGGCAGCTGGCTTGCCGCTGGCGCTGGCACATTCGCCGCAGGCACTGGGGCTGGTGCAGCCACCACCTGTGCTGCCGCCTTGCCCTTTCTCGCCTTCGTCTTGCCTCCTCCTTTCCCGTCGCCGGCTTAGCCGGAGCCGGTTCAGCCGGTACCGGATTTGCCAGAGCCGGCTTTTCAGGGGGGAGGGGCAACTGGCAGCCCCGCCCGAGGGCTGGCTAGACGGCCCCGGCCTGGATGCGGCAGCCGTGGCCGCCGCGTACGAGACCGTTGCCGGCCTCGTTGCCGTCTTGTTTGCCCCCAGGGGGGCGCAGGACGATGCCCTCCAGCACGGAGAACCGGTGCTGGAAGGCAGCCAGCTCCTGCCGGACCAGGTTCAGAACCTGGTTCTCCACCGGCACGGGCCGGCTTGGGCACTGCGTCTGGGGCGCCGCGCGAGAGGCAGGCTCACGTAGACTGGCCAGGTCTGCGCGGGAGCTTCTCGTTCTCCTTCTGGAGAGTCTCCATGGCGGACGTCAGGCGGGCCACGTCCGCCCGCAGCTTTGCCACCTCGTCCGCATTAGGCCCGGCGCCAGCAAAGTTGGCCTCCTTTGATAAATCATGTACAACATTTACTCTCTAAAGTGGTCTTTCATACACCGCCTTTTCAAAATATCTAATTTTAGGGTGCTGCTACCACTAATACAAAAATCGTATTGGGGTGGCAACACCCTAAAATTTAGGGCAACACTCTCAATACAGACTAAAACTATTTCACATGTAATATTAACTTCGTTTTGAAATTGTATTTTGATTTTGTAAATAATTTTGTAAATGTGTTGAAACCACATTTAAAAAATTATTTCACCTCATAATATTATGCGTTTACTTTTTCAATATCCTTTGTCCATAGTGTCGCTTATATTCCATATCGCCTTCACGAGAACGCTGTAGATAAATATAACTCATGAATGTTTTAACACCGTGCCTATGGTACGTTGAATACATTTTCAAGCAGAAGTTCGCAAGTGTTACAATGGCCGTAAAACACCCACAACCATCAGTGTGCCCCACTGAAAAGTTTCTATGTCGGGTATAACGATATGCTTCCCGCAATGTTCTCGCGCAATATTAGGCGCCAGTTAAAGGAAACGGCTGGGTCGTTATTTTTACGTGAAAGGGGAGGCAAAAATGGACCACTTAAATGCGAAAGGTTTTCGTTAGTACGTTGGATATAACGTATATGAATGAAAGATTTACATAACTTTATATTAAGTTGCTTTTAATCTTTTATTACAATATATAGATGAATTCATTGACTAAATATATCATATCTTTTATGCGAAATTTAATCAAATCAAATAAAATTAATAAATCAAATCACAAACGACCTTCAGTGCACCTGATAATAAGTGGCCATTTCAACCCATAACACATTTCAACCAACTTGGTATAACAAAGTAGTCTACAGATGCGTTTTTACCACTGAGAAGATGAAATTCTCTACAGTATGTTATTTTACTGACTCTCTGTACCCTTCAGATTTGAATACAGCAGCGTAAGCACTGCTATTTGGCGGCAAGGATATGTTTGACGGTGGTAACCACCTAGACTATCCCATGGGCAAAAAAGCAACCCTGGTAGGATCAAGTTAAATAGGTATTCGTCTACAATATACAGTATGTAACAAAAACCCTGTTGGTCGTTTCAGGGACTTATAGGTGTACACATAGGCATGGTAATTATGATAATGAAATTTTTTTGGTTGCTTTAAATGGGGTTTTTAGGTTTCTAATAAGATAACTTAAGAAATATTAAATTTCTAAAAATGATATTTGCTTCTGAACTTACCGACACGTGCCGACATAGTATTATCTACGTCACAGAATAAACAATAGTCTACGGCCGATATGAGGTCACTGACATGGCCGACTCAAAGCAAGCCGCTAAGCGGCGCGTGCTTCCCCAAGGTTTTTGTGAATGTTTTTATACCTATCTAGACTCAGTTATTCTCAGAAAATTTTAATTTCAAAATAATAGAAATTATAATGAAATGGTTATTATTTCAACCCCAATACACATAGTATTTTTTTTATAGTATAAGGAGACAAAAGAGCACACAGTCCACCTGATGGTAAGTGGTTGATGTGGCCCAAAGACATCTACATCTATCCTCGATAACGTATCAAAATGCAGATGCGTTGTCACCCGTGAGGACTAAGATGGAATGTCTCATTTCCAGTAAAAAGGTTCTCCGATTCTCTACACTCACCATACGAAATACAGCAGCATTAAGCAACCATTTCACGCTGGTATTCTGTGAGAGCGTGGTCCTTCCCCGGTCGAGCCGACCCATTCGTGCTACAACTATACATTTAGTATCATTATGTATATTATAAGTATCATTTGAATACTTATGTTATAAATTTCCACTTTTTTGCTAAATAGATCTACGAAAATATTTAAAAAGGTTATTTCATGCATAAAATATCGTGATTAATTCCAAATTTGCAACTATTTGTAGGAGAAATTTAGTATGTATTTTTCATATGAAATATTCGATAAAGAATTTATGTAGTAGGTACAATTATTTTTTTAAATAAATTCATATTGTCGTTTATTGCTAGAATATAATAAACAAAACAAAATTAATAGGTAATATACGTGGCGTTTTGCGCGCTCTTTGAACTCAAAAGCGAAAGCCGACGAAGGTCTTAGGTACTAGGAAAAACCAAAAAAATTCCACTCTTCGAGTGATAAAAAGAAGCGTCCACTATATGTCGATTAACTAATTTTGATCCAATATCTATTATTTATTCTGTGCTAATATTTAGTAGTAATATTTAAAACATGGGAAGTTTTATGAACATAAAATTTTGTCACAATTCAGTGATCAAGAATAAAAATAAAAACAAGGGTTGTTTATCGTCGGTGGATAAACATATAAGCCGGTGCCACAAATGTGTGAGAGGTGGACATATTGAACAACATCTATTATTTATCTAGATGTTGTTCAATATGTGTTTAAAGTCGTCGCATCTATTATTTATTCTGTGCTAATATTTAGTAGTAATATTTAAAAACATGGGAAGTTTTATAAATATAATATTTTGTCACAATTCAGTGGTCAAGAATAGAAATATAAATAAGTATTGTTAATCGTCCGTCGAAAAAAATGCTTATTATTAGATTTTGAAAACCATAGCAGCATAATAGTTTAAGTATTTGTTATTTTGTGGATTTATAACACAATTTTTTAAATGTTTCTTGTTATAAAAGTGTTTTAATGTATTTTTATTAATCCTAGCTATAATTTAATTTCTTAATAATACTTACGGACGCTGTCTGAAATAAATAAATAAATAATAACTACTATAAAAAATAACATAAAAAATCACGAATTTTTTATCGATTTAGAAAATATCTAAATTATGTTATAGAGTACAATAGCTTTGCCACGTCTATGCAAACAAACAAGCATCAAGCACCAGTAGCGCGTTAGCACTGATATTGACGGTTGTGTTTTATATTGCGAAATTAATATTCCGCCGTGAGTGACTTGTGTGCGATGTCTTACTCAAACGAAGAATATTTTAATATGTTAATGTGTCTCGGGAAATGTAACTGCAATTATGCAGCAGCACGAAGAATTTACGGGGAGTGCTTTGCTACTCCACGAAATTGCCGTCGGCAATAATGTTCCAACGACTTCACATTCATATGTACAATACTGGCAGTGTGGCCGTACATGGCCGTGATCAACAACGTACAAATTCAGGAAGACGGAGGATGTACGTCGACGACATCGAGGAGCACATTCTCGACATGTTTGAGGAAGATGCGACGCGGAGCACGCGCTCGGTGGCACGTGAACTAGGTGTGAACCATATGCGCGTTTGGAGAGCCCTCAAAGATGATGGCCAGCACCCATCATTATCGTCGATTTCAGTGTCTTCTTCCTAACGACTACGAGCCGAGAATGGATTATTGTAGATGGTTACTTGATAAGGTTGAAGGAGATTCTGAGTTTTTGAACCGCGTACTTTTTACGGATGAATGCTCTTTTGTAAGAACAGGTGTATTTAATGCTCATATTGAACACGTATGGTCAACGACAAATCCGCATTCGTATAAACGAAGCCACTTTCAACACCGATGAAAATCAATGTGTGGGCGGGAATTATAGGTGACAAAATTATTGGTGCGTATTTCCTAGACCACACAATTAGCGGTGAAAACAACGGACGTTTTTTGCGAGAAGAACTGAGCAATGAACTTGAAGAAATAAATTTAGACCTCGTTCGTCGCATGTGGTTTCAACACGATGGTGCTCCACCGCATTTCTCCCGTTGTGTAAGAAGTTTTTTGGATACTGAGTTCGGTGAAAGATGGATTGGCCGCGGTGGACCGGTCAACTGGCCGGCACGATCACCTGATCATTTTTGTTGATGAGTGAGTTGATGACCTTTAGATTTTTATCTCTGGGGTACGATTAAGCAGACTGTATTCCAAAAAACATGCGATACCGAGGCAGAAATGCGTATGCGTATAGTCGCAGTCTTTGAAAAAATAAAGTCCGAAATGTCTTTTATGCAACGCGTGCGTTCAGAGAAATGTATAGAGGTACAAGGTGGACATATTGAACAACATCTTCGTGGTCGTCAAGTAGACATAGTTATAAATTAGTGTTTGAATATAACAGTTGTGATGTGACGAGGTCACGACCTCAGTGTGCAGTTAGTGTAGGTAAGACGCGCGCGCGCACGCCCCCTCTTTGATGTATGTCACCGCCGGCCGCCACCCACCGCTGTAGATAATTCCAGGCAGAGGTAATCAATCCACATAAAATTTATAAATATTATTTAATTAAAATTTAATTTGATTATTTTTATGTCGAGTATTCTGAAGTAAAGTTATTTCTATAAGTTTAAATACTGACTTTGATAACGCACTTAACGGGAACCACAGGGTTTTTGTTACATATTGTATAAATTAATATTTATTTTACAACATGATGTTAGTAGTTTCAAGTAAGTAGTTCTTGTATAGCGGCGGTTAAGAATACTCACTATCCCATATCTTCCCGTGGGTGACATAAGATGCTATAGAGGGAAATTTAGGCACAAAATGGGCAGTAGCATTTCTCTGATAACAGCAAAAAGCAAAATAAAAAACTACGGTGCCAACCCGCTCGCCAAGCGTGACAAATACGGCAGTATACCCCTCATGAGCAACGACACAAATAATCGGCTCCCGGTCCCCGATATCCCCGCTATTCCAAGATAGGGTTCCAACCATGGGCAGGGGGTGCTAAGAATCTCTGGTTGATGTTCAGCTGCCACCTTAGACGATTCGACCTGGCAACGTATAACACAAACACCCTGAGGACTAACGAGAAGATCCTGGAGCTGGAAGAAAAGATAGACAGGTTGTGCTGGAATATTATAGGATTACATGAGGTCCAAAGAGTGGAGGAGGATACGGTTATCCTCTAATGCGGTAACTTGTTCTATCACCTAGAGGGCGTCCATCTGTCCCAAGGAAGTGTCGGATTTATGGTCCACGAGTCCCTCGTTAACAAAATTGTTAAGATTAGGAGTATGTCGACGAGAGTTGCGTACCTTATACTCAAAATCACCAAACTTGGTGCGTAAGCTTGTAAGACGTTCAGCGAATACCAACGTCATACAGGCTTACGCACCATCCTCGGTACATCCCGATGTGGAGGTGGTGGAAATGTATGAAGATATCTCTAGAGCCACGCATTCCTCCAAAACCACTATACTATGTTAATAGGAGACTTCAACGTAAAACTAGGCACAAGAGAAAATGGGGAGCTAGAAGTAGGGGAAATTCGAAATAAGGTAACGAAAGTCAGGGGGTCAGCAACCAGCCGAATTTATGGAGAAAGACAGACTCTTTATGATGATCTCTTTCTTCAAAAAGCGGCAAAAAATAAATCAGATCAAGCCCCAATGGTTCGACAATAAATTGAAAAAAATCTTTATTGCAACAAAAACGAATTTATACATATCAATGCGATCCTAGCTCCTATAAAAGGTTAACCTGAGTAACAGGAGCTAGTTCCTTCCTAAATTTAACAAGCTTTTGTAGAATAAAAACACAAAAAAAATATACAAAAAGTACATATAGATCTACGTGTTTCTAAGCCTACGTAAGTGTGCGCCGTGTATTTGTGTGTGTGTGTGTGTGTGTGTGTGTGTGTGTGTGTGTGTGAACAAAAAAAAAACATTTATGAGTTTCAATATTCTATTTGATATAATTTTGATATGTGGAAACCAATTCTGATTTTCATCGACAGTGATCCCAACGTATTTCATTGTTTTGGACCTGTTGAGTTTTGGGCAATAGCAAGGGGTCTGTGATTGTCTATTGCATTTATAAATTATAATATTGGATTTGTTTTTGTTTTCTATAATGTGGTTAATGTAATTTAATATGATAATGAATTTATTTATAATATTGTTAAATAATTCTATTTATTTTTAATAATTTATTTATTCAATGATGTAGTTCAAATTTTTTTTCTTACAATCCTTTCTTTTACTAAATAATCAATGCATGTTGTGATCACCTATAAAAAGTAATACAATTATAATGTGCTTAATATGTTATGAAATTGATCTTTGTATTACTGTTGTAATTTCTGTTGGTAATCCTAATAAATAAATAAATAAATAAATAAATTTATTCAAATGTATTTGTAATCCAAGATAGTTCAAAGAACTTGAAACACTAGTCTTACTAAAACAGAGGTATGTGGTTTTAGAAGCGTTCAGAGAGAGAAGACTACTTCGAGCCAACTTTCCACTTCACATAACCCTTTTTCAGCCAAACGTTTGGTTTTTTTCCCATGTATTATCATAGAATAGAATTACTGTATCATCGGCATATGTATGCTCCTTCAAGATCTAGGTCAGCTAACTGGTTTATATATACTAAGAATAGGGTTGGCCCGAGTATACTGCCCTGTGGGACACCATATGAGCAAGGACGGTGTTGACTGATATATTTATAAACTCTGCCACACTGAATTCTACCAGCTAAGTAAGTTCTAAACTGTGACAGAAACTTCTCTTTTTTTAAAAACCACCCACATTTTGTAATCGAGTCAACAAAATTGGTATTGAGACGTTATTAAAAACTTTCCGCAAGTAATACATTTATCACATTAAATCTACATGTTGAGTAACGTTTTTTGTACGTTTAAGAAGAGAATCTTCAGTAGATTTGTTAGATCTGAATTCGGATAGATTTTTTGAAATATAGCTATTTGTCTCTAAGTAGTTTGTTAATCTTTTATTTTAAAAATGAGATTGACTTCAATATGACGGCCAGACCAAAACTGTTAAGTGATGTCTGAGTGATCGCAACGGTAAAAACTGACAGCGATCTCCGAATGGTGAGAGACACACAAAACCTTAGCGAGAAGTTAGAGAGGTCACGTCTAATGAAGTCAACGCCACACCCCCTGCCTCGTGCTCTAAAATTTTTCCCGAATATTTTCAGTTCGAGTTACTAAATCGTTTTCAGTACCTAGAAGACTGCAGTGAAGTGGACCGAAGTGGTATGAATGATAAGCTTATGAAAACTGCCCATGCGATTGGAGCTGAATTTCGTAAGTTCTCCAGTCACACTTTTAATCTCATAGCTGTAAGAGATATGATGACAATGATGATGATGATTATGATGATGATGATGATGAAAATAATAATGGTTATGATGATAACGGTAATGATGATGATGATATCGATGATGATGATGACGATAATGATGAATACGATGACGATGACGATGACGTCGTCGATTACGATGACGATGGTTATGATGATGACAATAACGATGATGGTGATTATGATGACGATGACGATGACGATGATGATGATAATGACTATAACGATGATAGTAAAGATGATGACAATAACGTCGACGACGATGACTATGACAATAACGAAGATGAAGATGACGATGATAATAATGACGATGATGATAATTACGATGATAACAATAACGATGACGACGACGATGACGATGACGATGATGGTGATTATGATGATAATTACGATGACGATGACGATGAAGATGATGATGACAATAACTACAACGATAAAGATTATGATGACGTTGAGGACGATGACGATGATGATGACAATGACGATGACTATTATGATGTTGATGACTATAATGATGATGATACTGACGATGGCGTCAATGACGACGATGATGATGATGACTATGATGAAGACGATGATGATGACGATGATGTCGACGATGTTAATGACGTTTACGATAAGGATAATGATGACGATAACAGTGACGGTGACGATTACGATGATGATGGCAATGATGATGATTATGATGATGATAATATCGAAGATGGTGATAATGATGTCGATGACGTTGACGATGATGATGAAAATAACGATGATGATGATGATGACGATGATAATAATGACGATGATGATAATTACGATGATAACAATAACGATGACGATGACGATGACGATGACGATGATGATTAGGACGATATCGATGACGATGACGATGACGATGACGATGACGATCGACGATTACGATTACGATGACTAACGATAACGATGATGATGACGATGACGATGTTAACGATGACGACGATAATGATGATGATGATGACAATAACGATAACGATGAAGATGATAATGAGAATGTAGATTATGATGATGATGATGATGATGACGATGATAATGACGATGACGATGCTGATGATGATAATGACGATATAGATTATGATTATGATGATGATGATGAACATGATGAAGATGATGATGATGACGACGGTGATGACAATGATAATGACGATAACGATGATGAGCCACGATGACGATAAGCAATGACGACGACGATGACGATGATGATGACATAACGACGACGAAGATAATGATAATGATGATGATGATGTTGTTGATGACGATGAAGATAAAGATGACGATGACGATGACGATGACAATGACGATGACGATTACGATGATGATGACAATGATGATGATTATGATGATGACAATATCGAAGATGGTGATAATGATGACGATGTCGATGATGATGATGACAATTACGAAGATGATGATGATGATGACGATGATGATAATAATATCGATTATGACGATGACGTGATTATGATGATGACGATGACGTTGATAATGACGATACCGATTATGATGACGATGACGATGACGATGACAATGACGACGACGATGATAATAATGATGACAATAACGATGACGATAATAATGAGAGAGGATGGTACAATAACGATGATGATGATGATGACGATTACAATGATGATGACAAATTTATGACGATGCCGATTATGATGACGATGACGATAAAGATGTCGATGACAATGACGATGACGATGACGATGATCGATGACGATGACGATAATGATGACGACGATATCGATGACGATGACAATGACGACGATGACGATAAAGATGACGATGACAATAACGATGATGATGATATGACGATGGTGACAATAACGACCGATAATGATGATGATGACGATGACGGTGACGATGATGATGACGACAATGACGATGCAGATTGATGAGCGATGACGATAATGATGATGATGATGACGATGATGGTGAGACGTTGATGATGACGATGACAATGACGACGACGACGATACGATGATGATGACGATGACGATGACGATGATGATGATGACAATAACGGACGATGATGATGATGATGACGATGACGATGACGATGATGACGACGATGACGATGATGACGACGATGACGATTAACTTGATGACGATGATGACGATACGATGGTGAGACTGATGATGACGATGATGCTAACAATGACGACGACGACTACGACGATATCGATGATGATGACAATGATGATGATGATGATGATGATGATAATGATGACGATTATGATGAAGATGA